>CM064509.1:10938826-11012978 GCA_032716605.1 Paralithodes platypus
ACAGATCAACTCGTTAAATATATATATATATATATATATATATATATAGTATATACTGTATATAAATATATACTGTATATATATATATATATTGTTACGTATCCTGATCCTCAAGTGGTTAACTTGATTAATCTAGATAGCACAGATATATATATTAAGGTATCAGTCAGCTGAAGGCAAAACAAAAGTAAAATCTAATAACATATTTCCTGTTGTTGCTTCCTTTCCTTTTGGCTCTTAGGACTTGGTATCCTTTATTGACTGATACTCTTTAATTATGGAAAAATACTGAAACTAATTAAAGTCATGTAGTATTTATAAAGAATTATTATTTAACCGAAGCTTAGTAGGCTATGGTTATGAACCGAATAAGTTATATCTAAAGAAGGACTATGAATTCTATAAAAAGTCTTGAAAGATAAATATTAAAGTAAGAATATTTCTGTCTCTTACCCTTTTTGAAATGAATAGGTAGTTTTCTTATGTCCCTTTATTTATATTTAATGTAATTATTCTTGGTTCTGTCTTACGTTAACAGTATTATATTATTATTATCATCAGGATTTATATCAAAGTCACATAAAAAGTTAGATATATTAGTTAATAATTAGTTAAATGTATTTCTTAACCACGTAACATTGAGGTTTGATTATGAGTAAATTAAGTTACAGGATCGCTTCATAGATTCGATGCAGGTCTCACTCAAATAATATGAAAAGCAAAAATAATATTTTGAAGCTAAAAGAATTTTCTTCAGCTTAGGAAATCACTATAAGTAATATTAACACAGCCATGTTAGTCTAAGGCGATATTACTAATATGAGACAATAGCATCACCGTACTAAGCACCGTTAAGCAATGTAAGCTTAATTAAAAGAAAATGAAAGAACTCGTAAGTATTAATCTAAAACAATAGTATTACTTTCATCATAACCCAATTACTTAAAGAGTTGCTTTAGTCCACAAGTTAGTCAACTAAAATAGTTAAGTACATAATAATAGTGTTAACGTTAATTCCCAATCAAATAGTTATGTACATAATAGTAGCGTTAACGTTAATTCCCAATAAAATAGTTAAGTACACAATAATAGCGTTAACGTCCCAATCACATATCTCACTAACCAACATAACGTAAGTGTTTACACGGAACACACTTAACACACACATATATAATCTGACTGACAGTCACAAACCCATTATAATACTTCACCCCGTCTTCCTCCAGCTGCAAGTTCACCTTCCCCAACTCCAAATGAGACTGATTTGAATGCCCACTACTCGGGTCTTATATACTAAAAAAGGATGGTGTAGGAACGAATCAGGAGGCGAGTGATGGTGCGCGCCCCTATCATAGCTCCTCTAGTTGCATAGCAGGTGCCTGGTCCAATCACAGCTCCTGGCGTCGATCATACGTCATAGCGTCGGGTCATTGAAGTAGTTTGCAGGGTCCCCTATGACACACGCAGGTGTGAAGGCTTGTTTGCTGGTATGCGGGCGAGCTGGTTTCCCACTCGCTAGTTCGCTCGCTAGTCTGCTTCGCCGGTTGGGTAGTTTGACTCCTTCAACTCTAATTCTAACTCTTAAATTAACATACAGGGCTCCGTATGTCAGACCTCCCCCCTAGAAAAGAGTTTAAGGAGTATAGTACATAATATTAAACATAATACATAAATAGATTCACCACCAGATTGGCAACAGCAAGATTATAATGAGGATATAATAAGGATATCACCCAAAGTAGGCAACGTCTCCAGGTACCACATCAGAACATAGCCGGAACGTAGCTGGAGCGTTATTCGAACTGCAAGGCATCTCACAGCTGAAGGCTTGACAGCGCATTACTAAAGCATGATGATTACCTCGCTGCAAGGGAGAGCTAATTGCCAAAATCCTCTCATTAAGTTAAACTTACTGCTGTATGAGGCCAACCTGGTAAATGCAATCTTTGATCCGTGGCAGTGGGTAGGTATCGTTCTTTGTGACAGCATTAACTTGCCTATAGTTCCTACAAAACCTATGGCTCCCGTCTGGCTTTGGCACAAGTATGACCGGACTACTCCACTGTCTTAAGGCCCTAGTGATCAGTTCGTTAGATAACATAAAGTCAAGCTCGACCTGCAGTATACTCCTGCATTGTGGTGAGACACGGTAGGGGGATAGTTTAATGGGAGTTGCATCCCCTACGTCGATGTCGTGCAAGCTCAAAGAAGTGAGCCCTGGAGTATCACGGAACACACTGGGAGACCGAGATAAAACAGAGATTAGTTGGTTCGCTTGATCAGAGGGAAGATGACATAGTTTAGATGGTAATTCCCTCCAAGCCACTGAATTATACTGAAAGTTGGATAGGCTACATGACAAGTCAAAGTCTGCGTGGATACCGTCAGGCTCTGGAACAGTCTGTTGCGGGTCAGTAAGAGAACTGAAGACTTCGTCCGCACCAGGCTGTCCACAGGTCCTGACATTCACTGCCACAGTGGGAGAATCTGGAGGAGAGGAATCAGGGGACCTATGGTAGGGGTTCAACATATTTATATGGAATACTTGCGTGGGCTTTCTCCTGTCTGGGGTAGTTACTAGATAATCGGTAATGCTCACCCTCCGAATGATCTTATATGGGCCCCTGAACTTAGCAGATAAAGGTTGGCCAAAAAGGGGGAGCAGGACCAAAACCTCATCACCGGGCTGAAACTCCCTCTCACGGGCTTTTCTGTCATACCAGGTCTTCATGGAGCTTTTAGCCACTGTCAAGTTTTGAGCTGCAAACTCACATGAGGATCTCAGCCGAGTTTTGAAATCTGAAACATACTTGAGGAGGTTTTGGTTCCCCTCCTGGCCAACTAGGCTATCCTGCAATAGTTGCAAAGGACCTCTTACCTGGTGACCGAAAACTAGCTCATTAGGGGAAAAACCCAGGGATTCAGTTGGAACCTCACGAGTAGCAAATCAAATAAAAGGTACCCCCTTATCCCACTCAACTCCGGTCTCTGTACAATATTTACGTAACATTCCCTTTAATGTCTGATGATATCGTTCGAGAACCCCTTGACTCTCTGGGTGGTAGGTGCTAGACTTAACATGCTCGATACCCAACTCCTTCAGGGACTGCTGAAAAATGTTAGAGGTAAAATTAGTTCCTTGATCACTTTGCACCTCATGGGGGAAACCCATTCTGGTGAAGAATTTGAGCAGTTCCTTGATGACAGTTGGAGCAGAGGTAGTCCTTAAGGGCCTCTGTGTAGCGAGTTGCCATGTCCATGATAGTTAATAAATAAATGTTACCTTGGGAAGTCTTAGGCAATGGGCCTACAATGTCCACTACCACCTGAGTAAAAGGATTCTCGAAAACGGGCAAGGGCACCACAGGATGTACAGGCACCTTCTGATTGGGTTTTCCTGTCATCTGGCAAGTGTGACACACTCTACAAAACTCCACTACATCTGCACGCATTCCTGGCCAGTAAAAGTGGGCTCTGATTCTGTCTAGAGTTTTTCTCACACCTAGGTGTCCTGCCAATGGTATACAATGTGCCATTTCCATGATATCTCTACGACAAGGTTTGGGGACTACTACTTGATGGACGTCCCAAGCCCCGTCATCGATTGGTCTGTGTGGCTGTCTCCATCTACGCCACAATACTCCTCCTTTGAGGTAGAAACATTCACCACCCTCCTCACATTCCTCTTCACTCACGGACCTGGCAGATAACTCCTTGCATTCACTATCATCTCTCTGTAGCTCTACCAGGCCACTAGGACAATTTGGAGGGGTTTCATGGTCATCATTAGGGTCAAGATGAGCCATAAAGGTGTCAAATAAATCCACCTCAGTCACATCATCAGGCACAGTTGGAGCGTCATTCACACTCTCATCATCCCTTTCATCAACTCTTACATTCGGTACATTTCTGTCTGAGGGAACTGCTACTTGAGACATTGAACGTGTGACAGCACACACAGGGAAAACTGTTGGCATCTCCTTTTCGAGCTCACCGGTTAGTGGCTCGTTAACAGGGGAAAGTGACAAAATGGGGTCTGGTCGGACCTTCTCACCTGCTACAATCATTCCCCAAAAGGAGTGTTACCCCAGGCACAGGGATATCTTGGGACCTACACAAAGCTATGGTGGCCTCACCCTGTAGTAACTCACATTCAATTTCGCCTTTTACCAAGTGTGCATAAAATTGGCCTCCAGCACTTCTCATTACAACTGGTTCGCCAGGTGGGCACTCAGTGTAAGGATTCACCATAAGGGTGCTAGTAGAACCTGTGTCTCTCAGAATTTTTACCTCATGCATACAACCATTTAATCTCACGTTGCCAGATGAAATAAAGGGACGGTAACTGTCCTGCACTGATGGTGAAATTATTATTGGCTTAACCCTAGTGGGTTGCACCACACATGCTACTACACCCCTTTCTAGACGATTTACGTTAGCTGCTAGGTAGTCCTTCTGTCGGGAGTCCTGCATTAAAGGAACTTTTGGTGCTAGGTACTCCTTCTGTCGGGAGTCCTGCATTAAGGGAACATTTGGTGCTAGGTACTCCTTCTGTCGGGAGCCCTGCATTAAATGCACATATGGAATTTGAGATACGGCGGCAACTGTCTGCCCCGATCTCTCGGTTTTCTTCTTGGCCCAGCACTGATAAGCTAGGTGGCCTCTCATGCCACAAAAAGTACATACTTTAGGGATAACGGGAACGTTCCCTCTTTGAGCATTACTATTACTTTGGGGCCCACCTCTGTTACCATTGCCCTGAGTCGCATTTTCAGTTGGGGGAACAATTCTATTTTGGCTAGCTGGGGAAGACGTTATAGGCTTGTGACTGGGTCTGTCAGATTTGTGATTGGGATACTTAAAATTAGAACTAGAATTATCGTAGGGCTTCTTTCCACGAAATTTGTTGTTGAGCACGTATGTGTCAGCCATGTCAGCAGCGTCGGCAAGACAATCTACCTTTTTCCCCTTTAAATGATAGGATCAATTTTCCATAGGAAATTTTCTAACAGGACCAACTCCTTCAGATCGTTGTAGCTTGTGACTTTCTTACTCTTGACCCAATGATTGAAAGTTTTAGTCATGGTCCTGGCAAATACCTTATGGGTTTCTTCTACTTTCTTCTGGTTTTTACGGAAAGATTGCCTGTAAGCCTCAGGCTGCAATTGATAGGTTTTTAGGATAGCTTCTTTGAGATTGTCATAATCCTGCCTAACCTCTGCTACTTCTGACAAATACGTGGCTCGAGCCTGCCCTGTCAAAACAGTTTGTAACATAAAAGGCCATTGATCTCTTGTCCACTTCATACCTCCAGCAACTTCCTCAAACAAAACAAAGAAATCCTGCACATTATCCTCAGTGAAAGGTGGAATAACACTAGTCATAGTCAATCCCAGAGGGGGAGCAATTACGGGAGCATTTGTATGGACATTTAGTTGAGCTATTTGATATTGATATTCATATTGTTCGGTCGTTGCTCTGGCTTGTTCGGCATTTAGTCTGGCTTGTTCTAAATTTAGACTGGCTTGTTCGGTCTTTGCTTCGGTATTTGTTCTGGCTAGTTCCAGTACTTGATCACCGGTCAAACAAGGTGGCAATTGTTCATAAAGTTGGCTAGGTTTACTCGGGATCCCACCAACTGCTCCGTCTCCCTCCCCGCCTTCTACAGGGAACAGGTGGGTTTTTATGGTCTGAGCCACCTCTACTTTAGACATGTTTGAGACAGTTAATTGGAGATGTGAGGCAAGCACTTTCAGTTCGGATTTTGACAGACAGTCAATATCAGGGGCTGTGGGGTCTGATTCTATGAAAACTCTAGCATCTTCGTCATTAATTAGTTGAGGCATGATTAATATTTTATTTTTAAGTAGTGAAACTGTAATGAAACTGAGTGAAACTGTATGAAACGAATCCTGGCGAGGTCGCCACTCTTCTGTTACGTATCTTGATCCTCAAGTGGTTAACTTGATGAATCTAGATAGCACAGAGATATATATTAAGGTATCAGTCAGCTGAAGGCGAAACAAAAGTAAAATCTAATAAAATTATTTCCTGTTGTTGCTTCCTTTCCTTTTGGATCTTAGGACTTGGTATCCTTTATTGACTGATACTCTTTAATTATGAAAAATACTGAAACTAATTAAGTCATGTAGTATTTATAAAGAATTATTATTTAACCGAAGCTTAGTAGGCTATGGTTATGAACCGAAGAAGTTATATCTAAAGAAGGACTATTAATTCTATAAAAAGTCTTGAAAGATAAATATTAAAGTAAGAATATTTCTGTCTCTTACCCTCTTTGAAATGAATAGATAGTTTTCTTATATGTCTTTTTATTTATATTTAATGTAATTATTCTTGGTTCTTGTCTTACGTTAACAGGATTATATTATTATTATCATCAGGATTTATATCAAAGTCACATAAAAAGTTAGATATATATTTAATAATTAGTTAAATGTATTTCTTAACCACGTAACATTGAGGTTTGATTATGAGTAAATTAAGTTACAGGATCGCTTCATAGATTCGATTCAGGTCTCACTCAAATAATATGAAAAGCAAAAATAATATTTTGAAGCTAAAAAAAAATTCTTCAGCTTAGGAAATCACTATAAGTAATATTAACACAGCCATGTTAGTCTAAGGCGATATTACTAATATGAGACAATAGCATCACCGTACTAAGCACCGTTAAGCAATGCAAGCTTAATTAAAAGAAAATGAAAGAACTCGTAAGAATTAATCTAAAACAATAGTATTACTTTCATCATAACCCAATTACTTAAAGAGTTGCATTAGTCCACAAGTTAGTCAACTAAAATAGTTAAGTACATAATAATAGCGTTAACGTTAATTCCCAATCAAATAGTTACGTATATAATAGTAGCGTTAACGTTAATTCCCAATCAAATAGTTAAGTACACAATAATAGCGTTAACGTCCCAATCACATATCTCACTAACCAACATAACGTAAGTGTTTACACGGAACACACTTAACACACACATATATAATCTGACTGACAGTCACAAACCCATTATAATACTTCACCCCGTCTTCCTCCAGCTCCAAGTTCACCTTCCCCAACTCCAAATAAGACTGATTTGAATGCCCACTACTCGGGTCTTATATACTAAACAAGGATGGTGTAGGAACGAATCAGGAGGCGAGTGATGGTGCGCGTACCTATCATAGCTCCTCTAGTTGCATAGCAGGTGCCTGGTCCAATCACAGCTCCTGGCGTCGATAATAGTCATAGCGTCGGGTCATCGAAGTAGTTTGCAGGGTCCCCTATGACGCATGCAGGTGTGAAGGCTTGTTTGCTGGTATGCGGGCGAGCTGGTTTCCCACTCGCTAGTTCGCTCGCTAGTCTGCTTCGCCGTTTGGGTAGTTTGACTCCTTCAACTCTAATTCTAACTCTTAAATTAACATACAGGGCTCCGTATGTCAGAACACAGATACATACATATAGACACAGATACATACATATAGACACAGATACATACATACAGTATAGACACAGATACATACATATTTACACAGATACATACATATAGACACAGATACATACATATATACACAGATAAATACATATATACAGATACATACATAATTTATAGACACAGATAATACATATAGACACAGATACATACACATACACAGATACATACATATAGACACAGATACATACATATAAACACAGATACATACATATAGACACAGATACATACATATACTGTAGACACAGATACATACATATAGACACAGATACATACATATAGACACAGATACATACATATAGGCACAGATACATACATATAGACACAGATAAATACATATATACACAGATACATACATATATACACAGACACATACATATAGACACATATACATACAAATAGACACAGATACATACATATAGACACAGATACATACATATATAAACAGATACATACATATAGACACAGATAAATACATATAGACACAGATACATACATATATACATAGATACATACATATAGGCACAGATAAATACATATAGACACAGATACATACACATAGACACAGATACATACACATAGACACAGATACATACATATAAACACAGATACATACATATAAACACAGATACATACATAGACACATATACATACATATACTGTAGACACAGATACATATATATATAGACACATATACATACATATAGACACATATGCATACATATAGACACAGATACATACATACTGTATAGATACAGATAAATACATATAGACACATACATACATACATACAGACACAGATACATACATATAGACACAGATAAATACATATAGACACAGATACATACATATAGACACAGATACATACATATAGACACAGATACATACATATAGACACAGATACATACAGTCATATAGACACATATACATACATATACTGTAGACACAGATACATATATATACACAGATAAATACATATAGACACATACATACACATAGACACAGATACATACATATAAACACAGATAAATACATATAGACACATATACATACATATAGACACAGATACATACATAGACACAGATGCACACATAATATTATAGACACAGATACATACATATAGACACAAATAAATACATATAGACACATACATACACATAGACACAGATACATACATATAAACACAGATAAATACATAGACACAGATACATACATATAGACACATATACATACATATAGACACATATACATACATATAGACACATATACATACACATACACAGATAAATACACATACACAGATAAATACATATAGACACAGATGCATACATATATACAGATACATACATATAGACACAGATAAATACATATAGACACAGATACATACATATATACACAGATACCTACACATAAACACAGATAAATACATATAGACACAGATACATACATATAGACACAGATACATACATATAGACACATACACATACATATAGACACATATACATACACATATACAGATAAATACATATAGACACAGATACATACATATAGACACAGATACATACATATAGACACAGATACTTGCATATAAACAAAGATACATACATATAGACACAGATAAATACATATAGACACAGATACATACATATAGACACAGATACATACATATAAACACAGATACATACATATAGACACAGATAAATACATATAGACACAGATACATACACATAGACACAGATACAAACATATAAACACAGATACATACATATAGACACAGATACATACATATAGACACAGATACATACATATGGACACATATGTGGGGAGGTGTGGTGGAGTGGTCTTGCCACTGGCCTGGTAATCCAAAGGTCCCGGGTTCAAATCCCGATGTATCAATGGGAAGATATTATTGGGATGGAATTTGTGCTGTACCTAGTATCAGTGCATTACCACAAGCCTTCCGAAACGTCAATAAAATACCCTCATTGTTCCCTGATTAAATAGCACTGTATGAATATTCCCATATTCAAAATATGGTATAGGGGTGCAATGCTTGGTGAGTTATCTGCTCAACAGGTGGCGTTGTGTGTGTGTAAGTGTGTGAGAGTCCGAGTGTAGGGGTGAGACAGTGAAGCACGGGAACGAGGTGGCTTCAGAGATGGGATCGTTTCGGGCCATGAGTGAGCACCGTGCCTCATGTGAAGGCAAGATGGCAGGTGCTCGTTGTACTCTACGTGCTTCACATGTCTCACTCCCTAGACTGGAACAAGACCTCACGGGCTTCACTGTTCATTGTAAAGCGGTGAATGTTAAGGCTCTCAGCCCATGCCCGAGAGGAAGTAAGTTGGAGTATAGAAAAAAAAAAAAAAAATACATACATATACTGTAGACACAGATACATACATATAGACACATATACTAACATTATGGACACAGATAAATACATATAGACACAGATACATACATATAGACACAGATAAATACATATAGACACAGATACATACACATAGACAGAGATACAATCATACATATAAACACAGATACATACATATAGACACATATACATACATATACTGTAGACACAGATACATACATATAGACACAAATACATACATATAGACAGATATATACATATAGACACAGATACATACATATAGACACAGATAAATACATATAGACACAGATACATACATATAGACAGATACATACATACATATAGACACAGATACATACATATAGACATAGATCCATACATATATACACATATACATACATATAGCCACAGATACATACATGCATATAGACACAGATACATACATATATACACATATACATACATATATACATAGATACATACATAGACACAGATACATACATACATATAGACACAGATATATACATATAGACACAGATTCATACATATAGACACAGATACATACATATAGACACAGATAAATACATATAGACACAGATACACACATATATATATATATATATATATATATATATACACAGATACATACATATAGACACATATAGATACATATAGACACAGATAAGTACAGATAGACACATATACAGACATATAGACACAGATACATACATATAGACACAGATACATACATATACACAGATAAATACATAGACACAGATAAATACATATAGACACAGATACATACATATAGACACAGATAGATACATACATACAGTATATATAGATACATACACATAGACACAGATACATACATATAGACACATATACATACAGACACACAGATGTATACATAAACAGACAGATACATACATATAGGAACAGATACATACATATAGACACAGATACATACATATTTTTTTTTTTTTTTTTTTCTATGTGATTGAGGGAGGCAAAAGGCATAACTGCCTATAGCGAGTGCCTCCCCCATAGTTGAAAGAGTGACAGGGCCAAAATCAAGGGACGTTCGAGCCAAAATGCCTGGACACACGGAGTTTGAAGCAATTTAAGTCATAGGAAGAGGGAAAGACTGATTCTGGGAGAGAGTTCCAGAGCTCAGCTGTTGAGTAGAAGAAAGTTTGAGAGTAACGTTTCACTCTTGGGTTGGAGAGTTGCACAGAGTAGGGGTGGGATTGAGTTGCAAGACGGGTACCACGTGCCCTACGTAAAGGAGGTGGTATGCACTGGGATAGCTCTGAGGAACACTGATTATTATAGTAGCGATAGAATAGCGAGAGAGATGCAACATTGCGGCGGAGAGAGAGAGATTGCAGAGAGTTGGTGAGTGGACGGGAGTTAATGATACGAAAGGCCTTCCTTTCAACTTTGTCTAGGAGAGCGGTGTGAGAGGAACCTCCCCACACATGTGAACAATGCTCAATACAAGGGCGCACTATGCCCCTGTACAGAGCAAGAAGCTGTGCAGGGGAAAAGAACCCCCTAAGGCGGTTGAGCACACCCAGCTTCTGGGAGGCTGCCTTAGCAAGACTGGTAATATGGTCCTTCCAAATGAGAGCAGAAGAAAAAGAGACACCAAGAATATTGAGAGAAGATGAAGGGTTGATTTTTGTATTGTTGAAGAATAAGGGATAGTCCGCTGGGAGATCCTGACGGGTAGATAGATGGAGAAATTGGGTTTTGGAAGCATTAAAGTTAACAAGGTTTTCTCTGCCCCAATTGGAAATAGTATTTAGATCAGAATTTAAGAGTTCTATGGCTTCATTACGTTTGTCGTTGAGGGATTGCTGCTGGGGCGTTCTGAAAAACTATTGGAGTAGTGTAAGGTTGAGCCGTCTGCGTATGAATGGATTGGAATTAAGGTACAGTTAAGGAGATCATTTATAAAAATTAGAAAGAGAATAGGAGATAGGACAGAGCCCTGAGGAACACCGGAGTTTATAGGGTGAGGAAGTGAACAATGGCCGTCCACAACCGCGGCTATGGAACGGCCGGAAAGGAAATTAGAGACAAAGGCACAGATGGAGGGATAGAAACCGAAGGAGGGTAGTTTAGAAATTAAAGATTTATGCCAGACTCTATCCGAAGGCTTTCGATATGTCTAGTGCAATAGAAAAAGTCTCACCGAAGTCCCGAAAGGAGGATGACCAAGAGTTAGTAAGATATGTAAGAAGATCACCAGTAGAGCGACCCTTAAGGAAGCCATACTGGCGATCTGAGAGCAGATTATGAGAAGAGAAATGCTTAAGAAATTTGGAAGCAAGAATAGTTTCAAAACTTTAGAAAGACAAGAGATAAGAGCAATTGGACGATAGTGGAGGGTTGAGAGCGGTCACCCTTCTTTGGGACAGGTTGAATGTGAGCAAACTTCCAGCATGAAGGGAAGACGTTAGAGGATAGACAGAGACGAAAGAGTTTGCCTAGGCAGGGAGTCAGCACGGAAGCACAGTTTTTGAGAACAACAGGAGGAACACCGTCCGGACCGTACGCCTTATTAGTGTTAAGCCCAGAGAGGGTAGAAAGTACATCTTTAGAAGAGATTAGGATATTAGGCATAAGTAAGAGAGGAGGGCGGAGAGGGAGGAATAGCACCGGAATCATCCAAGGTGGAGTTTCTAGCAAAAGTTTGAGCGAAGAGTTTAGCTTTGTCAGAGGAAGAAGTGATGGTTGTGCCATCAGAGTGGGAAAGGGGAGGGAAAGATGAGGAAGAGAAATTGTTGGAGAGGTTTGGCTAGATGCCAGAAAGCTTGGGAAGAGCTAGAGTTGGATAGTTTCAGTGCATTTATTATTGATGAAAGAGTGTTTGGCAAGTCGACCAGATTTGGCTTGATTCCGGGCAGAACACATATGAAGAATGAGAGTCTTGAGTTTTAAGGCATCGGTACCGTTTGAATGCTTCCTCCTTATTGCGGACAGCAGTAGAACAGGCGTGAGTAAACCAAGATTTTTTAGCATTAGTCTGAGAGAAAGAGAATGGAATGTATGTTTCCATGCCCGATAGGATTACCTCGGTAATGCGTTCAGCACTCTCTGAGGGTCCTCGGCCATGGAAGCAGAAATAATTCCATGGGAAATCAAAGAAGTACTGCCGAAGATACATAGATACATACATATAGACACAGATACATACATATAGACACAGATACATACATATAGACACAGATACATACATATAGACACATATACATCCATATAGACACAGATACATACACATAGACACAGATACATACATATAGACACAGATAAATACATAGACACACAGATGTATACATAATGACAAGGAAAATGCATACAGACAGATACATACAGTATATACATCAAAAGGCAAATAGACAGGGAAACATAAAAATATGTAAACTAAATAGATATGGAGACAAATAATATAAATTAGATAGTTTGTTATCTGTTTACGGATATACTGTATATATCAAAGGGGTCTATGGTATATATATATATATATATATATATAAATATATATATATATATATATATATATATATATATATATATATATATATATATATATATATAAAAGTAACACCCTGTTCTTAACATTAATCATCAATTACAAACCCCAATGTACTTTAATAAACTTATGAAAGCATATGGTCCTCCCGGGATTCGAGCTCGGGACGTCACACCCAGAACATAAGCACCTAAACCATTTCGGTACACCACCAACACAGTTAAAGGTTGAGTACACGATCACGATTAATATCCATTTTCGTATTTTGGATATCAATCTAATCATGTACTCAGATCCAACTGCATAATGGAAAGCGTAATGTTTTAGTGAGTGGAAAGAACATTGAATGGGGCCAAGATCACTAAGGACCGGCCTCGCTATACAAGTTCCTGAACTTATAAAAATAAGTGACATCCCGTTCTTAACATTAATCATCAATTACAAACCCCAATGTACTTGAATAAACTAATTAAAGCATAAATTATGGTCCTCCCGGGATGAATGAGAGAGAGAGAGAGAGAGAGAGAGAGAGAGAGAGAGAGAGAGAGAGAGAGAGAGAGAGAGAGAGAGAGAGAGAGAGAGAGAGAGAGATTTACATAGATTTACATAGATACACTGGCCACACAGATCTTACGATCCCTACGAGGTGACCAGGACTTAATCCTAATAGAGATAGCAACCCTAAGAGAAAGTGGAAGGAAAGGATAGCAAAGATGAAGGCTCTCTCCCCACCCTCCGCTCCCTCCGGCAATATGCCGTACATGAAAATAGTTAGAAGTGAATAACCTTGCAGGGCTTGGAAATCGCCTGAAGGAATTTATAGTATAGTTAGAAATGGAAAGGAAAAGGCATGCACACCTTCACTTTTTATTTTATTTATTTATTTTTTTCTCTTCAACTGAAAACGTTTTCATTTCCGCCAGGTTCTCTTATCAGTGATCAGCTTCTACTGCAGACCAACTTTTCTGTGATATGTGTCTAACCTTTTTTTAAATGTGTATATCGAGTCACTGTCAATAACTTCATTAGGGAGCTTATTCCACTCATTAATAATACTGTGGGTGAAGAAATTTTTAGTTATGTCTAGGTTCGCTTTCCTGCCTGTTAGTTTTAATTTGTTTCCTCTTGTGGAACCTTCTTTGGCTATCTTAAATAGATTATTAGAATTTACGTTACTAAAGCCTTTTAGTATCTTAAAACACTCTATCAGCTGTCCCCTTATTCTCCGTTTCTTAAGCGAAACAGGTCGAGTTCTCTTAATCTCTCATTGTATGGCTTATTTCTAAGGGAAGGGATTAACTTTGTTGCTCTACGCTGAACGGATTCTAGTTTCTCTATGTCTTTTTTTAAGTAGGGAGACCAAAACTGCACAGCATACTCCAGATGTGGCCTCACAATACTTTTATATAGTGGTACAACTATGTCTTTACTATGACAATGAAAATTTCTTTTAATGAAACCTAGCGCTCTATTTGCTTTGTTAGATGCTGCGGTGCATTGGCTTGTAGATTTTAGATTTTCATTGATAAGCACTCCTAGGTCTTTTATCTGTGATACGCTCTTTATCTTTTCTCCATTCATATGGTATTCGTATTTGTTGTTTCGGGAGCCTATTTGTAGTATCAGGCATTTGTTTACGTTAAAGGGCATCTGCCAATTTTCTGACCACTCTGATATCTTGTTTAAATCTGATTGCAGGCTACTTCTATCGCTTTCTGATATTATTGCATTTCCTATTTTAGTGTCATCGGCGAATTTGGAAATTATGTTATTAATGCCGTTGTCTAAATCATTAATATATATTATGAATAATAATGGGCCCAGAACTGAACCCTGTGGGACTCCACTATCCACCGGAGTCCATTCTGATTCCACTCCATTAATAATTACTCTTTGTTTTCTTTCGCTTAACCAATTCCTTATCCAATTAAGTGTGTTGCCTTGTATTCCTAGATTCTCGACCTTCTGAAGTAATTTATTATGAGGGACCTTGTCGAAGGCCTTCTGGAAGTCCAAGTACACTATATCAAGACTTTGGTAAAATCATTAATCTTAAATAGGTTGTCATAAAATTCGATAAGGTTCGTTAGGCATGATTTTTTTGCTCTGAAGCCGTGTTGACTATTATTAATAAGATTATTATTCTCTATGAAAAGTACAAGTTCGTCTCTTATAATTGATTCTAATAGTTTTACAACAACGGAAGTTAAGCTAATGGGTCTGTAATTCCCTGGTTGTTTTTTATCTCCCTTTTTAAATATTGGTGTAATATTCGCTGTCTTCCAGTCAGTGGGTAATTGTCCATGTTGGAGTGACATGTTAAACATTTTGGTTAGGGGTTCGGCAACTTCATCTTTGACCATTTTTAGGATTTTAGGGATGAATAGGTCTGGGCCGGGAGATTTATTTATTTTCAGTAATTCAATCTGTCTAGTGACGCTTGATTGGCTAATTTTGAAGTCAGGGAGCACAATGTTGCTTGTTTGATTAGTAGCTTGTGGAGTGTTCGTGTTGGCAGCAGTGGTAAAAACGGAGCTGAAATAATTGTTAAGTGTAGAGGCTATGTCTTTGCTATCTGTTTCTAGAACACCTTGAGTGTTAAGTATGGGTCCTATCCCGCTTTTGATTTGTTTGCTACTGTTAATGTATCTGTAAAATTGCTTAGGATTAGTTTTACTATCTTTAGCTATGCTTATTTCATAATTCCTCTTAGCTGTTTTTATTAGTGATTTTACTTTTCTTCTGGCGGCCAGGTATTGCTTACATATGGTATTATTCTTTGTTTCTCTCTTTAAGTTGTATAAACGATTTCTTTCCCTAATTGCTCTACTGATATTTATATCGTACCAAAGGGGTTTGTTTATTTTCTTACTGTGTCTTTTACGCATTGGGATATGTTTCTTTTGAGCACTCATGAATATTTCTTTAAATCTTTCCCATGTATCGTCAATGTTGGTGAGACCTTCGAGATGCAGATTAATATCTTTTAGGTCATTTCTTAGGCTATTGAAGTCTGCCATATTATAGTTGGGAATAAAAGTTTCACTAGTGCTGTTTGTGTGCGACATATTAATTTGGAGCCTGACGATATTATGATCACAATTAGATATTAATTCCCCAACTTCTAAGTCAGAATTCAAATTTTCGTGGGTCGTTATTACTAGGTCTAAAATATTATCTCCCCTCGTGGGTTTCTGGACTAATTGATATAAGAAGTTATCTTTAATAAATTCGGTCATTTTTTCTGATGCATGGCCAGACCCTTTTACATCTCCCCAATGAATATTAGGAAGATTAAAATCGCCTATTATAAGGGTTTCTTTTGTTGATAGAGTTTTTTTCTAAATTATTGTATAAGTCTATATCCTCTTGATAGGTATGAGTTGGACGACGATATACGACAACCACATTAATGTCTATATCCTTGTTATTAATTTTCACACATAACAGTTCTGAGTTATTAGAAGGAATTTGAACCTCAAGTGAGCATATATTTTCTTTTATATACAGTAATACACCTCCTCCTCTCTTACCTACTCTGTCCTTGTGATATAGTTTATAGGAATTGATCTGATATTCGTGTGTGAAATCGATATTGTTGGTGTCTATATACGTTTCTGTTATCGCAATTATATCTATTTCTTCATTTAGTAACATAATTTTTAGTTCGTCAATCTTATTTCGTAGACTTCTGGCATCAAAATACATTAATTTGATTGCTTGTTTATTCTCTCTCGATCTTTTGTAAGTGGGGGAATCCGACAGCAGTGACACGTTCGGTGGTTGGAGAGAGTTTAATAGTTTTTTTGTTCGGGTAAAGAGTGATTGAGTCGTACGGAAAATCTAGGTGATGGTACGGGTGGAGCAGCGGGAGAGCTGTGATTGAGGGTAGGGAGTGAAGGCGTAATGGAATAAAGGGGAGGAGAGGGTGGTGCGAGATAGGGACGTAGCGGGGTTTGGAGGCAAGGAGAAGGGAGTTTGGGAAAAGGTATGGGGTAAGACCTTGGGGAAGGATTAGGAAGAATTAGGTTCTCTGAGAGAGTAGGGTGGCTTATCAGGCTTTTCTTTGTCCTGTCAGAGTTTGAAGGAGATTTGTGAGAAGACTGGTGATTATCCCTAGTTTTCTCGTGGGCGTTGTACACAGCTGCATTTAATTTCGCAGCTAGCCACGTGGAACCAGTGTGGGAGAGATGAATTCCATCTCGCTTGAAAAATTCCATTTTCCCTTTTACTTCATTAAATGGGTTAATGAATGCGACTTGCTGTTGGATGCAGAGTTGATTTAGGGACTCGTTGATGTCATTGGCCCTGAGATTACTGTAACTGCTTTCTTTCATGCGGGGAGGGATTCCTAGTATGATACAATTTTTAGTTTTAGTTTTTGCTTCTTGGATGAGTGTTTCATATTTGGTCATTATTTGTTTGCTACTTGTGTTACCCCCGTCGTAGGCATCGTTACTCCCTACACTGAGAACTAGGCAAGTACTTTGTTTGATTTGGGAGTTCTTGATGTCGTTGGTGATGTGGGTAATTTTAGCACCTGGTATGACTTTGACGGATCTTTTACCTGGAGCTAATGTAGCCCATTGGGCCCCCTGTCCACGTGAGAGCGAGTCACTAACTATTTGTGACTTTATTTCACTTTTGCTAACCAGTGTAGCCTTGGACTCTTGATACGGTTTTCTTTTCGTTACTTTACTTAAGTAAAGAGAGAGAGAGAGAGAGAGAGAGAGAGAGAGAGAGAGAGAGAGAGAGAGAGAGAGAGAGAGAGAGAGAGAGAGAGAGAGAGAGAGAGATAAACGCACATTTATCTGCATGTTTTATATCTGAAATAATCAAATACCTGTTAACCACTTCATTACCGGTGACATCTTATTATTTATTCTAGCCACTATTAAACGATTTTATGCTGTTTAGAAAGGGTCTCCAGCATTTAACAGGATTCGAACTATCTCCCTTAACCGTTTTTGCTATCACAGATCCTTCTTAAACTGCACAAAATCGTTCAAATATAGCTAGACTAAATTAATATAACATCGTCGGTACGGAAGGGGTTAATAAAGATAACCAAAATGAAACCCTCACTCACTCTCTCTCTCTCTCTCTCTCTCTCGCACACACACTAACATGTTTTCTTTAAAACAAAGTAAATACCTTTACTAACGAGGATTAACAAAAACTCGAGTTACCTGATTAAAACGTTAAATGTCTAACCAGGGAATATGAAGCGTGTCAATTAATATTAATAGTGAGAGAGGACGGATAATAGATGAAGGAATGCATGAGTGAATGAATGGGTTAATACGAAAATGAACAGCAAGTGTGAATGGATGAGTTAGTCAAGGGATGAGTGAATGGATGAATTATTGAACTAATACATTTGTGAATGAATTAGTGAATTAACGGATGTATTAGTGCATGAATGGGAGAATGTATGAATGCACGGATGAATTATTGAATGGCTAAAGGTGAATGCACAGATATACGAGTGAATAAATGGGTGAATGTATAAGTGCAAGTGAATGTGTGGATTCAGTTACTATGAATTATTGAATGAATGAGTGGATAGATGAATGAGAGAATGCATGACTGGGCGAACAGTAGAATGAACGAATGTCTTAGTGAATGGATGCACGACTATTGACTATGTGAAGATATGAATGAGTGATTGTATGAAGGAACTGATATATGAAAGAATGAGGAATGTACAGTAAGACTGAAAGAATTAGTCAAGGCGGAAATGAATGAATATTGTAAAAATGAAATGAATGGAAACTCAATGCCGTGAAATGGGATAATCCTTCGTTTTAATTCGAACTGCTCTTCCTATGCTGAAGATACCCACCTGAAAAGAAGAAAGAAGAAAAGAAGAACAATTAATAGAATCAAATGAAGAAAAAGAAGAAGTAAAATATTCAAACGAAGAAAAAAGAAGAAGTAAAAGAATCAAACGAGGAAACAGAAGAAAAAGAGGAAACAGTAAAAGAATCAAACAAAGAAAAAGAAGAAAACAGAAAAAGTTAAATAATCAAACGAAGAAAAAGAAGAAAAGTAAAAGAAAAGGAAAAGCAAACGAAGACAAAAGAAAATAAGAAAAGTAAAAGAAGCAAACGAAGACAGAAGAAAAGCAAAAGAAAAGAAGAAAAGTAAAAGAATCAAACGAAGACAAAGAAGCAAAAGCAGAAGATAATAAACACATGCAGAAAGGCAACAATTGGAAAGCCGGATGCATGTCTTTACAATGGCAGCCTTGTTGTTTGTTGTTGAACCATGATCGTAGCCTAGAGGATGGTGGTGAGTCGTTTTAATTGGGAAGCTCAAGTTGTTGCTCTCGGCTCGCTAGAAAAAGTGAGAGAGAGAGAGAATAAGGAAATGTGAGGAAAGTGAGTGAGAGTGATCGATAATAATAATAATAATAATAATAATAATAATAATAATAATAATAATAGGGTGCAATTTGGCGAGTCGAAAATTTCAGGAAGAATTAGAGTCGGGTGAGAGAATGAGTTGAGATATGGGGAAAAAATGTTTGCGATATACATAAAGCCATGAACTATAAAGAGCTAAGAGATGAGCCGTAGATAATTAGTTACAATACAAAGAAGAAACATATTAAAGAAAGCAACAAAAGTTATATTGATCTTCACTATATTTTTTGCTGATGGTAAAGGCGTGAATATAGACAAATAAAACTGCACAGAACGTAGTTGGTGATCTTTAACTGTCAATATCTTATAGCAATATCACTTGGAGCCTCACCCCAGAGATTACCTCAGCCACTTTTTAACTCCTCTATGAGAAAGCTGCTTAATTCGAAAATGTTCAAAAGAAGTTGGTGTAATCGAAAAAAATAAGAAAATAAATAAATATATAAACCAAAATAAAGCCCCCTCCTCCATACCCTTCCAGACAGATGTTCAGCTCGGAAGAGATCCAGAAGATCCGCACTGCGGTGGAGAGCCCTGAGTTCCAGAAGTATAAGTACATGACCCAAGACGGGTATGACCGTCTCAACAAGTTTATACTATGGAACCACCCTGGTAATGATGTCACAGGGTTGCTGGCAAGGTCCCAGAAGATTGCCGGAACAATGGAGAAGGCAAGTATATTATTTAGCTATATTGTAGAATATATTAAAAGGGGGATCATTAGGTCACAGGGTCTCAAAGGATTGCCATATCCATGGTGAAGGCGAGATTCTCTTCAGATACATTGCTTTAGGTGTTTAGGCTGGTGTCATCTGGGTAATAAACCACTTTCGATCTTTTCTTCTGGGCACAAAAGTAGACATAATTATGGATCATCAATCCCTATGTCTTCTAAGCATAGTAGGAAAGGGGTACAGTAGGGTAGTGATTGAGAGAGTGAGAGTGGGAACGGAGAAATGGATAGGGGACGAGCAGGGAGGTTTTAGGAAGTGAAAAGGATGTGCAGATCAGATTTTTACCTTGAATTGTGTTGTGGAGAAATATCTGGAGAAGCAACAAAAGGTATATGTTGCCTTTATGGACTTGGAGAAGGCCTATGACAGAGTGGATAGAGAAGGTATGTGGAAAGTAATTAGAATATACGGAGTAGATGGCAAGTTTCTGAAAGCAGTGAAGAGCATGTATGAGGGTGCAAAGGCGGCAGTACATGTGGTAAATGAGCAGAGTGTTGGGTTGAAACAGGGGTGTGTGATGTCCCCGTGGTTGTTTACTGTATATATGGATGGAGTCATGAAAGAAATACAAGGAAGAGCAGTGGATGTTGGTGTATCGCTGATAAGGGAGGGAAATGAGTGGAATCTGCCTGTACTGCTGCTTGCTGTTGATACAGTTCTGATGAGCGATAATGAATGGGAGTTGCAGGATCTGGTAAATGAGTTTGGAACAGTGTGCGAAAAACAGAATCTGAAGGTAAATGCAGGGAAGAGCAAGGTTATGGTCTTCGAAAGGGGTGAAGTCACAGAGTGTGAGGTGAAGTTGAACGGTCAGACTATGGAGATTGTCAGCTCATTTAAGTATTTGGGCAGTGTGTTGAGTAAAGATGGGACTATGGATGAAGAAGTGCGGGAGAGGGTGCAACAGGGGAAGAGGGTTGTAGGAACGCTGAAAGCAGTAACAAGAAATAGGGTGGTCAGTATGGAAATTAAGAAATTTTTGCATGACAGTGTGGTAATCCCGACACTGACTTACGGAAGCGAAGCATGGACGTTTGAGAAGAGACTCAGACCAAGAGTGAGAGGGGTCGAAATGAGTTACTTGAGAAGTGCATGCAGAGTTACATGGAGAGATAGACAGACGAATGAGGAAGTATGAAGGAGGTGTGGTGTGGAGGTAGATGTGCTGGAAAGTGGGAAAAGGAACACCTTGAGATGGTTCGGTCATATGGAATGTATGGGAAGCGAGAGAATGACTAAGAGGGTGTACGAGAGCGAGGTGGAAGGATGGGGTGAGGAAGTATATGGATGAAGGCGGTGCTGGTTGGGAGGAGGGGCGTCGACTGACGGGGAACAGAGGTGCATGGGGGCGGTTCGTTCGTGGCCACACCTTCGGGGATCATGGCATCAGGCAATAGATAGAATCCCTACATTGGCTATGAAGATCGGAAGCGAACTGTGCCCTCCTCGTTCATTGGCGGGAAACCCTGGAGGAGTTCGACTTTGAAATTCACTACCGTCCAGGGACGCTGACGCCCTCTCTCACCTGTCCATCACGAGTGCTAGTATAAATGCCCTACCCACAATAACTAGCTTAGTTACCCCATCAAAATCAACTAGTTTTAGAGTTCGTGCATATTGTTGTAAAACGCTGGAACACGACAGTTTGCTATTTCCTTTTTTATGAGACCAGAGGTTTACGTTGGTATGGTTGCGGATAATGAAAGTGTAAGAAGAGAGAAAGACTCCCCATATCTCCTAACATAACAAACAAATTTCATTTTTTAGCTAGGCTACACGTTGTGCACAATAGGAACTGAACGTTTGTAATTGTAACAAAAATTATGCCCATTATAAATGTTTCAATCGTTTACATGTAATTTAAAATAGATAAACCGGAGAAAACTGTTAATATGAATAATTTTGTTACAATTAAGAGTTAAATTTCTACATTGTAATTTCTACTCACTAAAGTACCCTCAGCTAGCGGTACTCACATGCTCTCTCAATTCCTCTGCATGGCTTCTTGATCAGTAGAACCTAGAATTATAAACAAATCAACCTTAATAAAATATATTTTAATTGCGTTATATCAACTATTTTTACTAACACTACTAAGAACTCTAGCTCTTCCCAAGCCTTCTGGCATCTAGCCAAAAACCTCTCCAACAATGTTTTCTTCTTTTCCGCTTTGACGGCACCACCTCTGACAAAGCTGAACTCTTCGCTAACATTTTCGCTAAAACTCCACTTTGGATAATTCCGGTGCCGTTTCTCCGTCTACTCCTACTCCGTCTCCGTCTCTCCGTCTCTCCTACTTATGCCTAACATCATAATCTCTTCCAAGGATGTACTTTCCACCCTCTCTGGGATGAATACTAAGAAGGTGAACAGACCGGACGATGTTCCTCTGTTGTACTAAAAAACTGTGCTTCCGTGCCGACCCCCTGCCATAGGCAAACTCTTCCGTCTCTGTCTCTCCTCTAATGTCTTCCCTTCTTGCTGGAAGTTCGCTCTCATTCAACCTGTCCCAAAGAAGGGTGACCACTCTCAACCCTCCAACTATTTTCCAATTGCTCTCATTTCTTGCATCTCTAAAGTTTTTGAAGCTATTCTTAACTAAAGAATTCTTAAGCATTTATCTTCCCATAACCTGCTCTCAGACCGCCAGTATGGTTTCCTTAAGGGCTGTACTACTGGTGATCTTCTTTCTTATCTTACTAACTCTTGGTCATCCTCCATTCGGGACTTCGGTGAGACTTTTTCTGTTGCGCTAGACATATCGAAGGCCTTCGATAGAGTCTGGCACAAATCCCTTATTTCCAAACTACCCTCCTACGGTTTCTATCCCTCCATCTGTGCCTTTGTCTCTAATTTCCTTTCCGGCCGTTCCATACCTGCGGTTGTGGACGGCCACCGTTCACTTCCTCAACCTAGCAACTCTGGTATTCCTTAGGGTTCTGTCCTATCGCCAATTCTCGTCCTATTATTCATTAAAGACCTTCTCAACTGCACCTCCAGCCTCATTCACTCATATGCTGATGATTCTACATTACACTATTCAACTAGTCTCCCTCAAAACCATTCACAGCAGGAACTCCAAAAACTCACAAGGAGGCCATAAAACACATCTCTTCTGATCTCTCTACTATCTCTAACTGGGGCAGAGAAAACCTTGTTACTTTCTATGCCGCCTAAACTCAATTTCTCTATCTGTCTACTCGTCGCCCCCTTCCAGAAAACTATGACCTACTCTTCAACAACATACAAATTAACTCTTCATCTTCTCTTAATATTCTTGGTGTCTCTTTTTCTTTTGATCTCTCTTGGAAAGATCATATTACCACTCTTGCTAAAACAGCTTCCCAGAAGCTGGGTGTACTTAACCGCCTCCGGGGATTCTTTACCCCTGCGCAGCTTCTTGCTCTGTACAGGGGCACAGTGCGTTCATGTATTGAGTATTGTTCACACGTATGGGGAGGATCCTCTCACACAGCACTTCTAGACAAAGTGGAAAGGAAGGCTTTCCGTCCACTCACCAATTATCTGCAGTCGCTCTCTCTCCATTGCAATGTTGACTCTCAATCACTATTCTACAGCTATTACAATGGTCAGTGTTCCTCAGAGTTCTCTCAGTGTATACCACCCCCTCTTTGTAGAACACGTAGCACCCGTTTTGCAACACAGTCTCACCCCTATTCTGTGCAGCTCTCCAACCCTAGAGTGAAACTTTATTCTCAATCTTCTATTCACACAACAACATAAATGTAAACGAGCGAATTTGTACGTTATGAAACAGTAATGAAGTCGGTGATGAATTCCATTTGTTGTTCAAATGTTCACATTTTAATGTTTACAGAAGGCAGTACCTTAACAAATATTATTATAATAATCCTAATTCTATGAAAATGCCACAGTTATTCAGCAGTACACAACATGCAGTTATATTAAAACTTGCCAAATTTGTAGGAGAAATTATGAATTACCGGTATGTCAAGACAAAGTCTTGAACTTACAACAAGGCCACCAGTCAAGTTGAAATATTATTATGTACAAATAATGTTGTTGTTTTGTATATGTGTTATTGTATTTTGTATTTGTATTGAAGTATGTACTCTTAATACCCCACTTGGGGTCGCTCGAGTTAATAAACCTTTCAAACCTTTCAAAAACCAGCTGAGCTCTGGAACACTCTCCCAGAATCAGTCTTTCCCTCTTCCTATGACTTAAATTGCTTCAACCTCTGTGTGTCCAGTCATTTTGGCTCGAGCATTCCTTGATTTTGGCCCTGTCACTCTTTCAACTCTTGGAAAGGCACTCGCTACAGGCAGTTTTGGCTTTTGTCTCCCTCAATCACTTAGAAAAAAAGAAAAGAAAAAATGATAAGCCAATGACAAATTGTTCACTACCCAATTACAAAATCATTCATTTAGTTACTTTACATATCAAACTACATATCTAAGCATATACCTAGTAATTAATGTATCTATTCACATATGTATCTATAGTCTTAAGTATATCCAAGTGTCATATCATATCTATCTATCTATCAATCAATCAGGCTATCTATCCCATACAGCTGATGGGTGGAGATAAAGTGTACCACTACCACACCAAGCTGAATATGAAGGACGCCTACACGGGTGGCACCTTCGTCTGGCATCAAGACTATGGGTATGTGGCTCTCAATACTACACACACATCAATCAGAGTATGACAGATGCCTACACGGATGGCCCGAAGAAAGGTTAAGCATATAAATCTATGCGTACATTGGTACGAAGTTAGGAAACCTTTCCCACTTTTCCCGGGTGTACAGTGTTTCCTAATTTCGTTCCTAAAAAGCATAGGGACAATATCTTATAAAAATGACAAGTTTGACTTAATTAACTTATTTATTTCTTCGTGTTGAATAATATCAATGGATGAATTAGCCAAGACAACTCCTGTTAATCCTGCTCCTTCGTAGGGCACCAAGACTACGGGTATGGGGCTTTCAATACCCTACACCCCCCCCCCCCCCCCCCACACACACACACACACACACACACACACCACACCACACCACACCACACCACACCACACCACACCACACACACACACACACACACACACACAGGTCAGGTAGAGCTTGCGACTCCAATTTGCTTTGTTTGTATGATAGGGAAATCGGTAATAGAGTACAAGAAAGAAAAGGATGTGCTGATTGCATGCGTATGGACTTAAACAAATACTTTTGATAAAGTATCTCACAAAAAGCTACTGTGGAAGATCGAGAAGAAAGGAGGAATCACTGGAACACTTATTGACTGGACGACAGATTTTCGAACGGGCAGAGGTATGAGAACTGATATACAGGGTACACACTCAGATTGGCACAGAAGTCTCCAGTGGAGTACCACAATGCTCTATACTCGCTCGAAAAAGTGTTTGATTTTTATAAACGAGCTACCAGATGGCATACAGAGCTATAAAAGCATGTTTTCAGATTATGAATAATTACTAAAAAAAGTAGAAAGTCAGGACTGCAAGGCCTCTCAGAGTGCTCGACAAACTACAACAATGGAGCCACAAGTGAAACATGGAGTTTAACCGCAAAAATGTCATGTAATGGAACTGGGAGAGGGATTTAGCAGACCACATGGAACATACGAGCTAAATGGAGACACTAAATGAGTCAAAATAGGAAAGATATCGAGGAGTAATCTTAAATCCTGGTGATTACATCATAACATTAGTAAGAAAAAGCATATGCTTGGTGGGTTAATGTACGAGCTGCCTTGAGTTATATACATGAAGATGTAGTAATTGAGTTATCGGGATACATTACAATTTGTTGACAACAGCAAGGGTACCGATATCTTCACGGAAGGTTGTTACTTGTTAGGCTATGATAAAGTACTGCATTTAGCTGCACAGACTGATTCCCAATAATATTCCTCAAAATATGCCAGGATTCAAAATACGGTCAGTAGAATAATAAGTTCATTACTTCACACCAAGCCTCTCCCACCACAGATACTGGTACAAGAACGGGTGCCTGTTCCCAGAGATGGGTTCAGTGTTTATCCCCATAGACGACACGGACCGGGAGAACGGCTGTCTGCAGGTGTTGGCAGGATCACACAGGTTGGGCAGAGTCGACCACATTAACACTGGGGAGCACTTTGGCGCTGATCTTGAACGTGTCGAACAGGTAAGCCAGAGGACTAACTAAACAATGCAATAACAAAGATATTGTACGTATGCCTATCTGTTATAATCTTATTATCTACCGCCAGACACGCATTACAGTTAAGGCAAGATATCATGAAGTAAAATTAAAACAACAACCTAACAATCTTAGCAAGGGTAGCTTCATCAATATATAGATTTGTTTTTGCTAGGTATCAAAATACGATTATAAATAGTTTCATAGAATTAGGTACCGAGTGGGATGCGATAATGAACTTTCTGAATATGATGCAGTGCAAGTAAATATTGTTACGTATCTTGATCCTCAAGTGGTTAAATACTGAAACTAATTAAAGTCATGTAGTATTTATAAAAAATTATTATTTAACCGAAGCTTAGTAGGCTATGGTTATGAACCGAATAAGTTATATCTAAAGAAGGACTATTAATTCTATAAAAGTCTTGAAAGATAAATATTAAAGTAAGAATATTTCTGTCTCTTACCCTTTTTGAAATGAATAGATAGTTTTCTTATATCATGTCCTTTTATTTATATTTAATGTAGTTATTATTCTTGGTTCTTGTCTTACGTTAATAGTATTATATTATTATTATTACCAGGATTAATATCAAAGTCACATACAAAGTTAGATATATATTTAATAATTAGATAAATGTATTTCTTAACCACGTAACATTGAGGTTTGATTATGAGTAAATTAAGTTACAGGATCGCTTCATAGATTCGATTCAGGTCTCACTCAAATAATATGTAAAGCAAAACTAATATTTTGAAGCTAAAAGAATTTTCTTCAGCTTAGGAAATCACGAGAAGTAACATTAAAACAGCCATCTTAGTCTAAGGTGATATTACTAATAAGAGACAATAGTATCACCGTTCTTGTTCTTACCAGCAATGTAAGCAAATGAAAGAACTCGTAAGTATTAATATAAAACAATAGTATTACTTTTATCATAAGCCAATTACTTGAAGAGTTGCTTTAGTCCACAAGTCAGTCAACTAAAATAGTTAAGTACATAATAGAAGCGTTAACGTTAATTCCCAATCACATATCTCACTAACCAACATAACGTAAGTGTTTACACCGAACACACTTAACACACACTTATAATCTGACTGACAGTCACAATCCCATTATAATACTTCACCCCGTCTTCCTCCAGCTGCAAGTTCACCTTCCCAACTCCAAATGAGACTGATTTGAATGCCCACTACTCGGGTCTTATATACTAAGCAATGATGGTGTAGGAACGAATCAGGAGGCGGGGGATGGTGCGCGCCCCAATCACAGCTCCTCTAGTTGCGTAAGAGGTGCGTGGTCCAATGGCATCGATTGGCGTCGATCATCGTCATAGCGTCGGGTCATCGAAGTAGTTTGCAGGTTCCCCTATGACGCACGCAGGTGTGAAGGCTTGTTTGCTGGTATGCAGACGAGCTAGTTTCCCACTCGCTGGTTCGCTTGCTGATCTGCTTCGCCGCCTGGGTGATTCGGCACTCCTTCAACTCTGAATTCTAACTCTTAAATAAACATACAGGGCTCCGTATGTCAGAATATACAAAACTAATAAATGTTCAAATAGCCAAATAGTGTTGATTTTTTAGTCTTCATCATTACAAACTTTCCTCTCCCTCATAGGTTTTCTTCCCCGAGCCAAGACAGTGCTCCCCGACATCTGCGCCGACATGAGTTTCACGACAACCTGCTTCACACACCCGACTACAACCACTCACGCCACCACCGCTGTTGTGGTAGTTGTTATTATCTCCCTCTCTCTCTCTCTCTCTCTCTCTCACACATTCATAATTTCTCGTGCCCAGGCCAAGACAGTGCACCCCCACATCTACGCCGCCATGGGTGCTGGGGATGCGCTGTTCTTCCACTGCAACCTGCTGCACACCTCCGACCAGAACCACTCGCCCCGCCGTCGCTGGGCCTTCATCGCCACCTTCAACAAGCGTTCCAACGACCCCTACAAGGACCACCACCACGCCCGATACACACCTCTCAGCAAAGTACGACTCGCTTAAAACATGAAATATGATGGAGGAATAGAAGCATTTGTGATTTAGCGAACGACATAAACAAATACATGTGACAATAATATAAAAAGGGGCTATTTGTCAGAATTACAAAATCTTTGCCTTGATTTATCAATGGGCATAATTCAGTTTTGTGTTTCGAATGCAGGATATATGTGATATAATTTATATATCACTGATGACACCAGTACTTAATAATGAAAACCGATAGCCACAAATAAAGATGTCGTTGTTTGCTAAGGCACTAGTTCGTTTATCCATGCTAAAATATCGATAGCCAGCGACAAAACCAATTTCAATTGATATATGTATGTGTGTGTGATTACAGTGTGTGTGTTTCCCTTCACCCATGTTTTTTGTCTATTAACAAATAAAACGAAGTAGCTATCAGGGGTTGACAACGGGATCATTGACGAGTCCTTTCGTAAACTGATTTACATAATTTTTGTTATGTTTATTTTCAAAGAATATAGGGATGTTTATCATATTTATAGTGGAGGACTTGTATTACCTTATCCTAATCTACCTAACCTAACCTAACATATGTCCACGCCCCTGCTAACAACTGGCATGTTTTATCACTACCCTAACCTAACTTAAGGGGTCACCGGCGTTTTTTAGCTTTCTCTCCTTTTCTCTCTTTCCCTGGCTTGTATCCATTCAACCCCATTCAGCCAACTGCTTTAAGATGTTTATCCTCATCCAGGTGGCGATTTCTTCCTGGCGAGCGATAGCGAGCCAACATTGTATGGAGAAGTCCGGCTTCGCCGGAGAAATTTTTCTATCGAAAAATGTACAAATTTAGCTTGCTGTCATAACAAAAATATATACAGTATACTGTATATGCTGGCTCGCTACCGCTCGCCAGGAAAATATTGACACCTGGATGGGGGTAAACGTCTTAAAACAGTAGGCTGAAGGGGGCCGAATGGGTACAAGCCAAAGAGAGAGGGAGAGAAAGAGAACAAAAGCGATGTGGGCTCCCTTAACCTCCGCTGGGGTATGGGAATATTTACTATAAATTTTCGGCGACAGCAGGCGCGGGAATGATATTTTCGGTGATAGTTATATATATATATACAGTACAGTATAATATATATATATATATATATATATATATATATATATATATATATATATATATATATATATATATATACTGGTACATATATTTAAAATATATCTTACAACCACACGTGACCTACTAAATGTTTCTATACTCTCAGCCGGGCTCGAACCACCAACAGTCAGGACGAGTTTCCATGTATTAATCTTGGCGTGATAAAGAATAGTTAACCTTTTCCTATGAATATGTATACATATATTTAGGTTAGCTATTCTTTATCATGCCGTGGTGTAGTGAATTACAGCAGTGATCAAAACAGATTAACTCAAGGCAGGTTTCTATGTGAGCAATACTATTAAGCATACAAATTTGACAACCGCAATTTTGTCATTAGTATCTGCCGGGTGTGGGCCAATCAACGCTCTGTAGACCCCCGAAATCTTGTGTTGATCTCTGACCGTTTTGGTGAGGTCGTTCCTCATGGTATTGGTGAGCTGGGCCTATAATTAGGCCTTATAATTAGGGTTGGATGTGAGAGGGATCTGCCTTGTGTGGGCCAATCGGCTTTCTGCAGACTCCCATTTTCATATGTTCTTATGTATTTATGCTGCTTTTTTATGTAAACTTGTCATTGCAGGTGGAGGACTCTGCCCTGCTGGCTTGTAACAATGTGAGAGACCTGGAGGGCAAGTGGTTCATGAAGTACGAGGAGGACACCACCAGCCCGAGATCCATTCACTAGAGGGCCTGCTTAAGGGGAGGCAGTTGTTTTTTCGACTCCTCCTCCTCCCTCATGTTTAGCCCTATTTGTTATGAGATTTCAAGACATTCGCCTCATTAGTTTGGCGATTTTCAGACCTTTTGCCCAAATATTCCTTTACCAATATTAAGACCTTTCGTGCCATTTAGGTGTCGATCTTTTTCCTGGTGAGCGAAAGCGAGCCTGTATTTGAAGAGGAGTCGGCCTTCGGCCGTGACATTTTGCTATCGAAAAATGTACACATTTATATTTATGTCTTGTGGGTGTTTTTAAAATGTTGATAGAGGTTTAGAGAGCAAACTAAACCCCCTCCTTGACCCCGCAGCTGCGGGAAGACTTTTAAGAGGTCCTACTGGGCGGCTGCGGGAAGACTCTTAAGATCCTAGTCCTAAAAAAAAAAAAACATTTAAAACACCCCAGTGGCACTTTAAAAAACGCAATTTGTGTTTAGGTGAGATAATTTCCCTCCATTACTTGCTACCACTCCTACACATGTTCCCCCCCCCCCTTTTTCCCCTCTCCTCAATTATCAGGTATTTTCTCTATTATTCCCGATATCGAGTATTTTTTTATCGAGTATTTTCGTGGGAGGACAAGTGGGAGAGAGGGAGGAGGGTGGAGGAGTGTAACTCCGACCCTCCAAGCCAGTCTGAGTCCACCCCAGTCCTCTCAGTGCCATGCGAAATAGAGAGAGGGAGGGTGTGCCTGTCTCGCCGGTCTGGGCCAGATTACGACCGCGGGGCTAAAATATAAAGTATTCACCAGCCAATTGCTGTTACCACTTGTTTTATTGCTTTCCCATGTTCATATGTTCATATTAACCCTCAACTAGCGGCGCGCAACATAAGTCGAGTATAATAAATCTGGACTATCTGGCGGCGCGCGACATAGGTCGTGTGGCAATTTCAGCACGTAATGTTGCTGAGAGAGAGAGACAAGTGGATGCAGGAGAGTAGCGAGCGTATGACTGCTCCAGACCACCGCGGCGAACCTACTGACACGAATCCCACCTCCTCCCTCCCTTTCTCACTCGCTACATACTGAATTGTATGGGGAAAGTACCGAATTACATGCTTTTTGCACTCGTGTTGCGCGGTTGTTGCAAGAAAACTAGCCGTCATAAAAAGATCGTTATGGTGTCATTGGAAAGCTCTGTTTATGCCCTTTCAGAGATAGATACTTGTATTACGCTCTGGGTCTTATTTAGGCATGAAAATGATCACGTAAACAGCCCTATTTTGGCTAAAAACACCCCGCTGGGTGGTACATATAAATAGACCGCTAGCCCGCTAATAAGGTGTTAAAAGTAAAATAGGCGCATATGGATAAGTATTAATTATATATATAGTAAATTAACGATTTTAGTGAGGAATGAAGCAGAATACCTTTGCATGGGGTATGGTGTATACTACAGGGGTTTAGCACTTTACTAGTTAAACCATTGAGCCGAACCAGTAAATTATGCTGCAAAAAAACGTCTGGGCTCCCTTAACTATTTTGGTTGTTGCTAGATGATTTTATGCGACATTAGGAAGGATCTCTAGGTACTCAAAGGGGAAAAAACACTATCTTAATGTACTGTGTCCCAAATGTATTTCTAAACTGCATACAACTGTTAAAGGGTAGCCAAATTAAAGAGAACAGGTGAAGAGCATACCATAAATGAAGTTCCTCCTCTCTGATAGCGTGCAATAAGCTTAGGGACTTGCTGGAGGGCAAGTGGTTCATTAACATGTTCTGTACCAGCGACGGCAGAGAGTCATCAGTAGATAAATCACTCCCCAGTCCCAGCGACGGCATAGAGCCGTCAGTAATATACGATCCTTGTAACTGCCAGTATCAGGCAGTGCCTGGTACCACAACCATTTGAGCACTGCTCTAGAGTTGGCAAAACTTCTCAGCTTATATCCAAGCCTCTAAGTCTACAGGCAGGGAGAGGCAGTATTCCTGCATCTTTTGAGGTGGGAAGTTGTTATAGCTTGCCATGTTGGCCACATTACTTGGGACTGGGGGGGGGGGGGACTTTTATGGTAGTATCCTATGGTACAGTAGGGGTTAAGTAAGAGGAGGACACCACCAGTCCCAGATTTGTTCACTAGAGGGTTTCTTCACTTATTTTGGCTGCTGTTAGATGACTTTATTCAGTTTTCAAAGGAACTTTCGGTATTCACAGGGTACAGTACTGTTGTAGACATAGGAAGCAGCTATGTATACTGTATGTATTGTGGACGTATGGCTATATATAATTATCTTGCAGATGAATTGTTACTGTAGTTCGAAGATGAGAAAAAAGCTTACCCAGTTGCATTTATGTTGCTAGAAGTGGATTAACTTCCATTAACGATTATACTATAGAATACGCCTTGGTAGTTGGAAAATTAAGCCAGAACCTTCCTAAGCTGCATACAATCTTCACAGGATAGCCAAGATATAAAAAAAGGAACTCAATCAGCCTAAGCCTCTGTATCCCAAATATCCTTTCTATACAGTATAAATTCGTTACAGGAGAGCCAAAATATATGTAAATGGTGAACAGCACACCATAAATGAAGTTCATCCTGACTGGTGGCATGTGTCAAAGTGAGGCAGCGTGAGTGTAATTATCATCAACTCTGCGTAAGCAGAGTTTGGTATCACCCCCCGTATAGTGGGTAACACCGGGAAACAATGTATGCCGTCGACGTCATCGTCAGTCTGTCCCGAAACTCCTCCTAGACTGTACGACGGTTTTCACCAAATTTCACACAAACATTTGTTGGGTGAATGCGAAAGTCAATTAGAAGATTTGTTGAATTTGTGCAATAGTTATGATTTTAGATCCAAAATATAGTTTTAACCCCCCCCCCCCCGGCCCCCCCTAAACACAAGTAATGATGATAGCTGTAGTGATAATGATGACATTAGTGATGATGGTAGTGACGAAGGTGACAGTAGTAGTGATGATGGTGAAAGTTGTAGTGATGATGAGAGTAGTAGTGATGATGAGAGTAGTAGTGATGATGGTAAGAGTAGTAGTGATGACTATAATAGTAGTAGTGTTGATGATAGTAATGGTGATAGTGACTAGTACAAAGGAGTACAAAGGAAATCAAGCAACAACAGGTCTAGTGACCCTTCTAGGCTGCTTGTCCTCCAAAACACTGAGGATCAAGTGTGCAAACAGTGGTTTAGAGTGGGTAAGGGAACATTGGAAAGGGAACTACTGCCCTGGAACTAATGTCCGTGGCAGGATTAGGAAGTTAGTAGGGGACATATGGGTTAGTAACTGAGGGGAGGATAAAATAAAGTTATTCATTTACAAACGCAGTCAGTCGCGGGTTTGATGCGAGATATTTGGCTAGGCGGAGTTTAAATGAATCAACGGTGCTGCAGTCTATAACGTCTCGGGGAAGCCCATTCCACAAGTTGACAACTCAATTGAAGAAGAAATTCTTAGATCCGTGCGAGTTAAAAGATTTACCAATAATTTTGCAACCGTTTCCCCGTGTGTAATTAGATTGGTCGATAGTGAAGTACTTACTACAGTTAATATTGTCGATGCCTTTGATGATTTTGAACACTTGAATTAAGTCACCTCCATCTGCACTGGGTTAAAGGAAATAGATTTAATCTCCAAGACGCTCTTCGTATGGTTTGTTCTTTAGGCTAGGTATAATTTTGGTAACTCTACGTTGAACTCGTTCAAGCTTGTTTATATCTTTTTGGTAATAAGGGCGCCAGGATTGAACGCAGTATTCCAGAAGAGGGCGGACTAAGGAATTGTAAAGGGTTGGGATAACGTCTTGGGATTTATGCTCAAATGACCTGCCTATAAAGCCAGTTATTTTGTTTGCCTTCTTAAAAACTTCCGAACATTGTTGAATCGGTTTTAGATTACTCGATATTGTTACTCCCAGATCGGTTTCTCTGTTTACATTATTAAGCTGAGTGCCATTCATCGAATAGTTTGCTTTCTCATTTAGGTATCCGATATGTAGTACGGTACGTACTTTACATTTATCCGCATTGAAACTCATTTGCCAAATTTGGGCCCAACATGACAATTTATCTAGATTGTGTTGCATATCGTCAACTTGTTCTTTTGAGAGTACGCTATTTGCAATTTTTGTATCGTCAGCAAATTTTGAGATTGTACAGGTGAGACCCTCATCTATGTCGTTGATGTAAATTAGAAAGAGAATTGGTCCCAGTACCGATCCCTGGGGTACCCCGCTACTTACATTGGTCCATTTAGATGCCTTACCGTTTATGACTACTCTTTGCTTTCTGTCGCTGAGCCAATTTTCTAGTAGTGATGATGGTGACCCATCGCAGAGTTGGGTATGCCGTTTTGATTTTCGGCAAAACGGCTCGTCTACTTCATCAACTCTTGCGTAAGCAGAGTTTGTTTCGCCCCCCCCCCTCCCCCCCCCCCCATATAGTGGGTACCACCCGAAAAAAATGTATGTCGTTGCCGTCCGTCTGTCGCTGAACTACTCCTAGACCGTTGGACGGATTTTCACCAAACTTCGCACAAACATTTGTTGGGTGAATGCGAACGTCAGTCAAAAAAACTGTTTTTGAATTTGGGCAATAGTTATGATTTTAGATACAAAACATGGTTTTACCCCTCCCCCCTGCAATGATGGCGTTCTGTCTGTGTGTGCCCCGTAAGGGCTCACACACAGAACGCCTTCATTCTGGGGGCGAAAACATCTCGCCCCGTATTTGTTAGGTTAAGTTAGTTTAGTTGACATTAGAAGTGATGGTAATAATAGTGGGGATGACGGTAATTGTAGTGATAATGGTGATAATAGTAGTGATGATGGTTGTAGTTGTAGTGATGATGACAGCAGTGATGATGATGGTAGTGATGATGGTGACAAGCAATGATGATAGTCTTAGTGATAATGATGACAGTAGTGATGATGGTGACAGTATTAGTGATGATGGTGAATAGTAGTGATTATGGTGAAAGTTGTAGTGATGATGAGAGTAGTAGTGATGATGGTAAGAGTAGTAGTGATGATGGTAAGAGTAGTAGTGATGACTATAATAGTAGTAGTGCTGATGATAGTAATGGTGATAGTGACTAGTAGCGATGATGGTGACCCATAGCAGAGAAGGGTATGCCGTTTTGATTTTGGGCAAAACGGCTCGTCTACTTTATTATTAGGGGTTTGACCCCTACGGGGAACCCCTATTGTAATCATGAAACCCACTAATTCATCCAAATTATTCTTACACGCCGGTTCTTACGCAATAACTCCAGAACCGCTTTTTGGATCGGGATCAAACTTTCACAAGAGGTGCGTTTTTGTATTGGGCAACTTTTGATATGTTAAACATCCGGCATGGCGGTCAAACAGGTCCATGGCAGCTGATTTCCCGAAAGATTTGATGCCTAAATACCGTCTCTCCCACTCATAGGAAATGATTGGGCTTTGGCATATGGACTCCACTACAAATGCTCAGCAAATGTTATAGAGAAGGTTTTGCTTTTTGCACGTGGGTTTTTTTCCGGCAATCTTGAAAAAAACTTGAATTCCACTTAAAATTCCACATCTTGAAAACTACGCCGATGATCAAAGCCATGTTTGCGTAGTTGGGTGAGGCTCGCGATTCCGAACGTTTTGATACCAAAAGAATATAAATGGGTGGAATAGTTTGGCCGCAGCATTGAAAACTGTCTATTCTTAAATGACTTTAATAACATAGTCGATTTATTATTCAGATCTATTATTTTTTTTTTATTCAACTCTCTCAAAAAAGTTCGAGTCCCTACGAATTCCACCAATTATTTAGCCAACCTACCTATACATACCTACCCTACCAAATAATAATGATAATTCAAATTTATTTTTGGTGAATGACAGAGTATTGGCTAAGGTTTTTAACAATTCCTTCCTTTGCCAAATGCTTTGTTTAACCCTTTCACGCTTTTATGATGCAGAGGTTGCCAGATTAGCAATAATAAATAGAGTTCTCTCACTCTTATAATTACCTCTCCAAAATTAGTTTTCTGCCCACACCTAACTCAAAGACAACTGCAGAGGTTGAAGTAACTAAACTAAAGGTTTCTAAATACCCCTATGGTAACAAAGGCTTTAAAGTATCCCCAATAGGCTCAAAATAGCGTCATATGTCGGAGAGGGTTAATAACAAAGTTCTAGACCTTCAAAGTTTTGACAATTTTTGGTATGGTGTGACTTACCTTTCCTCCTCCCTCAAACAGCAATCAACGTTATCAGGGGTTCAAGAAGTATTGTACGCTTCCATAAAAATATATATAGTCCGGTTTTTACTCAATAACTCCGGAACTGCTTGTTGGATCGGGACCAAACTTTGACACATGGTGCATTTTTGTATTGGGCAACTTTTGATATGATATCCAAAATAGATCCCTTCACATCCATCCCATTTCGTCCATATGACTATCTGATTTTATCTTGAAATTCTCTATTGTTCTTGATCCCACTATAGCACTAGGTAGCCTATTTCACATATTTACGACTCTTACGAGAGAGGCAGATCCCTTACACAGCCAATCTCTCTCTCTCTTATTTGCACACTTGTACAAATGAGGCAGATCCCTTACATATGCTACCAAGATGAAAATGGGAGTCTGCAGAGAGCCGATTGGCCCACACACGGCAGATCCCTTTCACACCCAACTCATCTCGTTCGATCAAATTTTATGTTGAAGCTCTATTGTTATTGATCCTACTATAGCACTCGGTAGCCTATTCCACATATCTACAACTCTTATACCAAGCGAATAGAGGCAGATCCCTTACACAGCTAATCTCTTTCTCTCTCGCTCTTGTTTGTTTGCACACCGGTACAAATGAGGCAGATCCCTTACACATGCAACCAAGATGAAAATGGGAGTCTGCAGAGCCAAGTGGCCCACATAAGGCAGATCCCTTTCACACCCAACCCATCTCATAAACGTTACCTGTTATTTACACTATTTACTATACACCCATGTTATCATATACCTGCAACCAAAACACAATTGTAAGAGATAGGAACATAAGAAAATGGGAGTCTGTAGAGAGCCAATTGGCCCACACAAGACAGATCCTTTTCACACCCAACCCATCTCATAAAAACCCCTTTTTTCTTTTTTTTTTTTCTTTTTTTTCCATATTCCAACTTACTTCTTCTCGGGCATAGGCTGAGAGCCTTAACATTCACCGCTTTACAATGAACAGTGAAGCCTGTGAGGTCTTGTTCCAGTCTAGGGAGTGAGACATGTGAAGCATGTAGAGTACAACAAGCACCTGCCATCTTGCCTTCACATGAGGCATGGTGCTCACTCATGGCCCGAAACGACCCCATCTCTGAAGCCACCTTGTTCCCGTGCTTCACTGTCTCACCCCCTACACTCGGACTCTCACACTTACACACACACAATGCCACCTGTTGAGCAGATAACTCACCAGGCATTGCACCCCTATAGCATATTTTGAATATGGGAATATTCATACAGTGCTATTTAATCAGGGAACAATGAGGGTATTTTATTTACATTTCGGTGGTCTTGTGGTAATGCACTGATACCAGGTACAGCACAAATTCCATCCCAATAATATCTTCCCTTTGATACATCGGGATTTGAACCCGGGACCTTTGGATTACCAGGCCAGTGGCAAGACCACTCCACCACACCTCCCCTTATCTCTGTCTTCCTTACATTTATGACATCCTAGTCTCTGTCTCTCTCACAAATGAGAACATAAGAAAACCGGAGTCTGCAGAGAGCCGATTGGCCCACACATGTCAGATCCCTTTCACACCCAATCCATCCCGCACTCTCTCTCTCTCTCTCTCTCATATTTATCGCTATCTTCCTTACGTTTACGACATCCTATTCTCTCTTGCCATACTCTCTCTCTCCCTTAAAAATGAGAACATAAACAAAATAAGGAAACAGGAGTCTGCAGAGAGCCAATTGACCTACACATGGCAGATCCCTTTCACACCCAACCCATCTCGTTCTATCTAATTTCAAGTTGAAGCTCTATTGTTCTTGATCCCATTATAGCACTCGGTAGCCTATTCTACATATCTACAACTCTGTTACTAAACAAATAAAGGCAGATTCCTTATACAACCAATCTCTCCTTCTCTCGCTCATGTTTGTTTGCACAATCTGTTCCTTCTGTAGTTTCTCCATGCCCAATAAGTTAAATGATCTTTTGATATCTGTGACACAGCTTTTGTATCCAACACAATACCCTGCTTGCAAAACTGCTCAAACCCCGGACAACGTTGCTTGCAACTTTAATTATTATTATTATTATATGAGATGCCGAAACCTCCAAACAGGGTGCAGAAACATCAGCAGTATGAATCCACACTAAACACCCAGAGGCACTGGAGAGAGACTACGGCAACTAAGAAGAGGGAAACAAAATATTGAACACAAATAAAATTAATAACAGATTACGCAATGGAGGATGTTAATTATAAACTAAATATGATACCATAAAATAGAATGAAATACGGTTAACAATTATAATTAATGCTGCAAAAAAGCATTAACTCTAGACTTAAAAATGAAGATATGAGCTGAATTGACTAGCTGATTTGGCAACTGATTCCACAAGTCAACCATGGCCGGCACAAAACACCGTGAAAACTGTGTAGTAGAAACATTCACACGGCTCATGGCTAGATCTTTAAGATTGCCTGTGAATCTAGTTGGACGAGCCCGGACATAGGTGATACATAAGTGATACATAAAGCACGAAGAAGACCCTACTATAGTCTATTCGCTGTAAGTAGGCGAGCAATCATGGCCTATATCCTCTGTAATTAAAACACGACTAGAGTGATCGAGCTAATATTTCTACCATTTGGGAAGAGTCAGTGAAGGAATAGATGTGGAAATTTACAGCCCATTTCTTCTAGCCCTTTTTGAGTTACAGAGGATAGAGTTCATGATTTCCCGCCTACTTACAGCGAATAGACTATAGTGCCAGCATGGTTCTATAGAGGGATCATATACTGTAGTCCTTTTTAAGTTTTTTACTTATTTTAATTTTTTAATAGATATTTTTTTTTAGCTGGCGAGAAATTAACATATCACCCATCTTGTTTATTCATGCAATACGATGATTATATTATAGTGAAATTAATGACTAATTTGAGAGTTTGGCTTTGATATGACACCGATACGATACGTAATAGTTTAGTTTTTTTTCCCTTTTATTATTGAGGAAACATTGGCTAAAAGAGTAGCAGGAGTAGTAGACAACCTTACCTAGCCTAAGCTAAGCTATTCTAACCTAATGTCATAGTGCTCACACTCCCGCTAACAAAGGGAGGTATATATCATAAGTGGGGCCATGTAACTCGTCAAATAGTAATACAGGGAAGTAAGTGCGCGGAGCTTTAAATTCGGTTGTTGGAAGCCCTCCAATTTTAATTAGGATTCCCATCAATTGGCTATTCCCTAAGTATCCTACCAAATTTATCTTGTCAACTTTAGTTTATCAATTATAAACATATTGCTGATTTTCGCCGATTGTTTGTCCGACCCCTCACGACATTATACTGCAACGGCGAAAGACGACCGTGCGCCGCCGACGGTGGCTTGTTTACATAACTTCTCAAAGCATCTCGTATTGACGCACTATTTAAACAGGATTCAGACTCTCAACCCTGTATCAAACTATATTATCATAGGAATTAGATGCTTTTATGAAGCATGATCCTCCTGTTAGTACAAAAATACCAATGATGAGCGAGAGTAGAAATCCTGCAGTCTACAATTATGATAAATATGGCAAAAGGGGCTTTAAGCCTCTTTCACACATACGCAATTTTTGTCGTGGCCACGACATTGAAATTCGCAGTTAATCGGGGAAAATGGCCAGGAATTTAGCATAGGAAAAACATGAGAGAACGGTGTTAGAATGATAAAGCAACGGTGCCATGGCAACACAGGACATAATTATGGGCCATGACAAAATGAAAGCATTTTTAACAAGACCACATTTTTTTTTAGCCAAGCCGACACGTGGAAAGGCAAGGAGGATGGCTCAGACCATGACCATGCCGCAAATTGCAACGTATCCGCAAAGTCCCGTTCCGAATAAATATGCATGGTACCATTCAAGGAGACTATACAGCAGAACTTACCTCTGACCGGGTATAGGCTATCCTAGTGTTTACTATACCCCCTTGAACGGACATTAGCCTAACCTAACAACCTTACCTAACCCATCCTAGTATTATGGGTGGGGTTTGTCGCCCCCACACCCCCGCTGTTTGACATCTTTGACTTAGATTTTTGGTGTATTTGTCTGTGAAGTGGGTATTTTTTCAAATTGTCGATAACGAAAATCCTCTATGCGGAGTATATGGAGAAAAATATGGCGAATCTATTGGTGCCTATTTTCCCTAATAAATTGTTTCTCATAACGCTGCAGTAGTGTCGTTTAAAATAACCATTTGCATATACTGTATGTGAAAGGGGCTTTACAAGAGCCCGACTTAACACAAGAAAATACGATAATAATAATAGTAACGCTCGCTTCCTCCTAAAAAGAGCGCTTACACAATACCGAAAGAGTAACCCACCCTACTTAAAGTACGGTTATTTTGTGGTTGCGTTTCAAAGTGTTATTAGTTTTTAACAATACTAACTATTTTTAACCCTCTCCGACATATGACGCGATTTTGAGCCTATTGGGGATACTTTAAAGCCTTTGTTACCATCAGGGGTATTTAGAAACCTTTAGTTTAGTTACTTCAACCTCTGCAGTTGTCTTTAAGTTAGCTGTGGGCAGAAAACTAATTTTGGAGAGGTAATTATACGAGTGAGAGAACTCTTTTTTCTTATTGCTAATCTGGCAACCTCTGCGTCATAAATGCGTGAAAGGGTTAAACAATTTTAGAAATAATTCCTAGACGTCCGACGAAGATTTATCGTACGTGATTTTGATATTTCCCTTTGTGAACATGCTTATTTATGTACTTGCCTTATTCAGGAAGACTTTGTACTGTTGGGCAGACAGTGGGTGCAGCCCAGGTTAGGTAAGGCTGTCATGTTAAGTTAATGACAATATTGTCTTCAGAAGTGCTGGTGTCCTGTAACATGTCCGCCGCGAGTCCGCAAGGCAGCACTTGCAACGAACGGGACGTGTGTCACATGACACCGACACTTCCAACGACAATATTGTCATTAACCTAACCAGACAAACTAACCAAACCTACCCAGACCCCCGCTGGTCTTAAACATTATGTAGAATATGTTAAAATACTGCAGGAAAATGAAAAACGCCTGGACTAAAACCCAGGTGTTTTTAAAAAATAAAATTTGATTCTGGGCGAATGGCTTTTCGAAAATGGAAACTACGACCATGTATAGAAAGTGTTGGGCAAGAGAAATCGAATGGCACCAGGTAAAATTAATTCGGACTTTTAGTTGGGCCTACAGAAGAATTTTAATGTTGAAAAAATTCTCATTTCGGGCGTTTCTGGATTTCAATTAATTGGATTCAGCGGGTGAAATTGTACTTGTGGTTGAAAATTTAGTAAAATCCATACATAAATAACCCGTCTATAAGTGATTTAGAAGTTTTCATAATCAAAATTAGGCCTATTGGGCCTACAAAATGGTCTAAATCCAAAAATGTATATACCGTTGGAATCGCAACGAGGAGACGAATCTATATATATACCCTTGAAAACAATACTACAAAACAAATACAAATAAAAAATAGGTCTATTGGGCCTAAATATTGTATAAATATATATATCAAAATAATATATAGGTATATTGGGCCTAAAAATGGTCTAAATAAATAAAAAAAAATATTCCGTGGGAATCGTTACAACGAGATGATTTCATATATACCCTTGAAAACACAAAATTCGAACATGACCTGCCAAGGTACTCGGCTTTGCCTGGTCTAAAACCCAGGTGTTTTAAAAAAATAAAGTTTGATTCTGGGCGAATAGCTTTTCGGCAATGGAATCTACGACCATGTATAGCAGGTGTTGGGCGAGAGAAATCGAATGGCACCAGGTAGAATTAATTTAGACTTTTAGTTTGGTATACAGAAGACTTTTAATGTTGAAGAAGTGCTCATTGATCCTAAAGTAAAAGGATGAGTCACTCATCCTATTTAAAGTAAACTATATTTGTGGGTGTGTTTCAAAGTTTTATTAGTTTTTAACGATCTTTACTATTTTTAAACTATTTTAAGAATAAATCCCAGACGTTCGACGACGACACTACCGTACGAGCTTTGTTTACGTACTCGCGCTTTTGTTAGTTTCCTTTGTGAACCGTTGTTTTTTTTTCAACTTGCCTTAATCAGGAAGCACTACAACTGACGTGAGGGTAGTGGGGGTCTGGGGGCGGCAGCCACTTATGTTTGGTAAGGTTGTCAGGTTAGGCTAATAACAATATTGTCGTCGGAAGTGCCGTAGTCATGTGACACATGTCCGGAAGCAAGACTATGAAAAAAAAAAAATCCAAAATGGCCCAGGGGCTCTCAAAACAAAGGAATATGTTATTAGATGAGAAAAATCCCCTTTGGTACCTCCTAACACTCATCCACATGTGTCCCAACCCCACCTTCCCCCTACTTTTCCCCCCTCCTCAATTATCGGCTATTTTTTCTCATATTTCCCTAATTAATCGGTTATTTTGGCAAATTCCACAGTAGCGGGAGCGATCTTTTTCCCACTTCCCTTCATTATTTGTAATTGTTTTCCTGTTTTCATTGTGTCCCTAATAATAATTACCTGCACTTGCCACAATATTGAAATATTTACTCCGATAGGTTGGGAGGGCATGAAGTATATCAGGGAAAGAGAGGGGTTGAAATATAGGGTTGAGGTAGAACAGCTGATACGATCAAAACATACATGAAGCTTAGCTGTGATTGGCTGGCCAAACACGTTTGTGATTGGCAGGCTGAAAGTGACGTCATCCCGACCCCACCAACTCGATCGATAAATTATCGCTCCCGGTCCCGTATCTTAATTTTGAAATTGTTCCCATAATTAACTCTTGCACGCTTTTATGATGCAGAGGTTGCCAGATTAGCAATAAGAAATAGAGTTCTCTCACTCTTATAATTACCTCTCCAAAATTAGTTTTCTGCCCACAGCTAACTCAAAGGCAACTGCAGAGGTTGAAGTAACTAAATTAAAGGTTTATAAATACCCCTGATGGTAACAAAGGCTTTAAAGTATCCCTAATAGGCTCAAAATCGCGTCATAAGCGTGAAAAGGTTAATAATAAATGCTGCAGCCTGATTATGTCCTCCCACTGTAACTAACGCTCTTTCCCATATGTTCACACTTCATATCGTTCCCAACTGTTGAAGGTGGTGAAAGTAAACATCACTAAACACAGGAAACCAATTATAATATTGAAGGGGAGTGCGAGAAACATCGGTGCTGCTAACATGATCATGCTGTCAAGGCAGTGATAACGTAATTACGGTAGCTGACCTATCAGATATAGTATGTGTACCTAGTACCCAGTACATGGGATACATGACGAACCTTTACCTACCAGCTAGTGCATGTTCCTAGTAACACGAAATTGTCATTAACCTAACTTAACCTAGTGTCCTTACTGGGGGCTGCTGCCCCCACACACCCGCTTTTAGCACATAGCTAGTGAAGGTTCCTAGTAACACCAAATTGTCATTAACCTAACCAAACAACCTAACCTAACCTAACCTAGTGTCCTTAGCCACACCCCCGCTGTTACGCCTAGCACGTAGCTAGTGCAGGTTCCTAGTAACACCAAATTGTCATTAACCTGACCAAATGACCTAACCTAGTGTCCTAAGTGGGGGCTGCCACCCCCGCTGTTAGTACGTACAAATCAGACTAGGCCTAACCTCCGAGGTTTCATGATCAGCAAATAACCTATAATTCAGACTAACCTTGGATGCTTCATGGTCAGCAAATATCAGTCAGACTAACCTCGGACTATCGACGGTGGAAGTGTTGTTAATAATACTGTGTAAACGATGTTCTAATGCCATCACACATCAAAAGAACTTCACTGATCAGAGGGCAACCCTTCCTCAATTCCATGATGGCCGAAACTGAGATTTCAAGACGAAAATCTAAGTGACGTCACTGTCACACGCAGTTTCCCAACCAATAAAATGCCAAACATTGGTGTGACAAAACCGTTGCCACACGCAGTTCATTGACCAATAGAATATCAGCTTACAACACAACATTCGGCTCGTGTTGCGTTTCTCGTAGTCTACGGACTGTTTACGCGGTGATTGTGCTTTATACTCAATTACTAAGTTATTGAATGATTATATTAATTTAGTACCTGAACAAAACAAATCTTTAACTCCATAGAATCTATAACTAAAATTGTATTCGAGAAATTATTTTCCGGTATTTTATATATCATGAAAAAACATCGCTCCCGCTACTATCGGGTATACCGTTATTTTCCTTGCGAATTATTCTTAGGTGGGCTGGAAGGCAGCAGGGAGTTATTTAGAGACCCTATAGCAGTGTGAGATCTCTTCCGTGGAGCTCAGTTGGTTGCGAGACGATGCAAAGGGAGGATGTATGTCTCTCAGCCGGCCGACCCAGAATACGATCGGGCAGCGGAAATAAACAAAATTCGGTAAACCTGACTTTTAGCACCAACAGCGAATTTAGTAAGTATTTTTGGTTGTGTGTTTTTGTTGTCCTTCAGATATAGTATTGTATTATATAGATTTGGAGCAGAAATGAGTATTTGTCCATCTTCCAACTATCTAAAAACACAGCCCCCACTAATGGGGAGGGCTATGAAGTTCAAAGAAGGTATTGGGTTAAAGAAAATAAAATAACAAAAATAAGCTATATATAACAGTAACAGTTTGCTGTGGGATACAGGATTGCTTGAGGAAGTTGAGGGGGGGGGGGGAGAGCTCTGCCCCCCTCCCCCAGGACTGATTGAATTTCTCATCTATTTTGTCAGTAAGGGACAATAAAATTAAGGTAAACATTGTACAGCCTTTTTAAGTTGTTATGACTAAGTTATATAAATCGAGTCAACTTTGAAAAGACATTAGCCTAACCTAACAACCTTACCTAACCTATCCTAGTAGTATGGGTGGGGGCTGCCGCCCCCACCCCCCCGCTGGTTGGGTCACAGTGCTCACCTAAAAGGTTAAACACCTAAACATGTCTACCTACTGTACAAATGTGTCAATACTCTCCTATAGACAGCACACTTGTCTAGACGAACAGCTGATGATGAAGAGTGGCAGTGCCATACATATGGAGAGTATTGTTTGTTCTTTTATATCTCCCTTATAATACATTTCTGCTCTTAATGACATATATAGCAATAATGTATATGCTCTACCAGATCTAATAGGCATACAAAGATATATGAGGTAACTGTTGGTGCTAAAAGTCAGTAATATCAAAATTTCACTACACATTTGCTGTTCCCACTTTTTTTATCACTCTTCAAGGTTCATATGTTCATCATATAAGTATAATAAATGCACATGGAGACGAAATTATGCTTTATAAGGTAAATATAACAAATTCTGTCAGAAGCGAAGGGTAGAAATTACGCGTCCTGGCCACTTTTCATTACCCCATTTTTACGTCCCACGGGTTAAACTAACCAGACAACGGTATAATCCTGTGTAGCGGGACGACCTGTATTTATATCTCACTAATTTGGTAATGTTACAATATATTTTTACATTTTACATTCATAAATAGTCCACTAATATACTAGGTTAGGTTAGGTTAGGTTACAAATATTTGTCAATGTTTCTTAGTAAATAGGCATCTGAAAAACAGTTCCTCCCGCTACACAGGATCTTACCCAGACAACCTTACCTAAATTATATAGATGTCAAAATACTGCAGAATAAATACTGCTGAATTAATAACGCAGCCGAAACCGCCATGCATCGGAAGGAAATGGGTCAACAGAAAACGGAGGTCCGAAAGTAAATTCGTCGGCAATAGCGTCGATAGACTTCATGAAATATTGCTTAAAAATAGTTAATATTGCTAAAGACTCCTAAAATTATAAAACGCACCCATTAATAAACCACACTATAAGTAGGATGGGTAACCTTTTCGGTGTTGTGTAAGCGTTTTTTTTTAGGAGGCGGCGAGTGTTACTACTATTACCCAAAGTTGGCCAGAGATACCATGGCTCCGTGCTCACGTTGACAATCCCGAGCCAACCCATCAACCTCTCACTAAGAAACTACATTAGGCTAGGTTAGGTTAAAGTTGATACTAGAGGACATATTTATCATTTAACCTCATTTTAATGTTTTAACCCTACATTTTCCCTAATCTTAATAGCCCTCCACACTAGTTGTCTTTAGATTGCTGGATGATGGATTTATTTAAGTGGGGAGATTGTAGGCACCCATCGATCAGTATCTGTATGCCCCTACTTTCTCTATCCTAGTTTCAAAGCCAAAGGTGGATGTTGTGCATATGTGCACAACAAACTCACTTGCTCTCGTGCTCCCGATTTCGACCCCTCTGAATTCTCAACTTTATGGCTCAAACTTTCCTGTCATTCTCTTACTAAATATTTCTGTCTTTCCCCTAACTCTACCAACTTTCTAAAATGCTTTGACTATTTAAACTCTACAGTGGAACACATTCTATCCATTTCTCCTTTCTCAGAAATCTCCATCTTAGGAGATTTCAACGTTCACCACCGCCAATGGCTCTCCTCTCACACTACTGACCCAGCTGGTGAACAAGCCTACGTCTTTTCTATCCTAAATGACCTAGAGCAGTTAGTTCAGCAACCCACCCGTATCCCGGATCGCATCGGAGATCGGCCCAACATTCTTGACTTGTTTCTAACTTCTAACCCTTCTTCTTATACTGTTGATTTTTTCTCTCCTTTGTGCTCCTCCGACCATAAACTTATCTCTGTCACCTGTCCTATCTCTCCAGTACGACCACCCGATCGTCGTAGCCGGCGGTGCTTGTGGCACTTCGGCGCTGCCGACTGGGAGGCTCTCCGGCAGTACTTCTTTGATTTCCCATGGAATTATTTCTGTTTTCATGGCCCTCAGAGAGTGCTGAACGCATTACCGAGGTAATCCTATCGGGCATGGAAGCATGCATTCCATTCTCTTTCTCTCAGACTAATGCTAAAAAATCTTGGTTTACTCACGCCTGTTCTACTGCTGTCCGCAATAAGGAGGAAGCATTCAAACGGTACCAATGCCTTAAAACTCAAGACTCTCATTCTTCCTATGTTTCTGCCCAGAATCAAGCCAAATCTGTTCTTCGACTTGCCAAACACTCTTTCATCAATAATAAATGCACTGAACTATCCAACTCTAGCTCTTCCCAAGCTTTCTGGCATCTAGCCAAAAACCTCTCCAACAATTTCTCTTCCTCGTCTTTCCCTTCCCTTTTTCCACTCTGATGGCACAACCATCACTTCTTCCTCTGACAAAGCTAAACTCTTCGCTCAAACTTTTGCTAGAAACTCCACCTTGGATGATTCCGGTGCTATTCCTCCCTCTCCACCCTCCTCTCTCTTACGTATGCCTAATATCCTAATCTCTTCTAAAGATGTACTTTCTACCCTCTCTGGGCTTAATACTAATAAGGCGTACGGTCCGGACGGTGTTCCTCCTGTTGTTCTCAAAAACTGTGCTTCCGTGCTGACTCCCTGCCTAGGCAAACTCTTTCGCCTCTGTCTATCCTCTAACGTCTTCTCTTCATGCTGGAAATTTGCTCACATTCAACCTGTCCCAAAGAAGGGTGACCGCTCTCAACCCTCTAACTATCGTCCAATTGCTCTCATCTCTTGTCTTTCTAAAGGGTCAAATTAGATTTTAGGTCACATACGTGTTTTTTGTATTATAATCCTTTTTCTCATCAGTTTCTTCATTGATTAGTGTGTTTTAAGGTGTTTTTCCTTCTGGAAATTCATATTTACCCATTATTTTGCAATATTAAAATATGCCTTCTAAAACCATATTTTGTCATTACACTAACCTAACCTGGGGGCTGGCGCCCCCAGACCCCCGCAGGGTTAGTATTGATATAGAATATGACAAAATACTAAAACTACGGTAACAAAATTAAAAATATTAGTTCTCAGCTGATCCAAGATGGCCACCATCACCCTTATTTAACCCACAAAGTCTAAGGACAAATAATTTAATCTGCAGCGGTAAAGACATATATTGTGGTGACTAATACTCTAATACAAAGCTATAGTACCGGTATACATTTAGAACATTATATCCCATACGTGACCTAAAATCCAGTTTGTCCTTCTAAAGTTTTTGAAACTATTCTTGCTTCCAAATTTCTTAAGCATTTCTCTTCTCATAATCTGCTCTCAGATCGCCAGTATGGCTTCCTTAAGGGTCGCTCTACTGGTGATCTTCTTTCATATCTTACTAACTCTTGGTCATCCTCCTTTCGGGAATTCGGTGAGACTTTTTCTATTGCACTAGACATATCGAAAGCCTTCGATAAAGTCTGGCACAAATCTTTAATTTCTAAACTACCCTCCTTCGGTTTCTATCCCTCCATGTGTGCCTTTATCTCTAATTTCCTTTCCGGCCGTTCCATAGCCGTGGTTGTGGACGGCCATTGTTCACTTCATCACCCAACAAACTCCGGTGTTCCTCAGGGCTCTGTCCTACCTCCTATTCTCTTTCTAATTTTGGTTAATATTCAAGAGACGCAACAACGTGTTTTTCAGTTTTTTTTTGGGGGTATTTTGATTTTGTTTTTGGTGTTTTAGTGGAATCTAGTGATGAAATTGAATGGGAATTAAGCATTTACCCATTATCCATCAATCTAAAGACACGCCCCCCCCCCCCCCCACGATAGTGGGGAGGGCTATGAAGATCAGGGAAGTTGAGGGGTAAAAAGTGTATAGAACACGATAATACACATTTGTAACCAAAATTTGGCTCGGGTTTTGTCAATTTCCAGACCCGTAAAATCCGACTTTTTGAAAACCCGAGCCAAGTTTTGACGAAACTTGGCTAGGATTTAACTAATTTAATTAAAAATGAAAATAACACAGTCACCTTATTAACATGTTGGCTCGGGTTTTGTAAATTTCCATACCCATATAACCCGACATTTCGAAAACACGAGCCAAGTTTTGACGAAACTTGGCTCGGATTTTACTAATGTTCATGTTAAAATTACACAGCAACCCTAATAAAATCTTTGTTTGGGTTTTCATAGGGTTAACATTAGCCTAACCTAACGAAGTAAGAATGGGGTTAACATTAGCCTAACCTAACAACCTTACCTAACCTAACCTATTAAGAATGGGGTTAACATTAGCCTAACCTAACCTAACCTAGTATTATAACCCACACCCCCGCTGGTTGGGTACTGGCTGAAAAACTTATTGTTTTAAAGTAAGCCTATGTTTATTTTTATTTTTTTTTCTCCCTTATAATACATTTCAGCTCTTAATGACATATATAGCAATGATGTATAGCCTAAGCTCTACCGGACCTATTAGACCTAAAAAGATCGATGGGCTAACTGTCGGTCCAAAACATCAGTATAACCAACTAGCCCTTGCATGCCAGTTTAATCCTATGCGAAAAAATCTTTTACTTTATGTTACTTTGCGATCACCCATTAAGATTCCCGAGCTAACTGTGGTCCGGCTCCTTTATGTTGTTTTTCTTCCTCTCTCAGTTGGATGGACCATATTACCAGTCTTGCTAAGGCAGCATCCCAGAAGCTGGGTGTGCTCAACCGCCTTAGGGGTTCTTTTCCCCTGCACAGCTTCTTGCTCTGTACAGGGGCATAGTGCGTCCTTTTATTGAGTATTGTTCACATGTGTGGGGAGGTTCCTCTCACACCACTCTCCTAGACAAAGTTGAAAGGAAGGCCTTTCGTATCATTAACTCCCGTCCACTCACCAACTCTCTGCAATCTCTCTCTCTCCGCCGCAATGTTGCATCTCTCTCGCTATTCTATCGCTACTATAATAATCAGTGTTCCTCAGAGCTTTCCCACTGTATACGACCTCCTTTACGTAGGGCACGTGGTACCCGTTTTGCAACTCAATCCCACCCCTACTCTGTGCAACTCTCCAACCCAAGAGTGAAACATTACTCTCAAACTTTCTTCTACCCAACAGCTGAGCTCTGGAACGCTCCCAGAATCAGTCTTTCCCTCTTCCTATGACTTAAATTGCTTCAAACTCCGTGTATCCAGGCATTTTGGCCCTGTCACTCTTTCAACTATGGGGGAGGCGCTGGCTATAGGCAGTTCTGCCTTTTGCCTCTCTCAATCACATAGAAAAAAAAAATATGCATTTCCTTCAAGTTTCACATAGTAAAACACACAAAGAAAGCGGAAAAACTAAATAAGATGGTCACCAATTTTCCCATGGATTTTTTGTTTTTTTCCCTGTTAGTTTTCATCAATATATAGTGTTTGGAAATAATTACAACCCTCGGCGAAACCGTTTTCCCCATTATACAACGATCTTAAGACACGCCGCCCGATAGTGGGGAGGGCTATGAAGTACAGGGAAAATGAGGGGTTAAATGCGTAAAACGGCGATTAAAACGTATTTTAGCAAAACTTGGCTCGGGTTTTAAGGTATTTCTAAGGCCTAAAACCCACTATTTCGAAAATCCGAGCCAAGTTTTGGCCAAAGCTGGCTCGGATTTTGAGAGTTTGTAGACAACAAAATGACAGTAACCTCATTTAGAAATTTGGCTCAGGTTTCCCGAAATTGCAAAGCCATAAAACCCGAATATTGGAAAACCCGAGCCAAGTTTTGGCAAAATTTGGCTCGGATTTTGCGAATTTTAAGAGTAAACAAATTACAGTAACCTAATTTAGAATTTTGGCTCATGTTTCCCTAAATTGCAAACCCCAAAAAGCATCATTTTGGAAAACCCGAGCCAATTTTTGGCAAAACTTGGATCGTATTTTGAGAATCGAAAAAGACTAACTAAATGTCGGAAATCGGCTCATGATTTCCCTAATTGCAAAGCCATATAACCAGATTTATCGAAAACGTAGCACTTATTTAAATCATAAATATCCAGTAACATAGACCTAGTACATTGGATACAAGCCTAATTCACACCTAACGCCTACAATGTGTCTGTAGTAGGCTACCTAGTAGGCCTACGTGGGATACAACATGGCGGTTGGGCCGGCGCCCATTTAGTAGCCTACTGGTATTCGGCCGTATCTGTGAATGCGAGTCACTTCGAGCGAATTCCTGATCGAGCGGATGCACAATCTAACTTAACTTAACGGTAACATTCAAGGAGACTACTGCAGGACTCTTCTTCTTCTTCTTCTTACCTCTGGCCAGGTATAGCTAATCCTAGTGTTTACTAGCCTATACCCCTTTGAAAGGACATTAGCCTAACCTAACAACCTTACCTAACCTAACCTAGTACTATAGGTGGGGGCTGCCGCCCCCACACCCCCGCTTTGACTTAGATTTTTGGTGTATTTGTCTGTGAAGTGGGTATTTTTCAATTTGTTTATAATGAAAATCCTCCATGCGGACTATATGGAGAAAAATATGACGAATCTATTGGTGCCTATTTTCCCTAATAAATTGTTTCTCATAACGTCGCACTACTGTCCTTGAATATTATCAACTTAACTTAACCTAACTTAACCTAACCTAACCTAACCTAACCCTTTACCTAACCTAACTTAACCTAACCTAAATGCGCCTCCGCTCGAATATGAATTCGCTCGAAGTGTCCAGATACCGTAAATACTACCGCAACTACGAATCTTGTTTCTGAGACCTAGTATATTAACCTAACCAAACAACCCAACCTATCGACAGAGATGGGCAGGTGGAGTGGACTAAAAAGCTGGTGGACAGACCTCGGGAGGCAGGTGAAAATGGCGTGTGTACGAATCGGTGCCGTCTATAGGAAGATATTGACAACCATATTACAACAAAAGATAATATTCAAGGACACTAGTGCGACGTTATGAGAAACAATTTATTAGGGAAAATAGGCACCAATAGATTCGCCATATTTTTCTCCATATAGTCCGTCTGGAGGATTTTCGTTATCAACAAATTGAAAAATACCCACTTCACAGACAAATACACCAAAAATCTAAGTTAAAGCGGGGGTGTGGGGGCGGCAGCCCCCACCTATAATACTAGGTAAGGTTGTTAGGTTAGGCTAATGTCCTTTCAAAGGGGTATAGGGTAGTAAACACTAGGATAGCCTATACCCGGTCAGAGGTAAGAAGAAGAGTCTTGCAGTAGTCTCCTTGAATGCTACCCAACAAAATTCCATTTTAGTACCATATATTTTTATTAGGTTTTGCCGAGGCTTAAAACACATTTTCATATTATGTTTAGAGCATATAAAATCCATATTTGTTTTCAAATATTGCAAAATAATTGGTGACCAACTTATTTAGTTATACTAAGAAAGCATTAAACAAAGGGAATTATTCTATAATTGCACCTATACGAGCTAAACAAATTATTATTGTATTTAACAGGAAGGTACGACGAGGTAAGTGATGTGGTATACTGTAGGTGGCAATGTGCGGAAATGGATTATAAGGGCATTCCCCCCCCCCCCCCCCCCCCTGACCCCCTTACGAAAATCTACGGTTACTCACTCCTCCCCAACTGGATTTCTACCGTTTTACCCAACCAGCGGGGGTGTGGGAGCGATAGCCCCCACCCATAATACTAGGATAGGTTAGGTAAGGTTGATAGGTTAGGCTAATGTCTCTCTGAAATATTGTAAAATCCGTGTCACATCTAGATTGATAGACTTTTGTCAGAGGGGGCGGAATGCCCTTATAATCAATTTCCGTATATTGCCACCTATACCACATCACTTACCTCGTCGTACCTTCCTGTTAAATACAATAATAACGTTTTTAGCTCGTATAGGTGCAATTATAGAAATTTACCAAACAAAGAAATAAACAAAATATTACCGTAACAATCGGACCCGGACCCAAAAGAAAAATGTACCGAATACAAGATGCAGCCACAACCAAATATACCAAACCTATTAGACACGAACGGGCATATAATAATAGACTCGTATTTTCCCAACTGCATTCAACAGTAGAATGGGATGGATGTAGTTACCGGGTGTACCACTACCGACATACAACATAAATCATCTATAAATACTTATAAATCTATAATACTAGGTTAGGTTAGGTTAGGTTGTTTGGTTAGGGTAATGTATTTTTGTATCCAAAGGCAGTCAAAATAGACGGGAACATGATGGTGAACGTCCGCGTAGTGTAAAACAAGACGGGCGGTACACCCGGTAACTACATTCTTGCCGAACCTCCCATTTCATATAGTTAATAATCCCATTCTCGATTCTTTTAGAACTATACTAGGTACACTAATCATTATCTCACTAATTCTTTTCCTGATCCTGTTCCTAATCCTTAATCACCTTGCATAATCTCAACACATTATGCCGCCCGAGAGTGGCACTCTAAGGCTCAAACTACGTAAACGTAAACACTGTATTCATTAAATAAAATATTAATACCTTCTTACCTTTGTACTCCCTCCATATAACACCTGGGACTGATATACCAACGCTGCCACCCGCCTTCACCACTGTTTGGGCCACTGTTTGGGCCACGATTTGCTTCACTAGCAAACAAAAACAGCCGCCTATTTCACGATGGCAAAATATCAAAGATATCACTAGGTCATTATACTTTCTAAACAATCCTGAGAAAATCGTACGTAGCAATAATATCTAAGAATATAAACGCACTTCAGCCGCAGCACAGGAGACCACCACCACCACCACCAAAACAAACCGAGCAGAACTGCCGGGTATGAAAACGCCCAACTGTCAACGCCAAGAGAGATCGCATACAAGAAAAGTCATATACAATCCTCCCATCGTTTAACTACGCAACTGATATTTTAGAGTAAGTTACGTTTAAATTGATGTGAGGCAGAGTCGTAAGGAACGGGAAAGAAAACATTAATTGCATATATTATACCTAAATAAAATATTTGTGGTTTGCTCTGGAGAGACTGTCATCCGCAAGTTGCAAGTTGCCAGTTTGCCAGTTTCCTATAGTTCTGCCATGACAGTGCCCAACCCGACTGGTTTAATCTCATCAGACTGTAATGACGCGAATATAAACTATTGTATCCACCACTAGACGATTTTACGTAGCCTAAAAGTATAGTCTTGAGCTTTAATAGAGATGAACCCATTTATATCTGACTTGAACGCAAAGGAGACTATACAATGCTTAATTATATTCCAAATGCTTCAGAATTTGGCTTTACAGGTTCAAAGATTCAAGTGGGTGAAACCAAATCAGTGCTCACGACTATAACAATCAAAGGGGAGATCTATCTTATATGTAACCCCTCTGTACCGGCGACGTCTTTTGGTTTACTTTATTCTGGCTACTATTAGACGAATTTATCCAGTTTAAAAAGCGTTTCCAGCAATTAACAGGCTTCGAACTATCTCACTTAAAATAGTGCGTAAAGTATACTACAAGAGTTAACTTTTCTGTATTTCAGGACGAACCGTAAGCACTTGTATTTAATTCTATCGTCCGTATACTTTACCCATTCTGTACTGCTGTCGTCCTATTACCTTTATTCTGGCTATTAGACGATTTTATTCAGCTTATAAAGGACCTCCAACAATTAGCAAGCTTCGAACTATCTCGCTTCACCCTTCTTAATACCTCAGATCCTTCTTAAGCTGTACAAAATCGTCTAAATATAGCAAGAATAATATGAAATAGACGTCGCCGGTACAGAAGGGGTTAAAGCTGGCATACACGCTCAGTTCGGCCTGTCAAGTCTCAGTACCAATCAAGCCAGTTTGAATATATGTGGGGACATTCAGCAGTGGCACCTCGCTTTTTTTTATCTTTCTCTCCCTCTCTCTTTGGCTTGTATCCATTCGGCCCCTTTCAGCCTACTGTTTTAAGACGTTTACCCCCATCCAGGTGTCAATATTTTTCTGGCGAGCGGTAGCGAGCCATCATATAATATATATTTTTGTTTTGACAGCAAGCTAAATGTGTAAAATTTTCGATAGAAAAATTTCTCCGGCGAAGCCGGATTTCTCCATACAATACTGGCTTGCTATCGCTCGCCAGGAAGTTATCGCTCGCCAGGAAAAAATCGACACCTGGATGGGGATAAACGTCTTAAAACAGTTGGCTTAATGGGGCCGAATGGATACAAGCCAGGGAAAGAGAGAGGGAGAGAAAGATAAAAATAGCGAGGTGATCCCCCTTAAAATTCCGAAGCTATCCCGAACGGAATCGAATCTTCTCCTATGTTTCACTTAGTATAAGCAATTCCAAGGTTCATTTAACCCCTTATGTACCGGCGACGTCTTTTTAATAATATTCTAGCTATATTTAGACAATTTGGTGCAGTTTAAGAAGGATATGTGGTAGTAAAAAGGGTTAAGTGAAATAGTTCGAAGCCTATCAACTGTTGGAGACCCTTATTAAGCTGAATAAAATCGTTTAGTAGTAGCCAGAATACACATAAAAGTACGGCTTCGGTACAGAAGGGGTTAAGCCGTTTGAGGATTCAGAATGGGCCACGACTTAATTCCTGATTAGCCACTGAAATATAATATTTTCTGAACTGGATTTCTCCCCAGCGCTCAAGGGGGTACCGGTAATATCAAGGGGGTACCGGTACTATCAAGGGGGTACCGGTAATATCAAGGGGGTACCGGTAATATTGAGACACTGTAAGCAACGTGTTAGTATTAACCCCTTCTGTACCGGCGACGTCTTTATAGTCTAATGCTAGCTATATTTAGACGATGTTGTGCACTTTAAGAAGGATGTTTGGTAGTAAAAATGGTTAAGTGAGATATTTCGAAGCCTCATAATTGTTGTAGGCCCTTTTGAAACTGAATAAAAGCGTCTAATTGTAGCTAGAATACAAATAAAACGACGTCGCCGGTACAGAAGGGGTTAATGATGACGCATTATAACGATTGACAGTATAATAATGGGTGTAAGTAACACACATACGGTACTGTTAATGTATGAAGTTAATACCCATGACATCAATATTCTTATGGATATAGTCCGAAACTTCATTGTTCTCTTAAGGACGAAGAAAGTGGCGATATCAAAGAGAGCGTTCATTCCACTCCAATCCTTACGATGAGCTCAGTGGTGTACAGTCGCGCTAATAAGTGATGTCTCGGCACCAATTATTTGTTAATCAATAATTGGTATCAGCAATATCTAAGCTTTATTTCTTCATATCTAGTTAAATATACAATCATGTTCCTACACATACCCACCCTATTCAACACCTGACAGACATTAATGCAGCACAGAGCAAGCCAAACGTAATGACAGCTGGGACATGACTTACTAGCGCGATCGTACACACCGTCAACTAACCCACATACGTTCAAATTACCTTCAATTTTCCCAGTACAATGTCGGCCCTGCGCATGAAAACAATGATTGTGTCTTCCGAACCTGAGATTGACACATTTCCACAATTACTCCATATTTCCTGATGAACGAAATACTCAGATGAATATTGTGATTATATTTGTTTTATAACACTTGTTTTACTGTACTGTATATATCTAGTTCTCTTTCATATGCTAACACTCAGTCATATTTTGTAATATTACTCAAATACTTAAAAGCAAGATGGATCTGCTACGACATTACCGCACAACAAAATTAAATAGTTGGTCATCACGAAAATATAAGAACACCTGAAGAAAACTAATCCAAAGAAGAAAAGAACAGGTAAACAATCCTCCCGCCCCTGCCAGACCCAAGACCGCTTAAACTATGAAAGGTAGGTATTCAGGGGTTGGAAATGTCGTAAACTGCCTTAAAAAGGAGGGTAGGCTTTATTTATTGGTTTATTCATTTATTGATAATATTCAAGACCTCTTTCGCCGCCCTATTATAAATAATTTATTAGGGAAAATAGGGACCAATAGACTCGCCATATTTTTCTCATTATAGTCCGCATGGAGGAATTTCGTTATCGACACTTGAAAAAACCCGATTACACCGAAAAATAACACGGAAATAATAAGTCCCAACCGTAAACAAAGCATTGCGCACAATGAATCCTTCGACTTGACTCCTCTTCTTCTTGTTTTGAAAGATGAGGTGAGTGCGATTCACCCAATAAATGGCGTGAGCGTTACTCACAAAAACGAAATACCGGCAACCTGTTTTTGCCCCCTTACAGATCTACATATATGAGGATGACAATAAATCAATAAATTGTATCCAATGTACCCCACAATTTCCCTTACCTACTGTAAAAGCGCGATTCACCCAATAAATGGCGCCATTTGACTCCGTATCTTCAGATTAATGAATAATGGGTAAGTTAATGCAAATCCTCCACTCAAACCATGAAAAACAATAACACACTATATTCCTTGAACCAAATATAAAGAAAACTTGGTAAATAAGGCGGCTCTAGCTGTCTTGAATGTTACCAATTTATTTAGTTATTATTGTTTTAGTTTCCTTCCTAGACCACCATCAAGCTTAATAAATTATCCTCAAGATCCCCCTCGGAGATATACTTGTACATTTTCGTTAAAAACTGTCCCGGCCAAAGGCCGATTCCTCCTAAATTACAAGCTCGCTATCACTCGCCATGAACAAATCGACACTAAATGGCACAAAAGGTCTTGATATTGATAAAGAAATGGGGCGAAAGGTCTTATAATCGACAAACTAACAGAACAAGCGTCGACAAATCTCAAAACTAAACACGAGGGAGAAGGGAGTCCAGAAAAAGCATTAACTATACCTACCCCGGAATTAATTGGTAGGTAATCATCCTATGAACCTTTTTACCGTGGCCCCGACAGCTGCAGGAAACACCGGAAGCCTTATGCCCCTTTCCCACATGTGCGATTTCTTACGATTTTCACCGGCGACACCCATATTCGTGACATGTCGGACAACAAACGTATACCCTCACATAATAATCGTATGCTTCGGCCGGCCTCGCGGGTCGTCGCAAATGTTCGGTTTGTTCACAATTTGGGACGAGGACTCACGAGGGTTCGTTGACCTCGCAAGCATCATCGAACATTGCAGAATGATCCGAGAGGCCCTCGGGGATCATCGACGACGTCGGCGAGGGTGTCGCACGAAAAAAAACGTCAAAATGTTCCAAAACGTCGCACGATGGCCCGCCGATGATCCCAGATGTTCCTAGAACATCGCAGATGCACAATAATCACCGGCGATTTCCTCGTCGATTAAACGCCGCCGTGCGGATTAATACTCGCCGAGGGTGTACCCGCCAGGGGTACACTGCACGAGGTAGCAGAAGGCATGCGAAGGGCCTTGCTACGCCGCCGACGCTCACGACACACCTCGACGAGGCCAAAGAGGATGTTCGACAAGAGGTGTGTAATTAAAAGGGATTATCATCCTGTACCTCAATTTTATTTTTGAGGTGGGGTGAGGTCAGGTCAGGTCAGGTCTCCATTGTATCCATTTTACGTCTGTGAGAGGTGAGGTCAGGTCAGGGGGTATATAGGCCGCGGTACAGCTCCGAGAAGGTCATTCCACAGTTTCCAGTCAACAATCCACACACCACTCTCCAAACTACCAACACTCTCCATTTTAACATGGCTCCCAAGGCACAACCAACGATGAAGAAGGTGGACAAGAAGAAGGTGGACAAGAACAAGGCGACCACGACAACTGTTGAGAGTGAGACGCTCATCATCCAAGCCCATGATGTTGTGCTTGCCATGCCGGGTGCCTATCCACGTCAATGGACGTGGATAGGCCCCAGGAAAATCAGCCGAGCCAGCAACTGTTTTCCACTCAGGACGAATTGGTGGTTGAGGTCCACAGGAGCCAAGGTGACAGCGACGAGATCAACATTACCCCGGAAGAGAACTCGTCCTCCGACAGTGACGACGCTGCCCCATACGGAGTCATAACTGCCGCCATGGAGAACGACCTGGCAGATTGGGTCCAGAATCACCCAGCCCTATGGGCCAAGTCAGACGCTCGTTACCACGACAAAAATTATAAGGTGCGCATTTTCGAGAAGAAAGGGAAGCAACTGAATTTACCAGGTAAGTGGCTATGAGTTATTTGGAAATAAAATTATATAATGGTTTGTGTGATGAACGTGGTGCTATGAACACATTGACACAATAATCTAACAACATGACAAGTGAAAAATGTGATATTTCTGTCGATTTCTAGCGCTTGCCCCTTGTTTTGTTTGCTAAATAATCTCCCCTCAATCTCACCAAATATCGACATATTCTCTTGATGTTTTTAATGCACTCTCTTTCGTTTCCTTTTCAGCGGCTCATGTGTCCAAATTCTATGGAAACATGAGGACACGCTACGGGAAACTCCTCAACCTCACCAGGAAGAGTGGGTCCAAAGCCAAGAAAAGGACAATGAGGGATCAGTGGATTTGGGACACATTTTCCTTCCGGAAAATGTTTCCCAAAAGTAACCAAGGATCAGCAGCAAGAAGGTACGAACAATGATATATGATAACATTTGCTATATATAGTAACGTATATTTACATTCTCATATTAACTTTCGGTTGTGTGTAGGATTATTAATATGTTTGACTTTATAATGCTTGACAACTTCGATATGGTATTTATTGTATTTGACTTTCAGATCCTGAAAAAATCGCAGCCACAACAGAACTTGGAGGAGGAGGAGGACGAGGAGGGGATTGTCATCGTGGAGGAGGACGTATCACAGGTGGATGACGAGATGGGCCAGCCAATGGAGGAGCTGTCATACTCTCCTGTGATGCCCTCAACACACAGAAGGGGTGTGGGGGCAAAACGTGGACGTCTGGCGGCGCCCCCGGCCCAGGCCCCGGCACCAGATGATCCCCTGCTCTTGAACAGAGTAAGCATTTAATCGTAATCTTTAGCGCACTAGTAGTCCACAAACAAATGTCCTGCCTACAGTCAATATGGGTGTAAAACTATTAATGTTTTATACTTCCAACAATTTCCATATCTCTCTACACAAATACTGTATATATATATATATATAAAAAGTAGATGTTTCTATATATATATAAATATACATCTATATAATTGTATATATATATATATATATATATATATATATATATATATATATATACAGTTCAATATATTTATGCTTTTTTACTTATACTTTATTAGTTTTTTGAACAGAAAACATAAATCATGTTTCCATCATCACACTTCTTCATGGTCGTTAAATATTTTTTAATTACTATTTTTGTGGCATTAATGTAGGTTTCTTTACTTATTCAGCTTATCAGCCAGCACAAGGACTCCATCCTCTTGCACAAGAAGCCGGGCCCAGGTAAATCATTGCTCCACACACAGATACAGAGCTTCTGTGAAGCCTTGGAGTGTAAGCTCCTGAGGATGGACCCTCTCATGGTTGACGAATTTATGTGCAATGTTGACCAGCTGGCATTAAAGGCAATCAAGGCATCAAGACCTGAAGTCGTGGCGACACCTACAACCATAGTTCCTGTGGTCACGAGCAAGGCGGACACCCCAGTAGTGTTGCTTCCACGTTTGCCAAGTGTGTCAACAACCGACACCTACGTCTCACCACTCAATTATCCGCCTGTCCACTACCAGCTACCACTGGCGTATCCTCCGGGCGAGCTGCGGGCGCCGATAGCACAACTGCCGGGTCACCTCCTTCATCCCCCTGCTACTCCACATGTTCAGGGACAACCTCCTCAAGTCTATACATTACCCTACCCTGGCCAACCTCCACGTCTCCATACCCACACTCACTTGATGCCAGGGACAACACCTTCACCTTCACCTTCACCTGGGCTCTTCCCAATTTTGTCGCCAGGGCAAACAGCAGTGGCCCTGTCACCTGTCACACCTATCGACACCATGATTCATACCCCTGCCGCGTCAAACAGCACGGTCGCCCACATCAAATGAATGATTTTGTTTTTGTTTTTTTTCAATAAAGGTATTACCAAACAAACTACAAATTTCTATTATTTTCCCCTCTTCCCTGTTTCATTGTTGATGTATACTTTATAATTTACTTAGCTTCTTCGTTAAAAATTTCTCTAAATTGTTGTTCCGCTTAAGTAAAAATGTACATTGATTCAGCTAAGACATGGATAAATTAAATAAACTTATTTATGAGACCTTGGCGGTACAATATCTATAATATAACATTTTAGCAAAGAAAACAAATCTTATATATTTCTTATACACAAAATTATGATCATAAGAAAAACTTAATAAATGAGTAATACATAACATTAATATTTCTTATACACGAACTAAAAACATACAAATTGTTATAAAAGAATAATAAATAATATTGAAGTACTGGAATGTTAATACTTGATATTTTGTGAATCTTTATTTTGTTTAATTTCACCACAACACCAAACACCCCCAAAAGAAATTAATTAAAGTATATATGATCCACCAGGATTCGAACCTGGGTTATCACACACAGAAGAAACTGTCAATATATATATCTATGAACAAATTATGATAATAAAATACTCGAAGAAGTATACAATGATGAAATGTATTTATAAAGCGATGGATGAGTTCATTCAAGCCGTGTGCTAACCTTGGTTCGAATCCCGGTGGATCATATATTATTTTATTAATTTCATCGGTGGTCTTTGGTGTGGTGGTGAGATTAATTAAATATAGAATAAAATGCGTGTATGTTTGTAAGACTGACAGACCAATTTCGATTGTCACGTACGCCACACTGCCCATGGGTGTGTGTGTCTGTGTGGGTGTGTGTGTGTGTCTGTGTGGGTGTGTGTGTGTGTGTGTATGTATGTGTGTGTGTGTGTGTGTGTGTGTGTGCCTCTCTCTCTGCGGGGATGAGCCGATGTACAAGGTCACAAGTTACCACCCGGGGGTGAGTGTGTGTGTGTGTTTCACACAATCAAACTTATAAAACTAATAATTACTGAATAATAAATATTAATGATAAACAAGAATGTTAATAGTTGAGTTATAAGATATTATTCATATATTACTATACCTATGAATAAAGAAAAATATAACTAAGATAATGAATGTAATAAATTTGTTATACACAAAATCAAATTAAGACAAATAGTCATCAATAAATATAAAATATTAATTATATACCTGAATGTTAATAGTGGAATGACTTTGTGGATATGAAATATTCTTATTATATTACTATAAGTATGAAAAAATATGAGAATAAATACTGGAAAAAGTAGACAAAGATAAAATGTATCTATAAAGAAATGGATGAGTTCATTTAAGGCGTGTGATAGCCCTGGTTCGAATCCCGGTGGATCATATATTATTTTATTAATTTCATTGGTGGTCTTTGGTGTTGTGGTGAAATAAATACAATATAGAATGAAATGCGTGTATATTATTGTACGACTGACATACCAATGCGGATGTTCACGATTCCCAAACTGACCAAGGGTGTGTGTGTGTGAGCTTTAGGTTGACCAGTACGATACCCATCTCACCAACCCAGAGGGGACGTCACAACTTATAGACATATATATATTTATATATATATTTTTCTGTATGGTTATAACTATATATATATATATATATATATATATATATATATATATATATATATATATATATATATATATTTAAATATACATTAAAAGAATTTATATAATTTATTGAAATCGGCTTTTACCTGGCAGACATGATACCAAACGCATTTTCAACCACTCTCCGGGCTCTGGATAGGCGGTAATTGAAAATGCGTTTATCATCATCCAAGCCTCTCATCGGGTAAGGTTTCATCAGCCAGGTCCTCAGTGGAAATGTGTCGTCACCAATGAAGAAGAATGGAATCTCCTCGTTGCCGTTTTCAAGAGGTTCAGGCTCAGGAACATCAATGTCATTCCTCTCCAACAGCAAACGAATAGGGGTTCGTAGAAACAACCCACCATCTGACGCTGATCCCTCTACATCAACATCGACGTAGAGGAATTTGTAGTCCGCGTCAGCGATGGCAAGCAGCACAATGAAGTGGTAACCTTTATAGTTGTAGAAGGTAGAGGCACCTTTGGGTGGTTTTCTGATGGCAACATGTTTGCCATCCAAGGCGCCCAAAGCATGTTGAAATTGCCACTTGCTAGCAATCTATTTGCAATAGCCTTCCACTCTTCTGGTGTTGTAGGACAAACAATTACATCATCCATGTATGCACTGACAATAGCCTCACAGACGTCGGGGACAATTTTGGAGATGGTGTTGTGCGCTATCCTGAACAAGTAACTGAGACTCTTGTAGCTGTCACCTGTAGCTAGGTAACGCAACGTCACTGCCAAACGCAAACCAGCGATCTATGGCTTTCCTCCAGTGAGTGTCCTTTTTGGTAATGATAGGTCGAATTTTGTTGAGAATTTTTTGAAAGAGTGCAGGGTCCAATCTCATGAAGTTTTTAAAATACGCTGGGTCCTCTTGTTCAACTTCTTTCATGAGGTTTTCATAACCCCCAAATCGACCTCGCCTTAACAGCCACTCTCTCGTCCACGATTTCCGCTTCTTCCTCTGTTTTCTCCTCTCCTGTTCCTCCCTCTTAGCTTCCTTTCTTGCCCTGTCAGCTTCCTTCATCCTTCTGGCAAGCTTCAATAGGCAGTCTAAATAAAGTAGATTCGTCCGCTGGGAGGCAAGGTCCAGCTCAATACGTTCATTCCTCCATATATGCTGCGTAGGGCTCTCCATCTCAAGATTTAAGGCACGTCCAAGGGTCGAGGTTATAATGTGGTGGTGGTGAAGAGTAGCTATGCTCGGTGTGGCTGCTCAACTCAGAATGTTCTCTGTGACCGAGTCAAGGTCTTCATATACAAAGGTTTGGGGGGTTGTGGGTTGTTGTTGGGGCCAATTACTTGCGCGATTGTAACGTGAGTATATGTTAATACCACTGAATTTAGCACATTCACGTGACATTTGCTAAGGTTCACACACTTCGGCGACGTATCTGCGATGGCATTGGTGATGATCGCCATGGATTCGTTCGTTCATCGCAGGAATTTGTGCCAGGAAAAATATTCGGACAACCTCGCCGAAGTAATCGCCGGACCATCGCTTGAACCGCCGAAGACGCCGCAGAACATTCGGCGAGTCTTCTTTGACCATCGCATGATGTCGCAAGATATTTTTGAAAACGTGACATTCCTCGCAGAGATCTTCGGCGAAACATCGCTCACTTCGCCGATAACGTCGTAGAATGACGGCGATTGCATCGCATTCATCGGTGACATCTTCGCCGAGTATAATTAGTTATCTGTTTGTAACGGTCAAAATCGTAGACGTCGCATACATTCTATGCGAATTGACAAGACTACGTTCTCGGAGACGAAAATCGTATGAAGTCGCAGATGTGGGAAAGGGGCATTAAGCACCCAGTCATTAAGGGGGGTCACCGGCTTTTTTTTTTTATCTTTCTCTCCTTTTCTCTCTTTCCCAGGCTTGTATCCATTCGGCCCCATTCAGCCAACTGTTTTAAGACGTTTATCCCCATTCAGGTGTCGATTTTTTCCTGGCGAGCGAAAGAGAGCCAGCATTGTATGGAGAAATCTGGCTTCGCCAGAGACATGTTTCTATCGAAAAATTTACAATTTTAGCTTGCTGTCAAAACAAAAATATATATATATGCTGGCTCGCTGCCGCTCGCCAGGAAAATATTGACACCTGGATAGGGGTAAACGTCTTAAAGCAGTAGGCTGAATTGGGCCGAATGGATATAAGCCAAAGAGAGAGGGAGAGAAAGAGAAAAAAACGAGGTGGGCTCCCTTGACCCCTTCTGTATCGTCAACATCCCTTTTAATTTGATTCTGGCTACGACTAATCAATTTTATACAGCTTAGGAAGGATCTCTAGCAATAATATATAAAGCTTCAAGCTATCTCACTTAACCCTTTATATTACCACAGGTCCTTCTTAAACTGCATAAAAGTGTCTAAATATAGCTGGAATAAAATTGAAAAGACGTCGCCGGTACAGAAGGGGTTAAGAATCGATCTGTGATAGTAGAAAATGGTTAATTAAGATAGTTTGAAGCCTGTTAATTTGCTGGAGGCCTTCCCAAACTGAATTAAATCGTCTGACAGTAGCAAGCATAAAATACAAAGGACGGCACTATAGTCTATTCGCTGTAAGTAGGCGATAAATCATTACCTCCATCCTCTGTAACTCAAAAAGGGCTAGAGCGAATTGGCTGTAAATTTTCACATTTATTCCCTGGCCGACTCTTCCCAAATGGTAAAAATATTAGCTCGATTACTCTAGTCGTTTTTGAGTTATAGAGGTTAGAGGTCATGATTTCTCGCCTACTTACAGCGAATAGACTGTAGTACATAAAGGGTTAACAATATATCACCTATAGTCTGCCTGTTTTCAGTTGACGGTAAAGTTAATCACTTGGCTGCAGATTTATAGATACTTACTGGGAAAATAGGCAACTACTTTGTCTCCAAATTATATTAGTGCCAAGCGTTCATGATTCACAACGTATTTCGTCTCATAATCGTAGTAATAGTTGAATAATCAGTATGGTTTGTCAATTTACCATACACTGGACAAACATACTATAGATCTTGATCTTCACAATAGGCTGGATTCACACGGATTACAAAATAACTGTCTTGATAGCGTAATGCATAGTGCGCGGAATTTCGATGTGAGTATCCTGGGTTCAAGTCCTCGGAGTGCCATGTGTATTTTTTTATTTCATTAATTGAGTTTAGATGTGAAGTTGGTTGGTGTAAAAGACAATAATACACAGAACCGACGGAACAAGAAACTTAAGTTAAACATATTGATATGTAGTTTCTTGGGATCTAGAGCTTTATTCCCATCCCTGTGAAACCTGTCATTAGTAATTAGTAAAAAATAATAATTTACAAAATATCAAAATTTCGAAAAGAGGTAAGGCGGGATTAGTAATTCATACTTAACAAAGAAAAAATTGTCATATTATATCCATTGTCTTCAAAATAATTGGATGCACATGTATTGTATGCACATCAAGACATACATATCCATATCATAGTTGCTCAACAACAATATGTGGGATAAAAAATCTTCCAAATTTGTCCAGTTCAAAAAGCCTCAACATATTCAACCCTTCTCATAATCCTATTACTAACCATATCGACCCAATGTCTTGGCCTTCCAAACATCCTCCGTCATCACAACCATCATTAACAAAACACAATTAACTATTATAAAAATCTATAAAATATACGTTAATATATGTAAGATTATATGGATTATGTTGATGATAGTTAGTTAGTTAGTTAAACAACTGACAAATATTCAGCAAAACCCGTCAACATTCGAATTCGAAGGGACAACAGAAATTAAGAAACACCCCGTTCTTAACATTAATCATCCATTACAAACCCCAATGTACTTGAATAATCTAATGAAAACATATGGTCCTCCCGGGATTCGAACTAGGGACACCACACCCAGATCATAAGCATCTAAACCATTACACCACCAACACAGTTAAAGGTTGAGTACACGATCACGATTAATATCCATTTTCGAATTTTGGATATCAATCTAATCATGTACTCAGACCCAACTGTATTATGGAAAGGAAAGAACAATGAATGGGGCCAAGATCATTAAGGGTCGGCCTCGCTAGAAATTAGCTTCTGAACCTATAGAAATTACCATTAATCATCCATTACAAACCCCATTACAGGAGAATAAGAGACAAGCGTGAAGTAAGAGAGGTAATAAAAGTTAGTGAGTTAGAGAAGAGTGAAAAAGAGAGGGAGTACAAGGAAAGACTAAATGAAAAGTGGATGGAAGTGAGAGAGATGGAAGAGAGAGAAGTAGAGGTTGAATGGCAACAGTTTAAGGAAGGAGTGAAAGCAAGTGCAGAGGTAGTATGCGGCAAAAGGAAAGTAGGAGGCAGAGGTATCAGGAAGGGAAGCGAGTGGTGGAATGATACGGTGAGAAAGGCAGTTGAGGAGAAGAGACAGTGTTTTGAGAGGGTTTTACAGGATGGTAGTGTTGAGGTATGGGAGAGGTACAAGGAGAAAAGGAGAGAGGCAAAACGGAAAATTAGAGAAGCGAAAAAAGATGCAAACGAAAGGTGGGGCCAAAGGCTGAGTGAGAATTTTGAAGAACGAAAGAAGATGTTCTGGAAGGAGGTAAATAAAGTAAGGAAAGGAGGACGAAAGAGGGAAGAGTCTGTGAAAGATGAAAATGGAGAATTACTAGTGGAACCAGTTGAAGTGAGGAAAAGATATGCCGAGTATTTTGAATCTTTGTTAAATACAAGAGATGGAAGAGAAGCAGTGATTGAAGCAGAGGTGGATGGAGATAGGTTACCCAGGCCACCCAGGTGGCAGGGAATGAATGAAAGGATTGAGGAAATGAGGTGAAAGAAGCAGTGAAACAAATGAGAGCGGGAAAAGCAGAAGGTTTGGATGGTATTGCTGTGGAGTGTATAAAGAAGGGTGGAGATGTGATAATAGATTGGTTGGTGAGACTTTTCAATGTGTGCTTTGTTGTGTCAATGGTACCAATAGACTGGAAGAGTGCATGTATTGTGCCGTTGTACAAGGTGGTTGGAAAGCTGTATGGCAGGGTGTTGATAGAGAGGATAATAAAGTGTACGGAAGTTGCAATAGGAGAAGAACAGTGCGGTTTTATTAGGGGAAGAGGGTGCGTGGATCAGATGTTTGCAGTAAGACAGTTATGCGAGAAGTATTTAGAGAAGCATAAGGAGATATTTTGGGCTTTTATGGACTCGGAAAAAGCGTATGATCGTGTGGACCGTGAAGCAATGTGGAAGGTGTTAAGGATTTATGAAATAGGAGGAAATTTGTTAGAAGCAGTTAAGAGTTTTTATGAAGGGAGCAGAGCATGTGTGAGAGTAGGAAATGGTGAGTTGAGTGAATGGTTTGAGGTAAAGGTAGGTTTGCGACAGGGTTGTGTAATGTCACCATGGCTGTTTAATATGTTTATGGATGGTGTGGTGAGGGAGGTGAAAAGGAGAACTATGGGAAGAGGATTGGGTTTAGTAGGAAAGAATGGTAGAGATTGGGAGTTGAATCAGTTGCTGTTCGCTGATGACACAGCATTGGTGGCGGATTCTGATGAGAAACTGCAGCGGGTAGTCAAAGAGTTTGGTGTGGTTTGTGGAAGGAGGAAACTGAAGGTGAACATCAATAAAAGTAAAGTAATGGTGTGTAATAGGGGAGAGCATAGGGTGAATCTAGATGTGAGGCTGGATGGGGAAATATTGGAACAAGTAGAGTGTTTTAAATATCTAGGAGGAACGATAAGCAGGAGTGGAGGTATGGAAGTGGAGGTAAAACAGAGAGTGTGTGAAGGAAGGAAGGTTTTCGGAGCAATGGGAAGTATGTGGAAGACGAGAAATCTCGGAGTGAAAGTAAAAAGTGCACTGTATCAAGGAATTGTTGTGCCAACAGTGATGTATGGGGCTGAGACATGGGCTCTGAAGAAAAGGAGAAAAGAGGGCTGGATGTGATGGAGATGAGCTGCTTGAGGAGTATGTGTGGAGTTACTCGTAGAGACAGATTGAGGAATGAAGAGATACGTAGGAGAGTGGTGCAGCAGGAACATTTGTCAGCCAGAGTGGACAGAAGGGTGCTGAGCTGGTATGGTCATGTTGAACGAATGGGAGATGAAAGGCTTACAAAGAGAATATGTGAGTCAGGTACAAGGGGAGATAGAAGGGCAGGAAGACCCCCATTGAGATGGAGAGACTGTGTAAGAAAGGCTTTGGATGATAGAGGAATGACTATAGATCAGGCAGGGGAAGTGGTGGTGGACAGGAGTGAATGGAGAATGCTTGTGAATAGTTGAGTGAACACGTGGTCATTTGGAGTAAGGGGTCGGGCGCAAGTTCGACTAGATAATAGTCCATCAGGCGCCTGGCCCGGGGGGACGATTAATATGAAGGGTGTGCCTGGAAGTGTGGTGGGAGGGCTTGTGGCTTTGGCTCCGCTGAATGTCTGCCTGCCGAGATCGGAACCTCTCCGGGTGGTCAGAGGCCGGGGGAGTGCTGGAGCGACCTTGGTAACCCTGGTCTCTGGGTCTTCTCCTGGGTGACCTGGATGTGTGTGAGTTTGTGTTTTTTATCTGTGTTTATTTTTTGTTTTATGTTGCTTTTGTGTTTTCCCTGTTCTTGCTCTGTCTTGAGTCGGCTACCCCCAAAATGGGGATTGGGCCTGAGCATATAGATAGATAGATAGACAAACCCCAATGTACTTGAATAAAGTAATAAAAGCATATGATCCTCCCGGGATTCGAACTTGGGACACCACACCCAGAACATAAGCATCTAGATTCTAAACCATTACACCACCAACACGTCCATGGCTGCCCATATTGTTCAAGTGAAGTTGGTTAAGTTCCCACACAGCTGCAGTACATTATTTTATCACTATGACCTTGAGTGTTATAACTCTATCTCTCCTCTCTCCCTCTCATATATATATATATATGACTATAATTTGTGTGTTACAAGGCTTTCTGTAGTCTGTATACCGGTAGCCTATTTGATCGCTCAACATGATGAAATAAAATCTGGAGGTTCTACTCCGAATAATGAGTGAGAAGACTGTCTCCCAAGGTAAAGACATCTTGTCTCCCAGTTTAGCTTGGTGCAGTTTGGCCTCTCGACCCTGCATTTTTACTGTGTCACCCTTTTGACTCTTCACCTCAGACTTCACCCACTATCACACCAATTATTGAACTTATCACTCTCTAGGAGACTAGGTAATGGTTTTCATGGGTGACAGGTCAGTTGAACCAGTGCCACTTCAACCAGTGCCAGTTTAACCAGTGCTAACTCAACCAGTGGCCACTTCAACCAGTGACCATTTCAACCAGTGACCATTTTAACCAGTAGGTTAGGTTAGGTTAGGTTAGGTTAGGTTAGGTTAGGTTAGGTTAGGTTAGGTTAGGTTAGATAACTGGTTAAAATGGTCACTGGTTGAAATGGTCACTGGTTTAAGTGGCCATTGGTTGAGTTAGCTCTAGTTAAAGTGGCACTGGTTGAAGTGGCACTGGTTCAACTGACATGGAACCGTTTTCATGGCATATTTTGAATATGGAATATTAGTACGGTCGCGCAAATAAGTCATATCTCAGCTGTCATTACGTTTGGCTCGCTCTGCGCTGTAATAATGTCTGTCAAATGTTGAATAGGGTGGGTAAGTGTAGGAACATGTTTGTATATTTCACTCGATATGAAGAAATGAAGCTTAGATATTGCTGATACCAATTATTGATCAAAACATACTTGGTGCCGAGACATCACTTATTAGCGCGATTGTACAACGCTAATTTGTTGGAAACAGCAAGGGTGCATATATATGGATGTGAGTGAGGATTGTGGTACTACAATTAAACTAAGTACAGCACAAATTCTATGCCAGTAATATCTTGTCTTGACACACTGTATTCACCTCAGGCCTTTACGATTACCAGATCAGTAACATAAACTCTCTATACCACGCTTACATTATACTGTATATACTGTATATATATATAAAGAGAAGAACCAACGCAGGAATGAATAATAACACCATCTTGTACGACGTTTCGAGAATCACTGTTCTCATCTTCAGGCCTATAATTAGGATACAGCCAAAATACATCATTTTGGCTGTATCCTAATTATAGGCCTGACGATGAGAACAGTGATTCTCGAAACGTCGTACAAGATGATGTTATTGTTCATTCCTGCGTTGGTTCTTCTCTTTATTATCAAGTTACGCTTTCCAAGAAACCAATCTATTGCGGATATATACAGTATATATATATATATATATATATATATATATATATATGTTAGTAGCGCCAGGTAATAAATTTTCTTTAATACATACGAGGTTGAAAGAAATGGCAATTTCTGCGCTGGAAATTTTATTATTCAAAGTTTCCAGGTCTCTGATGAGTTTTCGCTGGGTGGCAGGAAGTAGATGAATGAGATGAGCAAAATTAATGGTGGTACAGGGTTACATAAATGTACATGATGATACAGGATATACGACGCATTTCACTGGACAACCAGCATTATCAAGTAAGGGTAGAATGATATAAACTGGAACTGGTGGGGGGATAGACAGGTTGGGGAGGTGAGAGGTCTCTAAGGATTAGAGAGAAGTAAAGATGGAAATGAAGAGCAAAGTTGAAGAGTAAAAGGTGGAGGGCTGTCCTCCTTGCAATTCTTTGGTGATTCTTGGATGTGATAAGTAAGAGTAGTCGACGAGTATCAGTGCATCTTGTGGAGTGCTAGGTGGTGCTGGTGGTGTGGAAAGGCTGTTGATGTTGGTGAAGGTGGGAGATGGTGTTGTTTATGAAGCGGATGGTGAAGCTGAAGATTCTTGGTGGATTTCTAGTTATTTATTAAGCTTTTTTTTCATATGATTCTTAACCTTCGATACGCGTGCTCTGCCCTCCGGTGTTAGTCTCGACTCATGAAGCCAGGTAGAGGGGTATTTTTGTTTCATTTCAGCTAGAGTACAAGTTTCAAGGTCTTCTTGCAAAACTTATAAATTGTTCATCTGTCACAAAAGCAAAGTTTGGGTCATAATCTGGCTGCTTCTCCCTCACAACTTGTGGTGTTAGAACAGGAGGGAGAGGAGTTGTCATGATGGCCGGTTCTGGTGATGGGTGGTAGACTGGATCGGAGTAGAGGAGGTCTTGTCTTCTTCTTGTTCTTCAGCATCCAGTAGCTCGACATCCACCTCTTCTTCTTCCTCGGAGTCTTCTTCATGACCGATTGGCTTTTTCTCCAATTGATGGCAGGTTCGCCGACTCCGGTGTTGGTGATGATGGTGTTGATTTCTCCTTAATTGAAGTTGAAGCTGAAGCTGAAGCTTCTGATGTTGTGGAGGAGTGCCCCTTTTGGCTTCTGTAATGACTGAGAGGTCTTGGCAAAGCAGTTGTGTGTTTTGGAGCACTCCCCTCGGCTTTTTTGGTGGAGCTGGGTCTTCTTGGGTCTTGGTGGGCTTCTTCCCATCTTTGGTGACTTCCTCTTGGTGGTTGTTGGAGTTTGCAGAGAAAGCCTCCGTGAGGAATGATGATGTAGGCAGTGTTGTTGTACTGCAGCAGATAGGGTAGCAGCTGGCAAATTCCTAAGCTCATCCGAACCCAGCGAATGGCTATATCTGATTGAATGCCAGGCCTAGACTTTTGCCTTAGAAAAAACTGCCTCCCCTTCTGCTGCTGCCGTTGTTGTTGTCAGCCTTTGGTGGATGATTTCCGGAGGGAGAATGAGGAGCCCTTGACTGGGGCTCCTTCAGGGCCCTTTGATGTTAATGGCTTCAGGTCCCATTCCTCCGCGGAAAGATGTTTTGAATTCGCCTAATGATTCGCGGCCATTCGCACTCCAACGAGGCTTTCGTGCTGCTTTTGGTGTGTTTGTTGATTATATTGGAATGGTGAAAAAATATATCCTCATTGTTGGTTGTGGTAATGAAGCCATAGCCGCTTTAAAAATTGTACCATTTTAACTTTACCACTGGTTTGTGGTATTGCTGGTGGCCATGGTAGTGGTGGTGGACAAAGCGAGTGGAGAGGCAGGGGTCCATGTGGTGAGTCAGTCGAATGAATGTGGTCCAGGAATGGGTATATATAGAGGGTGGAGGATCATAGGAGTAGGCGAAAATCAGGGGGCAAAAGTCTCCTATTGGTGGAGGGGTATTTCTAGGAGTGCAAAAAGGGGGAACCGCTTCACGCAGGCGCACTGGATGCGGGATGTGTTGGTCTGTGGCTGGATCAAAGCTGATTGGTCGGTGCGGGGTCAAGCTGATTGGCGGCGTCGATTGGGCTTTGCCAACCTCGTGTGGTCCGTGTGGCGCCGCTTCCACCAAGATAAAGAGCCCGATGACCGACGATCACGTCATTTACCAACATACCTGTAATTATGAGGACTGTGGACCTCATTCTTATATTGGCATGGACGCAGACTCGTCTTTCACAGTCGGTTAACTCTTCACCTTCAGGCTGGAGGCCATCAAAGACCACTATCCTCACCCCCAACCACCCCCACCTCACACGCAACGAGTTAGAGAAACACACCACCATACTCGATAAAGAAAGTGACCCAAGGAGATTACCTATACTCGAAGCGGGTATATATCCAAGCCTTACATCCTAACATCACAACCCAAAACTCTAGACCTTCAGATCCTTCCTTCGTGCGAAAAGGCACTACCGTACAGGACCTAAAAAAAAACCGCCCCTCCCTCTCGCCCCCCCGGTGCCCTTGACAGCAGCCCCCCCGGCTAAACCCTCCTTCAGCTTCGTCTTCACGCGCCGGCGCCAACAAAAACGGACCACACAACTTCGTCCTCGCCCCTCTGACACTCAAGCCAATCAGCTTTGACCCCGCCACCCGACCACAACAACCATCCCGCATCCAGTGCGCCTGCGTGAAGCGTTTCCGCCTTTTGCACTCCCTAGAATACCCCTCCACCAATATGAGACTTTTGCCCCCTGATTTTCCGCCTCCTCTGATCCTCCACCCT
>CM064509.1:11013078-11268078 GCA_032716605.1 Paralithodes platypus
GAATTCAGCTATGTTCACTAACCCAAATGAATGCAGCTATGTTCACTAGCCCAAATGAATGCAGCTATGTTCACTAGCCCAAATGAATGCAGCTATGTTCACTAGCCCAAATGAATGCAGCTATGTTCACTAGCCCAAATGAATGCAGCTATGTTCACTAACCCAAATCTATTGACCGATTTCGTATATGCTTGTATACTATACTGATCTCCATCATCATTTATTTAATAATTTTCTGTGTGTACTTAATTGGTAAATTGTCATGTCTACAGGTGGAGGACTCAGCTGTGATGGCGTGTGACGTGGTGCGAGACATGGAGGGCAAGTGGTTTTTGAAATACGAGGATAATGAAAACTTGCCCCACACACTTCACTAACTGCACAAGCATCTATCATATGCATCACTTATACAACTGCTTGGCGTCAGATCAAATATGACACAAACAATTCTCATCTTCTTGATTTTTAAAAAGGTGTTTTTTTTCTTTTCCTTTTTTTTTTTCTCTTTTTTTCCTGTTGTTTTTTTTGTTTTTTTTTTGTTTTTTTTTTTGTTTTTGTGTTTTTTTTTATTTTTTTTTTTCTTTTGTCCTTTTGTAAGCTACATAAATTTGACTGATATTGACTAGTAACAACACAAATGCTTAATCAAATCTACAAATATATTTCATTTTCAGTTACAATCATGACATAAAGGTTGGTATAATAATTATATACGTGAGAACAAGTTTGAATTCCATCCACAGCAATGAATGATATAACAAGTCTAACACTGCACAGTAAGGTCACACCACAAAGTCCTTGAATATGGGGATAGACAACAGCTGTGACCAAATACAAATACATAATCGATCATAGTAAATGTTCATCCGGGCCGTGGAATTAATGTTAAAGATGATATGTTTAATTAGTAGAGCCCTGCCACAAGCCTTGGGTGGCTTGTCTGTGGACCAGAGATGAGTCTATAGTTTACCCCCCCTTCGTTAAACGGGACCATCCTCTGTGGTTTTTCTGTGACAGTAGCCTACAATATACATGGATATTAAATATTACAATGTTATGGGTATTTCAGTTCTTCGGAACAAAATAACATGAAATTACGTTGTACAACGAATCATACAAATAGGAATACGGCTCAAATGCATATTACTTACACTCAGAATTCGGTTAAATGGAATATGAATGACAGACTAAGTCTTTTAACAACAAATAATATATATAGCCTTCCAAGACTACTACTGCATATTAGGCAACATCTATCGAAATATTTAATGTGCTTAATATTAAGCTTGGGTCAAAATCAACGTAATATATACTTATTATGCCATTCACAGCCCCAAATAATCTGAACAGGCTGGCTATATTGCTTGGGTGTCCATACTGTCGCCTCCGGGTCCCACCAAATAACTCGCAGTGATGTTATTGCAGGTGTTTATATGCAAAGTAGATACGTGGTTCAGGTGCGGCAAATCTTGTAGTAAAAGGTACCAGTTTACACCCTAGTCTTAGTCACACTTTCACTCTCACACATTCTCACTCTCATTACCTCTCTCGCTCTCGCTCTCGCTCTCTCTCTCTCTCTCTCCATACTGTATATATATACAATGTATGCATAAGGTCAGCAGGGCGCGCAAATAACAATCAATATCCACATAAGTGTGTGGGTTCGAGCCTCGGCGGGGGAGACGACACATTAACCCCTAGAAGATCATGATGCGTTTTACCCGTTTATTCTGGTTATCATTAGACGATTATATACAGCTTAGGAAGGACCTGTGGGAGTTACAAGGGTAAAGACTATATTAATAAACCCACTGAATTCCATATATCCTTCTGTATCTGAATAAGATCGTCTAGTAACAGCCAGAAAGCAGAACATAAATGCGTCTTCGTATCTTCTAAGGGCTAAGGGAGCCCACCTTGCTTTTTTCTCTTTCTCTCCCTCTCTCTTTGGCTTGTATCCATTCGGCCCCATTCAGCCTACTGTTTTAAGACGTTTACCCCCATCCAGGTGTCAATATTTTCCTGGCGAGCGGTAGCGAGTCAGCATATACATATTTTTGTTTTGACAGCAAGCTAAATTTGTACATTTTTCGATAGAAAAATTTCTCCGGCAAAGCCGGATTTCTCCGTACAATGTTGGCTCGCTATCGCTCGTCAGGAAGAAATGGACACCTGGATGAGGATAAACGTCTTGAAACAGTTGGCTGAATGGGGCCGAATAAAAAAAGACAGAGAAAGAGAGAAAAGGAGAGAAAGATACAAAAAACAGGCGACCCCCCTTAATACCACCCGCGTTAGTAGCCCGGCTTATTAGAGAATCCGGCAGACCAACTTAGAAGATTCTTCTCTCAATAATAATACATAGCAGTTGTATGACATAAGAGGTAAAGGTATAGAGTATAATGCTTGGTTGTATTTGAGCGCAGAGCTTACATCTATTGCACTTTGAATTCCCCTGGTGAGTTACCCATCCTAGTACACAGGGGCTACTGCACTGTTTTCCAGGTTAGAGCAATTTACCTACCTGGATAGGATGCCACAAATGTCCACTATATCTACGTTCCTAGTTATATTGGTAGGTGAACAGAGGCATAGGGTGTTAGGGAGAGTTACCTATATGTTACGTCCGGCCTGGGTATCAAACCCAGAATCTTTAGGTTGTCAGCCAATAACACTAACTAATATACTGTACGAGAGAGAGAGAGAGAGAGAGAGAGAGAGAGAGAGAGAGAGAGAGAGAGAGAGAGAGGGGGAGAGAGAGAGAGAGAGAGAGAGAGAGAGAGAGAGAGAGAGAGAGAGAGAGCTACATAGAGCTACACAGACCACACAGACCTCAAGGTCCTTACTAGGCAGTCTGGCCTTACAAACTATATATATATATATATATATATATATATATATATACACATAATTATATACACATACGGGGAGGTGTGGTGGAGTGGTCTTGCCACTGGCCTGGTAATCCAAAGGTCCCGGGTTCAAATCCCGATGTATCAATGGGAAGATATTATTGGGATGGAATTTGTGCTGTACCTGGTATCAGTGCATTTACAACAAAGCCACCGAAACGTCAATAAAATACCCTCATTGTTCCCTGATAAATAGCACTGTATGAATATTCCCATATTCAAAATATGCTATAGGGGTGCAATGCCTGGTGAGTTATCTGCCTCAAACAGGTGGCGTTGTGTGTGTGTAAGTGTGAGAGTCCGAGTGTAGGGGATGAGACAGTGAAGCACGGGAACGAGATGGCTTCAGAGATGGGGTCGTTTCGGGCCATGAGTGAGCACCGTGCCTCATGTGAAGGCAAGATGGCAGGTGCTCGTTGTACTCTACGTGCTTCACATGTCTCACTCCCTAGACTGGAACAAGACCTCACGGGCTTCACTGTTCATTGTAAAGTGGTGAATGTTAAGGCTCTCAGCCTATGCCCGAGAGGAAGTAAGGTTGGAATATAGAAAAAAAAAAAAAAACAAAAAAAAAATACATACATACATATATACATATATATACATACTGTACAGTGCACATCCATCCATACAGTACATACTGTACATACATACATACATACATACATACATAAATACATACATACATACATACATACATACATACATACATACTTATACACATACATACATACATACATACATACATACATACATACATACATACATACATACATACATACATACACACCCACACACACACACACACACACACACACACACACACACACACACACACATACATACATACATACATACATACATACATACATACATACATACATACATACATACATACATACATACATACATACATACAGAGAGAGAGAGAGAGAGAGAGAGAGAGAGAGAGAGAGAGAGAGAGAGATGATCACCATTATGAACCGTCCTCTACTCATGAACAGTTCTGGAAAGATGTCCAATGTAATTATTATGAATTGCGTCCAACCATTTCATCTAGCACAGCAGTGATGTAATTGCATAAACATTTCTCTAAAGCGCGAATTAATTTTTAAAGAGGTAGCCGGGTGGGAGCGCTGCAATGGAACAATACATTATTAACAAGGTGGGAACTAACTTTAAAACCCAGCCATATTTAATATTAATTATTCAAAGCGATTCCCACTCCGGCGAGTACAGATAAAGCCAGAGTGTACAAAGGAGTACAAAGGAAATCAAGCAACAACATATCTAGTGACCCTTCTAGGTTGCTTGTCCTCCAAAACACTGAGGATCAAGTGTCCAAACAGTGGTTTAGAGTAGGTAAGGGAACATTGGAAAGGGAATTACTGCCCTGGAACTAATGTCCGTGGCAGGACTAGGAAGTTAGTAGGGGACAGATGGGTTTAAATGAATCAACGGTGATGCAGTCTATAACGTTTCGGGGAAGCCCATTCCACAAGTTGAGAGTGTATTTTTTTAAAGCTTTGATTAGCGAAGAAACTGTATGTGTGTATGTACATACTCAGACACATGAAGGGGGTTGGGGGTATAATTTGGTCTAGGTATTAATAAATCATTATTTATGTATTTTAGTGTCCTCAGGCGCCCAACCCGGGGAGCCGGTGATAATCTGAAGGGCCATGCCTGGAAGTGATGTGAGCGCACATTGTGGTGCACTCCGCTGCGTGTCTGCCTGCTGAGACCGGAACCTCTCCAGGAGGTCTGGGACTTGGGAGTCTTTTGCTAGGGACCCCAAATTGGCTTTGGTCTCAAGGTCTCCTCCTGATCGACCTAGATGTGTGTGACATTTTATATTTTATTTTGTTGTTTCTGTTCTATCTAAGTCTCGAATTGGCCACCCCAAGCTATGGGGTATGTGTCTGAGTTATATACAGTACATACACACATACAGTATATACAGTACATACACACATACAGTATATACAGTACATACACACATACAGTATATACAGTACATACACACATACAGTATATACAGTACATACACACATACAGTATATACAGTACATACACACATACAGTATATACAGTACATACACACATACAGTATATACAGTACATACACACATACAGTATATACAGTACATACACACATACAGTATATACAGTACATACACACATACAGTATATACAGTACATACACACATACAGTTTCCTCGCTAATCAAAGCTTTAAAAAAATAAACTCCCAAGACATAAATTTGTAAATGTTTCGGATAAATTTGTATAGAAATGTCCGGCCAAAGGCCGATCACTCCTGAAATTACAGGCTCACTACCACTCGCCAGGAACAAATCGACGATAGGTGTTAATACTGACAAAGAAATGGGACAAATAGTCTTAAAATCGTCAAACTAATGGAACGAAGGTTTAAGATTTCAAAACTAATGGAACTTAACATAAGGAAGAAAGGGGTCCAGAAAAATCCTATAACCTCCCCCCCTCCCCCTAAAGCAAAGTCAGACGATTATTTTTCTTGTAATATTTATGGCAATTACGGTCTGGCAGCTTTTGAAGTACCGTAATATTTTCTAAACGTCAATAAAATAAAATAATCTGTGTTTTACAAAGTCACGATATTAATGCTAAAGATTCCTCAAATACCATAGGTAGCGCCAACGAACTTGATAATAATCTTGACCCCTTAACTTCTCATAACTCAAAAGGGCCTTGAGCAAAGTGACAGTAAATATCCACACCTATTTCCTGGCGGGCTCTTCCCAAATGATAGAAATGTCAACTCGATTGCTTTCATTCATTTTGTGTTATGAGAAATTAAGGGGTCAAGATTATTGTCAAGCTCGTTGGCGCTAGTAGACAAATGCTGCTGCCGGAAATTGCCAGGAAAGCGTTCGAGTGACTGTTTTTAATTTACCTGGGAGGCTAATCTTACTTCGAATTAAGGGGAACTTTTTATATATTTGTTAATTTTCTTATCTATTATTTTCTTTAGTTTTCTCCAAAGACCTGCACCAAACTTAGAAAATACCCCCATCGTGATAAACTTGTACATTTTTCGGATATTACAGGCTCGCTATCACTTGCCAGGAAAAAAATTGACAACTAAATGGCACGAAAGGTCTGAAAATCGCCAAACTAATGGAGCAAACGTCTTAGAATCTCAAAAGTAATCGTGCTAAACACTAGGGAGAAGGGGGTCTAGAAAACAACAAACCTCCCCTTAACCCTTCCTCCCCGGGCTGGCCTTCTAAATGACGGCACTCCTATCCGGGCGATATGGCCAAAAAACGTTGTATGTAAACATAGGCCTTTTTATGTTATTTTAACTGCTAGAGAATTCACATAATCCCAAAATGTAGCCCAGTTTTGTATCTGTAGACTGGCGTTAAGTAGAGCTCTCTCGGTCAACTGGTGCAGATGTGATGATAATTTCCGTGGAGAGAGTTTTGGCTGTTTTGTCGCGAATTTAGCAATATTGGACACTTTGGGAGACTAATTTTCACTCTAACTGGTAATGGCGGACAAGGTCGGACTTCTTCTTGTTGTTAACGCTTGGCGGCTCTCTGGTCGGGTTTGTTTACAAATGTTTCGCCGCGCGGCTTTCAAAGAACTCTTAAGGAAGCTTTTAAGCTTACAGAGTTTAAAAGGACACCTGGGCTCCTGGCCTTCGCAAGGTGTGTCCTTTTATAATGACACCCGGGCAGGAAGGGTTAAGAACCTGTGCAACACGTCAAGAAGGGGTATAAATAACAGTACAGAAGAATGAACTACAATGTGTTTTTAGTTCAGTTCTCTTCGTTGTGGGACCCACAAAAGGGCTGTTCATGGGCAGACTGATGTTGGATTTGTGAAGGAAGGGTCAAGAGTCAGTAGGGTACCAGGGCTAGTATCTCACTGGTTGACACTTATACTATAGACTGTAGTACCCTCAGAACATCTAAACCATACCACTGTCCAACACCACAGCAATTTTCCATTTCACCTCCAGTACCACATCCAACCTATGCAACAGTTCTTCGAATCCAGGTATAAGTCGAGTGAGATAATATGATAACATTTGTGTCGTACCTACTGAGCCCAGAAGAAGCCCCTCTCCAAGTCTGCCCTGCAGGTTAACTTGGTTAAAATGGCATAGTTTCAGAGTACCAACTCCGGCTACATGGATATGTGGCTTGCCTCCCTCAAGTTGACCCTGCTCATACAATGGTGTTGGTGGGTGAAAACCCCAAAATGGAGGAAACCTCAGGAAGATCATATGACTCATGACTACGGAAAGACGAGCATTCATGTCGGGAACTGCTTGAAATTTACCTATTCCCGATCTGGGACCTCAATCCAAGATATCCCCGAGATTGGATTGGAAGGGTGAATGCAGCTTCACGCAGTATGGCATGCTAAGCATTAACTAGCGCAATGCCTAAAGCTATCTGTTGTCTTGCTGTTCACCTCAGGGCATCGGCAGAGTTACAGGCTACTGAAAATTTGAGAACAGAGGTTGAAGAATATAGAAAAAAGCTCTCTACCACCCACCAACCTAGACTTTCAGCCCAATCATAAAAACTGCCGCACCTTTCCCCTTTAACACCTTTCTTTCACCTCATTCACCCTTCCACCTCGCCGAATATTATCTCCCCGCCCACTCATCTCTCTCTCTCTCTCTCGTTTTTAATCCGTGTCTACTCTCTTTCTCCTCGACCAACGCAAACATTCGCTCTCTCTCTCTCTCTCTCTTATCATCCTTCACCCTAGAAACTGATGGATATAAAGATAAAAAAAAATCGGAGGTTGGCCCAGAACAGCTAGGGGAGTAAAGGGTGAAACAGAAAATTGAGGAAGTGAAGAGCTATAATTATTATGACAGAAAGTTATATATATATCTATCAGTGTATCTTTCTCTCTCATATATATATATATATATATATATATATATATATATATATATATATATATACTCTCATACTCTCTGCGGGGCTCGAACCACCGACAGTAATTGTTCATGCGTTAACCAACTCTACCACTCCAGAAATGTTGCCAGAACAATGTTGATTATCGAATGTTGACTATAAAAGCTCTTGTGTGATACCGGCCTTATCTGCGGACCAATTATATTATCACCTGGCCTTGGACCTCTTATCTTATCTTGGGTGAAAGTAGAGACATCACTTAGAATGCGGTAATGTAGTTTTTCTTATGATGAGGCTGGCTGTTATTGTGAGCTGTGAGACTGGGAGTTCATTAAGGGAGCCCACCTCTTTTGTTTTCTCTTTCTCTCCCTCTCTCTTTGGCTTGTATCCATTCGGCCCATTCAGCCTACTGTTTTAAGACGTTTACCCCCATCCAGGTGTTAATATTAAGCCAGCATATATATATATATATTTTTGATTTGACAGCAAGCTAAATTTTTACATTTTTCGATAGAACAAATGTCTCCGGCGAAGCCGGATTTCTCCAAACAATCCTGACTCGCTATCGCTCGCCAGGAAAAATCGACACCTAAATGGCACGAAAGGTCTTAGTATTGGCAAAAGGTCTGAATATCGCCAAACTAATGGGGCGAATGTCTTGAAATCTCATAACTAACAGGGCTAAACATGAGGGAGGAGGAGGACTCGAAAAACCAACTGCCTCCCCTTAAAGGGTAGAAGTATTAGCTGGATTACTCTAGTCGTTTGTGAGGTATAGAGGTTAATGTTCAGGAGTATTGGTCTACTTATGTGGAACAGGGTATACAGGCGGTGTCACACGAGCGAATTTTCCGTCAATTTTGGATGAGCAAGTTTGTTCTCGTACGAGTATGAGGCGTTTTCGCATTGGAATCGGAAACTAGATCGAAGGTAGATTATGGTATTTAGTTTAATACAATCCAAACTTAAATGTTGAAGCTGCCAGATAACAATTGCTCGTAAAAATTGACGGAAAAATCGCCCGTGTGACACCGCCTTAACTCTTTGACTCCCGTACACTATTCCACATTAAATATTATTGTCTAATGATAGCGTAATACAATTGTATTGAAGTGGTTAACACTATCTGGTCCGACGATAATCTCTCACTCAGACCCCCATCAAGATAAATGTATATATTTATTTATAGAGAAATGTCCAGGCCAAACGCCGATTTCTTCTAAATTACAGGCTTGCGAGAAAAATAATCGACACCTTAATAGGGTGAAGCGTCCTACTATCGCCAAACTAATGGGGTGAAATGGCTTATAAATATCCAAACTAATGGAGCGAAACAGAGGAGGTCCAAAATATCCTGCTTTGGACCACAAAGGCAAGGGAGGAAAGAGAAGATTTAAAGACGAGGAGAGTAAGGGGGAGGAGGGGAGGAAGGAGGAGGAGTACAAAGGAGTACAAAGGAAATCAAGCAACAACAGGTCTAGTGACCCTTCTAGGCTGCTTGTCCTCCAAAACACTGAAGATCAAGTGTCCAAACAGTGGTTTAGAGTGGGTAAGGGAACATTGGCAAGGGAACTACTGCCCTAGAACTAATGTCCGTGGCAGGATTAGGAAGTTAGTAGGGGACAGATGGGTTAGTAACTGAGGAGGAGAGGAGAGTAAGGGGGAGGAGGGTGGGAGAGGTGAGAAGGGGAGGAAGGGGGAAGAGGGGAGGATGGGCTAGGAGTGTAAGGGGGGAGGAGGGGAGGAAGGGGGAGGGAAAAAATGGTGGAGGAAAGCACTTGGGAAGAGGGGAGGAAGGAAAGATGGGGGAGGGCAGGAAGAGGGAGGAGTGGAAGAGGAGGGGTGGGGGTGGAGGTAGGAGAGTAACGGGAATCTATTGTATTTGGGAACATTTTCACCCGGAATTAATGCCGAGATTTAACTGGAAAACGTGAGGTCCCGAAATTTGCAATGGGCAGGAGGAAGAGGAGGTGTGTGAAAGATGGAGTGTGTGTGTGTGTGTGTGCGTTTTTGGAAGGGGTGGGGGGTACAGAGAGTGGGAGTTTAGTGTGGGGTGGGGGTAGGGAGAGGGTGGGTGAGTTTTACCAGAGTGTGTGTGTGTGTGTGTGTGTGTATGATGGGGGGGGGGGGGGGGGGGCGGTAGGTAGAAGAGGGTTTAACAGAGTTGGGGGGGGGGGGGTGGATGAGAGGATGGGTGGGTTTTAACAGTAAGGAGAGGGTAGTGGAAGAGAGGGTGCGTGGGTTTTAACAGTAAGGAGTGGGTAGTGGAAGAGAGGGTGCGTGGGTTTTAACAGTAAGGAGTGGGTAGTGGAAGAGAGGGTGCTTGGGTTTTAACAGTAAGGAGTGGGTAGTGGAAGAGAGGGTGCGTGGGTTTTAACAGTAAGGAGTGGGTAGTGGAAGAGAGGGTGCTTGGGTTTTAACAGTAAGGAGTGGGTAGTGGAAGAGAGGGTGCGTGGGTTTTAACAGTAAGGAGTGGGTAGTGGAAGAGAGGGTGCTTGGGTTTTAACAGTAAGGAGTGGGTAGTGGAAGAGAGGGTGCGTGGGTTTTAACAGGGAGTGGGTGGGTGGGGGTGGGGGTACATTTCGCTTCTAGCCTTTATGAGTTATAGTGCCCCAAAGAGAAGGTGGCATCATAGTGTTCCTCTCCAAAGGGCGTCTATATTCATTCCTTTCGGAGGTTATTATTATCAACGAAGTGGGTGGGTGGTTGTGGGTGGGTGGCGATTTTAAGATTTTTGTTTTATTTGTTTACATTTAATGGTTTGTTTGTTTAATGGTTAAGGTGGCAAAAATCTGTGTGTGATAACCCGGGTTCGAATCCTGGCGGATCATATATACTTTAATTAATTTCGTTTGGGGGTGTTTGATGTTGTGGTGAAATTACTAAAATATAGATTATCAGTAGGTTCAGGGATATTTGGTAGCGAGGCCGGTCTATATGATCTGTGCCCCATCAATATTCTTTCCTCTCACTTAAACATTAGGCTACCATAGCGCGGTTGGGAATATGAACATGATAGATTAATATCCAGTATTCGAGAATGGATAATAAGTCGTAGGCGTGTGCATAAACCTTTAACCGTCTTGGTGGTGTAATGGTTAAGGTGGCAAAAATCTGTGTGTGATAACCCGGGGTCGAATCCTGGCGGATCATATATACTTTAATTAATTTCATTTGGGGGTGTTTGGTGTCGTGGTGAAATTAATTAAATATAGATTAGGTGTAGCGAGCCTGCAATTTAGGAGAAACCTGCCTTCAGCCGGGGACGATGTCTACCGATTAATGCATCAATATATCTCGAAGGGGGGTCTTCGGGGTATTTTTGGGAGAGGAAACTGAATAAAATATAATAATAATAAATATGTATACAGTATATGACTGATTATATAAATAGATAAATATATACACAAATAATATAAAATCTCCTCTCAATTTTTCGGCTAATTTTGGACGGCTTAGACTTTTATTAGGTAATAAAGAGTCCCGTATATTTATGACCAGATTATTGCCTACAAAACACTGTCAGGTCAACGATCTTAGAAGGGTGATTTTGTTACATCCTTCTTCCTCATGTTTAACCCTACTTGTTTTCAAATTTTAAGACGTTCGCCTCATTAGTTTGGCGATTTTAAGCCCTTTCGTCACATTTCTTTGTCAAATGTAAGACCTATCGTGCCATTTAGGTGTTGATTTGACCCTGGCGAGCGATAGCGAGCCTGCAATATTGGTATGTATGTAGGTTTGATGGAGGTCTAAGGAGCAAAGGTGAAAACAAAACGAACCCTAAAGCTCGAAATTACCGGTCTTTAGCCAGGCCATTACCGTAACATGGAAGGAAAACACAACACAGAAACAATAATACCGGTATTCAGTAAGGCTTCCGTAGTGAGCATTTATGGTCATTTACAGCTAATTATATGGATATTATTATAAGTGTACCACCTCGTTTTGTTTTATCTTTCTCTCCCTCTCTCTTTGGTTTGTATCCATTCGGCCCCATTCAGCCTACTGTTTTAAGACGTCCAGGTGCCAATATTTTTTCTGACGAGCGGTAGCGAGCCAACATATATATTTTTGGTTTTGACAGCAAGCTAAATTTGTACATTTTTCGATAGAAAAAATTCTCCGGCGAAGCCGGATTTCTCCATACAATGCTGGCTCGCTATCGCTCGCCAGGAAGATATAGACACCTGGATGGGGATAAACTTCTTAAAACAGTTGGCTGAATGGGGCGTACCTTTTATAATTAGTGGGGATACAGTAAGATTGACGTGGGTGCGTGTGTGTGTTATTGCATTGATTACAATTGGTCCTTCCGTTGAATAAAATCATCTGATGTTAGCCACCACACAAAGAAAATGCCAATGCATTCAAAGAGTTCAATATTGCGCGATCAAAACATTCGACCTAATAAATTAAGGGAGTAGAAGTTACTTATCTATTTAACATTAACATCTAAAATTAATAATAAAACATTGACTTGTGTAGGGGCATTTTTTTAAAACATAGTTTCAATTTAAATAATTAATAAAATGAATGTCAAACCATGTAATTTAATAATTGGGTACTATACTGTATGTGTGTTATGTTGATTATTAACAATACATATGTAAAAACATTAGTAAATAAATACTGTATGTATTAATGCATTGAAAATATAATTATACATGATACCTATTATTTTCCATTGTGTGTTTTTTCTTTTGTTTTTGTTTTTTCATAGTTGTCAACAAATGCCGTTCGTTCAACATTAGGATCGTCAACACCCTTCCTGCATCATTAAATACAATTGTCACTAATGTTATTGCAAAGGAAATTGCAAATCCAAGCCTCGCTAGGTAACAATTTTCAAGCTGAATTATCCATCGCTTTTCCCGGTGACGAAGGTGCTGGTTCAATTAAGGCCGATGAAGTGTGTTTGTGTGCAGGGCTCCCACTTTTAGGGATTTTGTTCCTATATTGGAACTTTTGGAGTGGTTTAGGGAATAATCTAGGAACCTGCACAATGTTGGGGAATTTTAGGGAATTTGACTGTTTTAGTGATTTGCTGGGTACTTTTTTCATATTTACCAATAATTATTCAAAATTTTGTTTACAAGTAATCTATGAGGGGTAATGAAATTGAATTATACCACAAGCTATAAAATGCATGCTGAAGATTAAAAAGGCTGTCAGGGTAGCCGATACAAAGGTGTGGTTGGTAAAGGGTGGTGGTGGTGGAGCTAGGTCTGACGGTCTCGGACCAGGAACAGGACAGGAGCTACTCAGCCTGCTCAGTGTCATCAATCCCAGAAGAAGCACATATGTAAGTTCTATGTATTTGTTAGTTTGTTCATGTGATGAGCAAGTTGTTTATGTATTCTTATTGCCTATTGCAAGAAATCAGACTGAAGGGAAAGCCTTGGGATTATGGCCTTTATGGGTGATCTATGCAAATAACTGCACCCTAGGCCTTTATATAGACTACACATTCAATATCGACATTGACCTCGAGGTTAGGACTATGAGGAAGTTAACCCAAGCCTTCCTTCCTCACGTTTCTTCTGGTAGGGGAATTTAAAACATTATTATATCCTATCAAAAGTGATTTGTTTCTTTAAGGTAGCCTAATTGCCAGAGATACAATTATTTTAAACATTGCACAGCTTGTGCTGGTACCGGTAGGACTAGCCCAGTTTGATTTTGAATTGGTAGCCTAGACCTAAGTGTTATGTTGCCAGAGTGGAAAGAAGGGTGCTATGCTGGTATGGACATGTTGAACGAATGGGTGATGAAAGGCTTACAAAGAGAATATATGAGTCAGAAACAAGGGGAAACAGATTGAGAGGAAGACCTCGGAGGAGATGGAGAGATGGTGTGAAAAAAGTGTTGGAAGGTAGAGAGATGACTGAAGAACAGGCAAGATAGGTGGTGATGAATAGGAATGAATAGATAATGATTGTGAATAGATGAGTGATAACGCGGTCGTAGGGAGTGGAGGTCGGGCACCAGTCAGGCTCTGTCTCGAGCCGGCCACCTCCCAGCTGGGGGCATGTGCCTAAGTATATAGATAGATAGATATATTTGTTTTTACATCCTGTGATTATAGAGCTTTATTTATGTAAGTAACAATAAAGGAACAATTTTCATTCAACATGTATATATGCTAACCTTCATATGTGAAAAATTATGTTTAATGCTTCACATACAAGTTATAGGAATATTTTGCTCAATCTAGGGAATTTTCGGGTTTTCTCTGGAGAATTTCCTTGAATGATTTGTGGGAGCCGTGTGTGTGTGTGTGTGTGTGTGTGTGTGTGTGTGTGTGTGTGTGTGTGCGTGCGTTTGGTTGATGAAGCGTTGATCATAGATTATTATTATACTTCGATTGTGTGTGTGTGTGTGTGTTTGATGAAGCGTTGATCATAGGTTATTATTATACTTCGATAGTGTGTGTGTGTGTGCATGTTTGTGTGTGTGTGTGTGTGTGTGTAATGGAAAGAAGTGGTGGGAAGGGGTGATTTCGGGCCAGGTGCCGTAGTTAAATTTAATGACGGGAATCATATGAAACTCATGTATCTTGTCGCTATGAAGTGGAAGAGGTGATGGTTGGGGTGGGGGTGGTTGGGTGGGGGTGGGGGTTACGACAGGGTGTGGGGGGCGATGGGGGCTGAAAGGAACAGCTGACAGTGGCATGGCAAAGGATTGACGTCGTTCATTAACCCTTTCGTTGCGGGTGACGTTCTGGAACATCCTGGCAAGTTACAGCAATTTCCAGGCTTTAAAAGCCTGTAAAAACCGTAAAAATTGAGTGTCAGTGGGTGGGAGCGTGAGGGGCCCACCTCCGACCCTCAGAGAAGCGAGCGGCTCACTGAGGTTGACTGTGTCTCGCGAGGGTCTCTCTCTGTGTCTCACAACAGTGTAGCCAAGCGAGCGAGTGTTACCGAATAGCGGGTTTCCTGCGTTTCACTGGCACCACTGCGAGTGAACCAAACCACGTACGGGGCCCGTTCTGGTCTCATTTTCGGCAGAATACACTTCATTTAATGCAGATGCTTGATTTATCATTCAGGAGTGCCTGAATATGCCCTAAATAGCCCAAACATAGCCACAGCCAATGGGTTAAGGGGGGTCTCCGGCTTTTGTCTTATCTTTCTCTCATTTTCTCTCTTTATCTGGCTTGTATCCATTCGGCCCCATTCAGCCTACTGTTTTAAGACGTTTATCCCCATCCAGCGAGCCAGCATTGTATGGAGAAATCCGACTTCGCCGGAGACATTTTTCTATCGAAAAATGTACAAATTTAACTTGCTGTCAAAAAAATATATATATATGCTGGCTCGCTACCGTTCGCCAGGAAAATATTGACACTTGGATTGGGAGAGCCGGTGCGCCCCCTTAATGAAGGGATAATGAGTTAGTGTTGTCGTGCCTGTGTTACCGGTACCAACGTATGTGCTGTGATATTCCATAATCAAATCTTAATAAATAAAGGTCAATGTTTGTCAGTTACCCGACCTTTGTTACTAAACTCCTCCCACAGTTTTGGTGCCAGGTGAGAGTGTGGGGCACCGTTGGAAAGCCCAGGCTTTGGAGATGGTGTTAGGGGAGTTTAGTGGAAATCAGAGACACTTTTGTTTAATAAAATTTTCGGCAGAACTTATGTAGTATACGGGAGCGAAAAAAATGCGAAAACAAATTGCCGTTTGGGGCAGAAGGAGGCCTCCGATCGAAAAGGTGTATGGAACAAAAGTTGTTCGCAGCCCCCAAAATGGGGGTACAGATGAGGTCAAATCCTAAATCGGAGGCCATTTAGTGGCCGAAATCGAGGTCGCCGTCTAATGAGGCACAGGGAGGTCGAGGCCGGTGATTATGGTAGTAGTAGTATTGTGATGATTGTGGTAGTAGTGATTGATGATGGTGATTATGGTAGTAGTAGTGGTGGTAGTAGTGATGGTGATTATGGTGATTACCCGGGCAACGCCGGGTACCCCTGCTAGTTACAAATATATCCAGACTTTCAAATTAGGGCAGCAAGGAGCAAGGCATTATCGGGTTTAAATTCCTTAAAATGCGATGGATTTCCCTGTTAGGACAATACTTTTTTTCGTAAAAGAGGTCGAACAGTTTTAGCTATGTTTGCTGAGTCCGGTATCATAGCCAATATTATATATGCCGAAGCATTTCTGTACCTAAATGGCACGAAAGGTCTTAACATTGACGAAGAAATGGGGCGAAATGTCTTAACATCGACAAACTAACGGCACGAAAATCTTAAAACCTTAAAACTAATATGCTGAACATGAGGGAGGAGTGGGTCCATAAAAAGCGAGTACTACCCCCTTAATACCTACCTCTCAAATTAGGCGGTCTTGGGTCTGGCAGGGGCGGGAGGATTGTTTACATTTTCTTTTCTTCTTTGGATTCGTTTTCTTCAGGTGTTCTTATATTTTCGTGATGGCCAACTATTTCATGTTGTTGTGCGGTAATGTCGTAGCAGATCCATACTGACAAACTCACCAATTGCGATTTTTTGTTGTTGTGCAATAATGTCATAGCAGATCCATGCTGACAAACTCACCAATTATTTAATGTTATTGTTGTTTGATAATGTTGTAAAAGATGCATACTCATCAAATATTTATCTGTGGATGTGCGGTAATGTTGTAGAAAATCCATAATTACAAACTCACCAAGTATTTAAACTGTTGTGTGGTAATTGTGTACAAGTTCCATATTGACAAACTTATACTTAGCTTTCTTGCAGTGATATTGTTGTGAAATATACCTGGTGATATCTGTCGGATCTATAATTGTATAACACTAATACATGTACAGTACAGTACATGCATTTGTGTCTTTGAACCTTTAAAGCAAAGGTGTGAAGCATCTGAGATAGTAAAACATGGTAGTTTCTTCTTTGGGCTCTATACTGACTCAAATGGGTGCGTAGCGATTAGTGCTCACGAATATACAATGTCATGTTTAGAAAGTTGGGAAGAGTGAATAGTAATTGACAAAAAAAGAAGAGCGAGGCGAATGGATAGGGCTAATTATGAAAATACAGGAAGAGTTCGCCAAATGCAAATTAGTCCGCTAGGCCAACTCTGCTGAACACAAACTCGGCCTCAAAGAGAAACTAACCTGACCTAGGGTGCCTGTATGAGAGGGTAGCGTCCGTGTCTATTTGACTTATGGAGGCCATGATGTTTCTACTTCAGTCTTTACCCCACCACACCATTATTTGTACACTATAATTGTTCAGCTTATATACTTTATATTTTTATATCATGCCTGTTATTATTTCCCTGCCTATCAATCAATACCTATAAGGGGGCTGATATACCCGCGTGTCAATTATATGTTCTGACTCCTGGGACTCTCTCTACATAAAGACACACTAACCTAACCTTACTTAATCGACATCTCCTACTCTACCAGTAGAAGCTGACTTCTAGAAACTTGAGTAATTTTGGGCCGATTTCTCCTGATACCGTACTAATTATGCTATTGAAACAGTCTATATAATTATTTGCGGTTGTCTGTGTGTGTGTGTGTGTGTGTGTGTGTGTGTGTGTGTGTGTGTGTCTGTTCTTATAGATTTTTAAGCTAGAGCGTTCATACTTGGTATGCATAGTAAGGGGGTCCCTAGGCAAGTTTTAGTGAAAACATATAATGCCCCAGGGTGAAAGGGACAGAAAATGGGCGAGTTAAAAAATAAAATGTTGATAACTTCTGAGGAAAGTTTGTTCCAGGTCGAATAGATCTTAAATGGGAAACACTTTCTACAAATACTAGTGCTCAATCTTTTCAGTTCTAACTGCCAGCCATGGTTGCATATTACATTCATATAGAGGCTACATGTTTTGCTATGATACACATTATCAAACCCATTAGCCTACATATTTTAAAAAACTTGAATGAGCTGACCTCGTAGTCTGCGTGGTAAGAGAGAGAGAGAGAGAGAGAGAGAGAGAGAGAGATCCATTACAGCCGACATTCTTGTAACCCACGTTGTGTATAGAGACTCATTATGAGAATACAATTATACAGTATATTGTATTAATAAATTCCTGATACATTTTAAATATTGGCCATTGTAAGCATGTGCAATGATGGTTTAATAATAATTTGCAATACAAGAGAGCAATCGTCTCCTATCACTAACTGCCAGCTAGAGAAAGAAGGGGGAGGAGGGCCGTTGGGGGGGGGGGGGGGAGAGTTGGGGATAGTTTGGGGGTGGAAGGTGGGGGTAGACTTGGACCCGAATCCCCCCTTCCATCTGCCCAGGGTGGAGTAGGGGAAGGAAGGACCCACTCCTGAGCAACTTTTAGTACGCGTGAGTGTACATAAATCTCCTAATCCCTGTACAATCACATATTCTATCTATCTATCTATCTATCTATCTATCTATTTACTCAGGCCCAATCCCCACTTTTCCTTTTTTTATTTTAGTTTTTTATTTTATTTTTGTTGGGGGGGGGGGGGGGGAAGGGGGTGGCCGACTCGAGACAGAGCAAGAATAGGGCCAACACAAAACACAACAGAACACAATGAACACACACAGAAAATACCAAATCACACACATCTAGGTCATCACATATTCTAGCCAAAATAATATGGACAAAAACATCATAATGCTGAAAGAATTAATGATAAGAATTAAGGAGACAGTGGCTGTTTGTTTGGTCTATTAATTCATTTATTCATATATTTTTTTAGTTTCCTCCCTAGACCTCCATCAAACTTAGAAAAACACCCTCTAGGGCCTAGACCCTCCTTCAAGACAGATTTGTACATTTTTCGGTACAAAAATGTCCCGGCCAAAGGCCGATTACTTCTTAAATTACAGACTCGCTATCGCTCGCCAGGGAAAAAATCGACACCTAAATATGGCACGAAAGGTCCTAATATTGATAAAGAAATGGGGTGAAAGATCATAAAATCCCCAAACAAATGGAACCAACTTCTTAAAATCTCAAAACTAATGGGGCTAAACATTAGGGAGAAGGGGGTTCAGAAAGATGGTCTGTCTCCCCTTAACCATCAGGACCACAACTAAATAAATGGACAACTGACAATTGATGCCTTTGGATTTAGCTACCCCATTTTAGTTTACACGATTTTTGTATGAGTGACTGTACGGTGGCGCTAATAAGTCATGTCCCTACGTTTGGCTTGCTCTGTGCTGTATTAATACATGTCAGATGTTGAATAGGGTGGATAAGTTTAGGGACATGTTTATATATTTTATTCGAAACGAAGAAATTACGCTTATATATTGCTGATACCAATTATTGATCAACACATAGTTGGTGCCGAGACATGACTTATTAGCGCGACTGTACATGGAAATTGCCACCCCCCAAAATCGGACTCCCTGAAACCACAGCCTACTGCCAATTCCACTTATTACCTTCCAATACCGAGAGAGAGAGAGAGAGAGAGAGAGAGAGAGAGAGAGAGAGAGAGAGAGAGAGAGAGAGAGAGAGAGAGAGAGAGAGAGAGAGAAAGAGAGCAAAGGGACAATGAAATTAATGAAACCATGTGATCCTACCGGGATTCGAACCTGGGTTACCACATACAGATCTTAAACGCTCTAAGCATTACACCATCAAGACAGTTAAAGGTTAAGTACAATATATGACTACGATTTTATATCCATTTATCGAATACTGGATATCAATTTAATCCATAATAACAGACAAGAGGGAGACCCGGTATTACAGAACTAAACAACACGTACGTGCACTGTATTATCTTTATTCATTAAGGGGAGACTGACCGTTTGTTTGCTCTATTAATTAATTTATTCATATATTTTTTTACTTTCCTCCCTAGACCTCCATCAAGCTTAGAACCCCCCCCCCCCTAGATCCCCCTTCAAGATACATTTTTACATTTTTCGGTAGAAAAATTTCCCGCCAGGAAAAAATCGACAACTAAATGGCACGAAAGGTCTTAAAATTGACGACGAAAAGGTGTTAAAATCGCCAAACTAATAGGTCGAGAGTCTTAAAATCTCAAAACTAATGGGGCTAAACATTAGGGAGAAGGGGGTCCAGGAAAACGGTCTGTCTCCCCTTAAGGCGGGGTTAGTGTTTTTCTGGACCCCCTTCTCCATAATGTTTAGCCCCATTAGTTTTGAGATTTTAAGACATTCGCCACATTTGCTTGGCGATTTTAAGGTCTTTCGTGCCTTGTAAGTGTAGACATTTTCCTGGCGAGTGTTAGCGAGCCTGCAATTTAGGAAGTTCCAGCCTTCGACTGAATCACTATTCTACCGAAAAATGCATATTATCATCTGGAAAGGGCGTCTCGTGGATACATTTGTTTACAGCGGGGTGGAGGCTTAGGGAGAATAATAGGAATAAATATATAAATAAATAAATTAATAAATACCAATCTGCCATTAGCACATATTGGCCATGTTAGATAGACAGAGTAATATGTAGCTATAGAGATAGACTTACTGGTAGGCAGATAGATAGATAGATAGATATAGATACATTTATATTAACATGCTCTTGCCTATTTCCATGATAATATATATAAACAGTATTTTACAACTATAGGTAGCGCCAGCGAACTTGGCAATAATCTTGACCCTTTAACTTCTTATAACTCGAAATGAATGAAAGCAATCGGGCTGACCTTTCTATCATTTGGGAAGAGTACACCAGGAAATAGGTGTAGATATTTACAGCCAGTTTGCTCTAGGCCCTTTTGAGTTACAGAGAGGTCAGGGATCAAGATTTTTGTCAAGTTCGTTGGCGCTACCTACAATATAGTATTTAACCAGGGCGACTTGGCGGGTGCCCAACCCGAAAGGGGTTGAAATAGGGGAGCTATCCCCCCGCCAAAGGCGGCTTTTTAGGGCTTTTCCTAGCTGATGCTGAGAGGATTGGGTTCTAGTCATGTGGTGATGGGCTGGTCTATCAGAGTGAGAATTGAGCAATCTCTGCCATACCCATAGCTTACTCTGACTGTTCCTTTAACTTATATATTTTCTAGATCTCAAGTGACGGCGTCTCTTCCGTGGATTGACCTCCCAAGATTGGAAGCCAAAGCGTCACATTTTTCCTTTGCCCCTCAAATTTCTCTTCATAATTGCTGAGGGGCACAGGGCCCTGGGTGGGGCTTTGGTTTCCCGGGCGTTTCCGCGCCCTCTTTAGCTCCCTGCCATGGAGTGGCTTCGGTCACCCAGGCTTTATTGTGGTCGGCAGGGAGGGTTCTGTGGGGGCGCTCGGTTATGGCCTTGGCCTTGCTCGGGGCCTTGGGGCTGTTCGGCCAGGCAGCTTGGGGAACAACAACAACAACAACCAGGGCGACTTATTAAACAAGTATATAAACGATTATGGCATTGATTTGTTTATAACGCTGACCTATTGACGTAGACCATTATAGAACACATTTAAGGGCAGATCCTTCACTTTTTGGTCGAGTTTTTCATTTATTTATTATTTTTCTAGTTTCCTCGCAGGACCTCCATCAAGCTTAAAAAGACGCCCCCTAGACCTCCTTTCAAGACAAATTTTTACATTTTTCGGTAGAAAAATGTCCCGGCCGAAGGCTGGTTCCTCTTAAATTACAGGCTCGCTATCGCTCGCCATGAAAAAATCGACACCTTAAAGGCAGGAAAGGTCTTAAAATTGACAGAAATGGGGCGAAAGTTCATAAAATCGCCAAAATAATGGGGCTAAAGATGAGGGATGGTGGGATGGTGGTGGATGGTGTAAACGAGAGTGGAGAAAGACTGAAAAATGTATGTGAAGAGTGTAGATTGAGTGTAGGTAATACGTTCTTCAAAAAAAGGCGTATACACAAGTACACCTGGCATAGACTTGTGAGGGGAGAGATTGTAGAGAGGGCATTGATGGATTATGTGCTGGTGACAAGGGAAAGATTGTGTAGACTGCTGGATGTGAATGTGATGAGAGGTGAGGCGGAGGGTATAAGAACATAAGAACATAAGAAAATGGGAGTCTGCAGAAAGCCGATTGGCCTAAGCAAGGCAGATCCCTGTCCCACACAACCCCAATTACAAAGCCCAATTATAGGCTCAACACTCTAATACCCTGAGGATCATCTTACCAAAACGGTTAGAGATTAACGCAGGATTACGGGGGTCTGCAGAGCGCTGATTGGCCCAACCCTGCTGATCCCCCTTCACACCCAACCCTTCTCGTCCATATGCTTATCCAATTTTATCTTAAAGCTCCCTATCGTTTTTAATCCCACTATAGCACTTGGTTGTCCATTCCACCCATCTACAACTCTGTTACCAAACCAATATTTGCCTATATCTTTTCTGAAACGAAATTTATCTAATTTGAAACCATTGGTACGAGTTCTTTCGCTATCACTGAGCTTTAGTACATTTGTCATGTCCCCTTTGTTAATCCCACTAACCCACTTGAACACCTCTATCATATCCCCTCTAACTCTGCGTCTCTCTAACGAATGTAAGCCTAATTTCTTCAACCTTTCTTTATACGGAAGATTTCTAATATTATGGATCATTTTTGTCATTCTACGTTGTACTCTCTCCAATGAATCTATGTCCATTCTGTAATAAGGACACCAAAATTGAACAGCATAATCCATATGGGGTCTCACTAATGACAAGTAAAGTTTTAAGATAACATCAGCAGTTCTGTTACTCACACTCCTTGAGATGAACCCGAGAATCCTGTTTGCCTTGTTTCGAACGGTTATACACTGTTGTCTAGGCTTCAAATCATTGCTAACAAACACACCTAGATCTTTCTCACAATTCGAGTTTTCTAATTCCACATTAGCTAGTTTATTTAACATTTGTATGCATCTTCCCTATCTTTAATACCTTGCATTTGTCAATGTTAAACTTCATCTGCCAATTTACTGACCATTCGTGTAAGGTATCTAGATCCCTTTGGAGGCACTCTATATCTCTATCTGAATCAATTGTTCTCCCCATCTTGGTATCGTCTGCAAATTTACTTATCCTACTAGTTATACCTAAATCAAGGTCATTTATGTATATAACAAACAACAGAGGACCTAATACAGATCCCTGGGGGACACCACTTTTGACTGCTCCCCATTCTGACTTCGTACCATTTATGCTGACTCTCTGCTTCCTACCAATTAGCCATGACCTAATCCATCCCAACAACGCCCCACCTATTCCATGCGCCTCAACCTTTCTCATCAATCTCTCGTGGGGGACTCTGTCGAAAGCTTTACTGAAATCTAAATATATTATATCATATGACTTGTCATTATCTACTGCTTCATATACCTCTGAGAAAAAACTAAGCAAATTAGTAAGGCAAGAACGTCCCTGAGTGAATCCATGCTGAGAAGAATTTATTAAATTAAATGTATCTAAGTGGTTTCTAATTTACTAGCAATAATTGACTCTAGTAGCTTTCCTATGATTGATGTAAGACTAATGGGACGGTAATTGGATGCTATTGATTTGTCACCTTTTTTGAAGATCGGAACTACGTTTGCAAGCTTCCAAGCTTCTGGAACTATACCTGTCTCCAATGACTTGTTAAATAAATGTTAATGGGTAACTTAACTCATCCCTACATTCTTTTAATACTCTAGCATATACCTCATCAGGACCAGGCGATTTATGATTTTTCAGTCTGTCAATTTCCTTAAGCACATCATTTCTACTTATAGTAACCGTACTTAACCTATTTTCTATACTATCGCTATATACCTTACGGACTTCTGGAAACTGTGCCAAATTTTCATTAGTGAAAACGGAAAGAAATTGACCATTTAATGTACTGCACATTTCTAAATCATTTTCTGTCATTTCTCCTATCGAAGTTTTAAGGGGACCAATTACATCTCTAACCTTGGATTTATATAGTTGGTAAAAAGCTTTAGGATTATTTTTTGAGTCATTGGCAACCTTAATTTCATAATTTCCTTTTTTCTTTCCTAATATCCTTTTTTACCTGTCTTGATAGATTCTGATAGTAAGCAAGTAGGTGAATTTCGCCTTTTCTAATTTTTCTATATATTCCTCTCTTTTGTCCCTAGAAGATCTAATAGTCTATTATTCATCCATTTGGGTTGGTTCTGTGTTGATCTAAATTTTCTTTTGGGGATGTATTTATTTTGTGCATTGAATACTGACTTGATAAAATTATCGTATGTATCTACCAAGGTTGACGTCTCTTCCTGACTTAAGATGACAGGTGCCTGAGAAGGGGTACACTCATTTGGACACCTGGATCGACTTAATTTTTTGACCATAGGGTCCGCTAATAGGGCTCTTCTTAACCCACCATAATTGGCTTTTCTAAAGTCAGGTATTAATGTTGTATTCTCTCTGGTATTACCTTTCCATTGTATATTAAAATACACAGAATTGTGGTCACTATTTCCTAGGTGGTCCCCTATCTCTACATTATTTACCATATGTTCATTGTTACTGAAAACTAAATCGAGAATATTATTACCTCTAGTCGGCGTATCTATGAATTGAAATAAAAAACTATCTTGTACTACCTCTATAAACTCCTCAGAATCAGAGTCTCCTATTTGATGCTGCCAATCTATATTCGGAAAATTAAAATCCCCCATAATGCACACATTGCTAAACCTTGATGCCATTTTAATTTCCTCCCATAATGACGTTCCGTCATTTCTACTCATATTTGGCGGTCTATACATAACTCCAATAACTATGGTCTCACTACCTTCGTTAACCTCTACCCAAACACTTTCATTATCGTTATTTAGTCTAATACCTGATTTAATACAGCTTTTTAATGTACTCCTGACAAACACTGCTATACCGCCACCCCTCTTACTTGTTCGGTCATATTTAAACAAACTATATCCTGGTATATCAAATTCTGCTAAAAAATGCCTGGTTTCTGTATTAATCCACGTTTCAGTTAGCGCTATTATGTCTATATTTTCTTTGCTAACAAGGGCTCTAAGTTCGTTCATTTTGTTACATAGACTCCTACAGTTTGTGTAATATACTCTCAATTTACTTCTTTTCTTTATACCTAATTTACCTTTGTTTTTAGCGACATTTCCATCTTCTGTTGCACCATCACTACTATTATTTGCATTATAGTCATCATTTTTAAGCATGAGACTGAATATCCTTATCGCTTTCGCCTGACGCTAAAATTGTTCCAATTAACCTCTCATTTACACTCTCAATATTTCTGTTCAAAACCCCACAACCACCCTATCTAAAGAACTAGCTAATGTAGAAACCCCTAACCGTGAAAGATGAACCCCATCCCTTGCGTACATCCCATCTCTCCCATAGAAACTATCCCAGTTATCAATGAATGGTATTGCTTTTTCTTTGCAATATTTCTCCAAACGGCAATTGACAGATCATTACCTGGTGGAGGGAAAGCTAAGAGTTAAGAGTTACAGGAGAATAAGAGACAAGCGTGAAGTAAGAGAGGTAATAAAAGTTAGTGAGTTAGAGAAGAGTGAAAAAGAGAGGGAGTACAAGGAAAGACTAAATGAAAAGTGGATGGAAGAGAGAGAAGTAGAGGTTGAATGGAAGGAGTGAAAGCAAGTGCAGAGGTAGTATGCGGCAAAAGGAAAGTAGGAGGCAGAGGTATCAGGAAGGGAAGCGAGTGGTGGAATGATACGGTGAGAAAGGCAGTTGAGGAGAAGAGACAGTGTTTTGAGAGGGTTTTACAGGATGGTAGTGTTGTGGTATGGGAGAGGTACAAGGAGAAAAGGAGAGAGGCAAAACGGAAAATTAGAGAAGCGAAAAAAGATGCAAACGAAAGGTGGGGCCAAAGGCTCAGTGAGAATTTTGAAGAACGAAAGAAGATGTTCTGGAAGGAGGTAAATAAAGTAAGGAAAGGAGGACAAAAGAGGGAAGAGTCAGTGAAAGATGAAAATGGAGAATTACTAGTGGAACCAGTTGAAGTGAGGAAAAGATATGCCGAGTATTTTGAATCTTTGTTAAATACAAGAGATGGAAGAGAAGCAGTGATTGAAGCAGAGGTGGATGGAGATAGGTTACCCAGGCCACCCAGGTGGCAGGGAATGAATGAAAGGATTGAGGAAAATGAGGTGAAAGAAGCAGTGAAACAAATGAGAGCGGGAAAAGCAGAAGGTTTGGATGGTATTGCTGTGGAGTGTATAAAGAAGGGTGGATATGTGATAATAGATTGGTTGGTGAGACTTTTCAATGTGTGCTTTGCTGTGTCAATGGTACCAATAGACTGGAAGAGTGCATGTATTGTGCCGTTGTACAAGGTGGTTGGAAAGCTGTATGTAAGGGTGTTGATAGAGAGGATAATAAAGTGTACGGAAGTTGCAATAGGAGAAGAACAGTGCGGTTTTAGGAGGGGAAGAGGGTGTGTGGATCAGATGTTTGCAGTAAGACAGTTATGCGAGAAGTATTTAGAGAAGCATAAGGAGATATTTTGGGCTTTTATGGACTCGGAAAAAGCGTATGATCGTGTGGACCGTGAAGCAATGTGGAAGGTGTTAAGGATTTATGAAATAGGAGGAAATTTGTTAGAAGCAGTTAAGAGTTTTATGAAGGGAGCAGAGCATGTGTGAGAGTAGGAAATGGTGAGTTGAGTGAATGGTTTTAGGTAAAGGTAGGTTTGCGACAGGGTTGTGTAATGTCACCATGGCTATTTAATATGTTTATGGATGGTGTGGTGAGGGAGGTGAAAAGGAGAACTATGGGAAGAGGATTGGGTTTAGTAGGAAAGAATGGTAGAGATTGGGAGTTGAATCAGTTGCTGTTCGCTGATGACACAGCATTGGTGGCGGATTCTGATGAGAAACTGCAGCGGGTAGTCAAAGAGTTTGGTGTGGTTTGTGGAAGGAGGAAACTGAAGGTGAACGTCAATAAAAGTAAAGTAATGGTGTGTAATAGGGGAGAGCATAGGGTGAATCTAGATGTGAGGCTGGATGGGGAAATATTGGAACAAGTAGAGTGTTTTAAATATCTAGGAGGAACGATAAGCAGGAGTGGAGGTAAAACAGAGAGTGTGTGAAGGAAGGCAGGTTTTCGGAGCAATGGGAAGTATGTGGAAGACGAGAAAATCTCGGAGTGAAAGTAAAAAGTGCACTGTATCAAGGAATTGTTGTGCCAACAGTGATGTATGGGGCTGAGACATGGGCTCTGAAGAAAAAGGAGAAAAGAAGGCTGGATGTGATGGAGATGAGCTGCTTGAGGAGTATGTGTGGAGTTACTCGTAGAGACAGATTGAGGAATGAAGAGATACGTAGGAGAGTGGGGCAGCAGGAACATTTGTCAGCCAGAGTGGACAGAAGGGTGCTGAGCTGGTATGGTCATGTTGAACGAATGGGAGATGAAAGGCTTACAAAGAGAATATGTGAGTCAGGTACAAGGGGAGATAGAAGGGCAGGAAGACCCCCATTGAGATGGAGAGACTGTGTAAGAAAGGTTTTGGATGATAGAGGAATGACTATAGATCAGGCAGGGAAGTGGTGGTGGACAGGAGTGAATGGAGAATGCTTGTGAATAGTTGAGTGAACACGTGGTTATTTGGAGTAAGGGGATGGGTGCAAGTTGGACTAGATAATAGTCCATGAGGCGCCTGGCCCGGGGAGACGATTAATATGAAGGGTGTGCCTGGAAGTGTGGTGGGAGGGCTTGTGGCTTTGGCTCCGCTGCATGTCTGCCTGCCGAGATCGGAACCTCTCCGGGTGGTCAGGGGCCGGGGGAGTGCTGGAGCGACCTTGGTAACCCTGGTCTCTGGGTCTTCTCCTGGGTGACCTGGATGAGTGAGAGTTTGTGTTTTTTATCTGTGTTTGTTTGTTGTTTTATGTTGTTTTTGTGTTTTCCCTGTTCTTGCTCTGTCTTGAGTCGGCTACCCCCAAAATGGGGATTGGGCCTGAGCATATAGATAGATAGATAGAAAGATGAGGGAGAAGGTGGTCTAGAAAAGCGCCATATCTCCCCTTAACACAACCTGATCCGACGTCTTGTGGGTTATTATGGTATTTTGTTGTATTAGTATTGAGGAGTTTGCTGGCTTTCTGACATTTTCGAGCAATGTCTTGTAGTCTGTCCCCTAGGCTAACAAAAACGCCTTTCCAGACTTCCTGCAAACTACAAAATGATCATCTAGAGTCTAGACCCATTCCAAATTTATACATTATTCGATAGAAAAATATACCGGCCGAAGGCCAAATTCAAGTTACAGGCTCGATATCGCTCGCCCAGAAAAAAAACGACACCAGAATAGTTGAAGCGTGTTATTATCGCCAAACTTGTGGGGTGAAATCTCCAAACTATGGAGCGACACAGGTGAAGTCGGAGCAAATATGGTTAAGGCAATATAATAAGCTAACCCTGCGTTAATGATTAGTGTCTGGTTAAGGGCAGATTTCCACTTGGGGGATTTTCTTTCTGGCCCCCTTCTCCCTCATGTTTAGCCCCATTAGTTAGGCGATTTTAAGATCCTTCACCCCATTTCTGTCAATTTTAAGACCTTTCGTGCAATTTAGGTGTCAATTATCGCTCGCCTGTAATTAAAGAGGAATCGGCCTTCGGCCGGGACATTTTTCTACCGAAAAATTTACAAATTTATCTTGGTAGGGGGTCCAGGGGGTGTAATTTTAAGCTTGATGGAGGTCAAGGGAACAAACTAAATACCTCCCCTTAATGTTCTTAAGGGGGGATGGTTCACTTTTTGGTCGATTTGTTTTCAATTATTAACCATTTTTCAGTTTCCTCCCTAGACCACCATCAAACTTAAAAAATAAAAAACTCCATTAGATCCCACTTCTAGATTAATTTGTACATTTTTCGGTAGAAAAATTTCCCGTCCAAAGGCCGATTCTTCCAAAATTACAGGCTCACTATTGTTCGCCAGGAGAAAATCGACACCTAAATAGCACGAAAGGTATTTATTTTCACAAGGAAATGTGGCGGAAGGTCTTAAAATAGACAAACTAATGGGGCAAACATCTTAAAATCGACAAACTAATGGGGCAAACATCTTAAAATCTGAAAACTAATAGGGAGAAGGGGATCTAGGAAAACGCCCCATCTCCCCTTAAATATTACTTCCCGGTATATAGACCAGTCAAAGTAGGGCTGGACTTAGAACAAATTGCAATAGAACGTTTTTTGGCTTTAACTTGTTTATTAGGTCCCTCTGATGAACATATAAAAAGTCTCCAACTTTTGGACACCTGGAAAGTGGTTAATTTACAGCCAAAAAACCTTACAGCCAAAAAACCTTCTATTGCAATTTGTTCTAGGTCAAGCCCAACCTTTACTGCACATTATTGTCTATTACATTTTGCCTAGGCCTATACTAATCCCATCATCTTGTTTGGACAGTTCGTTGCAGACAATGTTGATCACAACTTGCGTACGCTTGATGGGCGAGGAACATACCATGGTATGGGTATAATTGTTGCTGTCACCCCTGAAGTAAGAGACACAACATCAATACCAAGATTGCAGTCACCTGAAAACAACTTCACGGCAGCTCAAATTGAAATCAAATACTACCGCAGTGTTCGCAAGAAGGGTGGGCCTCTCGAATTTAGAAAGCTTGACCCCATTTCAGCATCTGACAAGCTTGAAAATCTGGACATACTGTGGAAAACGTCATGGTTGCTTCGACCAAAACGACCAGGCTGGTCCGGCTTAATGCAGAGTGTGTGCCATGGACCACACCCAGGGAAATCATCCGTCCATTCTTGCCCATGATTGACATGGACCCTACGGACATGAGTTGTATTTACTCAACACTTCACTTCGTTGCTGCGGAAAGCCATCGCCAGGGAACGACACCAATGCTGACATTCGACCAACCGCTTTATTGGAAAGCGAAGACGATCATTGTTCATGAGAAGGAAGGAAGCGAACTGAAAACCCATTGTTTTGAACCTTGGTGGCTTTCACTCTGTGATGAGCTTTTTGGGATGCATGGGCCATGTTATGGAAGCATCTGGGCTTAAGGAGGTTTTGGAACTTATATACGCTGAAAATGCTGTGACCCAAATGCTGAGTGGGAAAGCCTATGCACGAGCAATCAGAGGCCACTTCTTGGTTGACACAGCCTTGAGTTCGATTGTGTTAGGCAGGGCATACGGTTGTCAACCTCTCAATGGTAGATGAGGAAAGTGACGCATGCAAGGACTTCCAGGAGGCTGCAGATCTTTTGGATAAGCTGTTGCGTGAAGACGTTTCACCGGATGAAGTCTGCAGTAAAGACGTTTTCAACAGAATTTCTGAAAAACTTAAAGCTGAGAAGAGCTCCTTAGCAGAGCATAAGATGGGAAAGCTATGGATTCAATACATGGACATGATTGACCTGCTGCGTCGCTTCCTGAGGGCACTGAGAATGGGCGATTTCCTACTGTACCTCGGAACACTCCAGGAGATGTTTCCGTACTTTGCAGCGTGTGGTCATAACAATTATGCCAAGTCAGCCCATGTGTACATTCAAGACATGATTGAACTTGAGCAGCTCAACCCCGACATGTTCTGTCAATTGAACTCCGGTCTATTTGTGATCCGCCGAAGTGATCGGCTGTGGGCAGGACTGCCAAGCGACTTGGTTATAGAGCAGGTTTTGATGCGCTCTTTGAAAACAAATGGTGGATTGACACGTGGTAGGGGCATGGAGGAAACGCAACGCCTGCGCTGGTTACTTGCTATGCCAGCCTGCGCTGAGGTGAGTGAAGTTATGCAAGAACTGACAGGGAAGCATTTCCACACCTCTGAGCAGCACAAAGAAATGACTGAAGCAAGGCGTGAACGAGATAGGAAGGACACAGAGAAGGTTCTCGCATTCTTCAAGGATTATGATTCATTTCAAGAATCAAATGAACTCAGGAATATTGCCAACGGTGTGACAGGACCAGCCTCGGCCAATCCTCATTTACTGTATGAGGTTGGTATGAACATTGTGCAGAAGATGGAAGGTAGCAATGCTTTTGACTTTTCATTTAGGAAGAAAGATCAAGTTGAGTCGTTGGGTGCAAAGGTTACAATCAGTGCTGAAAAAGTACCAATCGACCCACAGCTCCTTTTCCAGAGGCTCCTCATCTTTGCTAATAACAGGGACTTAGGAGGTGAAGAGGTCTTTGCGTATGAGTTGTCTAGCTACCCTACTGCTCTGTTCGATAAGTGGGGGAGGCTCAGGGAAGCCAATAAACCACAGCTAGGAGATGAGATAGCTGCTGTTGTTCCCAAGTCGTCATTGGAATCATTTGAGGAAGAAAGGACTGTGACCCATGTTCTGGATGGTGGTTCCTTATTGCAAAGGATTCCATGGAAGAAGGGTGACACATTTGAGGACATTGCAAGCATGTACATGAAGCATGTTTCCAAAAAACTTTCTCAACCCGGTGGTTGTATTCGACGGTTATAAATCAGGACCTACTACCAAGGACATGACACACAATCGACGATCAAAAGGAGTCTTTGGTCAAAAGGTGATGTTCACTCCAACCATGCCCCTTCGGTCAAAAAAGGAAAAAATTCTTGTCAAACTCGGACAATAAGCAAAACTTCATTGACTTATTGTGTGAAACATTCAAGGCAAATGGAATTGACTGTGTCAATGCGCCAGCAGATGCAGATGTCATGATTGCGAAGAAGGGAATTGAGCATGCAAGGGAAACCGTGACATATGTGATAGGTGAGGACACAGACTTGTTGGTGCTGTTGTGTCATTATGCGGAACGAGGGATGAATGATTTGTACTTCAAGTCGAGCAAGGAAGGTGGGAAATGTTGGCATATTAACTCAGTAGCAGAAGCTCTCGGTGAAAGCATCTGTCGTGTCCTGCCAGTTGTCCATGCACTCTGTGGATGTGACACAACCTCACGACTGTATGGTATTGGTAAAGGGGCTGCCTTGAGGAAAGTGAGGGAAGACAACGGTTTCTTGAAATGTATAGAAGCATTCTGTTGCCAAAGTGGAAGTAAAGACGCGATATCATCAGCTGGTGAAAAGGCCTTTGGTTTATTTGTACGGGGGAAAAGGAAATGACACCCTTGACGGACTGCGAAAGACAAAGTTTTGCAACAAGGTGGCAAAAAGTTCAACTACCGTTGAAGTTCACAGCCTTCCCCCAACAACCGATGCAGCCAAATACCACTCGTTCCGAGTTTATTGTCAGGTCCAGGAATGGATGGGGAACTGTGTGGACCCCGAGAAATGGGGCTGGTGTCTGCGGAAGGGACAGCTTGAACCGAAGACGATGGATTCGCCAGTGGCTCCTGATTCACTACTGAAATTGGTCAGATGTCAGTGTAAGGGCAACTGTGACACTCAACGCTGTAGTTGCAAACGGAATGAGCTTGAATGTTCCAGTGCATGTGGTCAATGTAAAGGACTCTGTCAAAATAGCAACTTTGATGCAAGCACCGATGATCCAAGTGAATACGAACTCCTATCATGAATTACATAATTGGCTCTGAATGACGTCATACTACGTCATGTTTTTTTTTTTGTTTTTTTTTATAAAAAAGAGGGACAACAGGTCAAAAAACCCATACAAGCACAAAGTGCCTGTGTCACCCCTTGTGAAAGAGACAGTTCAGCCTGTCTGTAAGGTTTTTCGGCTGTAAATTAACCACTTCCAGGTGTCCAAAAGTTGGAGACTTTTATATGTTCATCAGAGGGACCTAATATAAACAAGTTAAAGCCAAAAAACGTTGTTTGTAATACATTTATAGGGTTCTAGGAGCAACCAGAAAAAGTTATCTGTTAAATGAAGCTTTGGACGGCGGCCATCTTGAATTTATGCAAATTAACCACTTTCCCAGTGTCCAAAAGTTGGAGACTTTTTATATGTTCATCAGAGGGGACCTAATAAACAAGTTAAAGCCAAAAAACGTTGTTTGTAATACATTTATAGGGTCTAGGAGCAACCAGAAAAAAGTTATCTGTAAATTGAAGCTTTGGACGGCGGCCATCTTGAATTTATGCAAATTAACCACTTTCCCAGTGTCCAAAAGTTGGAGACTTTTTATATGTTCATCAGAGGGACCTAATAAACAAGTTAAAGCCAAAAAACCTTCTATTGCAATTTGTTCTAGGTCCAGTTAAATGATTGCTAGATTTACTGGACTAATAGTCCATTCAATACAGGCTGGCCAGAAATCCGGACCTCTAACCTCTCTAACTCAAACAGGGCTAGAACAAATGGGCTGTAACTTTCCACAGCTATTTCCTGGCTGACTCTTCCCAAAATGGTAGATGTATTCGCTTAATTAATCTAGTCGTTTATGAGTTATAGAGACTAACTCAAGATTTTTGGCCAACCTATAACAAATCGAGTATAGTTACGCACTCCTTACCTATGAGACGCCTTTCCTAAGCTTAAAAATACCGTCTAATGTCATCCAAAATATACTAATAATAGGCGTCATCATATTAAAGGGGCCAACTGTTGTTTACAAATAGGGCAATTACATTAATATGATGTTCTCTATAATTAAGGGGGGATGGGCGTATTTATTTGATCATTCATGTATTTTTTTTTATTTTAGTTTCCGTCCTAGACCTCCATCAAGTTAAAAAAAAAAAAAAAAAAAAAAAAAAAAAAAAAAAAAAAAAAAAGTACGCCAAAGGTGTACATTTTTCGATAGTCAAATGTCCCGGCCAAAGGCCAATTCTTCTTATAATACAGGCTCGGTATCGCTCACCAGGAAAAAATAAACAGCTAAATGACACGAAAAGTCTTAATATTGACAAAGAAATAGGGCGAAATGTCTTAAAATCGCTAAACTAATGGACCGAACGTTTTAAAAACTGAAAACTAATGGGGATTAACATGAGGGAGCAGGGGGACCAGAAAAACGACCCATCGCCCCTTAAGGTATTTGTATTTGCTCAATTGTACCTCTAGTCAATTGTACCTATAGTCAATTGCACCTATAGTCAATTGCACCTATAGTCAATTGTACCTCTAGTCAATTGTACCTCTAGTCAATTGTACCTCTAGTCAATTGTACCTCTAGTCAATTGTACCTCTAGTCAATTGTACCTCTAGTCAATTGTACCTCTAGTCAATTGTACCTCTAGTTAATTGTACCTCTAGTCAATTGTACCTATAGTCAATTGTACCTATAGTCAATTGTACCTATAGTCAATTGTACCTATAGTCAATTGTACCTATAGTCAATTGTACCTCTAGTCAATTGTACCTCTAGTCAATTGTACCTCTAGTCAATTGTACCTCTAGTCAATTGTACCTCTAGTCAATTGTACCTCTAGTCAATTGTACCTCTAGTCAATTGTACCTATAGTCAATTGTACTTATAGTCAATTGTACCTATAGTCAATTGTACCTATAGTCAATTGTACCTCTAGTCAATTGTACCTCTAGTCAATTGTACCTCTAGTCAATTGTACCTCTAGTCAATTGTACCTCTAGTCAATTGTACCTCTAGTCAATTGTACCTCTAGTCAATTATACCTCTAGTCAATTGTACCTCTAGTCAATTATACCTCTAGTCAATTGTACCTCTAGTCAATTGTACCTATAGTCAATTATACCTATAGTCAATTGTACCTATAGTCAATTGTACCTATAGTCAATTGTACCTATAGTCAATTGTACCTATAGTCAATTGTACTTATAGTCAATTGTACCTATAGTCAATTGTACCTATAGTCAATTATACCTATAGTCAATTGTACCTATAGTCAATTGTACCTATAGTCAATTGTACCTATAGTCAATTGTACCTATAGTCAATTGTACCTATAGTCAATTGTACCTATAGTCAATTATACCTATAGTCAATTGTACCTATAGTCAATTGTACCTATAGTCAATTGTACCTATAGTCAATTGTACCTATAGTCAATTGTACCTATAGTCAATTGTACCTATAGTCAATTGTACCTATAGTCAATTATACCTATAGTCAATTGTACCTATAGTCAATTGTACCTATAGTCAATTGTACCTATAGTCAATTGTACCTATAGTCAATTGTACCTATAGTCAATTGTACCTATAGTCAATTGTACCTATAGTCAATTATACCTATAGTCAATTGTACCTATAGTCAATTGTACCTATAGTCAATTGTACCTATAGTCAATTGTACCTATAGTCAATTGTACACCTATAGTCAATTGTACCTCTAGTCAATTGTACCTATAGTCAATTGTACCTATAGTCAATTGTACCTATAGTCAATTGTACACCTATAGTCAATTGTACCTATAGTCAATTGTACACCTATAGTCAATTGTACCTATAGTCAATTGTACCTATAGTCAATTGTACACCTATAGTCAATTGTACCTATAGTCAATTGTACACCTATAGGCAATTGTACCTATAGTCAATTGTACCTCTAGTCAATTGTACCTATAGTCAATTGTACCTATAGTCAATTGTACCTCTAGTCAATTGTACCTATAGTCAATTGTACCTATAGTCAATTGTACACCTATAGTCAATTGTATCTATAGTCAATTGTACACCTATAGTCAATTGTACCTCTAGTCAATTGTACCTATAGTCAATTGTACCTATAGTCAATTGTACCTATAGTCAATTGTACCTATAGTCAATTGTACACCTATAGTCAATTGTACCTATAGTCAATTGTACCTCTAGTCAATTGTACCTATAGTCAATTGTACCTATAGTCAATTGTACCTATAGTCAATTCATAATAATTAGGCCAAAAACGTGACCAAAAATCTGTCTCTCTAAACAAAATAGAAAAAAAAAATGGGTATCAGAGCTATTTTTACCATTTGAGAAGAGTTAGCCAGATAATAGGTGTGGAGATTTACAGCTCATTTGCTCCAGTCCTTTTAGAGTTCCAGAGGATAGAGGCCAAGATTCCCAGCCCCCTCATAAGGAATAGACTATAGTTAAGGGGAGACAAACCGTTCTTCTGGACCCCCTTCTCCCTAATATTTAGCCCCACTAGTTTTGAGATTTTAAGACGTTGGTTCCATTAGTTTGGGGATTTTTTGACCTTTCACCCCATTTCTTTGTCAAAATTAGGACCCTTCGTGCCATTTAGGTGTCGATTTTTTCCTGGCGAGCGATAGCGAGCCTGTAATTTTAGGAGGAATCGGCCTTTGTCCGGGACATTTTTCTATAGAAAAATTTGCAAAATTTATCTTGGGGGTGTTTTTCTAAGCTTGATAGAGGTCTAGGGAAGAAACTAATTTTTAGATTTTAGACGTTCGGTCCATTAGTTTGGCGATTTTACGACATTACACCCCATTTCTTTGTTAGTAATATTAAGACCTTTCGTGCTATTTAGGTGTCGTTTTTTTCCTGGCGAGCGATAGCGAGTCTGTAATTGTAAGAATAAGCGGCCTTTGGCCGGGAAAATTTTCTACCGAAAAATGTAAACATTTATCCTGAAGGGGGGTCTAGGGGGTGTTTTTTACAGGTTGGTGGAGGTCTAATGAGGACATTTAACAATATTTAAAAGATGAAACAATAAGCAAATAAATAAGTCCATTTCCCCTTAAGAGGCGTTGTTTAGTTTGCTCCCTAGACCTCCATCAAGCTTTAGAAAATACCCCTAAGACCATATTTCGAGATATATGTATGCATTTTTCGGTAGAAAAGTTTCTAGGCCGAAGACTGGTTCTTCCTATATTACAGGATCGCTGTCGCTCGCCAGGAAAATATCGCCACCTAAATGGCACAAAAGGTTTTAAATTTGACAGAAATGGTGTGAAAAGTCTTAACATTACCAAACTAATGGGGCGAACGTCTTAAAATCTTAAGACAAATGGGACTAAACATGAGGGAGAGGGAGGTGCAGACAAATAATCCTTAACCCTTCTGTACTATTATACGATTTTATTCAGCTTAAAAAGGGCCTCCAGCAATTAACAGACTTCGAACTATCTCGCTTAACCCCTTTTACTACCACAGATCCTTCTTAAGCTGCACAAAATCGTCGCAATATAGCAAGTATGACATTAAATAGACGTCGCCGGTACAGAAGGGGTTAAGTTAAAATCTGGCTTTAACCCATAACTGGGGTATATTTGTGTAAATGCAGACAATATTATTACTAATGACACTGGGATTAGTTTCAAATGCAAGGCGAACAAATGGCTTAACGAAAATGCTGCGGTGAACTAACGTAAAACACTGTAATGTGTAATTCTGGTTAGGCTTTTAGATAAGAACTATGGCAACATATGTTCCTTTAGCCTGTAAATTTTTTTTGTAACATGTCACAATGTTAATCAAGTGACCAGTTTTGTTCAAACCTAGTATAAAAAAAAAAAAAAAAAAAGAGAGAGAGAGAGAGAGATTAAGTGAACGTAATGCATAATCCATAAACAAAGGAAGACTAAACAATATAAATAATATTAACAGATATGTGTTTATAGAGGGAAATGATAAGTATGATGCAAATGTGTAATAACGACCATAAAATATATGTTAATAAGTGAGGGTGGGTGGAACATCATAAGACTAAAGGATAATAGTATAAATTAGCTAAATATAATGTGAACAATAGGCAAGGAACTGGAGTTCTCGCAGAGAGGCTCCAGTCCTGACTTATTAAGGGGAGGCAGGCCGTTTGTTTGGTCTATTAAATCATTTATTCATATATTTGTTTAGTTTCCTCCCTAGACCTACATCAAGCTTAGAGAAACACCCTCTAGACCCCCCTTCAAGATAAATATGTACATTTTTCGCTAGAAATATGTCCCGGCCGAAGGCGGATTCCTTTTAAAATTGCAGGTTCGCTCGCTCGCCAGGAAATAATCGACACCTACATGACACGAAAAGTCTTAAAATTGACAACGAAATGGGGCGAAAGGTGTTAAAATCGCCAAACTAATGGGCCGAAGGTCTTATAATCTCAAAATTAGTGGGGCTAAACACTAGGGAGAAGGGAGTCCAGAAAAACGGTCTGCCTCCCCTTAATATTGGCTATACAAATATATATATATATATATATATATATATATATATATATATATATATATATATATAGGCAGCGTTACCAATTTGTGCCAGGTTACCTTCAATACAGTTTAACACCTTAAGAGCGGCCTATGCGGTTTATTTATATGTACCGCCCCTGAAAGGGCATAAACAGAGCTTTCGAATGACACCATAACGATCCTTTTATGATGGCTAGTTTTCTTGCAATAACCGTGCAACGCGAGTGCAAAAAGCATGTAATTAGGCACTTTCCCCATACAATTCCGTATATAGCGAGTGAGAGAGGGAGGAGGGAGGTGAGATTCGTGTCAGTAGGTTCGCCGCGGTGGTCTGGAGCAATCATACGCTCTCGCTACTCTCCTGCCAGCACTTGTCTCTCTCTCTCTCAGCAACATTACGTGCTGAAATTGCCACTCGACCTATGTCGAGCGCCGCCTTTAGTCCAGCTTTATTTAACTCGACTTATGTTGCTCGCCGACAGTTAGGGGTGGGAGCCCACCTTGCTTGTTTTCTCTTTCTCTCCCTCTCTATTTGGCTTTTATCCATTCACCTCTGACGGTACCCCCCACCCTCCCACTACTCCATCAACTTTCCTATCACCCACCTTACCAATCATGAGAGAGAGAGAGAGAGAGAGAGAATTTATGATTGGACAAATATGAAGAGTGATGAAGTGGTTATTGAGCCTGTATGGAACCATTATATTGGTAACTGTATTGGTATCTATCTTATCAGCCTCCCTCATCCACCTGCCCCTCTTCCAACTCTCGGCAAATCTCTGTTCTCGTGTCATCCCTCCATTTTGTCAAACCCTCCCTACCTTTATGTATTTCTGACCCCCCCCCCCTCCCTTTCTCTCCTTCCTATACCTCTCTCCCTCTTCCCCCCTTCTCTCTCTCTATCTTCCTTTATTGCTGACCCCCTCCCTCCCTCCCTCCCTAATCTATGCCCCTTCCTCTCTCCCTCCCTCCCCCTCTTTCCATTTCAGTCCCTTCCTTCCCTCCATTCATCCATCCTTTTCTCTCTCTATCTCTAACCCCATCTTCCCTACCTCTCTCCATTTTACCCCCTCCCTACTTCTAGATCCCCTTTTCTACCTCCCATAAGCTCTCCATTTCTGACCCCCCCCCCCCCTTCTCTCCATTTCTACTTCTACTTTATCCCTCCCATCTTTTCCTCTCCCCCCCCCCCCCCCGTAATATCTCCCTATTTTTCTTTAAGGGAGCCTACCTCGTTTTTGTTTTCTCTTTCTCTCCCTCTCTTTGGCTTGTATCCATTCGGCCCCATTCAGCCTACTGTTTTAAGACGTTTATCCCCATCCAGCTGTCAATATTTTCCTGGCGAGCGGTAGCGAGCCAGCATATATATATTTTTGTTTTTACAGCAAGCTAAAATTGTAAATGTTTCGATAGAAAAATGTCTCCGGCGAACCCGGATTTCTCTAAACAATGCTGGCTCGCTAACGCTCGCCAGGAAGAAATCGACACCTGGATGGGGATACACGTCTTAAACCAGTTGGCTTAATGGGTCCAGATGGATACAAGCCAGGGAAAGAGAGAAAAGGAGAGAAAGATAAAAAAAAAAATGGTGACCCCCCTTAACCTACCTCCCCCCCCCCCCTCCTTACCTCCCTCCTACGCACTTCCATCGTCATGTCCTGTTATGTTTTACTCCTCCCTCTTGTTATACACCTACACACGCACACACACATTTGTCTTTGCACACACACACACACACACATATATTTATGAACACTGAGGATCAAGTGTCCAAACAGTGGTTTAGAGTGGGTAAGGGAACATTGGAAAGGGAACTACTGCCCTGCCACTAACGTGGCAGGACTAGGAAGTTAGTAGGGGACATATGGGTTAGTAACTGAGGGGAGGATAAAGTTATTCATTTACAAACGCAGTCAGTCGCGGGTTTGATGCGAGATATTTGTCTATGCGGAATTTAAATGAATCAACGTTGCTGCAGTCTATAACGTCTCGGGGAAGCCCATTCCACAAGTTGACAACTCGATTGAAGAAGAAATTCTTAGATTCGTGCGAGTTAAAAGATTTACCAATAATTTTGCAACCGTTTCCCCGCGGCGTGTAATTAGATTGGTCGATAGTGAAGTACTTACTACAGTTCATATTGTCGATGCCTTTGATGATTTTGAACACTTGAATTAAGTCGCCTCTTAATCTGCGCTGGGTTAAAGGAAATAGATTTAATTCTCTAAGACACTCTTCGTATGGTTTGTTCTCTAGGCTAGGTATCATTTTGGTAACTCTACGTTGAACTCGTTCTAGCTTGATTATATCTTTTTGGTAATAAGGGCACCAGGATTGAACGCAGTATTCCAGAAGAGGGCGGACTAAGGAATTGTAAAGGGTTAGGATAACTTCTTTGGATTTATGCTCAAATGACCTGCCTATAAAGCCAATTATTTTGTTTGCCTTCTTAACAACTTCTGAACATTGTTGACTCGGTTTTAGGTTACTCGATATTGTTACTCCCAGATCAGTTTCTCTGTTTACATTCTTAAGCTGAGTGCCATTCATCGAATAGTTTGCTTTCATTTAGGTATCCGACATGTAGTACTTTACATTTATCCGCATTGAAACTCATTTGCCAAATTTGGGCCCAACATGACAATTTATCTAGATTGTGTTGCATATCGTCAACTTGTTCTTTTGAGAGTACGCTATTTGCGATTTTTGTATCGTCAGCAAATTTTGAGATTGTGCAGGTGACACCCTCATCTATGTCGTTGATGTAAATTAGAAAGAGAATTGGTCCTAGTACCGATCCCTGGGGTACCCAGCTACTTACATTGGTCCATTTAGATGCCCTACCGTTTATGACTACCATTTGCTTTCTGTTGCTGAGCCAATTTTCTATCCATTTCAACACACCGTCTTGTATTCCATGCGCTTTTAGTTTTAGCAGTAAACGTTTGTGGGGAACTTTGTCAAAGGCCTTTTGAAAATCAAGGTATATAATATCTACAGCTTTACTCTCATCGTAGAGGTTGAGGATATCGTGGAAGAAGTCTAAGATGTTTGTTAAACAGGAACGTTTTTTACGAAAGCCGTGTTGAGTATCTTTAAGTATGTTATTTTCCTCTAAGTGATTTACGAGTCTGTCTCGTATGACCGTTTCTAGCATTTTACATACAACTGAGGTTAAGCTAATTGGACGATAGTTACTGGGTAGGGATTTGCTGCCTTTTTTGAATATCGGTGTTACGTTGGCTAGCTTCCACTGATCAGGCATAGTTCCAGACTGCAAGGATTTATTGAATAGTAATGTCAGTGGTTTGGAGAGCTCATTCTTAGCTTCCTTTAGAACTCTAGGCGAGATTGTATCAGGTCCTGGCGTTTTATTTACCTTGAGTTTATCTAAACAATTCAATACTTCTCTCTCTGTAACGGTGATATTGCTTAGAACATCTGAATTATCAATCTGAATCGGCGATGGTGTAGGGATATCACTGAGGTCTTCTGTTGTAAAAACTGATGCAAAGAAGGTATTGAGGGCATTACTCATTTGTACTTCGTCTTTGGTGTATTCTCCTTTTTCATCGACTAACGGTCCAACAGTTGAAGTAACTACTTTTTTCTTTCTGATATAACTATAGAATTCTTTCGGGTTTGTTTTACTTTGATTCGCAATATGTAACTCTAAGGTCTTTTTACTTTGCTTAATTAACTTTTTGGCTTTGCGTCGTAGCTCTACAAATTTCACCCGTTCTTCGTCATTTTGTGAGGATTTTAATCTATCATTAGCAAATTTTTTAGCAAGCAGGCAGTTTGAAATATCTTTATTCCACCATTTGGGCTTATTATTATGGCCTGGACGCCGTTTTTTCGATGGTATGCAGTCTTGCACTGCTTTTAGGTAAGTGGTTTCGAATAACTTCCAAGATGTATTTATGTCGTTATTGTTAATTAAAAAGCTCCAGTCAGTTTCTTTAAACATAGCTCTAAGTTTATGGAAATTTGCTTTCTTGAAATTAGGGACTTTTTCGATGCTACTATTTGGTTCGTTACTAGTAACCTTTAAAGTGAAAGTTATCGTACGATGGTCGCTGTTACTGAATTCATCACCAACATTCAAATTCTCTATCAATTCTTCTTTTGTTGCAAGTACAATGTCAAGAACGTTATTACCACGGGTCGGCGTTCGAACAAATTGATAAAGCGAACTCTCTTGCAAGTTCGTATACAAGTCATGTCCGGAGTGTGAAGTAAGAGTATCGCCCCCCTTGGTCACAGGTAAATTAAAGTCGCCAAAAATTACGGTATCTTGTGAGTTACTTACATCTGCAATTTGTTCGTAAATTTCTCGGTCAGTTTGCACTGATTGAGCTGGAGGTCTGTATATTAACGCAAGTATTATTTTTGTACCTTTATTATTCTTTATTAGCACAAAAGATGTGTCGACGTTCACAATTTGAGGTTTTGACACGAGGGTCGGGTTAAGACTTTCTTTGATATAAAATAAAACACCACCTCCATTTTTATTTATTCGGCTGTTCTCAAACATTACATAACCGGGAAGTGAATACTCTGCTAAAAAGTCTCTATCTTCTGTATTGAGCCAAGATTCTGTTATGCCAATCACATCATAATTTTCTGTAAACACTAGTTCCTCTAAATCTGAAAATTTATTGCGTATGCTACGAGCGTTTGCATAGAAAACCTTTAAAGTTGCGGTTTTAGAACTCGCAGAACGTTCTTTCATCGAATTTTGGTTCTGGTCGGATCTACATTTACATTCATGGCTGTCCTCGGTCCTCGGTCGTTATCCCTGACGGTTTTGAATTTGGGTCGTGTTGGTGGAGCTTTATCCAAATTCGCGGTTCTTGACGGATTAGTATTTAATTCCTTTGTAGGTTGCCGTCCTCGCTGTCTTCGGTCCTCCTTCCTGGTTGTCCTGTGCTGAGTCGATTTCTTCTCCGAAAATCCTTCACCGCATCGTTGAGAAGACGCCCAAAACGTGCTGCTCCCACCTGGTTCAGATGAACTCCATCGTCCGAAAACAAATAGTCATCGTAGTAGAAATTGTCCCAGGTGTCGACGAATCCCACGTTCTCCTTCCTGCAGAGGTTTGCTAGACAACGATTTGTGCTGGTGGCTATGTTGTAAAATCGGCTCTCTACACCGAGCCGGGGGACGATTCCTGAGACGATGATCCTTGATGACTTCTCCTTAAACGACTTGATCAGCTGCTGGTACTTTAAAAGCAAATCTTCCGACCGGGTTCGCTGTACATCGTTGGATCCAACGTGGATGACGTACATTGTATTAGCAGGGGCCAGCTTTGATACTTCGTCAACTGCTGCAACTACGTCATCCACACCACCACCAGGGATACAAAAACGCTTCCGGGTCTTAGGTGCCCTGGCGCAAAACTCTGTGAGCTGACCACGTATCATCGAGTCTCCCACGAGCCGGACTTCTTCTATTTCCTCTTCGTCATCTGAGTCTGCGAGTATCTGGAAACGGTTTTGACACTCGGTAATCGGTATGTGTTTCCTGGTCTTGGGGCAAACGTTGTTCCTCACGACACGGAAGTTGTCTTGAGGGGGAAGAGAGTCACTATTTGTATCTTGAGTATCGGAAACATCAGCTGAAGTGGCTACTGTAGGCGTTGAATTGTTGGCAGTTGACGTTGGGGCGTTGGTGGCTGCTGGAGTTGCGGTGACAATTGAAGTTTGTGGTACTCCAACGTTGAGTGTTACAAACTCTTGGAGTGATTCCAGCTTCATGGTGAGGACGTTGATCTTGTTGTAGGCTTCATCTAATTTCACTGTAAAATTCTCTCGTTGCTGGCAGAGCCGGCAGACTTGAAGATCGATAGTAGCAAACATGGACTCACCAAACCTACCGGCGCAGTTCGCACAAGTGCGAGGCATGGTGACAGTCACTTTCTTCAGATCACTTCACTCACTTAAAAAACAATTCACTCACTTTAAAACACTTCACTCACTTTAAAAACACTTCAATCACTTCAACCGAAAACAAATATGCTGAAATACGCAGAAATAGGTTATCAGGGGTGATAGCCTAACCGAAAACAAAAATGTTGAGATACGCAGAATTAGGCTTCCAGGGGCGATAGCCTAACCAAAAGTTTTTTTTTAAATTGAAATACGCAATAATAGGCTACCAGCGTTGAATAGCCTAACCGAAAATAATAAAATTGAAATTCGCAGAAATAGGCTACCAGGTGTGATAACCTAACCTTAAACAAATATATGTATAACAGAATATGTAACTAAATATACAATTCACCAAATAGAGATTATATAAAAATAAAGTGTGACTGCACACAAGGGGTTAATATACTGTGTCAACAGATGGCCCTGGTGTCACTGTAGCCTAGTAAAGCAGTAGCCTACTCTTTTTAGATAAAAAAGTGTATCAGTCAAAGGTTATTACAAGATCGTGCAAGCAACAACTAAAATTACAGATATATACTGTATAGCTACAGTAGGATACTAAATACAATATCTACAAGAGTTAATAATAAAACAGATTGGCTGGCTATAGGCAAGGCTAGGTTTGGGTTAGGTCAAAAGCTTGGCAGGTTGGGTTAGGCTAGGTTAGTTTGTACAAATACCACCCTTAGCTTAAAGTAAAATCAGTCTGAGGAGAAAAAGTCAAGAATATATCTAGGGGGAAAAGATAAATGAATGCACTTAAATTTGGTACAAAATTTGCTGGAATTTAATATGTATAATCCCCCAAAAAGGTTTGTTTACAAAATGGCGTCGGCGTTAGTCTCTGTAGGCAGGTTAGTTAGTAAACAATATTGTTTATTAGCAAATTAATATGCAAAGCCTTACTTACATACAAGGCAGTTAAATAGATACTTACTACAGTAGGTAATGGGTAAAATTAGGGGCTACGATTTTATATAAAATAGTAATAAGAGAGCGTTTGTTTACAAAGCAAAACAAAACAATAGATGGCGCTAGTGGCGCCCTGTCCGAGCAGGAGTCTTGTGATAAACACAAAGTTTATCAGTCAATACACAGCGAAATATCGTGCAGTGTTACTTACTAAGCTACAGGATGGTTAAACGTGCTCTTAACCACCTTTCATGCACAAGAATGAAGAGGATGAGTAGTTAATACTCAAATTATGATCGATATCGTGAGAGCGTTGACAGAGCGTCTGCAGCGTCTGGCGGTAGCACGGGGTAGGATCTGGCGGTAGCACGGGGTAGCACACACACACACACACACACACACACACACACACACACACACACACACACACACACACACACTAACATACACACACAAAGTAAGTATATTAAATCCATACAGGCTTAAGTGTATATTCTTTCATTTTTTACATTTAACTCTATCTGGTTCGGGGAAGGTCTTTTTGGGCCAAGCCTTTCCGCTCATTAGTTTGGATATTTTGAGATGCTTACCCCATTAGTTTGGCGATAATAAGATGCTTCACCCCATTCAGGTATCAATTAGTGTCTGGGCGAGCGATAGCGTGCCTGCAACTTAACACTCAAAGAGCGGGTGGTGGAGTATATTTGACTGTGCCGCCCAGCGTTTTTTTTTTACCGTAAATGAGCTTGTTTCCGTGCTCGTTTTCATGCATAAACAAGAGCCAGATCGTAATACAAGTATGCTTCCCTGAAAGGGTGTTAATTCAGCTTTCCAATGACACCAGAATCATCCTTCTACGATCACTGGTTGTCTTGCAACGATCGTGCAACCGAAGGGAAATCTCGGTAAAATACGGTAATTTCCTTACATTATTACGTGTGAAACTAGTGAGGGAGGGTGGAGGAGGGTGCAGTACATCTCAGTAGCTCCATGGCCACTGTGGCGAGTGGTCATGAGGTAACCTACGCTCCTCCCACCGCTCCGCTCTCTCTCAGAGCACATTACGTGCTCAAAATTGCATGCTACTATAGCCGGGCCCCGCCACATAGTCCTTGGTTCTCTTGCCCGGCTATAGCCGGGCGCCGCCAGTTAAGGGTTAAAAGAAATCGGCGGCCGGGACATTAATCGATCGAGAAATGTACAAAGTTAGCTTGAAGGGGGTCTGGGTGGGCATTTATTATGTTGAAGGAAGTCTGGGAAAGAGTATTTGTTAGACAGTGAGATACACAGACAGACAGACAGATACAAACGATAGACACACAGTGAGACAGACAGACATAAAAACATAAGAAAATGGGAGTCTTCAGAAAGAAGATCGGCCCACACAAGGCAGGTCCCTGTCACACCCAACCCCAATTACAAGGCCTAATCATAGACCCAACTCACTAATACCTTGAGCACTGACCTCACCAAAACGGTCTAAGATCAACACAAGATTACGGGGTCTGCAGAGAGCCAATTGGCCCACACCCGGCAGATCCCCCCTCATACCCAACCCATCTCGTCCATATACATACAAACAGACAGACAAACAACAACAATCCGGTAATCTCTGCAAAAACTTAACTTAGCAGGGATAACAACAACCCCAGCAACACACAAACACACACACACACACACACACACACGAACTGATGCAACCTCCCATCAACACCATACACAAAAATGAAATAAAGTCAATTAAAAAAAATAAAAAAAAATAAAGGAAAATACATATACACTAATAATAGTATCAATAATAAATGAATAAATATACGATTAAATAATTTACCAATAAAGTGAGTGTCCACATTAAGCGACCCTGGGAATGGCTGGCTTTTTTAGGAGCTAATGGGTTACTCGCACAACTTCCTCCCATTTGGCTTGTGGTCCGGAACTGGTGTGAGCGTGTGGGTGTGTGTGTGTGTGTGTAATAATAATAATAATAATAATAATAATAATAATAATAATAATAATCGGTTTATTTCGAGCAGGCAGCCAATGAGGCAGAACATACACAATTCCTTAACCTAACTTATCCTAAGTAGTCAACAGATTTTACTCTGGCTGCCACAAGGGCACCTACATATCACCAGAAGGGGTAGGATGTGGGCCGGGAATCAGGTGGAACCCAGAGGTGGCATATCCACACCTATCCTTCACAGCCCAAAAAGTTTTTGATAGAAACCTCACCTGCAGGTAGCTGGGATCGAGCCCGCGCTATCTGGGTCAAGCGACTAGAGTATGGTGACTTAAAGGCCGTGTCACACAGAAGTCGAACGTTGGCCGAAGGCCGCCGGAAGTCGATGACTTGCATATTTGAACCGAAATACCCGAAAGTTACACGGAGTCGAATGTGACCCGACAATGACCCGAATGATTTTCGAATATAACCCGAAGGACCTGAATGAAACTCGAAGGGGAGTCGATAAATCACCGTACCTAACTCGAAGGAGACCCGATGTGGAACGAATAAGACTCGATCATGAGTCGAATATAACTTGAAATAACCGGGATTATTATCGAAGCTCAGTCAATCAACAGCCAAAATAGAAGAGTTAAGTCGAATGTATGTCGAATGTAAGTCGAATGTAAGTCGAATATCAGTCGAAAATCGGTCTATGCAAAGCAGCTGCCAGACCTTATATAAAAGGGGGTGGGTTCACAGCCACACCATTCATACCTCGGTGCTCAACACGGCAACATGGAACACAGTATCGACTTCCCAGACGAATCACTTCCACAAGCGATATATGAAGATGAATTGAAGAAGGCAATCGAGTTCCAGGAGCTTGTCAATGCCAACCTCAGGTGTCAGATTATGTGCCGAGCCCTCATCAAGCAACAACGTGAACGCCAAAAACGACCCAGGAAACCACGGAGTTGCAGCGTCAGGCCTTGGATCGCACAGAGAACAACTCACGGACACTACCACCAGTTGCTGAAGCACCTTATGGAAACGGATAGGGTCACCTATAAGTACAGTACTATCTCCGTATGGACGAGGAGCTATTCAATGAGATTGTAATCCGTGTCACACCCCGGATCCCCAATGTACGATTCATCAGGTCAAATCAGGTGGTGCCGTGTGTATTCCCCCCTACATTCAACCCCTATTTGGTCCCACCTGGCGTCCCAGGGGAACGCCGGTGTGGCCGCACCTAGCCAACAGATGCATCGGATGATATTCCACTTGTATTAGAGTGAGCATCGACTTTCAATCGACTCTTATTCTGCCAATTCCAGTCATGATTGGGTCTATATCGAGTGTAAACTTGATACATCGGGCAAACACCAAGTTATATACGAGTCGATATCTGGTATTCATCCTTGAATTCGGGTTATATTCGACTCTCGTATGACTTACATGCGGTTTTATGAGAGAATCATCCAGTTATCATCGAGTTATATTCCGATTTTCATTGGGTTATATTCGAGCAAGGTTCGAGTATTTCGAGTCATCATCGGCAATTCAAAATACAATTGAACACGACCCGAATGGGTCGAATGTAACCAGAATATGACTCGAATATAACTAGATCATGACTCGATATTTTTTTAACGGTTTTTTGACCGGATTCATCCCCCCAAGTTAACGTATGCATTAACTTTGGCCCAATTTACCGGATGATTCCACTCAAGACCAGAACATCCCAAGAATGTCTCGAAGATAACCGGAACTCACCCGAAGTGTTACCAGAATCGACCGGAACTGGCTGAAATTTGAATTTTTTCGTCGATTCGGCCGGTTTCGGGTGGGTTCGACTCCTGTGTGAGACGGCCTTTAGTGCGTTCGGCCACTGTGACCGTGTGTGTGTGTGTGTGTGTGTGTGTGTGTGTGTGTGTGTGTGTGTGTGAGTGAGTGTATGTGTGATTGAGTGAGTGTTTGTGTGTGTGAGTGAGTGTGTGAGTGTGAGTGAGTCTTTGTGTATGTGAGTGAGTGTGTGTGTGTGTGTGCGTGTGGGTGTTGTACTTGTGTGTGTGTGTGTGACGGAATGTTGTACGTGTCTCATCACCGTAGAGTGATGCATGGGAGTTTGATTGGGGGCAAGTGATGGTTTAAGGGGTCACCGTTTTTTGTTATCGCTCTCTCCCTTTCTCTCTTTTGCTTGTATCCATTCGGCCCCATTCAGCCTACTGTTTTAAGACGTTTACCCCATTCAGGTGTCAATATTTTCCTGGCGAGCGATAGCGAGCCAGCATATACATAATTTTGTTTTGACAGCATGATAAATTTGTAAATTTTTCGATAGAAAAATTAATGTCTCCGGGGATGCCGCATTTCTCCATACAATGCTGGCTCGCTATCGCTCGCCAGGAAGAAATCGACACCTAAATGGGGATAAACGTCTTAAAACAGCTGGCTGAATGGGGCCGAATGGATACAAGCCAGAAAAAGAGAGAAAAGGAGAGAAAGATAACAAAAACCCGTGACCCCCCTTAAAGTGTTTTGATATTGTTGTTCTTGTTCTTGTTGTTTTGTGTTTGTTTGCTTGTTTGTGTGCATGTGCGTGTGGACTGGAACGCACTTTTAATAATTATATTTGTTTACCATTATAGCTGCTATATAATGTTATGAAGATTAGAAGGGGTCTGTGGAAGCTTAACCCCTTCTGTACCGGTGATGTGCTTTTCATCATATTCTGGCAACTATTAGATGGTTTTATTGAGTTTAGGCAGGACGTCTACCAATCAAAAGGCTACAATCTATCTCAATGAATCCTATAAGCTACCACGTCATATCCTTCCTAAGCTTCATATAATCGTCTAAAAGTAGCTGAATTCAAATGAAAATGACGTCGCCGGTACAGAAGGGGTTAAGCAATAATTCAGAAGTATCCCCTCGAGTATACCAATAACACTGGTTCACATTTTAATCTACAGTCTGTCTTTTTTATTTTAGGTCATTGCATCAAGTTTATAAAGGATATCTAAGTATCAAAAGGGTAAAACCTAAATGTTCCTTAACCCATTGGGATTGATTGGGCTGGCAAATATTGACCAGACATTCCAAATGTGTCAAAGCAGCCCGAAATTGGCCAGTCGAGTGAACATTGTCTGGATGGGCGAACATTGGCCGGGCAAGCCAAAATTTGCTGGACGAGCCAAAATTCACCAGGCGGGTGAAAATTCGATGGGTGGGTGAAAATCAGCCAGGCAGGCAGAAATGGGATAGCCAACCCTAAATTGACCGGGAGAGTGAACATTGATTGGGTACCCCATAATTGACCACTTGCGAGTTTCAGGCTATAAGGTAGTTGGAGCTGTGGCCATCGATATTTAGCAGAATTAAAACAAAAAATACGGTTGTAGTAAATTTATAAATACATAAAACCAAATCAATTATATTAGTTATCCATCAAAAACATATAGTATTATTATATATCTGTTTAATATCGATGTTTACGGCACGAACTTCCTTATAGCCTGAAACTCACAAGTGGTCAATTGGCCGAGCTGGCAAAAATTGGCCGTGCGAGTGAAAATTGGCCGAGCAGGCAAATATACTGGGCATTGGTTTCATAATTGGCATGGCACGTCAATATTTGCTGTACAGGCAAACATTTACTGGGCGGGATACCTCGAAATTAACCAGGTAGGTGAAGATTGACAGGGTGGGCAAAAATCGACCTGTGGATCGAAATTGGAGGGGCAAGCAAACATTCTCCAGGTAGACTAAAATTCACCTAGCGGTCAAAAATTGGAAGGTCAAATCAGTTTTGCCTCATTGACCTTTTAGAGTTCCCAAAACAAGGGAAGGAGAGGAAAATGTATATATTGCGTGTATGGAGAAAAAACATACTGTAGCTATGGTGGATACTTTGATACTTGCAGGGCAAACTGTTTGAGTCTAGTTCCCATCTCTGCTTGTTGCTAAAATAATAATATTAATCTTCAGGTCTTTTATTAAGCGCTATTTTTCTCCAGCCCTCGCTCTGAGATTCAATACCGCTCGAGATACTGACATATAGCAGTCTATATTACTGAAAGACTATTACCCATTTCCTTGTTCAAGGGAAATGGTACCGTCTACCAGTGTATGTAAAAATCCTTTACGCCTGAGAGGGGGATTGAACATGGGTCTCCCAGGTGGAAGACCGAGACGCTCTCCACTACACTACCGAGCCATGTTATCTTAACCCATTCAGTACCGGTGACACCTTTTTCCTTATATTCTGGCAACTATTAGATGGTTTTGTTCAGTTTAGGAAGGATGTATACCCGATCACAAATAACAGACTATCTCAATCAATCATTTTAGCTACATTATATCCTTCCTATCTATCTATCTATCTATCTATATACTCAGACCCAATCCACACTTTTCCTACTTTTCTTTTTCTTTTTTGGGGAGTGGCCGACTCAAGACAGAGCAAGAATAGGGACAACACAACACACAACATAAAACAATGAACACACAGGCACAAAATACAAATTCACACACATCTATCCTTCCTAAACTTAATAAATTCGTGTGAATACAGGAACTGGTTGAGCGGTATTGGTTAAGCCGTGTAGTCTCGTCTGACCCGTGTCCCCGGCTGTGGATAGGTGGGTGATCAGTTACTCACTAATTGACTCATTAGCACATCACATGAACCCCGGGAACCAGATGAGGGGCGGTAATGAGAGGGCCGATAATGTTTTTAAGGGTAGGTTTGGTTTTTCTGGACCCCCTTCTCCCTCATGTTTATCCCCATTAGTTTGACAATTTTAATACCTTTTGTGCCATTTAGGTGTCAATTTTTTCCTGGCGAATGATAGCGACCTTGTAATTTAAGAGAAACCGGCCTTCGGCCTAGACATTTTTCTACCGGAAAATGTACGAATTTGTCTCCAAGGGGGGTCTTGGGGATAATTCTTAAAACTTGATGGAAGTCTTGGGAGGAAACTAGAAATAATAAATATATAAATTAATATATGAACAAATACACATAACTAAATACAAAGCTCCCTACTGCCCCTGGTCAACGGATAAACAAGGTGCTAATCTATGGTACGGTCCATGTCTATTACGAGTCCATGTCTATTACGGCCCATGTCTGGCCCATGTCTATTACGAGTCCATGTCTATTACGGCCCATGTCTGGCCCATGTCTATTACGAGTCCATGTCTATTACGGCCCATGTCTATTACGAGTCCATGTCTATTACGGCCCATGTCTATTACGAGTCCATGCTAGATTGTAAATAATGAAAAATAACTTCATTGTAGAGTAAATTTGATATCACAAAAATCAACATAGTGTGCCTAATATACTGAATTGTGTGTATGTAATTACCTAAAATATTTCCTACTCCATTGGATGATTAGCATCATTAATCTAAATAACAATAACAGTTAATACAAGACAGTTGTTGTTATTTTAATCTGATGGAAAAATTATCAACAACAATATTTCAAAGTGCAGGCAATAGCACCAAATCGTATTTTTATAGGTATATTAAATTGACAATAAACTGTAAATGTTATGCTTATGGTATTATACACCAAAACGAAATATTTGAATTACTGTTAGCATCATTAAAAGGCCCATTTCAGTTGTATGCACTGTAGTCGTTGTACAGTGCCAACATGAATACATGAAGGGGAGATGGGTAATTTTCTGGTCCCCCTTCTTCCTCATGCTTTGCCCATTAGTTTTCAGATTTTACGACGTTTGTTCCATTAGTTTGTCGATATTAAAACTTGTCATCCCATTTCTATATCAATATCAAGGCCTTTTGTGCCATTTAGGTGTCGATTATTTCCTGGCAAGCGATAGCAAGAACCGTAAATTTTTCTATCGAATAGTGCACAAACGTATCTTGAAGGGGGGAGGGGGGTCTAGAGATTTTTTTTTTTAAAGCTTTGGTGGAGGTCTAGTGGGGAATTTTAAAAATAAATTAATACATATGTAAATAAACCAAATAAAATAACCATTATCCCCTTAAACATAGGAATTCTTTGGTGGAATAACATGCGGCTTACAATATTGGTGTGTGTGTGTGTGTGTGTGTGTGTGTGTGTGTGTGTGTGTGTGTGTGTGTGTGTGTGTATTTTTGTGTGTGCGTAAAAGCGAGAACACTACTATCTATACACCCATGCGAGTCTATAAACCTGCAAAGCCAAGTTCTGAGGCATGTATTGTATAGTAAAATATTCCATATAGTCTTAGTCGGGATCAATATATATTTAACCCAAAAAACGTTGAGTTATGTGTAATGGGCACCATACAACTGGGGGGACATATCATGCTCCATTCCCGCCTATAATCGTTATTTTACGATAAATATCGTTATTACTTATTCATATGCGCCTATTTTACGTTTAATGTGAAGATGGCAACATGTCACAACAATAAAACAAGTGGGAATAGTTTTTGGATTGTCAAAATTGCGAAGCCATTCATCAAGTGTGGAGCTGAGGCGGGCCACACCCTCCCTTCTCGGAGCCTGGAGCTAGGCTGACTTACTCACTCACACTCTCAGACACTCTACACCCTGTCTAGCAACATGAGCACGGCTTAGACCGGTTTGGAGATATTGGCATGATAAAAACACCAATAAATATGGATATACGAGGATAAATAGGTGATAATCGAAATGGGGGAAAGGGGGGAAGGAGGGGATTTTGACACATGTGGAGGAGTGATACAAGGTATGGAGGGGAATTATCTCACTTAAACACCTGTTTTTTTTTTATTTTAAGTTCTACTGGGTTTTTTTAAGGCCTTGGCTCATAATTATGAGGACGCTCGCCTTTGCCCAGTACGGACTCATATGAGGACGCTCGCCGTTTATGGGTTAAATGGCTGCGAAGTTATTGGTGGTCACGAATGTACAGTATGGATGTATGTATGTACTGTATGTATGTATGCATGTGCGGAAGTATATGTGTAGATATGTATGCATGTAGTATAAGTTTGGGTGTATGTATGTGTGCATGTAAGTATGTATGTACTGTATGCATGTACGGAAGTATATGTGTAGATATGAATGCTTGTACTGTATTATATGTATGGGTGTATGATTGTAGTGCACGTATGTATATGTGTAGATATGTATGCATGTTGAATATGAACGGTTGTATGTATGTGTACAGTATGTATATATGTACTGTATGTATGTATATATATGTTTATTTATATGTATGCATCTATGTATATATGTATGTAGTACTATGTATGTATGTAGGGTATACAGTATATGGGTGTAGAGTGAAATGTAATGAACAGAGAACCGGTATACAGGGTGTTCCAGTAATGCTTTTCATAAATTATATGGTGGACTCATCAGACAAAAATAAGAATACATTACTCAATGAACATGAGGTTGAGTATTTATAATAACGGAGTTATTACACGATTTAAGTTAACGATAGATACAATGCCATTCAGTCAAAGGGGTAATGTTGCCATTTTAGTGGATTATATCCATTTGGCCTTCGCTATCGCTTGCTAGCCTGAAGAGAGAACGCCGATTGGATACAAACCGCTAGAATGGTACCAGTACCAGGGGGTAGTATGGAAGCCATCTTTGCCGGCTCTAGCCAGGCGGTAATCATGTGGTTGTGTTTCGCTCTAGTCGTTCGAGAATTTGAATCATGTACTCAGTTTAAGATAGTGATAGCAATGGAAATTTAATGAATAATAATGAAACTGATATTACATTATTAGTTTTAGGATATTTCAATCAGCTTAGGAAGGACGTGTAACCAATGATGCATCCTTTAATTATGTCAGTCTAACTCCGTTATTATAAATACTCAACCTCATGTTCATACAGTAATTTATTCTTATTTTTGTCTGATGAGTCCACCATATAATTTATGAAAAGCATTACTGGAACACCCTGTATAGACCTGGCTCCTAAATCCAGCAATCAACCAGCCAAAAAAAAACACACACACTAAACTACCCATCCATCTAACACCCACACGTACCTATACACAAAAAGAGAAAGGAAATATACACACACACATATACAAAACACACACACACACACATACATAAATCACACAAACAAACACGTACCACACATACACATAACATACAAATAGCACACACACACACACACGTAAAACACACACAAATCCACATACAAAACACATACGCACACAGAAAACATACACCAGTTCACATAACACATACATACACATAGCACACAAGAACACGCACACATCAAACTCAAAGGAGTACAAAGGAGGAGTACAAAGGAGTACAAAGGAAATCAAGCAACAACAGGTCTAGTGACCCTTCTAGGCTGCTTGTCCTCCAAAACACTGAGGATCAAGTGTCCAAACAGTGGTTTAGAGTGGGTAAGGGAACATTGGAAAGGGAACTACTGCCCTGGAGCTAATGTCCGTGGCAGGATTAGGAAGTTAGTAGGGGACGGATGGGTTAGTAACTGAGGGGGGGATAAAATAAAGTTATTCATTTACAAACGCAGTCAGTCGCGGGTTTGATGCGAGATATTTGTCTAGGCGGAGTTTAAATGAATCAACGGTGCTGCAGTCTATAACGTCTCGGGGAAGCCCATTCCACAAGTTGACAACTCGATTGAAGAAGAAATTCTTAGATTCGTGTGAGTTAAAAGATTTACCAATAATTTTGCAACCGTTTCCCCGCGTGTAATTAGATTGGTCGATAGTGAAGTACTTACTACAGTTCATATTGTCGATGCCTTTGATGATTTTGAACACTTGAATTAAGTCACCTCTTAATCTGCGCTGGGTTAAAGGAAATATATTTATTTCTCTAAAACGCTCTTCGTATGGTTTGTTCTTCAGGCTAGGTATCATTTTGGTAACTCTACGTTGAACTCGTTCTAGCTTGTTTATATCTTTTTGGTAATAAGGGCACCAGGATTGAACGCAGTTTTCCAGAAGAGGGCGGACTAAGGAATTGTGAAGGGTTAGGATAACTTCTTTGGATTTATGCTCAAATGACCTGCCTATAAAGCCAATTATTTTGTTTGCCTTCTTAACAACTTCTGAACTTTGTTGACTCGGTTTTAGGTTACTCGATATTGTTACTCCCAGATCGGTTTCTCTGTTTACATTCTTAAGCTGAGTGCCATTCATCGAATAGTTTGCTTTCTCATTTAGGTATCCGATATGTAGTACTTTACATTTATCCGCATTGAAACTCATTTGCCAAATTTGGGCCCAATGTGACAATTTATCTAGATTGTGTTGCATATTGTCAACTTGATCTTTTGAGAGTACGCTATTTGCAATTTTTGTATCGTCAGCAAATTTTGAGATTGTACAGGTGAGACCCTCATCTATGTCGTTGATGTAAATTAGAAAGAGAATTGGTCCTAGTACCGATCCCTGGGGTACCCCGCTAGAACTCGCACATAAACACACAAACGATCTTAGACGCACACACATACAGAAGGGAGGCATTGGGTAAAGTTGCACACTATCCTTTAGACTCCCACAGTTCCTTCCTAAGCTAAATAAAATTGTACAATAATAGCCAGGATAATATATAAGAGTGCGTCCAGATATACTGAAAATGTTAACCCTATTTGGTGCATGGCGGGTCTATTTGGATCCTCCCTGTTTTACTTCATTAGTTTGGAGATTAAAATACATTTCACCTCATTAGTTTGGCAATTGTAAGACGCTTCAACCCAATTAGGTGTTGATAATTCCTGGGCGACCGATAGCGAGCCTGTAAAGTGGGAGAAAAGCCTGGACACATATCAACCGAAAAAATTCACATACTTAGTTTAAAGTCTATGGGACATTTTCTAGTTTGAAGGGGATCTGGAGAGGCATTTTTCTAAGTCTAGGGAGTAAACAAAATATACATTGTTCGAAACTATTCCATTCTATTATATATACTCAGGCCCAATCCCCACTTTTCATATTTTTGTTATTTTTTTTTTCTTTCTTCCCTTTTTTCTTTTTTTCTTTTTGGGGGTGGCCGACTCAAGACAGAGCAAGAATAGGGACAACACAAAACACAACAGAAAACAATGAACACACAAAAACAAAATACAAATTCACACACACACCTAGGTCATCCAGGAGAAGACCCAGAGACCAGGGTCACCAAGGTCCCTCCAGCACTCCCCCGGCCCCCTACCACCCGGAGAGGCTCCGATCTCGGCAGGCAGAGATGCAGCGGAGCCGAAGCCACAAGACTACCACACTTCCAGGCGCACCCTTCATATAAACCGTGTCCCCGGGCCAGGCGCCTGATGGACAATTATCTAGTCCAACTTGCACCCGACCCCTTCCCCCAAATGACCACGTGTTCACTCATCTATTCACAAGCATTCTCCATTCATTCCTGTTCACTACCACTTCCCTTGCCTGATCTATAGTCATTCCTCTATCATCCAAAGCTTGTCTTACAGTCTCTCCATCTCAAAAACAATTAAAACTTTCAACATTAAATTAAGAAAATATCATAAAAAAACCCAAGACGTTGCACCAGATACTGTTAAGACGTCAGCATACCCCCCCCCCCCCCCCCCCTCCCCCCAGATCACCACCAACTCCCAGCATACACGATGACCGGCCATATTTCAGAATCTACTCACATCCATAATCATTCTAAGTTGTGACTTGCATAACCAATCTGCTACCACCAAGTACCAGTTGAAAAATAATAATTCCAACCAAGCCAATGACAATTTATATATATAACCTAACTTGACTAAAACCTATCTATCTATCTATCTATTGCCGGATGCATTAATCCCCTCTATGAGGGTGGCCATACACAAAACGCACCCAAGCGTATTTGTCCCTAGTGAGAAGGAGAACCCGTGGCAGTTTATTCAAGGACTTACAGGATTGACCACTCCACTTAGGGTCCGTTTGACTCCGAGACCCTTTATGTATTATTTAGCACTATTTGTGTATAGTGGTGTGTGACTAATCCATCCACTGAAAAGCTTCACCCTTAGGTAAGCAGTACGGATTTGTATAAGGTGTAATCCCCTAGACGTGTTGCCACAGGGAGTGGAGTTCTGACGCCATTCTTGACTTACAGTGTACTGGTTTAATCATCCAGAAGGGTTGATAACCTCTGAAGTCCTATTTTAACTGCCAGTAACTAACTGAGACGGGTTGCCGACCAAAGCTGACGAGTCTCACCACCTAACCTAACATAAGTAGTTTAGACTGGTTGAAAGCTACTGGTAGAACAAATCTACTGATTGAGTTGACCGGTGACCCCCAGTCACACCTTCCCTGGCTCTGTTCACAAGTTGAAAAACAACAACAACAACACACACACACACACACACACACACACACACACACACACACACATATTGAAACGAGCTTGGATGATGGGCGTTTGGACACAAGAATATAAATATATATTTTTATTTGTTAGCCTCTATCTGAAAATCTCACTCGCATATTGCTTTCATAACTTGTTCATGTATTGCATTTTGAAACACGAGCTCAGCTTCGATATCGTGTAGGTGGGGATATGGATATGGGAGCTATTACGAGGCAGATTATATTATATATTCATGCAATTCAATACTTAAACCCTTCAATGGGATGACGTTATTTCCATTTCATGTTGGATATCCACAGGTACACATACTGTAGAGAGTGGAATGGAGAGAGAGAGACAGTGGGACAAAATTGGGGAACTTTGTGTTAGTTAGACGGTAGGGTGTACATTATATATATATATACCGGTATATATTTATATATGCAAGACAGTCTCAGTAACACTTGAACTTATATAATGCTGAATATCCACAGGGAAGAAAGGAAAATAAACACGGAGGCCCAAGCGCTTTGTGTATTACATCTTCAGAGGACAGAAGACAGGCAGAGAAATGCCTGTCCTCTGTCCCCTGAAGATTTAATACCAGACCAGATGGCTGGAGTAAAGTAGGAAAGAAGAGTAATTGGACAGAGGAAGAACAAGCTGAGAAGTGAGAAGTCTAGTAGAAGACTGAAAGTTCTCGGGCTCAAACAAGTTGCTTCATTGTAATACACTAAATCGCTTGGGACTCCGTGTTTATTTTCCTTTCTTCCCTGTGTATATTCAGCATATATATATATATATATATATATATATATATAGCATTCAAACGACGCCTTAAAACTCAAGAATCTGATTCTTCCTATGTTTCTGCCTGGAATCAAGCCAAATATGTTCTTCGACTTGCCAAGCACTCTCTCATCAATAATAAATGCACTGAACTACCCAACTCTAGCTCTTCCCAAGCTTTCTGGCATCTAGTTAAAAACCTCTCCAACAATTTCTTTTCCTCGTCTTTCCCTCCCCTTTTCCACTCTGATGGCACAACCATCACTTCTTCCTCTGACAAAGCTGAACTCTTTGCTCAAACTTTTGCTAGAAATTCTACCTTGGATGATTCCGGTGCTATTCCTCCCTCTCCATCCCCCTCTCTCCTACTTATGCCTAATATCCTAATCTCTTCTAAAGATGTACTTTCTACCCTCTCTGGGCTTAATACTAAAAAGGCATATGGTCCGGACGGTGTTCATCCTGTTGTACTAAAAAACTGTGCTTCCGTGCTGACCCCCTGCCTAGGCAAATTCTTTCGTCTCTGTCTCTCCTCTAACGTCTTTCCTTCTTGCTGGAAGTTTGCTCTCATTCAACCTGTCCCAAAGAAGGGTGACCGCTCTCAACCCTCCAACTATCGTCCAATTGCTCTCATCTCTTGTATCTCTAAAGTTTTTGAAACTATTCTTGCTTCCAAATTTCTTAAGCATTTCTCTTCTCATATTCTGCTCTCAGATCACCAGTATGGCTTCCTTAACCCACAGAACCCCAGCGACACAGTGTTTGCGTCCAAAATGTTTGTAACGCTAAACCCCAGGGACGCATAAGGTGCGTCCTGGTTAATTACTCCGGTCTTATGGCACCTAGAGGGCTCAGATTTGTATGGGAACTGTGTAAGTATCCCACGCAACAATGCCGATGGTTGAGAACTCTCAAAGTCCAACCACGTGCGCTTGAGTGCGCAAAAACCTGTTTGTGCCTTTTTTGCCTACCCATTTCCCCATGTTAATTTCGACTTTCGGGCGCACCGTAGGACCCCTTAATGACCTAAGGCTTCGTTTTTTTGTGGGTTTTCCTTCATTTCTAACCCATTCCTGGTGTTTTCTGGATTTTTTTTTTTCACAACCTGCTGGTCCTGGGTGGTACATTTATTATTAACTAGCTGGGGTTCAGTGGGTTAAGGGTCGCTCTACTGGTGATCTTCTTTCATATCTTACTAACTCTTGGTCATGCAACTTTCGGGGCTTCGGTGAGGCTTTCTCTGTTGCACTAGACATATCGAATGCCTTCGATAGAGTCTGGTACGAATCTTTAATTTCCAAACTTCCCTCCTTCGGTTTCTGTCTCTCCATTTCTCTCCCTTGTCTCTAATTTCCTTTCTGGCCGTTCCATAGCTGCGGTTGTGGACGGCCATCGCTCACTTCCTCATCCTGTCAACTCCAGTGTTCCTCAGGGTTCTGTCCTATCTCCTATTATTTTTCTAATTTTCATAAATGATCTTCTCAACTGTACATCCTGTCCCATCCATTCATATGCAGACAACTCTACCTTACACCACTCAATTAGTTTTCCAGAACACCCCAGCCAGAAGTCCTTCAAAAGCAAATGTAATGAAGCCATAAAACACTTATCTTCTGATCTAACTACTATTTCCAATTGGGGTAGAGAAAACCGTGTTGCATTTAATGCTTCCAAGGTTCAATTTATCCATCATACTACCCGCCAGGAACCTCCAGAGGACTATCCCTTTGAAATTGAAATTGAAATTGAAATTGAAATTGTTTATTTTGCCAAAAGTAGTATACAATATATACATATGCAGAATATAATATATGGCTGTGCCCTTTGAGAGAAATACTCTTTTTATAAGACACCTCAATATCAGTCTTGCTCACATGCACCGACAACAAAATTTTTGAACATATATACACATATTGTTACGACCGGCACAACGAAATAAACAAGGACACTTAATATTGGACTACAAGATAGGCTAGATCTGCAACAACGGTATGCTAATTTCAAACCCTCGAACTATTAAGCCGGTGAACAAAACACTTAAACCCTCCACGGTTAATCTACTGGATAACGGGGTATCAATTAACTGGGTTAAGTGTACTTCTACAAAGGCTTTCCGGTGACGGCAAAGCCTACTCACAACAAGAGTAATTACGTTAATAAAAAGCTCTCAAGTAATAACAATGCTTAAATAAACTATGACAAGATTTAATATAAGGTTATATGCTTACGTTATCTTTAGTGTGAGTCTGAACTCAACACTTAACTCTTCAATGCTCTATGAAAACACTTGAAGTCTAGTCCTACAGCAAACAGATATGGAATCTTCTGAAAACGTCTGATGCTCTAAGATGCTCGTCGAATATAGAACAGAAATAATGCAGGGGCAGGACACCAAAGCGTGTATCTTAAATACACCAACAAGTAGGATACATATATATGGAAACAAGGAAGTGCAACAACTCTGTGACAGCACTAACAACAGCAACTCAAAAATAGTACTTCCTTAGCCAAAGTAACAGCCATACTGGGTTGTGCACTATGCATCAACCTAGGCTAAAACAATACGTGAATAATTGCTAAAGCATACGCGGTTAAAGTTAATAAACAATATGCTGTCTTTCTTACTAATAAAGTCTAGCAGCAGCATAAAGGTACAGGGAGCCTAGGCAGAGCTCAAGCATGCTCGCAGCCTACTGTCTCCCCTGAACAGATTTCCCTTATTTTACGTTAAGTGACTAGGAGGCTCTCTTGGTTAGTCCAGATCTCAAGTATCTGGTCTTACCCTGGCGCTCCTCAAAGGTCAACAAAATGAGTTAGCAAGCATACAAGCAAGAGTAGGCAAAAGCCCTTCGCTTGTATACTGCTAAGCTCGCAAAGGAAAATATGCACAAGGGTGTACTACAGGCTACCTAGCTCCGTCGAAGTCGTACACGCTCTTACTTGCCATATACATAACTCAGACAACGACCAAAGATACCCTCCACTGTCTAGCATTAAATAGTAATAAAGAACAACCAAATAATTAGAAGCACCCAATAATATGAATCCATATGACTATTATTCTAATAACCTCAAAAGCTAGTGCAAAACATATATGTGAGAACAGGCGCTGGTAATACGACTGGCCGACTATGGAAGTCGTATGCGAGAACCAGAAGGGATGGGTAATTGAATAAAGATAAGAAGTATTGGAAAGAAGGAGTTCAGAGAGAGGAACAGCAGTAAAGGTGGTTAGATTGAAGACAGAATGCGAGGGACGTCTAGGACCAAGCGCACGATACCATGCTCTGAGGAGAGGAGAGGGTAGGAGCCCCACCACTGGGCAAAGGAGGGCGGCGACCAACCACAGGCCACTACGTCACCAGAAAAGCAGACGTCATACATCACGCCAGGCCCGCCGTCCAATAGCGAGCGAGCGGGCCCACCGAACGAGGAATGCACACGTACATACACACACACACTACCGCCTCGCTCTCCCCTCTCTCTCTCACGCGCTGCATATTATAATCACTACTATGGATATAAAATACTTCTAAGTGTCACAGACAAGAATAAAGGCAAACACTGATCTGTCTGTGACAACATGAATACTAAGAAAGAAAGAACATCGTTCTACAATTATTATAGCCCATTTCACTGCCGCGGCGAGTGCTAGCGAGTCACGAGTACATTCTGGCAAGCTGGCCAGCGTAACACCCCGCCTAAGATGTGGGACGTTTTAACCTAAGGTAAACGCCACATCTGACCAGACAGAATGCCCACAAACCCCGCATCACCCAGCTACTCCCCAAGTTGTGAAAAACAAGGCACAATCACAAATGTAAAAACACTTCATTATATAAAAACAAAATCTACACAACACTTCCCCAAAATAATAGTATCACTTAACAATATTACGCTCAATGAGCAAGCTTCACCAAGCCTAGCCTACTAAGAACAAAAACTCAGAATGTCTTAGATTCTTGCTGTAACATACTGCACTTATATACTATCAAAAGAAAGAGTTTTTATGTGAGGTTTTTGTATTATTTTAATAGTGTTTTTGGCGGCTTTGCACTACAGGGGCAAGCCTAATTTTTCTCCAAACTCAAACCAACACTGACTGAACGGCGAGGGTTCTCCTTAAAACATACCCTCCCGTGACAAACAATCAGCCAGAACATTATCAGTGCCCTTAACATGCCACACATCCAAACTGTGTTCCGGCAGCAAAACAACACCTGACACTGATAAATAGGGTGTCCCAGGCTTGTATTAGTAGAAAATCAAATAAAGATATCAAGTCCAGCACATGCTGCTCTGGTTCCTTGTCAAATGAAAGTGATTTCACCAAATTTTCGTGAAAATTGGGCAATATTTAATGGTCGCGCAAAACGAACGTTTTGATAGCTCTTCTAAGATTCGACCCATTATCTGCATTCTGATCACTCTATCGTGTTCAGAAGAGCCTAGGTATAGGGAAACGAATGTGAAATATCTGTTGTTGTTGTTGTTGTTGTTTTTCCCCAAGCTGCCTGGCCGAACAGCCCCAAGGCCCCGAGCAAGGCCAAGGCCACAACCGAGCGCCCCCACAGAACCCTCCCCGCCGACCACAATAAAGCCTGGGTGACCGAAGCCACTGCACGGCGGGGAGCTGAGGAGGGTGCGGAAACGCCCGAGAAACTAAAGCCCCACCCAGGGCCCTGTGCCCCTCAGCAATTATGAAGAGAAAGTTGAGGGGCAAAGGAAAGATGTGACGCTTTGGCTTCCAATCTTGGTAGATTAGGAGGTCAATCCACGCAAGAGACGCCGTCACTTGAGATCTAGAAAATATATAAGTAAAAGGAACAGTCAGAGTAAGCTATGGGTATGGCAGAGATCGCTCAGTTCTCACTCTGATAGACCAGCCCATCACCACATGACTAGAACCCAATCCTCTCAGCATCAGCTAGGAAAGGCCCTAGAAATATCTGTTATGTTTATTTAGTTATTTATTCCTACTCCAACACCTTCTTCTTGAGTTCCGCCTTCGTTTTTTTAGGGACAGCTTTCGTGTGGAGGCGGGTAAGCTTCAAGAGGAACTGGGTTTGCCGTTCGTCCTTCGTCCGGTTGCCGAGGAAGCGTTGAATGAGGGCTATTCCTCGTTCTGCGAGGTCGTTCGTGACCTTCAGGACACCAACCCGCTTCTTCGCGCGCTTAAAACACGAATCCGTGTTCCATGTTTCAGGACTCAGCTCAAGGAAGGTCAGTTGCTGGCCTCCTAGTAGACTTTTCAAGACCTGCATCGACCGCACTGAGCAGAAGGCGGAAAGCGGCCTGTTGAGCTTGAATGGTGTCTTCGACTCGGGGCGCCGTGGATTCTTGGTCGTCGAAGGACGCTTCATCCGCTCTACCATCTCCGCCTTCTGCTCCGGGCTGATGCGGTCATCGAAGATGGCTAGTCTGATCAGGTTCTCGGAATGGTACCAGAGATGGCGCCACATGGCACGTTCCGCGACCGACGCAACCCCATCGTCGAAGATCCTCTTCACGTCAGTGATGAAGTCCAGGTCGTTCTTGGCTGCGTAGGACGGAATCATTGCCTCATTCCAGTATTTCGCGTAGACCATGGTCACAAAGAACGCAACTCGACGGATCCCCGCCAACTCCCGCCTGCTCATCTCCAGCTGGTCATGGAAGAGCATGATCTTCACGGCGTAGATGGCCTTGGCCATCCATCTGGCCATGTAGTAAGCACCAGGAGCACGGAAGGATGAAGGGACTCCTCCTCCGAGGTAGGCCACGCTGAGCAGGATGATCTCTTTGTAGTCTTCGCGTGGATGATTCCCACAGTCAAGCAGACGTTTCAAGTGACCGAGCATCTCAAGGCGGTGAGCTTCTTCGTCGGATGAGAGAGCAGTCGGTGTCAGGGGCTGTGGTTGGCACTGGTACAAAGGAGTACAAAGGAAATCAAGCAACAACAGATCTAGAGACCCTTCTAGGTTGCTTGTCCTCCAAAACACTGAGGATCAAGTGTCCAAACAGTGGTTTAGAGTGGGTAAGGGAACATTGGAAAGGGAACTACTGCCCTGCCACTAACGTGGCAGGACTAGGAAGTTAGTAGGGGACATATGGGTTAGTAACTGAGGGGAGGATAAAGTTATTCATTTACAAACGCAGTCAGTCGCGGGTTTGATGCGAGATATTTGTCTAGGCGGAATTTAAATGAATCAACGGTGCTGCAGTCTATAACGTCTCGGGGAAGCCCATTCCACAAGTTGACAACTCGATTGAAGAAGAAATTCTTAGATTCGTGCGAGTTAAAAGATTTACCAATAATTTTGCAACCGTTTCCCCGCGTGTAATTAGATTGGTCGATAGTGAAGTACTTACTACAGTTCATATTGTCGATGCCTTTGATGATTTTGAACACTTGAATTAAGTCGCCTCTTAATCTGCGCTGGGTTAAAGGAAATAGATTTAATTCTCTAAGACGCTCTTCGTATGGTTTGTTCTTTAGGCTAGGTATCATTTTGGTAACTCTACGTTGAACTCGTTCTAGCTTGTTTATATCTTTTTGGTAATAAGGGCACCAGGATTGAACGCAGTATTCCAGAAGAGGGCGGACTAAGGAATTGTAAAGGGTTAGGATAACTTCTTTGGATTTATGCTCAAATGACCTGCCTATAAAGCCAATTATTTTGTTTGCCTTCTTAACAACTTCTGAACATTGTTGACTCGGTTTTAGGTTACTCGATATTGTTACTCCCAGATCAGTTTCTCTGTTTACATTCTTAAGCTGAGTGCCATTCATCGAATAGTTTGCTTTCTCATTTAGGTATCCGACATGTAGTACTTTACATTTATCCGCATTGAAACTCATTTGCCAAATTTGGGCCCAACATGACAATTTATCTAGATTGTGTTGCATATCGTCAACTTGTTCTTTTGAGAGTACGCTATTTGCAATTTTTGTATCGTCAGCAAATTTTGAGATTGTGCAGGTGAGACCCTCATCTATGTCGTTGATGTAAATTAGAAAGAGAATTGGTCCTAGTACCGATCCCTGGGGTACCCCGCTACTTACATTGGTCCATTTAGATGCCTTACCGTTTATGACTACCCTTTGCTTTCTGTTGCTGAGCCAATTTTCTATCCATTTCAACACACCGTCTTGTATTCCATGCGCTTTTAGTTTTAGCAGTAAACGTTTGTGGGGAACTTTGTCAAAGGCCTTTTGAAAATCAAGGTATATAATATCTACAGCTTTACTCTCATCGTAGAGGTTGAGGATATCGTGGAAGAAGTCTAAGAGGTTTGTTAAACAGGAACGTTTTTTACGAAAGCCGTGTTGAGTATCTTTAAGTATGTTATTTTCCTCCAAGTGATTTACGAGTCTGTCTCGTATGACCGTTTCTAGCATTTTACATACAACTGAGGTTAAGCTAATTGGACGATAGTTACTGGGTAGGGATTTGCTGCCTTTTTTGAATATCGGTGTTACGTTGGCTAGCTTCCACTGATCAGGCATAGTTCCAGACTGCAAGGATTTATTGAATAGTAATGTCAGTGGTTTGGAGAGCTCATTCTTAGCTTCCTTTAGAACTCTAGGCGAGATTGTATCAGGTCCTGGCGTTTTATTTACCTTGAGTTTATCTAAACAATTCAATACTTCTCTCTCTGTAACGGTGATATTGCTTAGAACATCTGAATTATCAATCTGAATCGGCGATGGTGTAGGGATATCACTGAGGTCTTCTGTTGTAAAAACTGATGCAAAGAAGGTATTGAGGGCATTACTCATTTGTACTTCGTCTTTGGTGTATTCTCCTTTTTCATCGACTAACGGTCCAACAGTTGAAGTAACTACTTTTTTCTTTCTGATATAACTATAGAATTCTTTCGGGTTTGTTTTACTTTGATTCGCAATATGTAACTCTAAGGTCTTTTTACTTTGCTTAATTAACTTTTTGGCTTTGCGTCGTAGCTCTACAAATTTCACCCGTTCTTCTTCATTTTGTGAGGATTTTAATCTATCATTAGCAAATTTTTTAGCAAGCAGGCAGTTTGAAATATCTTTATTCCACCATTTGGGCTTATTATTATGGCCTGGACGCCGTATTTTCGATGGTATGCAGTCTTGCACTGCTTTTAGGTAAGTGGTTTCGAATAACTTCCAAGATGTATTTATGTCGTTATTGTTAATTAAAAAGCTCCAGTCAGTTTCTTTAAACATAGCTCTAAGTTTATGGAAGTTTGCTTTCTTGAAATTAGGGACTTTTTCGATGCTACTATTTGGTTCGTTACTAGTAAACTTTAAAGTGAAAGTTATCGTACGATGGTCGCTGTTACTGAATTCATCACCAACATTCAAATTCTCTATCAATTCTTCTTTTGTTGCAAGTACAATGTCAAGAACGTTATTACCACGGGTCGGCATTCGAACAAATTGATAAAGCGAACTCTCTTGCAAGTTCGTATACAAGTCATGTCCGGAGTGTGAAGTAAGAGTATCGCCCCACTTGGTCACAGGTAAATTAAAGTCGCCAAAAATTACGGTATCTTGTGAGTTACTTACATCTGCAATTTGTTCGTAAATTTCTCGGTCAGTTTGCACTGATTGAGCTGGAGGTCTGTATATTAACGCAAGTATTATTTTTGTACCTTTATTATTCTTTATTAGCACAAAAGATGTGTCGACGTTCACAATTTGAGGTTTTGACACGAGGGTCGGGTTAAGACTTTCTTTGATATAAAATAAAACGCCACCTCCATTTTTATTTATTCGGCTGTTCTCAAACATTACATAACCGGGAAGTGAATACTCTGCTAAAAAGTCTCTATCTTGTGTATTGAGCCAAGATTCTGTTATGCCAATCACATCATAATTTTCTGTAAACACTAGTTCCTCTAAATCTGAAAATTTATTGCGTATGCTACGAGCGTTTGCATAGAAAACCTTTAAAGTTGCGGTTTTAGAACTCGCAGATCGTTCTTTCATCGAATTTTTGGTTCTGGTCGGATCTACATTTACATTCATGGCTGTCCTCGGTCCTCGGTCGTTATCCCTGACGGTTTTGAATTTGGGTCGTGTTGGTGGAGCTTTATCCAAATTCGCGGTTCTTGACGGATTAGTATTTAATTCCTTTGTAGATTGCCGTCCTCGCTGTCTTCGGTCCTCCTTCCTGGTTGTCCTGTGCCGAGTCGATTTCTTCTCCGAAAATCCTTCACCGCATCGTTGAGAAGACGCCCAAAACGCGCTGCTCCCACCTGGTTCAGATGAACTCCATCATCCGAAAACAAATAGTCATCGTAGTAGAAATTGTCCCAGGTGTCGACGAATCCCACGTTCTCCTTCCTGCAGAGGTTTGCTAGACAACGATTTGTGCTGGTGGCTATGTTGTAAAATCGGCTCTCTACACCGAGCCGGGGGACGATTCCTGAGACGATGATCCTTGATGACTTCTCCTTAAACGACTTGATCAGCTGCTGGTACTTTAAAAGCAAATCTTCCGACCGGGTTCGCTGTATCGTTGGATCCAACGTGGATGACGTACATTGTATTTGCAGGGGCCAGCTTTGATACTTCGTCAACTGCTGCAACTACGTCATCCACACCACCACCAGGGATACAAAAACGCTTCCTGGTCTTAGGTGCCCTGGCGCAAAACTCTGTGAGCTGACCACGTATCATCGAGTCTCCCACGAGCCGGACTTCTTCTATTTCCTCTTCGTCATCTGAGTCTGCGAATATCTGGAAACGGTTTTGACACTCGGTAATCGGTATGTGTTTCCTGGTCTTGGGGCAAACGTTGTTCCTCACGACACGGAAGTTGTCTTGAGGGGGAAGAGAGTCGCTATTTGTATCTTGAGTATCGGAAACATCAGCTGAAATGGCTACTGTAGGCATTGAATTGTTGGCAGTTGACGTTGGGGCGTTGGTGGCTGCTGGAGTTGCGGTGACAATTGAAGTTTGTGGCACTCCAACGTTGAGTGTTACAAACTCTTGGAGTGATTCCAGCTTCATGGTGAGGACGTTGATCTTGTTGTAGGCTTCATCTAATTTCACTGTAAAATTCTCTCGTTGCTGGCAGAGCCGGCAGACTTGAAGATCGATAGTAGCAAACATGGACTCACCAAACCTACCGGCGCAGTTCGCACAAGCGCGAGGCATGGTGACAGTCACTTTCTTCAGATCACTTCACTCACTTAAAAAACAATTCACTCACTTTACAACACTTCACTCACATGGTCAACGATAGGCCAACGATTCTGGAGCCTCTTGAAAAGGACGATGTTAGGGCCAGATGATGGACCCATGCAAGCCTCGAAGACATCCTTCAGAACAATTTCCAGGATGTGGTGGCGGCATGCCAACCACACCAGGGGCTTCTCCAGTGCACGTTCAATCCTGATACACGCTTCTTGAGCCATTCCCGTGTTGGCCGCTGTCGTGTCGAATGCCATTCCAATGATGTTGCCCTCCAAGCTGCTTTCCCACACCAGCTTCAAGACGGTTTCCGCAACAGCTTATCCTGTCCCGTCTGCAGACACAGGAACACCCAGAAGTTCCTCCGTATCCTCCCCGGACACCAAGACGGCCACCTTCTCCTCCAATGACCTTCCGTCCGCTAGACTGGGTAACAACTTGCCGTCCCAATGCAGGACCAAAGGGACTTCAGGCTTGAAGGAGAGAGACATTATTTATAGTGATGGAAATACAAGGGATACGGCAGGCACACACTTAAAACGACTAAGTTCACACACTAAGATAGTTGTAATATAGATGTAGTGAGAAACAAACCGACACAAAGGACACCACACGCGACAACGACACACGCGACAACTACCTCACTCTCTGACGCCGAGCAGAAAACTGAACGAAATGTGCGACCAGTAAAAGACGAGAGAGGAAGCTGAAAGTTTTCCTGTTTGAACTTGTCACGACAGGGAACAAGGGCAACATGTGCTGGAGTGTGTCCGATACACGTCGGTTTCTTGGGACACCCTACTGATAAACTGCCCAGTCCATCACAAGACTGGCACTTCTCTTCGCTCTCTCCGGCAACGGGGCCTGCCAATAACCTTTCACTATTTCCACCTTAGTGATAAATGAGGCAGCCCCGATGCGGTCTATGGGGTCGTCAACTCTGGGTAATGGATAGGCGTCTGTCAGGGATAATGCACCAACACTCTTGCAATCAACACAAACACGGATCTTGCCACTCAACTCAGGTTGCAAAGTCACTGGCAACGACCACTCACGATATCCCTTATCCCTCAGACCCTTTTTCAACATGTAGTCCAGCTCTGCTTTTACGACAGGCTGTCGAGCAGGATTTATACGGTAGGGAGCCAATTTGAGCTTTGCACTGTCTCCAGCCTCTATGTCGGGTGCCCCCCCGGACATCAGGCCTGGAGAATCAACAAACATGCGGACGTACTGCCACAGCCTAGTAAACAACTTCTCTTGGCGCTTAGGAACAAGAGGTTGCAACTTATCTCGAAGAACAACATGCTCATTGCCCTCCCACAACCCCGCCGGGACCGCAGCTTCTAAACTATAGTCTCCCTCCTTCTCCACCTCTGTCCCTAAAACAGCCAGGTCATGAGAAGGACAATCTGTACCACCTGTGCAGTCACTCCCATAGTTCATAAGTGCTAAGGCTTCCCCGCCGATACCGTACATGAGCACCCCCGCATTCCTTGCAACTACACCTGCCTGCGCTACATCACCACCTTCAGCGCCACGGCCAGATACAGTCGGTCTATGGTAGGGCTGTTATATTTTACTAGGGCAGCATTGGGAGGGCGTATCTATTCCATAGTTAACCTCACCAATCTGCTTACTGTCCCGATATGGACCACCACCCTTTGCAGCCATGGGTCGACCCTGAACTGACAACCATGCCAAAGCCTTGTCGCCCACCTTGACCAACCTAGACAACGAGGCTAACGTTTTACTAACACCCAAGTGACCTGCCAGCGGAACATTGTGCACCGCATGAGTTGTGAGGCCTGGGTGCTCGGCAAAAACAGTGGGGTATAAACCGGACAGGTGCTGGATCGCTTCACACTGTTGCTCAGGCAGGTGCTCAAGCGATTCCACAGCCACCTGACTCATGTTCCCCGCCCACTGATCCGCCGAGACATGACAATCCCAACTTTCCTCCACCTGTGCCTCACTGCCCCCCTCTCCTTCTCCACTGCAGACCAACTCAGGGACAGTAGGCTGCTCAGGTGGGCGCCCCACAAACTCCTTCGACAGGTTCACATGACATGCTTCCCTGTCCTCATCGAGTTCAATAGCCCCGTTCCCACAACTCTCAAGACTAGGATCTTCTAGTTGCATCCGTCGTATATCAGAGGGTGCCAACCTGTCCACGGGCTCCTGGAGCAACTTGTGGCCACCCCCGATACTGGGTTGCTCAGGCCTAGTCTGTTTCACCTGGAAACATTTCTGTCGTGGAGTGCTATCATGCCCTACCATGTCACTAGGGGGGCCAGGTTCTGGGGTCACTCCCGACCTTAAAAGTGGTGCAAATACCGAGTCACCAAGGAGTGTCGCTGGGTCCAAACTCTTAACCCGACCACCAGCCTCGACTTTCTCCTTCCGACCCTTCCTCCGCTGGTCTGAAACCTGGGTACTAGGCTGTGACACCTGAGCAGACTGAGATCTGGTGTCAGCACACGCCATCTGCTGCGTCTGACACCTCTCGAGCCCTTCTTGCCCCTCCCTACTCGTGTCGGCCACCCTCTCGGCAATGAGTAAGGGTGGAACCTCGGAAGTAGGCACCGCAAAGTCGTTACCGAGAAGGAGGTCGACCCCCTCAACCGGCAATTTCTCTACAATCCCCACATCCAACTCCCGTGTCACACCATCCACCACAAGCTCCACTCTCACCAGCGGGTAAGACTGCACAGCATTGATGCCTTGAACCACTACAACCCGAGCTGCGTTAATAGGCTTACCAGTGAAGTTCTTAAGTAACGTCTGGGAGGCACCCGTATCACGCAACAACTCAAGCCTATGTTCCACACCAGCCCACCTCACAGTGCCATGTCCCCTATGACCACAAAAAGCATCTCGGACGGGTAGCGAGCCCTCCTCATGCTTCTTCACCGACTGTGACTTCGCAACCGACGATTTACCCCGGGCAAACTCTGAAGACCTCAAAGACACCCCGATGTTGCTCACTAGAGACACCACCGCTGTAGACTGTGTGCTCGGACAAGAGCGCGCAATATGCCCCTTATTATGGCACTTAAAACACTCCACCTCACTCATTGACTTCCCCTGGGGTGAGGAAGGGCCCTGGCCTTTCTTTAATGAGAAGGATTTCGACTTGGGTTAAAAATTGGCAACAGTGCTCTTAGTAGGATAATTTGTTGTATCATTAGTTCGGGGGGGTGGGGTGGTACGCCCCTTGTTACCTGCCTCAGCTCTCTGGGCAGACCCGCACCCACGAATTAACGACAACCTGAGGTAAGATAACTCAGCCGCCTCCTGCAGAGTTTTAGGTTGCTTTTCTTTCAGGTTAAGAGTCAAGTCACTGCCAGTGCATTTATAGAATTGTTCTAACAACACTAATTGCTTCACCGCATCAAAAGTAGTTGCTTTCTCCGCCCTCAACCAATTCTCAAATGCATCTGATAGGTCTCTAGCGTGTTCCTGGAAAGTACTCTCCTTTTGCTTAGGAACAGCTCTAAACTTCAGCCTATATGTCTCTGGCTGCAACTCATACACCCTCAGGACAGCCTCTTTCAACACCTCATAATTCACACAGGAATCTAGGGGCAAAGCATCGTACGCCTTGAGTGCTTTCCCCGTCAATCGTGAAGAAACAAGGGCTGCCCACTTCTCCTCGGGCCATTGGTGCTCCCGGCACTTTTTCTCAAAACGGAGAAAGAATTCTGTAACTCCTGACTCATCAAACACTGGAACCAACTTTAGTAGATGCGACAGGGACTGGTCATGGGGTCGACCACCCTGGACGAAACGGTTCCCCGTCACCTCTATACGAGTTTTCTCTAGGTCAACATCGGCACAATACCTTGCAGACTCATACTTGAGCTCAGCCTCTCGCTGCTTGAGCTCAGCCTCATGCTGCTGCTGCCTGAGCTCAGCCTTTCACTACTCGAGTTTGGCGAGCTCGAGCTGAAACAACATCTCGGAAGACAAACCCTGAGGAGGGGGTGCTACTACCGGGGACCGACCCAGTGAGTCACCTAGAGGCTTACCCAACCGCCAGCGGATATCGGCCTGCGGGAACGTACTCGGCTCCGGAACCCGAGGGGGCGCCATGATAGGAGTTGAGTGGAATGGGGCTGGGACGAAGGTGCCCCAGCTCCCGCTCCACCCGAAGCCTCATGCACCCCACCCAGCACACAGGCAACCAGCTCACTTCTTGACAAACCGCTTGTGCAAGAAAACCCTAAAACCATGGCTATACACTGCAGTCCGTACCGGTCCAGCCCCGACACCCGGTCCGCCGACACAGGCTCCTCCAAAAACCTCCGAGCATCCTCCTCACCGTTCACCACCCGAACACCGTCAGACAACTCCACCTTCTCCACCTTCTCGCCTGTCTCTCGCACTGTGCCCTCACTATTCTCAGACCCGTCCAGTGACGACATGATGGAGTCAACAAAAAAAAATCCCAAGTCAAGACAAAAGTAGCCAAACTCTCGCATAGTTTTATTCACAAAAAATATTCGAAGATGATTTTGAGTTCAATACTAGGTCACCAATAAACTCCAACAAGTTCCAAATATCCTCAAAACAATGTCCACTGCCAACACTGCGAGAAATAAATTCAACTGCAAATGGCCATAAGATTTCTCCAAAAAACCTGCAAAATTCAGTTCACTATATACTGGACTAAGGTCGCCATTTGTTACGACCGGCACAACGAAATAAACAAGGGCACTTAATATTGGACGACAAGATAGGCTAGATCTGCAACAACGGTACGCTAATTCCAAACCCTCGAACTATTAAGCCGGTGAACAAAACACTTAAACCCTCCAGAGTTAATCTACTGGATAACGGGGTATCAATTGACTGGGTTAAGTGTACTTCTACAAAGGCTTTCCGGTGACGGCAAAGCCTACTCACAACAAGAGTAATTACGTTAATAAAAAGCTCTCAAGTAATAACAATGCTTAAATAAACTATGACAAGATTTAATAAAAGGTTATATGCTTACGTTATCTTTAGTGTGAGTCTGAACTCAACACTAAACTCTTCAATGCTCTATGAAAACACTTGAAGTCTAGTCCTACAGCAAACAGATATGGAATCTTCTGAAAACGTCTGATGCTCAAAGATGCTCGTCGAATGTAGAACAGAAACAATGCAGGGGCAGGACACCAAAGCGTGCATCCTAGATACACCAAAAAGTAGGATACATAATTATATATGGAAACAAGGGAGTGCAACAACTCTGTGACAGCACTAACAACAGCAACTCAAAAACAGTACTTCCTTAGCCAAAGTAACAGCCATACTGGGTTGTGCACTATGCATCAACCTAGGCTAAAACAATATGTAATTGCTAAAGCATACGCAGTTAAAGTTCATAAACAATATGCTGTCTTTCTTACTAATAAAGTCTAGCAGCAGCATAAAGGTACAGGGAGCCTAGGCAGAGCTCAAGCATGCTCGCAGCCTACTGTCTCCCCTGAACAGATTTCCCTTATCATACGTTAAGTGACTAGGAGGCTCTCTTGGTTAGTCCAGATCTCAAGTATCTGGTCTTACCCTGGCGCTCCTCAAAGGTCAACAAAATGAGTTAGCAAGCATACAAGCAAGAGTAGGCAAAAGCCCTTTGCTTGTATACTGCTAAGCTCGCAAAGGAAAATATGCACAAGGGTGTACTACAGGCTACCTAGCTCCGTCGAAGTCGTACAGGCTCTTACTTGCCATATACATAACTCAGACAACGACCAAAGATACCCTCCACTGTCTAGCATTAAATAGTAATAAAGAACAACCAAATAATTAGAAGCACCCAATAATATGAATCCATATGACTATTATTCTAATAACCTCAAAAGCTAGTGCAAAACATATATGTGAGAACAGGCGCTGGTAATACGACTGGCCGACTATGGAAGTCGTATGCGAGAACCAGAAGGGATGGGTAATTGAATAAAGATAAGAAGTATTGGAAAGAAGGAGTTCAGAGAGAGGAACAGCAGTAAAGAGGGTTAGATTGGAGACAGAATGCGAGGGACGTCTAGGACCAAGCGCACGATACCATGCTCTGAGGAGAGGAGAGGGTAGGAGCCCCACCACTGGGCAAAGGAGGACGGCGACCAACCACAGGCCACTACGTCACCAGAAAAGCAGACATCATACATCACGCCAGGCCCGCCGTCCAATAGCGAGCGAGCGGGCCCACCGAGTTAGGAATGCACACGTACATACGCACACACACTACCGCCTCACTCTCCCCTCTCTCTCTCACGCGCTGCATATTATAATCACTACTATGGATATAAAATACTTCTAAGTGTCACAGACAAGAATAAAGGCAAACACTGATCTGTCTGTGACAACATGAATACTAAGAAAGAAAGAACATCGTTCTACGATTATTATAGCCCATTTCACTGCCCTGGCGAGCGCTAGCGAGTCACGAGTACATTCTGGCAAGCTGGCCAGCGTAACAATATACATATATATACACACATGCGCACATTTACACATACGCAAACATATACATACACTTACATATATAATACAATAGAACCTTTTGCATGATATTATTTTCCACCTACATTAATTTGGCAATATACGCCCACACAAACACACTATAACAGCAAATACACCCCTTCACAACCAAGACAAAAAAAAAAAAAAATCACCAAAACAAAAAAAACATACACACGTCTACTCAAATTCAACCTACTATACTTGTATATAAAATCAAACACATTCATTTATAGACACAAATATAGTCCTCATTAATACTCACTAAAGAGTTTGTAGTTATATATATACACAATTTATTTCCTACGTGCGAGTAACTCACTTCCCATTAAGACCTTCCCATTTCATGTTTAACCCTTATTTAGCGGCGAGCAACATAAGTCGAGTTAAATAAAGCTGGACTATGTGGCGGCGCTCGACATAACTCGAGTGGCAATTTCAGCACGTAATGTGGCTGAGAGAGAGAGACAAGTGGTGGCAGGAGACTAGCGAGCGTATGACTGCTCCAGACCACCGCGGCGAACCTACTGACACAAATCTCAGCTCCCTCCTCCCTCTCTCACTCGCTACATACTCAATTATGTACTGAAAGTACCGAATTACCTGCTTTTTGCACTCGCGTTGCACGGTTATTGCAAGAAAACTATCCATCATACAAGGATCGTTATGGTGTCATTCGAAAGCTCTGTTTATGCCCTTTCAGGGATAGGTACTTGTTTTACGTTCTGGGTCTTATTTAGGCATGAAAATGATCACGTAAACAGCCCTATTTTGGCTAAAAACACCCCGCTGTGCGGTACACATAAATAAACCGCATAGGCCGCTCGTAAGGTGTTAAAGATATCCATCCAGCAATCCCATTCAAATGCACGTATAGTAAAATACATAAACACAACAACAATTCTCCGAATAGAAGCACAATACAAAAATCAACCCTTCATCTTCTCTCAATGTTTTTGGTGTCTCTTTTTCTTCTGCTCTCACTTGGAAGGACCATATTACCAGTCTTGCTAAGGCAGCTTCCCAAAAGCTGGGTGTGCTCAACCGCCTCAAGGGGTTCTTTACCCCTGCGCAGCTTCTTGCTCTGTACAGGGGCACAGTGCGTCCTTGTATTGAGTATTGTTCACATGTGTGGGGAGAATCCTCTCACACCGCACTCCTAGACAAAGTAGAAAGGAAAGCCATTCGTATCATTAACTCCCGTCCACTCACTAACTCTCAGTAATCTCTATCTCTGTCGCAATGTTGCATCTCTCTCGCTATTCTATCGCTACTACAATAATCAGTGTTCCACGGAGCTTTCCCAGTGTACTGTATACCACCTCCTCTACATAGGGTATGTAGTACCCATCTTGCAACACAATCCCACCCCTACTCTGTGCAACTCTCCAACCCAAGAGTGAAACGCTATTCTCAGACTTTCTTCTATTCAACTGCTGAGCTCTGGAACTCTCTCCCAGAATCAATCTTTCCCTTTTCCTATGACTTAAATTGCTTCAAACTCCGTATGTCCACGAACATCCCTTGATTTTGGCCCTGTCACTCTTTCAACTCTGGGAGAGGCACTCGCTGCAGGCAGTTGTGCCTTTTGTCTCCCTCATTCACACACACGTATATATATATATAATATTATATATATACAGTATATATATATATATATATATATATATATATATACATATATATATATATACGGTATATATATATCTTTTTTTTTTCTTTTTTTTACCACTATGGAGCAATGAAGAAACTGAAGGAGCAGAAACAGTGTATTAGTCGGATGAACAGAGCGATTTACCTGATCTGAACCTGTGTTAAAACAAGGGTGTATGATATCACTGTAGTTGTTCAGTTTATAAAATGGATGGAGTCTTGCAAGAAATAGAAGGGAGAACAGTGGATGTTGAAGTACCCCTGGTAAAGGAAGGGAGTGAGTGGAAGTTTCATATCGACCCATGCACATATCCAACCCTAAAGCATTCCTTCCATCCAACTGTCCCTTTATTAATCCATTCATCCATCTTTCCATCCACCCCTAGCCCAATCGAGTCTCAATAACCGAGGAATTCTGTGTTGGTGATTTTGTTCCCATATTGCAGGCTCGCTGTCGCCAGCAAAGACAAAACTAATAATTCTGAATGAGGCAAAATGTCGTATAATCACCAAATAAATAAGGTGAAATGTCTTAAAATCTTCCAAATAACGGATTGAAACGGGAGGGTCCAAACAGGGTCCAAATTTCAGGCTCGCTATCGCTCGCCAGGAAAAAATCGATACCAAAATGGCACGAAAGCTCTTAATATTGACACAACAATGGGGCGAAAGGTTTAAAAATCGCCAAACTAATGGAGCGAACGCCTTCCAGCAGATAGGGTATATTGATCCATCAGCATCCATGCCCCAGGTGAAGGGATGGGGTTATGTGGACCAACACTTACCGTATCAATTGTTTTAAGGGGGCCACCTCGTTATTTTTTTCTTTCTCTCTCTCTCCTTTTGCCTTGTATCCATTTGGCCCCATTCAGCCTACTGTTTTAAGACGTTTACCCACATCCAGGTGTCAATATTTTCCTGGCGAGCGGTAGCGAGCCAGCATATATATTTTGTTTTTGTTTTACAGCAAGGTAAATTGTATACATATTTCGATAGAACAATTTCTCCGGCGAAGCCGGATTTCTCCTTACAATGTTGGCTCGCTATCGCTCGCCAGGAAGAAATGGACACCTGGATTGGGGATAAACGTCTTAAAACAGTTGGCTGAATGGGGCCAAATGAATACAAGTCAGAGAAAGAGAGAAAAGGAGAGAAAGACAAACAAAGCAGGTAACCCCTCTTAAGGGGGAATATTTGTATTTTCCTGAACCCCTTTGTCCTTCATGCTTAGCCCCATTATTTTGAAAATTTTAAGATTTTCGCTCTTTTCTTTGTCAATATTAAGACGTTTCGTGCCATTTAGGTGTCTATTTTTTTCCTGGCGAGCATAGCTAGCCTGTAATTTTGGAAGAACTACCGAAAAATGTACAAATTAGTGGATTCTTTGGGATGTTTTCAAATAAGCTTGATTGCTGTCTATGGAGCAAACTAAAACAACTACATATACTGTATACCGGTAATAATACAACCATCAATACATAAACTAAAACAACAATTACTGTATACCGGTAACATAAACTAAAACAACTACATATACTGTATACCGGTAATAATACAACCATCAATACATAAACTAAAACAACTACATATACTGTATACCGGTAATAATACAACCATCAATACATAAACTAAAACAACTACATATACTGTATACCGGTAATAATAAACCATCAATACATAAACTAAAACAACTACATATACTGTATACCGGTAATAATACAACCATCAATACATAAAAACTAAAACAACTACATATACTGTATACCGGTAATAATACAACCATTAATACATAACAACTAAAACAAACTACATATACTGTATACCGGTAATAATACAACCATTAATACATGAATAAAAACAACTACATATACTGTATACCGGTAATAATACAACCATCAATACATAAACTAAAACAACTACATATACTGTATACCGGTAATAATACAACCATCAATACATAAACTAAAACAACTACATATACTGTATACCGGTAATAATACAACCATCAATACATAAACTAAAACAACTACATATACTGTATACCGGTAATAATACAACCATCAATACATAAACTAAAACAACTACATATACTGTATACCGGTAATAATACAAACATCAATACATAAATAGTATAACGTCCCCTTAACCCCTTCTGTACCGGTGACGTATTTTGCTTTTTATTCTAGCTAAAATTAGACAATTTTATGCAACTTAAGGGGAGGCAGACCGTTTTTCTGGACCCCCTACTAGTTTTGAGACTATAAGACGTTCGGCCCATTAGTTTGGCGATGTTAACACCTTTTGCCCCATTTTATTGTCAATTTTAAGACCTTTCGTGCTATTTAGGTGTCGATTATTTCCTGGCGAGCGAAAGCGAGCCTGCAATTTTAAGAGGGACCGGCCTTTGGCCGGGACATTTTTCTACCGAAAAATGTACAAATTTATCTTGAAGGGGGATCTAGGGGGTGTTTTTCTAAGCTTGATGGAGGTCTAGGGAGGAAACTAACAAAATGTATGAATAAATGAATTAATAGACCAAACAAACGGTCAGTCTTCCCTTAAATGGATCTGTTGTAATATAAAGGGTGAAGCGAGATAGATTGAAGCCTGTTAATTGGCGGAGGCCCTTTCTAAACTAAATATAATTGTCTAATAGTAGCCATAATAAAGTTAATAAGACGTCGCAGGTACAGAAGGGGTTAAATTGTCCGAGTGTATGATTATGAGGCACCTTTCTTCTGCAGTCCGTCCATCCATTCATCCATCCATCCCCTAGACCTACCCTCTATGTATCTACCCAATCCTCCTCCTCCTCATCTCCTAATCTATCGCTCTATCCATCTATCCATCCACTCATTCCCCCTATTCCTTCACCCTTATGTCACATCAACCTCCCTTCTATAAATTTATTAAATTATCATCTATTCTCAACCTCTGTGGTATAAAACTTCTATTAATCCCTCCATCCGATTTTCACCCCATCCAGCCACTCATTAATCACTGGTCTACAAAAAAAAAAAAAAAAAAAAAAATCTGGCATGGAAACTTAGAGCAGTTTTAGACTAATTTTGGGGTGCTGAATCCAAATCTGATCTCAGATTTTCTCTATCACATCACATTTTTGTGCTATCGGTATACCCCATTTTCATGGATTTGACCAAAAATTTACTTTTCGTCACTCATTGCGGATGGTCAGTGATTGCTTTATTGTTAGAATATGGTGTTTTATTTTTAGGATAGTGTGTTTATAATAGTGAGGGTTTTATGTAGATATCCATATTTATGTATTTTTTCATATTTTTTGTTTTGCAGTTCGTGAATAGCAAGTAGTTTAGAACTTTAGAGTGACGGCAGCGAAAGGGTTAAATAACATGTTCATGCAGAATCTTGCTTTAAAACCACTTGCTGTTTTTTTTTTTTTTTCCAGGTGTGAACTGATTGTCTAATTCTACATAGAGTACTGGTTGCTGGTATAAAACACTGCACTGTACCACTGTGATCTAGCTATGGCTACAACATCCCAAAGAAGGAAATGCTGTAATGACCCAGATATCTTCTGGAAAGTGTGGAAACTTCACTTTGCAGGATCAACGGCGCAACATCAATAACTTTGTCAAGAAGGTGTATCTTGCCTACTTTAAAGTACCACTTGGAGACCAGGACAAAAGCTGGGCTCCTCACAAAGTGTGCAAAACCTGTGTTGAAACTTTGTGATCATGGTCTCAAGGAAAGAATGCTAAGCTCAAGTTTGGTGTGCCAATGGTTTGGAGAGAACCAACAAACCATTTGGAGAACTGCTACTTCTGGCTTGTCAATGTAAACGGTTTCAATAAGAAAACCAAACAACACTTGCAATACCTAGATATCCCATCTGCCATTCGACCAGTCGCACACTGTGGGGAAGTACCTGTGCCTGTATTTACTGAGCTGCCAGAGATTGATGTCGAAGTCCTCAATTCACCTGCTTCTACAGATGAAGATGATGAGACTGCATGATCTTTTTAAGCCATCTGATGCAGATTGTGATAAACTTTCTCTGTTTAGTCAGCCTGAATTGAATGATCTGGTCAGATATTTGTATTTGCTAAAGCAGTCTGCTGAATTGTTGGCTTCCAGGCTGGAAGAGAAAAGACTGCTGAAACCTGGCACTAGTGTCTCCTTTTATCGTAACAGAGAAGCAGAACTGTGGAAGTACTTCTATTCAGATGGTCAGCTTGTTCATTGTATTTTTTTTTTTTTTTTTTTTTTTTTTTTTTTATTTTTTTTTTTTGCCAATCAAACATACAATATATGTTAATTTTACAATAAAATAATATCATGGCTGCGCCTTTTGAGAACAATCTTTCTTAAAGGCACCTTGAATACATGATGTAATGATGTTGAAGGGCTTCTTCTCACTATGGGACTGCCTGCATATGATTCAAGTGAGTGGAGACTTTTTATTGACAGTTCTAAAAGGAGCTTGAAATGTGTTTTACTTCACAATGGAAACATATATGGTTCAATCCCAATAGGACACTCTGTAAAAATGAAAGAAGAGTATGCCAACATCAAGATTGTTCTGGAGAGGTTGCAATACATGTTCATGGATGGGTAATTTGTGTGGATTTGAAAATGGTGAACTTTCTGCTGGGCCAGCAAGGAGGTTACACAAAATACCTGTTTCCTGTGCTACTGGGACAGTAGAGCTACAGTAGACCACTGGGTGAAAAAGAAATGGCCACCAAGAAACAATTTGACGCCTGGTGACAAGAACATCATTAATGACCCTCTGGTTGATAAGAAAAACATTGTCTTTCCCCCACTGCACATAAAACTTGGCTTGATGAAGCAATTCGTCAAAGCTCTTGATCACAGTGGAGACTGCTTCAGCTATATATGTTCAACCTATCCAAGTCTCAGTGCCGAGAAGAAAAAGGCAGGAATATTTGATGGACCTCAAATAAGAACATTCCGCAGGGATCCACACTTTGTTACAACAATGAATGCGGCTGAGGCTAGAGCTTGGAATGCATTCTCTGATGTGGTGCAGAATTTCCTTGGGAACAGGAAAGCTGACAACTATCAAGAGATTGTGGAGGAGCTGCTCTTGAGTTTGCAAGCACTTGGATGTAGAATGAGCATCAAGGTGCACTACTTACATAGTCATGTTTGGGTGATGTGAGCGAAGGGCAAGGTGAACGCTTTCATCAAAACATTAAAGTAATGGAAGAACGTTACCAAGGCCGATGGGACTCAAACATGATGGCAGATTACTGCTGGAGCTTGATGAGAGACATTCCAGAAGCTGTACATCAGAGATCGTCAAAGAAGAGGAAGTTTATGCAGTTGTAACATGACCACAATGAATAGACTTTTTGTACATAGTTTTGTTATCTTCACATATAATTCTTACATGCTAATGTGCATTCACTCTCACAACTTTGTGCAACGACTCATTAAATTTTTGTATCTATGTATGCTTAATTCTTCCATTATGAGCATAAATTGCTGTTTCTTGCGAAAATGCAAGATTTTATATCTCGAAAACCTGATGTGACAGACAAAACTGATTACATATTTGGATTCAGCACACCAAAATTAGCTAAAATCCATTGTAATACCTTGTGCCAGAAAAATCGTGTTGACCAATCGATTCACTCATATATTCACCCTTACATCCACATATCCATCCATACATCCACCCTACATCATTAATCCCACCAACCATTCCTTCACCACCATTCCCATCAAAACATCCAGCCAACCATCCACCCCTACATATATTGAGGGGGGTCACCTGCTTTTTTTCTCTCTCTCTCCTTTTCTCTCTTTCTCTGGCTTGTATCCATTCGGCCCCATTCAACCAACTGTTTTAAGACGTTTATCCCCATCCAGGTGTCGATTTCTTCCTGGCGAGCAATAGCGAGCCAGCATTGTATGGAGAAATCCGGCTTCGCCGGACAAATTTTTCTATCGAAAAATTAAAAAATTTAGCTTGCTGTAAAACTAAAAAATATATATGCTGGCACGCTACCGCTTGCCAGGAAAATATTGACACCTGGATGGGGTAAACGTCTTAAAACAGTAGGCTGAATGCGGTCAAATGGATACATGCCAAAGAGAGAGGGAAAAAAAGAGAAATAAAGCGAGGTGGGCTCCCGTAATCCTTCCACCCCTTCATCTTCCATCCCCATCCACCTCTACATCATTAATCCACCCACCCACCAACCCCATCCCCATCCACCCACTGTTACGCTGGCCAACTTGCCAGAATGCACTCGTAACTCGCTAGCGCTCGCCAGGGCAGTGAAATGGGCTACAATAATCGTAGAACGATGTTCTTTCTTTCTTAGTGTTCATGTTGTCACAGACAGATCAGTGGTGGTCTTTATTCTTGTCTGTGACACTTGGAAGTATTTTATATCAGTAATAGAGTATAAGATAATATTATGCAGTGTGAAGTTAAGGAGAAAGAGCGAGAAGGCAGCGCGGTGGTATTATGTGCGTGTGTATGTACATGTGCCTCCCTCGCTCGGGCGGGGTTTCTCACGCTCTTGATTGGCCGGCGGGCCTGGCTACGTCATAGGACGCTTGCTCTTCATGACGTAGTGATCTGTGATTGGAGGCCGCTGTCCTGGGAGGGTGGTGCGGGCTCCTGCCCCCGTGTCTCCTTCAGAGCTTGGCACAGAGTGCTTGGTCCTACATGTCCTTTTCAATCTGTCCCCCATATAACCCCCTATACTACTTTCTCTCTCTCTGAACTTCTTCCTTTTCATACTTCTCTCTTTATTCAATTACTTATCCCTTCTGGTTCTGTATACGACTTCCATAGTCGGCTAGTCGTATTACCAGTACCAGCTCTCCATATATGTTTGCACTAGTTTTAGGGATTATTAGAGTCATAGTCATATGGTAGCCTAGTGTTGGAGTGCTTCTAATTAGTGAGCTGTTCTTTCCCATTATTTAATGCTAGACAGTGGAAGGTATCTTTGGTCGTTGTCTGAGTTATGTATGTGGCAAGTCAGAGCCTGTACAACATCGACGAAGCTAGCTAGCCTGTAACCCTTGTGCATATTTTCCTTTGCGAGTGTAGCAGTATACAGGTAAAGGGCTTTTGCCTACTCTTACCTGTATGATTGGTACCTCATTTTGTTGACCTTTGTGGAGCGCCAGGGCAAGACCAGATACTAGAGATCTGGACTTACCAAGAGAGCCTCCAAGTCACTTAACGTAACATAAGGGAAATCTGTTCAAGGGGAGACAGTAGGCTACGAGCATGCTTGCGCTCTCTGCTAGTTTCCTAGTACCTTTTATGCCACTGCTAGACTTTATTAGTGAGAAAGACAGCATTGTGTATATTAACTTTCATTGTGTATGCTTTAGGAATTATTCACGCCTTATTTTAGCCTAGGTTGATGCATAGTGCACAACCCAGTTTGGCTGTTACGTTGGCTAAGGAAGTACTGTTTCTGAATGGCTATTATTAGTGCTGTCACAGAGTTGTTGCACTCCCTTGTTTTATATATGTATCCTACTTGTTGGTGTATTTAAGATACACGCTTTGGTGTCCTGCCCCTGCATTATTTCTGTTCTATATTAACGAGCATCTTAGAGCATCAGACGTTTTCAGAAGATTCCTTATCTGATTGCTGTAGGACTAGACTTCCAGTGTTTTCATAGAGCATTGAAGAGTTTAGTGTTGAGTACAGACTCACACTAAAGTTAACGTAAGCAATTATTCCTTTATTAAATCTTATGATAGTTTATTCAAGCATTGTTATTACTTTAGAGCATTTTCGTAACGTAAGTACTCCTGTTGTGAGTTGGCTTTGCTGTCATCGGAAAGCCTTTGTAGAAGTGCACTAAAACCCAGTTAATTGATACCCCGTTATCCAGTAGATTAACTCTGGAGGATTTTAAGTGTTATTGTTCACCGGCGTAATAGTTCGAGGGTTTGGAATTAGCGTACCGATGTTGCAGATATAGACTATCATCTAGTCCATTATTAAGTGCCCTTGTTTATTTCATAGTGCCGGTCGTAACAAATGACGACCTTAGACCAGAATATAGTGAACTGAATATTGCATTTTTTTTTTTGAGAAATCTTATTGCCATTTGGGGTTGAATTTATTTCTCGCATTGTTGGCAGTAGACATTGTTTTGAGGATATATAGAACTTGTTGGAGTTATTGGTGACCTAGTATTGCACTCAAGAACATCTTCGAATATTTTTTGGTGAATAAAGCTACGCAAGAGTTTGGCTACTTTTGTTTTGACTGAGAATTTTTGTTGTTGACTCCATCATGTCACTGGACGGGTCTGAGCATAGTGAGGGCACAGTGCGAGAGGCAGGTGAGGAGGTGGAGAAGGTGGAGTTGTTAAGCGGCGTTCGGGTGGTGAATAACGAGGAGGATGCTCGGATATTTTTGGAGGAGCCTGTGTCGGCGAACCGGGTGTCGGGGCTGGACCGGTAAAGACTGCAGTGTGTAGCCACGGTCTTAGGGTTTCCCGGTACCAGCGGTTTTGTCGAGAGGTGAGCTGGTTACCTGTGTGCTCGGTGGGGTGCATGGGGTTTCGGGTGGAGCGGGAGCTGGGGCACCTTCGGGAAAGCCCCCATTCCACTCGACTCCTATCATGGCGCCCCCTCGGGCTCCGGAGCCGGGTACGTTCCCGCAGGCCGATGCCCGCTGGCGGTTGGGTATGCCTCTAGGTGATTCACAGGGTGGGTTCCCGATAGTAGCACCCCCTCCTCAGGGTTTGTCTTCCGAGATGTTGTTTCAGCTCGAGCTCGCCAAACTTAAGCAGCAGGAGCGACAGGCTGAGCTTGAGCTCGAACAGCGAAAGAATGAGGCTGAGCTTAGGCAGCAGCAGCAGCAGCAGCAGCAGGAGGCTGAGCTCAAGTATAGGTATCAGTCTGATTTTGCAAGGTATTGTGCCGATATTGACCTAGAGAAAACTCGTGTAGAGGTGACGAGGAACCGGGTCGCCCAGGGGGGTCGAGCCCATAACCAGTCCCTGTCGCATCTACTTAAGTTGGTTCCAGTGTTTGATGAGTTAGGAGTTACAGAATTTTTTCTCCGGTTCGAGAAAAAGTGCCAGGAGCACCAATGGCCCGAGGAGAAGTGGGCATCCCTTGTTTCTTCACGATTGACGGGGAAAGCACTCAAAGCGTACGATGCTTTGCCCCTAGATTCCTGTGTGAATTACGAGTTGTTAAAAGAGGCTGTCCTGAGGGCGTATGAGCTACAGCCAGAGACCTATAGGCTGAAGTTTAGGGCGGTTCCAAAAAGAAAGGAGAGTACTTTCCAAAAACACGCTAGAGAGCTGTCAGATGCATTTGAAAATTGGTTAAGGTCGGAGAAGGCAACTACTTTTGATTCAGTAAAACAACTAGTGTTGCTGGAACAATTTTTTAAATGTACTGGCAGTGACTTGACTCTTAACCTTAAAGAAAAGCAACCAAAAACTCTGCAGAAGGCAGCTGAGCTGGCTGACCTTAGGGTGTCATTGATTCGTGGGTGCGGGTCTGCACAGAGAGCTGAGGCAGGTAACCAGGGGCGTACCACTCCACCCCCCCGATTTAATGACACAAATAATTATCCATGTAAGAGTACTGTTGCCAATTATGAACCCAAGTCGAAACCCTTCTCATTAAAGAAAGGCCAGGGCCCTTCCTCACCTCAGAGGAAGTCCAAGAGCGAAGTGGAGTGTTTCAGGTGTCATGAGAAGGGGCATATTGCGCGCTCATTAGGGCTGGGCAGGAATCGGTTCCAGAACCGGTTCCAACGAATCCAATTAATTACTTTGGAACCGAGTACCAATTTTGAGAACCGGTTCCTACTAAACGATTCCACTGACGATGTAAAACTATAGAAAATGCGAGATTCAAGGAGCGAAAATGGTGTAACAGTTAACACTACACTATACACACTAGTATATTGGTGGTGGTTGGCAACTGCACACTTGGTTTCGCACGGCGCGCAGCTCTCTCACTCAGACACTCAGTTGTAGGCTACATCTCGATCCCAGTCCTCCACTGAATCTGACTCATATTTGTTTACATTGAGGAACCGGTTCTGGAACCGGTTCCAACGGTTCCACCTGCCTCAGATACTCGGAACCGTGAGTACCGAAAATTACGGTTCTTGCCCAGCCCTAATGTCCGAGCGCACCGCCTACAGCAGTGGTGTCACTAGTGAGCAACATTGGCGTGTCTTTGAGGTCTTCCGCGTTTGCCCGGGGTAAACAGTGGGTTGCGAAGTCATCACCGGTGCAGAAGCAGCAGGAGGGCTCGTCACCCTTCCGTGATGCTTTTTGTGGTCATAGGGGGCACAGCATTGTGAGGTTGGCTGGTGTGAAGCATAGGCTTGAGTTGCTGCGTGATACGGGCGCTTCCCAGACACTTGTTAAGAATTTCACTGACCCGTTGGTCAGAGTAGAGCTTGAGGTGGACGGTGTGACACGGGAGTTGGATGTGGGGGTGGTGGAGAAATTGCCAGTTGAGGGGGTCGACCTCCTTCCCAAGTTCTAGACCAGCGGAGGAAGGGTCGGAAGGAGAATGTCGAGGCTGGTGGTCGGGTTGGGTTGAGAGTTTGGACCCAGCGACACTCCTTGGTGACTCGGTACTTGACCCAAAGGTGAGCTCTGGAGTGGCCCCAGAACCTGTCCCCCATAGTGACATGGTAGGGCGTGATGGCACTCCGCGACAGAGTAGTTCCCAGGGACAAAAAGATCTTAGTCTTGAGAGTTGTGGGAATGGGGCTATTGAACTCGAGGATGGGGAAGCATGTCATGTGAACCTGGTAGAGGAGTTTGTGAGGCAACCACCTGAGCAGCCTACTGTCCCTGTGTTGGTCTGCAGCGGCCAAGGTGGAGAAGGAGGGGGGGGCAGTGGGGCACAGGTGGAGGAGAGTTGGGATTGTCATGTCTCGGCGGAGCAGTAGGCGGGGGACACGAGTCAGGTGGCTGTGGAAGCACTAGAGCACCTGCCTGAGCAGCAGTGTGCAGCACTCCAGCACCTGCACCATACCCCACTGGTTGTGCCGAGCACCCAGGCCTCACAACTCATGCGGTGCACGATGTTCCGCTGGCAGGTTACTTGAGTGTCAGTAAACCGTTGGCCTCGTTGTTTCAGTGGTTCAAGGTGGGCGACGAGGCTTTGGCATGGTCGTCAGGTCAGGGTCGACCCATGGCTGCTAAGGGTGGTGGTCAGAATCAGGACATTGAGCAGATTGGTGAGGTTGGCTGTGGAGTGGATGCGCCCGGTCGTCGCATAGCCTCCCAATGCTGCTCTAGTCGAATGCAACAGCCCTACCATATACCGACTGTATCTGGCCGTGTCGCTGAAGGCGTTGATGCTGCGCAGGCAGATGTAGTCGCAAGGAATGCGGGGGTGCGCATGTACGGTATCGGCGGGGAAGCCTTAGCAATTATGAACTATGGGAGTGACTGCACAGGTGGTACTGATTGTCCCTCTCAAGACCTGACTGTTCTAGGGAGTACAAAGGAGTACAAAGGAAATCAAGCAACAACAGGTCTAGTGACCCTTCTAGGCTGCTTGTCCTCCAACACACTGAGGATCAAGTGTCCAAACAGTGGTTTAGAGTGGGTAAGGGAACATTGGAAAGGGAACTACTGCCCTGGAACTATTGTCCGTGGCAGGATTAGGAAGTTAGTAGGGGACAGATGGGTTAGTAACTGAGGGGGGGATAAAATAAAGTTATTCATTTACAAACGCAGTCAGTCGCGGGTTTGATGCGAAATATTTGTCTAAGCGTAGTTTAAATGAATCAACGGTGCTGCAGTCTATAACGTCTCGGGGAAGCCCATTCCACAAGTTGACAACTCGATTGAAGAAGAAATTCTTAGATTCGTGTGAGTTAATTAAAAGATTTACCAATAATTTTGCAACCGTTTCCCCGCGTGTAATTAGATTGGTCTATAGTGAAGTACTTACTACAGTTCATATTGTCGATGCCTTTGATGATTTTGAACACTTGAATTAAGTCACCTCTTAATCTGCGCTGGGTTAAAGGAAATAGATTTAATTCTCTAAGACGCTCTTCGTATGGTTTGTTCTTTAGGCTAGGTATCATTGGTAACTCTACGTTGAACTCGTTCTAGCTTGTTTATATCTTTTTGGTAATAAGGGCACCAGGATTGAACGCAGTATTCCAGAAGAGGGCGGACTAAGGAATTGTAAAGGGTTAGGATAACTTCTTTGGATTTATGCTCAAATGACCTGCCTATAAAGCCAATTATTGTGTTTGCCTTCTTAACAACTTCTGAACATTGTTGACTCGGTTTTAGGTTACTCGATATTGTTACTCCCAGATCAGTTTCTCTGTTTACATTCTTAAGCTGAGTGCCATTCATCGAACAGTTTGCTTTCTCATTTAGGTATCCGATATGTAGTACTTTACATTTATCTGCATTGAAACTCATTTGCCAAATTTGGGCCCAACATGACAATTTATCTAGATTGTGTTGCATATCGTCAACTTGTTCTTTTGAGAGTACGCTATTTGCAATTTTTGTATCGTCAGCAAATTTTGAGATTGTACAGGTGAGACCCTCATCTATGTCGTTGATGTAAATTAGAAAGAGAATTTGTCCTAGTACCGATCCCTGGGGTACCCCGCTACTTACATTGGTCCATTTAGATGCCTTACCATTTATGACTACTCTTTGCTTTCTGTCGCTGAGCCAATTTTCTATCCATTTCAACACACCGTCTTGTATTCCATGCGCTTTTAGTTTTAGCAGTAAACGTTTGTGGGGAACTTTGTCAAAGACCTTTTGAAAATCAAGGTATATAATATCTACAGCTTTACTCTCATCGTAGAGGTTGAGGATATCGTGGAAGAAGTCTAAGAGGTTTGTTAAACAGGAACGTTTTTTACGAAAGCCGTGTTGACTATCTTTAAGTAAGTTATTTGCCTCTAAGTGATTTACGAGTCTGTCTCTTATGACCGTTTCTAGCATGTTACATACAACTGAGGTTATGCTAATTGGACGATAGTTACTGGGTAGGGATTTGCTGCCTTTTTTGAATATCGGTGTTACGTTGGCTAGCTTCCACTGATCAGGCATAGTCCCAGACTGCAAGGATTCATTGAATAACAATGTCAGTGGTTTGGAGAGCTCATCCTTAGCTTCCTTTAGAACTCTAGGCGAGATTGTATCAGGTCCTGGCGTTTTATTTACCTTGAGTTTATCTAAACAATTCAATACTTCTCTCTCTGTAACGGTGATATTGCTTAGTACATCTGAATTATCAATCTGAATCGGCGATGGTGTAGGGATATCACTGAGGTCTTCGGTTGTAAAAACTGATGCAAAGAAGGTATTGAGGGCATTACTCATTTGTACTTCGTCTTTGGTGTATTCTCCATTTTCATCGAATAACGGTCTAACAGTTGAAATAACTACTTTTTTTTCGGATATAACTATAGAATTCTTTCGGGTTTGTTTTACTTTGATTCGCAACATGTAACTCCAGGGTCTTTTTACTTTGCTTAATTAACTTTTTGGCTTTGCGTCGTAGCTCTACAAATTTCACCCGTTCTTCGTCATTTTGTGAGGATTTTAATCTATCATTAGCAAAATTTTTAGCAAGCAGACAGTCTGAAATATCTTTATTTCACCATTTAGGCTTATCATTATGGCCTGGACGCCGTATTTTCGATGGTATGCAGTCTTGCACTGCCTTAAGGTAAGTGGTTGTGAAACACTCCCAGGATGTATTTATGTCGTTATTGTTAGTCAGAAACGTTATTGTTAGTCAGGGACGAAGGTGGAGCAGGAGGGAGTCTATAGTTTTGAAGCTGCGGTCTCGGCTGGGTTGTGGGAGGGCACTAGGCATGTTGTTCTTCGAGATAAGTTGCAACCTCTTGTTCCTGAGTGCCAAGAGAAGTTGTTTACTAGGCTGTGGCAGTACGTCCGCATGTTTGTTGATTCTCCAGGCCTGATGTACGGGGTAGAATCCGACATGGAGGCTGGAAACAGTGCTAGGCTCAATTTGGCTACCTACCGTATAAATCCTGCTCAACAGCCTGTCGTGAAAGCAGAGTTAGACTACATGTGGAAAAAGGGTCTGAGGGATAAGGGATATCGTGAGTGGTCGTTGCCAGTAACTTTGCAACCTGAGTTAAGTGGCAAGATCCGTGTTTGTGTTGATTGCAAGAGTGTGGAAGCTTTATCCCTGACAGACGCCTATCCATTACCCAGAGTTGACGACCCCATAGACCGCATCGGGGCTGCCTCGGTTATCACTAAGGTGGAAATAGTGAAGGGTTATTGGCAGGCCCCGTTGCCGGAGAGAGCGAAGACAAGTGCCAGTCTTGTGATGAACTGGGCAGTTTATCAGTGTCAGGTGTTGTTTTGCTGCCGGAACACAAGATGGATGTGTGGCATGTTAAGGGCACTGATAATGTTTTGGCTGATTGTTTGTCACGGGAGGGTATGTTTGCAGGAGAACCCTCGCCGTTCAGTCAGTGTGTATTTGAGAGTGGAGAAAAATTAGGCTTGCCCCTGTAGTGCAACGCCGCCAAAAACACTATTAAAAAATATAAAAACCTCACATAAAAACTTTCTTTTTTATAGTATATAAGTGCAGTATCTCACAGCAAGCATCTAAGACACTCTGAGTTCTTGTCTTAGTAGGCTAGGCTTGGTAAAGCTTGCTCGGTGAGTGTGATATAATTATTATGATGCTATTATTTTGGGGAAGTGTTGTGCAGATTTGTTTTGATAATGCAGTGTTTTATGTTTGTGATCGTGCCTTGTTTTCACAACTTGGGAAAGTAGCTAGGTGACGCGGGGTTGGTGGGCATTCTGTCTGGTCAGATGTGGAGTTCACCTGAGGCTGAAGGACTTTAGTGCACTTTCTTTCATGCAGGAGTGCCTGACATTTATTGATTAAAGTAACGTAAGCTGTAACTTCTCTTACCACCTTACTTTGCATACCATAACCAAGCACCTTCGGTTATAGGTAGTAATAGGCTGTTTTCACATAACTAAGCCTAGAGTAGACGCACATTTATTGAGAGTTTGATAGCCTATTATTGCATATAGAACTCTGTAGAGTATTTGTGTTCTTTGTTCACTGGGAATATACATCAGAGGTTGGAGCTAGCGCTTTCCGTTGTAGCATTTATGCCATTACTAGTCCAATGAATAAGAGCCCTGATATATTTAAACCTCAGTCGTAACAACATCCCTACATAATTAACCCATCCACCCATCCTTTACCCCATCCGCATCCATCCATCCATCCACCTCTACATCTCTCTCTATCAATTGTAGAGTTCGCCACGAGCAAGTGGCACCGATGAGCATGCCGCCCTTCGGTAATTTGTATAAGATTTATTCCCCTAGACAGGTTGCCGACCAAGGCTGACGATTTCCATCCACCGGGATGACTAATCCCATCCACCCACCCATCCCTCCATCCCCCATCCATCCACCCATTCACCCGTACATCATTAACCCACCCACCCAACCCTCCATTCTTCGCCCGATCCAACCATCCATCCATACATCCACCCCATCCCCTTCCATCCAACTATCCACCCCTACATCATTAACCCACCCACCCATCCCTCCATCCGTCGTCCCCACCCGCTGTGCGGAAGCAAGGTACGGTAATTGACCAATCAAACACTGGGATGGGGTCCTGTGCGGGGGCGAGCCAAAAATTGTGTTCGCTTGCCCGAGTGTATTTGAGGAACCACCTCATGAAGAGGCCGTATGAGTAGGGGTAGTGGTGAGTGGGGTTGTGGGGCGAGTGGGTTAGTGGAGAGTGGGTTGTGGATTGAGTGGTGAGTAGGGTGCGTGGGTTGTGAATTGTGTGGTTAGTGGGTTAGTGGAGAGTGGGTTGTGGATTGCGTGGTTAGTGGGTTAGTGGAGAGTGGGTTGTGGATTTTGTGGTTAGTGGGTTAGTGGAGAGTGGGTTGTGGATTGAGTGGTGAGTGGGATTAGTTGAGAGTGGGGGAGGTTATTGATGACTGGGTGGAGCGGTGAGTGGGTCAGATGTATTTGAGGCACCACCATATGAGGAGGCATGGGTGGTTGTGAGTGGGGTGAGTGGTGAGTGGGTTGTGAATTGAGTGGTGAATGATGAGGAGAGTTGGGTGGTGAGAGGAGTAATACAAGTGAATGTTGGAGTATATGATGAGTTAGGAGTGGTGTTGATTGGGTGAAAGTGGGGTTAGTGGTGAGTGGGATGAGTGGCGAGCGTTGAAGAGAGTTAATTTCTTGGTGAGAGGGATAATAGTGAGTGGTGAGTGTATTATGATAAGTCCGGAGTAGTGGCGAGTAGGTGAGAATGGATTGAGTATGTTTAGTGATGAGTATGTTTAGTGATGAGTATGTTTAGTGATGAGTGCAGGGTAAGTAGTGAGTGGTGAAGAATTAATTGAGTGGGTGATTATCGAGTAAGAGTAATTAAATTGTACGGTCGCACTAATAAGTCATGTCAAAGCTGTCATTACGTTTTCCTTGCTCTGTGCTGTATTAATGTCTGTCAGATGTTGAATAGGGTGGGAAAGTGAAGGAACTTGGTTGTATATCTCACTCAAAAAGAAGAAATCATCTGTAAATATTGCTGATACCAATTATTGATCAAAAAATAATTGGTGCCGAGACATCACTTATTAGCGCGACTGTACATGAGTGGTGGTGAGTGGGGTTAGTGGTGAGTGTGAGTGGTGAAGCTTTGGGGAGCTTTTTGGATGATGAGAGGGATAATAGGGCATGGTGAGAGTGCTGAGACTGTATTTATTTGAGGTACCACCATATCAGGAGCCCGGTGTGGTGGTGAGAGAATTGAGTGTGGTGAGTGGGAATGGTGAAGCTCTGATGAGGGTTGAATGGGTGAAGAAAGGGGAGTGCTGAAGGAGTAGAAAGGTAGTAATCAGCCACTGAAAATAAATAGCAAGTAATGAGTGGGATACTGGTGAGTGGTAAGAGTGGAGAAGGATTTAGTGGCGAGTGGTTAGGCCTTGAAGAGAGCTAAGTGGGTGATGAGTGGGATGATTCGCAGTAGTGAGAGTGGTGGGGCTACAATAGAGGCACCAGTATATGAATAGTCTGAGGTGGTGAATGGAATGAGAGTAGTGAGTGATGAGGAGAGCTAACTACCCTTATTTCAACAATCCATCCAAGATAAAAGAAGAAGGAGACCAGGATGATTTCGGCAGTCTTACTATTTTGTATTTAAAACTCCCCAAGCATGTCAATTTCCAAGAATTATTACGAATCTATTATTGCAATTACTGACACAATATATATCGTTGATACAGACCACTTCACAAACGAATGTAATTATGGGTTTACTATGTTAAACATGCATGTGCCGAAATACAAATATATCCATAGATCGCTGAACGACCACGATACCAATGACAAACTTTCGATTGAGGCTGCTCTGTTAAGAAATATAAATAGTTTGCAATCAATAACTCTTGTCGGCGTTGCCGCATCCGTATTTAGCAAAATATAGAGGCTTTGTACCTATGTATAGATGTATAACATAATATAGAGGTTTTGTACCTATGTATAGATGTATAACATAATTAAATATTCGCTTACTTTGATCATGCATTGACTGTGAGAATAATCATAGAATGATGAGTGAGTGAGTCCCCACATTCCCCACATGGTTTGTTGAAGAGACGTGGGCCTCTGTGTGATAACCAGCCCTCTCGCAGAGAGCCCATAGCACCCCTGTTATTCATCCGGGGGATTTCGCATTCCCAGCCTCTCCTATCACTGAATTTCATGACTATCGGAGTATGTAGGTTTGGTACTAAACCCTCTGCGATTTTCCACGTGTATATAATTAGGTAACGTTCTCTTCTACGTTCCAGTGAGTACAGATTCAGTGCTCTTAAACGCTCCCAATAGTGTAGATGTTTTATCGAACTTATATGCGAAGTGAAATTTCTTTGTACACTCTCTACGTCATTTATTTCACCTGCTTTGTATGGGGATGGTAATACGCTACAGTATTCAAGCCGCGGTAGCACTAGAGATTTGAAGAGCGTTATCATAGGCAATTCACCGCGTGTTTTAAAAGTACGCAGAATCCAACCCGTTAGACGTTTCGCAGCCGCCACTTTGACCTGGTTATGTACTTTGAAACCCATATTTTCAGACATTAATACCCCAAGGTCTTTCACACTGTCTTTCCGTTCTATTATGTGGTTAGATTCTGTTAAGTAATAGCCTGAAACTCGTATTACATCTCAAGATAATAATATTAATTATGAAATCATTATAACCATCTATCATATATTTTTAAGCTATTATACTTCTATGATTGATCTATTGAAGGCAACTGTACAATTTCAAGGTTATCCATTGTAACTCCCTGTCAGAATGTCATGAGTCAATCTCTGCCTACAGCCTATAAGCTTACCTCAACACTCCTGGTACCTCTCCACTGTTACCATGCGATAGAAGGGGTCTTGGTAAATGTCCATGATTCTGAAGGGTGTGGCAGAGCAGCAGAGCTGAGAGGTAGGGAGGAGTTTGGACGACAGATAGATTATAACCACAGGCCAGACAAGTCGCCTTTTAGAGTTCCCTCTCAATATAAGGAAGGTTATCTCACTTACTTAAGTTTTAGTACTCCGTATATTATTTCAGTTTGTACTTGAATATTATATCAAAGTGGTTTTGGACCAGAGATCTTTATTTTCCCCCTTTACCTATATATAACATGTATAAGGTATAAGTGGGATGGTGGCAGCCATACAATTATCTACCTAATTAACATATCAATCAACGAGCTGAGATCAACATCTACAATCAACTAACTAAAATATAATATCTACATCTCTTAAGGCCATCGAAACCTTCAGTCAGCCTTATATAGTCAACAGTTAACCCTTATAATAAATATAGGATCGTAACTCAAAACGTCCTAATACTCCTACCTGGAGTTAACCCTATGAATACATTTGACTAACCTTAAAAGTCTTACGTAACACTCGCAAGTGGTGAATTGTGCCATATCAACTCATCTCTCCTAATAATACTAGGGCATCAGTTAACACTCGTGACTCAACAATCACTCCTTCACATTGGAAAACCTATGTTTATTGTAATTCATGCATACATCCAATCACATCTCAGGAACTCACCTACTCAGGGTACCTTTCCATGAACATTAAATTCACAACAGCTGAAGTCCAGCTGTTGCAGGTCTATAGTGAATTGATGACAATATTAGGTGAATGGGTGATTGTTTTTCATTTAATATATTTTTAGCTTTCAATATTACTTTATGCAATACATATATTGGTATGCTCTGTCATAAGTTACTCCAAAGCTAGATTGTTCTTCGTAGGATTGAAATAGTGAGACCCAACTTTCACAAGAATAAGTCCAAAACCAAAAACAAACAAAATTAGTCAACCAGAAAAAATGATGACGAACTTCCTATAAATTTAAGGCCCATCACTCATTTCAATCATGTCACGACCCACAAATGTCCCGTTCAATCCAAGATAGTCAAAAATTAGCCTGAAACCCACGTCTAACTCTAATTCATCTAACTACACCAATTATTTCCGTTGTTAGACTACATAAAGTTCTCTAAATACATACATTAAGAGACAGAAGTCAGCGATCGAAGGAGTTAGTAGCAGTAAGAAGGACTGATGAAGAAGGCGACGACGAAGGCAGGAAAGAGGACTAGGGGAAAAAGAAGATGAGAATAACAGGAGAACAAAATATATAAAGCGAAAACAGAATATAGGCCGCCAACTGAACCAGAGGAGTAATGAGAACATATAAGTTAACAGACGAACCAGAATATATACGATAAGATAACAGGAATCAACCAACGAACAAAAACAACAAGAGACAATATATAAATATAAAACCGAATAAAAGTAACTCAATAAACCAGAAGCTTAAAGTTAATATGCGAACCAGTAGTCAGAAGAGAAGAAAACAGGAATCAACCAACAAACAAAACAGAAAGAAGCGTAAGAAAGAAGCCCAAGAGAAGCCAAAAGATAGACGACGAGATTAAAAGGAGAAAATATATTAACCAGAAGAAAGCGAAAGGGGTATAAAAATGTAAGAGAGATCCATGAGAGACACGTCAGGAGATGGAGAGGGAAAATCAGCCAAAACACTCATAATAATAGGTGATCAGAAATGCATGGAATAATAAATGACTTAGAAAAATGAATCAGCCGAGAGAGAGAGAGAGAGAGAGAGAGAGAGAGAGAGAGAGAGAGAGAGAGAGAGAGAGAGAGAGAGAGAAGGCTTCATCAACCCTTTCAGCATGATGACATATTTTTCATCATCATTTGGTTACCATTACACAATTTTCTTTGGCGTATATTCCACCTCTAGGACTCAAAGGGGTAACTATACTCTGTTTCTTTTCAACTGACGGTAAATTGCAAAGTTCTCATCTAGATTTTTCACATATTTTAAAGATTTTTACAGCATTAAAGGTAAACAAAGTGTCACCGTATACTAAAGGGGTTAATGGGGGTTAGTTCGTTTTTCGGGCTCCCCTTCTCCTTCTTGTTGAGCCCCATTAGTTTTCACATTTTTAGACGTTCGGCTCAATAGTTTGGCGATTTTAAGAACTTTCACCCCATTTCTTTGTCAATATTAAGACCTTTCGTACAACGTAGGTGTCGATTTTATTCCTGGCGAGCGATAGCGAGCCGGGTGTAGTGACTAGCGTCTCGGACTTCCACCCAGAAGGCCCGGGTTTGCGCCCACGCTCGGCGCATTAAAGATTTTTCACAAGCACTGAGTCGTTACCATCCCTCATGAGCAAAGGGATGGGGTAGTAGTACAGGACCCCAATGAAAATACGCCTAATCGGCCTTATTGAGCTATCCTTAGCTAGCTTAGCATGCGCTAGCTTTAAGAACTATTATTATTATTATTATTATTATTATTATTATTATTATTATGTACTATAGTAATAACCAGTTTCCGACAGGGAAGTTTTTATGTCGAAAACTGTACAAATGTATCTTGAAGGGGGGTCATAGGGGTGTGTTGAAGGGGGGTCATAGGGGTGTGTTGAAGGGGGGTCATAGGGGTGTGTTTTTTGTTTTAAGCTTGATGGGGGTCTAGGGAGGAAACTAAACAATATTAAATAGATAAATACGTATCCCAAAAAATAAGCGCATCCCTCCTTAACAACATTTAGGCCATAACCCCTCAAGGAGAGATATCCACTTGAGGGATTTTTTTCTGTACCCCTTTCTCTCTCATGTTTAGCCCCATTGCTTTTGAGATTTTAAGACTTTCGCCCCATTAGTTTGACGATCTTAAGAACTTTCGCCCCATTTCTGTCAATTTTAAGAACTTTCGTGCCAATTAGGTGCCGATTTTTTCCTGGCGAGCGATAGCGAGCCTGTAATATAAGGGGAACCGGCCTTTGGCCGGAGATTTTTCTACCGAAAAATTTACAAATTTATCTTGAAAGGGGTCTAGGGGGTGTAATCGTAAGTTTGATGGAAATATAGGGAACAAACTAAAAACCTCCCCTTAAGGTAAATAACACATAATAACACATAATAACACATAATAACACATAATACTAACCCGATGGAGCTACATACACACGGTTACCAATAGTCTTCTCTTCCCTTAACCCCTACTGTACCAGGGACGTCTTCCCTTAACCCCTACTGTACCAGGGACGTCTTCCCTTAACCCCTACTGTACCAGGTACGTCTTCCCTTAACCCCTACTGTACCAGGGACGTCTTCCCTTAATACTGTACCAGGGACGTCTTCCCTTAACCCCTACTGTACCAGGTACGTCTTCCCTTAACCCCTACTGTACCAGGGACGTCTTCCCTTAACCCCTACTGTACCAGGGACGTCTTCCCTTAACCCCTACTGTACCAGGGACGTCTTCCCTTAACCCCTACTGTACCAGGGACGTCTTCCCTTAACCCCTACTGTACCAGGGACGTCTTCCCTTAACCCCTACTGTACCAGGGACGTCTTCCCTTAACCCCTACTGTACCAGGGACGTCTTTTACCCCTACTGTACCAGGGACGTCTTCCCTTAACCCCTACTGTACCAGGGACGTCTTCCCTTAACCCCTACTGTACCAGGGACGTCTTCCCTTAACCCCTACTGTACCAGGGACGTCTTCCCTTAACCCCTACTGTACCAGGGACGTCTTCCCTTAACCCCTACTGTACCAGGGACGTCTTCCCTTAACCCCTACTGTACCAGGGACGTCTTCCCTTAACCCCTACTGTACCAGGGACGTCTTCCCTTAACCCCTACTGTACCAGGGACGTCTTCCCTTAACCCCTACTGTACCAGGGACGTCTTCCCTTAACCCCTACTGTACCAGGGACGTCTTCCCTTAACCCCTACTGTACCAGGTACGTCTTTGTCATTATATCCTGGCAACTGTTAAACGATTCTGTTCAGCTTAGGAAGGACCTCTAGCAATTATATGGCTTCAAACTAAATCATCCTACCGTTTTAACTACCACAGATCCTTCCTAAGCTGCATAATTATCGTCTAAATATAGTTAGAATAAAGTATAACAGACGTCGCTGGTACTCAAAGGGTTAAGGGGATAGTGATTAGTTTTTGGTGTGTTTAATTATTCAATTATTAATTTTATAGTTTCCTCGCTAGGCGTCCATCAAGCTTTAAAATATACCCCTTAGACATATGTGTACGTTTTTCGGTAGAAAAATAATCCCGGTCGAACGCCGGTTCCTCCTAGAGTTACAGGCTTGCTGTCGCTAGCCTCGAAAAAATCGACATCTAATGGCACGAAAGGTTTTTATATTGAAAAAGAAATTGGGGGAAAGGTCTTAAAATCGCAATATTAGTGGAACCAACACCTTAAAATCTCAAAGCTAATGCAGCTAAACATGAGGGAGAAAAAACAACTACCTCCCCCTTAACCCTCTCCGAAATATGACGCAATTTTGAGCCTACTAGCCTCTGAAGTGCGCATGGGGGTAATTGGAAACGTCCCCCTGTGCTGACGTATTTGAGGTGTTTCCGTCACTAAAATATTCATTGTGCCATTAATAGCATTAATACTTATCCATATGTGCCTATTATGGGTTAATTATAAAGGTATTAACCTGAAACAACAATAAAACGAGTGAAAACAGCGTTTGGATGGTCAAAATCGGAGATATAGCCCGCGAGTTGTATAATGTATGGGTGAGGCAACCTGCTTTCCCGCCAATTTCCCCCAAGGCCACTGAGACACAGTCGATCGATACTCTCTCTCTCTCTCTTGCACTCGCTTGCCATCAGTGATGACAACACCCTGCTTGCAACTCGCTAATGTAAGCACGAAAATGTACCTCAGAATAAGGGAATAACAGGGAAAATAGGTGATAACTGAAGGAGAGGAGGAAAGTGGGGAAGGAGGGGAGGTAGAGGACTGAGATTTTGCATGGCCCAGGGGCCAAAAAAAAAAAAAATAAAAAAAAAAAATATATTTTTTTTTTTTTCGATGTCAAAAGTTGATTTTTTTTTTCACTCACTCATAAGAGTCTCCCCGCAGTCCGCCGGGGGAACTCTTAAGAGTCTCCCCGCAGCAGTTCCCGGGCTAGGGATACTTTAAAGCCTTTATTACCATCAGGGGTATTTAGAAACCTTTAGTTTAGTTACTTCAACTTCTACAGTTGTCTTTGAGTTAGCTGTGGGCAGAAAACTAATTTTGGAGAGGTAATTATAAAAGTGAGAGAACTCCATTTCTTATTGCTAATCTGGCAACCTCTGCGTCATATGAGTCTGAAGGGGTTAAGGAGGATCACCGTCTTTTTTTGTTATCTTTCTCTCCTTTTCTCTCTTTCCCTGGCTTGTATCCATTCGGCCCCATTCAGCCAACTGTTTTAAGAAGTTTATCCCCATCAAGGTGTCGATTTCTTCCTGGCGAGCGATAGGAAGCCAGCATTGTATGATGAAATCTGGCTTCGCCGGAGGCATTTTTCTATCAAAAATGTACAAATTTAGCTTGCTGTCAAAAAAAAAATATACCGGTATGTATGCTAGCTCGTTACCGCTCGCCAGGAAAATATTGACTCCTGGATGGGGGTAAACGTCTTAAAACAGTAGGCTGAATGGGGCCGAATGGATACAAGCCAAAGAGAGAGGGAGAGAAGGAGAAAAAAAGCGAGGTGGGCTCCCTTAATGGGTGGTATTTCATCATCTTGATAATACCCCAGAATGTACACATGCAGTTAATATATGACTGTGTAATGTTAGTACCTATGTCTGGTGGTCAGTATATAAGTAAGATAAGGTTCATCTTGATTGACTTGTTATTCTATCATTATAATATCTTGTAATCAGTCTTTCCTAGGTCCATCTACCCTCTCTCCCCCCCCCCCCCCCCCCTCCCACTCTATTCTTAACACTATCTGATCCGACGTCTTGAGGGTTATTATGATATTTTGTTTAAATGTGATTGAGGATTTGTTTGCTTTTGCCATTTTCGAGCAATGTATTTTAGTTTGTCCCCTGGGCTAACAATATGTCATCCTAGACTTCCTTCAAACTAAAAAATTACCACCTGATCGAAGGCCGATTTCTTCTGTTACAAGCTCGCTATAGTTCCTTCAGAAAAAAATCGACACCTGAATGAGATGAAGCGTGTTATTATCGCCAAACTAATGGGGTGAAACGTCTTAAAATCTCTAAACTAATAGTGCGAATAAGGGGAGGTCCTAAAAGATCCCCATCCGACCAAGTTAGGATTAAGAGACGGCCCACCAGAGGAAGAGAGAGAAAATCAGTCCAAACACTCACAATAAAAGCAGATAAGAAAATCCATTCAATTATAAAGGAAAATTAATCAGCCTAATATATTGGCATCGAAAGAAGAGAGATGTGAGAGAGTGTAGGCGGATGGGTGTATGTGTGAATGGGTGTGTGTGTGTGAGAGAGATTGTGTGTGAGTGGTGTAGTGTGCTGTGTGTTCGTGTGAGAGAGACAGAGACAGAGACAGAGAGAGAGAGAGAGAGAGAGAGAGAGAGAGAGAGAGAGAGAGAGAGAGAGAGAGAGAGAGAGAGAGAGAATACGAGACAGACAGACAGAGCTACAGAGAACTTGAGTAATAAGGAGGGCGATAAAAACTCTCAGCCGCTACCGATCTCTCCGTGTGGAAGTTAGCGGGACGGAAGGGGGGGGGGGGGTAATTAGGAACCCGGAATTGGACGGGCCTGGGACTTAAAAAGGAAAAGACAGACAGGCGGAGACATTGATGGATAGTTAGATAGATAGATAGGTATATAAATAGATATATATAGACATAGATACACTGATAGAGAGCCAGGCAGAAAATTTGGTGGGGTCAGAGAGATACATTGATGGACAGAAAGATAAACAGAACATTTTATAGAGGGACAAGCAAATACATTGATAGGCAGACAGATACATTGATAAGGGGATAGGCCGACGGACAGAGAAACTGATATCAGTAAACCTGCTAATGGAATAAAATATCTTATGTGTTTTGTACTAGGTGTTGTTGCACAATTTTTGAATCAATTTTGAGCCTGTAAAAAAATTCCACATTTAACAGGCTCAGCCTCGGTATATTATATAACTTTGTGTATTTCAAATGTATTACTGTTAAGGCTAAATAAACTTCTATTATTAAAAAGAGGGCTAAAAAAAACATACAGACAATACAGTTCCGAGAATCCTAGGACAGGGTAAAATAACTTTATTCTTTACTGACAACAAAGACTGGACAACCTACGACAGACAGTCCTTGAAAAGAGAACATTGTACTCCTTCAGACGTAGCTTGAAGGAGCACCTGAACCGAACAGCTGCGGGAAGGGAGCTCCAAACTTATGTCTACTACTAAAATATACGACATAAGAGATAGGCAAAAACAAACTAAACATTATTACTTAAATATTTTAACAAGTCCAACTATAGAATGTAAAGTATTTTAGTTTCTATCTATCTATTCTATCTATATGCTCAGGCCCAATCCCCATTTTGGGGGTAGCCGACTCAAGACAGAGCAAGAACAGGGAAAACACAAAAACAACATAAAACAACAAATAAACACAGACAAAAAGCACAAACTCACACACATCCAGGTTACCCAGGAGAAGACCCAGAGACCAGGGTCACCAAGGTCGCTCCAGCACTCCCCCGGCCCCCGACCACCCGGAGAGGTTCCGATCTCGGCAGGCAGACATGCAGCGGAGCCAAAGCCATAAGCCCTCCCACCACACTTCCAGGCGCACCCTTCATATTAATCGTCTCCCCTGGCCAGGCGCCTGATGGACTATTATCTAGTCCAACTTGCGCCCGACCCCTTACTCCAAATGACCACGTGTTCACTCAACTATTCACAAGCATTCTCCATTCACTCCTGTCCACCACCACTTCCCCTGCCTGATCTATAGTCATTCCTCTATCATCCAAAGCCTTTCTTACACAGTCTCTCCATCTCAATGGGGGTCTTCCTGCCCTTCTATCTCCCCTTGTACCTGACTCACATATTCTCTTTGTAAGCCTTTCATCTCCCATTCGTTCAACATGACCATACCAGCTCAGCACCCTTCTGTCCACTCTGGCTGACAAATGTTCCTGCTGCCCCACTCTCCTACGTATCTCTTCATTCCTCAATCTGTCTCTACGAGTAACTCCACACATACTCCTCAAGCAGCTCATCTCCATCACATCCAGCCCTCGTTTCTCCTTTTTCTTCAGAGCCCATGTCTCAGCCCCATACATCACTGTTGGCACAAAAATTCCTTGATACAGTGCACTTTTTACTTTCACTCCGAGACTTCTCGTCTTCCACATACTTCCCATTGCTCCGAAAACCTTCCTTCCTTCACACACTCTCTGTTTTACCTCCACTTCCATACCTCCACTCCTGCTTATCATTCCTCCTAGATATTTAAAACACTCTACTTGTTCCAATATTTCCCCATCCAGCCTCACATCTAGATTCACCCTATGCTCTCCCCTATTACACACCATTACTTTACTTTTATTGACGTTCACCTTCAGTTTCCTCCTTCCACAAACCACACCAAACTCTTTGACTACCCGCTGCAGTTTCTCATCAGAATCCGCCACCAATGCTGTGTCATCAGCGAACAGCAACTGATTCAACTCCCAATCTCTACCATTCTTTCCTACTAAACCCAATCCTCTTCCCATAGTTCTCCTTTTCACCTCCCTCACCACACCATCCATAAACATATTAAACAGCCATGGTGACATTACACAACCCTGTCTCAAACCTACCTTTACCTCAAACCATTCACTCTATTACTATTTCAGTTTAGCCCATATAAATATTTGTTCTAAATTGTTTACTGCTCATATTCATTTACATTTTGTGTTATTAATAGAAGATCTCAAAATCGTAACAAGAGTGGTTCACATTATAATACAGCCAACATTTTCCTGACTGCATCAAATCAACACACCAAACAATTAAGCCAGCACAGGTTACCAGCAGTGTCTATACTGGGGTTCCATGTAATCTCAACCAGTAGATCATTTCAACCAGTAGATCATTTCAACCAGTGCCAAATTAACCCAAACCAACCAAACCAGTGCCTAAATATAGTACTAACCTAACCTAACTTAACCGCATTGGTTGATTTGGTACTGGTTGAGAGCTACTTGTTGAAATGGTCTACTGGTTGAGTTGTCCGGTCACCCTATACTGGAGCCACACTATACTCTGTTTCTTTTCAGCTGACGAGAAACTGGATCTCTTAGCAGCAAATATATCGATACTTGATGGAAAAATATGAAACTACTATGTCTCTGCATCATATTAAGACCAAGTTTATATAATCAGTATTATATTTCACTACAACATCTTCAAAATAACTGAGAAACATTGATGGGAACTTTTCAATTTACCGTCAGATGAAAAGAAACAGAACATAGTAACTTAGAGGATGATTGGTTGGGAGGGCTATGTGAAGTGGTCCATGAAGCGGAATAATACTAGTCTCATTTCCAAAATATGAAAATATATTGAAGGAATTGACCACTTGCGAGTTTTGGTCTATAAGGAAGTTGGAGCCGTGGCCATCAATATTTAGCAAAATTATGGGTTAAAATACGGTCATAATACATTTATAAATACATATAACCAAATTGATTATGCATTTTACCACTCAGAAACCCACATTATTATTGCGTTTTTCTTTAATATTGATGTTCACGGCTCCAACTTCCATATAGCCTGAAACTCGCATGAGGTCAATTGGAAGGAACTGTGAGCAGAATGGTAGAAAAAGGCTGGAGAGGTGTCTGGAAGGAGCATAGTGTGGGTAGATACTCCTTGAGGAAACTATTATTTTAGTGTCACAGTTTTACTATTGTATGTGGTGTTCTATGTGTGACTGGTAGGGTAGAAAGAAGGGAGGCGTCCAAGTAGTGTTGTCAATTTAGCTACTTTCTCGCTAGAGCTGGAGGTATTTACTTCGACCTAGAGAATTTTGTTTACATCTAGTGACATAATTCTAGCGATATTCTGGAGATTTGAGCCATTTTAGAGTGATATTGTAGAGATTGTGGCATTAATCTAGTGATTTTCGGCTTTTATACACTATCTAGCAGACTTGATTTGGTAACACTGTGTCCAAGTTAGCGGTTGATTGAGGGCAGATGTGACGACGGAGTGGTGGGGAGAAGAAAAACACGAGCGTAAGGAAATTGGCAATCTAAATGAAATAGCTTCTGGTGGATTGTGATGTAGGATGAGGCGGGGAAGAGGTCGGGAAAAGATCAGGAGTGGTAATTATAATATAAATTAAATTGGGAAGGATGATTTAAAGCGGAATCATTCAAAAGGTATTCAGGCCATTTGTTTTGGAATACTCTAACTTGTTTTTTTCTGAATAAAAATGCATAATATTTCAATCACATAAGATGATCTACTTTTAATTTATAGTCTATTTGATTTCAGCTGACGGTAAACTGACATGACACCATCTTGATTACGCAGCGTATGAGGTCACTAATTATGGAACTTGGCAATATGATGTCGAGAAATATTGGTTTCATTTTTTTCTGTTCAGCATCGATGAATCAGATGCTAAGGGAAACAATTTATCGTCAGTTGAGCAAATAACAAACTATAGTTGTAGATACCAACAAAAAATATCTCTGGAATGCTTAATAATAATAATATTTAAAATGTGCCGAAAAGCGTGCTTGTGTGACAAATAGGGAAACAATCACTTATATTTTCAGAGTGACTCGCCCATACTCATCCTATACTATACAAGCTTAAGCCAACCTTATCTAAGTATTATTAATCTAATCAGCCTATTATGATGATGGTAATTATCATTGTCAGCATCACCACCTCCACATAAGTATTACTTTTCCTCTCTATAAATCCAGGCTGCCTGCCTGCCTCTCTCTCTCTCTCTCTCTCTCTCTCTCCATACAAGACGGTGCGTTGAAATGGATAGAAAATTGGCTCAGCGACAGAAAGCAAAGAGTAGTAATAAACCGTAAGGCATCTAAGTGGACCAATGTATGTAGCGGGGTACCCCAGGGATCGGTGCTAGGTCCAATTATCTTTCTAATTTACATCAACGACATAGATGAGGGTCTCGACACCTGTACAATCTCAAAGTTTGCTGACGATACAAAAATTGCAAATAGCGTACTCTCAAAAGAACAAGTTGACGATATGCAACACAATCTAGATAAGTTCTCACGTTGGGCGCAAATTTGGCATATTAGTTTCAATGCGGATAAATGTAAACTACTACATATCGGATACCAAAATGAGAAAGCAAACTATTCGATAAATGGCACCGAGCATAAGACTGTAGACAGAGAAACCGATCTGGGAGTTACAATATCGAGTAACCTAAAACCTAATCAACAATGTTCAGAAGTTGTTAAGAAGGCAAACAAAATAATTGGCTTTATAGGCAGGTCATTTGAGCATAAATCTAAAGAAGTTATCCTAACCCTTTACAATTCCTTAGTCCGCCCTCTTCTGGAATACTGCGTTCAATCCTGGTGCCCTTATTACCAAAAAGATATAGACAAGCTAGAACGAGTTCAACGTAGAGTTACCAAAATTATACCTAGCCTAAAGAACAAACCGTACGAGGAGCGTCTTAGAGAATTAAATCTATTTCCTTTAACCCAACGCATATTAAGAGGCGACTTAATTCAAGTGTTCAAAATCATCAAAGGCATCGACAATATGATAAGTACTTCACTATCGACCAATCTAATTATACGCAGGGAAACGGCTTCAAAATTATTGGTAAAACTTTTAACTCACACGAATCTAAGAATGTCTTCTTCAATCGAGTTGTCAACTTGTGGAATGGGCTTCCCCAAGACGTTATAGACTGCAGCACCTTTGATTCTTTTAAACTTCGCCTAGCCAAATATCTTGCGTCAAACCCGTGACTGACTGCGTTTGTAAATGAATAAATTTATTTTATCCACCCCTCAGTTACTAACCCATCTGTCCCCTACTAACTTCCTTATCCTGCCATGGACATTAGTTCCAGGGCAGTATTTCCCTTTCCAATGTTCCCTTACCCACTCTAAACCACTGTTTGGACACTTGATCCTCAGTGTTTTGGATGACAAGCAGCCTAGAAGGGTCACTAGATCTGTTGTTGCTTGATTTCCTTTGTACTCCTTTGTACTCTCTATCTCTCTCTCCAGAGATTTTCTAAATCCAATTGATTGTAATAATAGGTCAGAACAATAACTGTTAAACGTAAACCTCGATATAAGTAACTGTATCTATAGGGTTGTACTGGTGTACAGGCCTTCACATCAAAATTTTGAAGAGGATGAACTTCTGTGCGCAAGACTGAGTGTCTTATCGACGGCAGAACCAGTGAGATCTTTGGTTACTTTAATTGTCTGGAAAACTGGGAAGCAAGAACTGTCGATGCTGAACGTAGGTGTATTGTTAACTTTGCTAATGATAACCTTTTGACCCAGTGGGTGAACGAGCCAACAAGAGGTAACAACTTACTAGATCTTGAGTTCACCACTGAAGAAGAAAGTGTAACCAATTCAATTCATTTGTTTTTCAATTCAATTCAAAACTTTTTATTGACATGAACATATTTACATTTTACAAAGATATACAATAATCATGCACAATCAAGTACCGTAAGTTCATAGCAATGAGGACATATACCTATACAGTATATGTCCTATCATCCTTCATATAATAATTTAAAAGTGGAAGTTATAATATTAAAATATATTTAATAAGATTTAATAGCCATCAAGTATAATAGTTTGTAAATTAAAAATTATTTATCTAAAATATACTGTTTAAGATTTTGCTCGAACAAAATAATGAACATTGGTGATTTATTTTTTTTTTTTTTCTGAAAATGTATTCCAAATAATAATTCCTTTTTACCTAAGCATTTTATATACCTCTGAAGTTCTACCTATTAATACATGTATTTGGGTTCTCTGGTTAGTTAGATATTAATGAACTCCTTTATTTCTACAAAACATGTCATTCAGATCTGCAGGCAATATATGCTTCATAAATTTAAACATAATTTTGTTATACAATATTCATATAATTTTGACAAAGCATATCTGGTGGGAAATCACTCAAAGGTAGTGACAGCAATCTCTCTTCGCTCTTATTGCGACAGACCCTATCTATCTATCTATTCTATCTATATACTTAGGCCCAATCCCCACTTTTCCTATTTATATTTTTATTTTATTTTTTTTTATTATTTTTTTGGGGAGGTGGGGATGGGGGGGGGGTACTCAAGACAGAACCAGAATAGGGACAACACAAAACACAACAGAAAACAATGAACACACAGAAACAAAATACAAATTCACACACATCTAGGTCATCCAGGAGAAGACCCAGAGACGAGGGTCACCAAGGTCTCTCCAGCACTCACCCGGCCCCCGATCACCCGGAGAGGTTCCGATCTCGGCAGGCAAACATGCAGCGGAGCCGAAGCCACAAGCCCGCCCCCTACACCTCCAGGCGCACCCTTCATATTAATCGTCTCCCCGAGCCAGGCGCCTGATGGACCATTATGTAGTCCAACTTGAGCCCGACCCCTTTCCCCAAATGACCACGTGTTCACTCATCTATTCACAAGCATTCTTCATTCTTTCCTGTTTATTACCACTTCTCTTGCAAGATCTATAGTCATTCCTCTATCATCCAAAGCTTGTCATACACAATCTCTTCATCTCAATGGGGGTCTTCCTGCCCTTCTATCTCCCCTTGTATCTGACTCACATATTCTCTTTGTATGCCTTTCATCTTCCATTCGTTCAATGTGACAGACCCACCAGTCGAAATTAAATTTCCTTTGAGCAAATTTTGAAGGTCTTTGGGAGAGCTTATCCTCAGACTTGAGGGTGATGATGTTATTGCCATTTGGTGCTCACTCTACAAGCTGCATTCGTTCCCACTAAACTTACCAAATCAGGCTCACCTCAACCAAATGGTTCACAAATTACATAGCTTCGGCAATTAGAAAGATGAATGGTTGCATTCAGAAAGGCCAAATGGAGTCAGGACCAAAGAAATCTACAGTAGATTTCTTCGAAAATATGTGTAGGAGAGTGAAATCTCTTATAATGGAAGCAAACCAAACTGAAGACCTTAGGGTTGCAGGCATCTGTTAAGAGAGGCTTAAAAATTTCTTCAGCTATGTGAACAGTAGGATGCCATTCAAAAATAACATTGAAGCTCTAAAGAATCCAACAGGCCAACAACAAACCTCTGACACTGAAAAAGCTAAATCTGAAAATGACTATTTTGCCTCACTATTCACAAGGGCAAATACCAGTGACATGCCAAATCCAGGATTAGTGCATGAAGGTGAAGTTCTTAGCAGAATTAGATAAAGCCCATTGGATATAGCAAAATAATAGGTAAGTTAAATGGGTTCAAGGCATATGCTCCAGATGGCTTTCGTCCCCGAGTTGTACTGGCAAATGTAACCCCAATTTTTAAGAGGGGATCATGAGTGGCCCAAGGATTATCGTCCAATTCGCATTAATTCTATCATAGTAAAACTTTAAGAAGGGTTTCATGCAACACCGATTATGACTTAGCAATTTCATGGAATATTGTCATAGAATGCTGAGTATGACAAAAGTATAGCCATAGATATCCTTTAATTAGATTTTCAAGATGCTTTTGACAGTGCCTCATTGCAGGCTAATATCAAAAGTGAATGCCCTAGGTATCAATACACATATTCGTAGAACGTTGGCTACCAGGTAGACAGCAACGGGTGGTAATAAATGGTGTTTCTTTTGAGTAGGCTCCAGTTGCTTCTGGAATTCCTCAGGGATCAGTCCTTGGCCCACTTCTGTTTATCATATACAGTATGTAAATTACATCAATATAGTATGTTGAGCGTGATCTCCAAGTTTGCAGATAACATTAACCTTTGCATGAATGTACATGACCCAAATGGGTTTGAACAGCTCAGGATAAATCTAAACAGATTGGGTAAATGGTCTGTGGCAGATGCCACTAAATATGAATAGTACAAGGTGATGCATATCGGCCAAGCAAACCCCAAGTCAGGTTATTTGCTATTGGAAATGCCTCTGAAAGTGACTGATTTGGAAAAAGGATTTGTGTTCTGATTAGCAGTTACCTAAAGTTGTCCAAGCACTGCATTGAAGTAGAGAAGAAATCTTAGAAACTATTGGGCTATATTAACAGGCAATTCAAGTATAGAAATAAGGAAATAATCCTCACACTCTACAACGCTCTGGTACGTCTTCTCCTGGAGTATGCTGTTCAATTTTGGTCTTCAGCACTCAGTATAAATAAAGAGTAACTGGAAGGAGTACAAGAGTACAAAGATTATGAGAGCTTGATTGAGATTTCTTGGAAACATGCAGACTACAGGGTCAGCTCACTGAAGTTTAAAACAAAAAATTAATGGGTTTAACAATGTGGACTATACCAAAATGCTTAGGCTAAATATAAGTACAACACACAACCTTGACTTGAAGTTAGAAAGAATTGAAAAGGTTCAGCCCTAGTATTTGTGGAATCTTTTTTTACATATAAGATCTGTTCTACCTGGAACAAACTTCCCTCAGAATGTGTAAAGAGTTCTTCAGTAGAGCAGTGAAAGGAGAGAGAAGATAGTATTTTGCACACTCTGTACTCTGTAATAAGTGTAGTGTCCTGCACAATCTGTCTTTTTCCATTTCGAGTACATCCCAGGAGTCGACCGCAAGGTCTGAGGTACTAATTATTCCATGTAATTCCTTGGAACTCTCTCTCTCACGTCCTAACTCAACACAAACTGGACACGACAGCCTCTGGACGGTCTACGGCGGGGAGAGAAAAAAAGTGGCCACCTAGGAAAAGACGAGAAAAGGTCTGGAAAAAGTCAAATGGAAATATCTCAGGCCATTTAGAGGGGATGGGATTGGGCCTTGGTATTTTACGGTATGGGAGGAGAAAGGTGAGGGCTACTTTTTTTTGTTTTTGTTTTTTGGTGGAAGGTGTGGTGAAGAATGGTGTGCATGCATACACACACACACACACACACATATATATATATATTATATATATATATATATATATATATATATATATATATATATACTGTATAATATATACTATATATATATATACTCCTAGACAAAGTAGAAAGGAAGGCCTTTCGTATCATTAATTCCCGTCCACTCACCAATTCTTTGCAATCTCTCTCTCCGACGCAATGTTGCATCTCTCTTGCTATTCTATCGCTATTACAATAATCAGTGTTCCTCAGAGCTCTCCCAGTGTATACCACCTCCTCTACGTAGGGTACGTGGTAGGCTACCTGTCCTGCAAAACAATACCACCCCTACTCCGTGCAATTCTCAAACCTAAGAGTGAAACGTTGCTCTCAGTCTTTCTTCTATTCAACAGCTGAGCTCTGAAACTTTCTCCCAGAATCAGTCTTTCCCTCCTCCTATTACTTAAATTGCTTCAAACTCCCGTGTGTTCAGGCATTTTGGCTCGAACGTCCCTCGATTTTGACGCTGTCACTCTTTCAACTATGGGGGACTACAACGTGTAGAGAGAAAGAGAGAGAGAGAGAGAGAGAGATTGATTTGATTTGATTTTGCCCCGAGGGGCGAGTTTATTGAGCAGCGCCCCCCATCCTGTGAGGGGACAACCACTAGTAAGGCGATACATACTGCTCAAAGAGCCATTATTCCACTGAAACAACAGCATCGTCGTCTGGTTACATTCATAGTTGTGTTTATAAGTCAGGTTGGCATTATTCAGATGTGTTATTATAGTTTCCTCATTTAATTGTCACATGGTCTGTATAAAAAAAAAAAATAAATAAAAAAAAAAAAAAAAAAAAAAAGCAAGCAAGCTTGTAGTGACTGAATTATTAATTGCCAGGTTGTAAATAATAGCACTACTGAACTAGTGCAATCGTATGAGGAGACTATTCATATTTTCATTACATCAATGATTATTGAGATCATAGTTAGCTAAATACAATTATTACAAAAATAGGCAATGGTATAAATCAACATAATACATAATTTAATACAGGCGGACATAATCATGATCCGGTTCGTTGTGCACTGGGAGCTAAGGTGTCTTGAGATCGCCTCGTACCCATACACAACGAACGTATTATAGTCTGCATGGTTGGTATCTAATTGAATATACTTAGTGGGTATTTCAAGAATGTCAGGGGTAAGGAAATGTGATTTGTATATTAGAAGACTGTGATTAACGAGACGTGTAACATGTGGAGGGAGGTGGTAGAAAGAGAGGGATCTCGTTGGGGGTGGAAGTTTCGCTCCCAGGAATTTTCGTTCCTGTGGTATTTCAATAATAATAATAAAATAATAATAATAATAAGGGGACAACCACTGGCAAGGCAATACATACTGCTCAGAGCCATTATTCTACTGTAATAACAGTATCGTCGTCTGGTGTTATTATAGTTTCCTCATTTGATTGGCACATGTGCTGTATATACGTGCTCATGGAAAAAAAAAAAAAAACAATAAATGTGACTGAATTATTAATTGACAGGTAAATAATAGCACTACAAAACTAGTGCAATCATATGAGGAGGCCATTCATGTTTTCTTACATCAATGGTTATTGAGATCATAGTTAGCTGAATACAATTATTACATACATGATGTTGCTAATATTTCGAACTACATTAATTATTATGCAATAATAGTACCACAAATATATTACAATCATATGAGGGACACTTCGCATTCTTCATTACATCAACGGTTATTGAGGTCATAGTTAGCTGAATACAAGAGTCACATACATAATGTGACTAATATTACCAACTACCGAAGTTATAATGGAATTATAGTAATACAAATATTTTACAAAGATGAGTTACATGGTTCAAATTCTTATTACAATAATGGTTATTGAGGGGATAGTTAGCGCAATATGACCAGTGGAGAAGTTTACATGCCGATAGTAATATAATATTTAGTAGGGTGTGTGGTTATGGGAGAGAGGGAGGGGGGTTGTAGGAGGTAGAGGAATGGGTGGGAGAGGAGGAGGAGTAGCGGGGGGGGGGGGGGAGGAGGAGGAGGTAAGGTACTCCAGGGAGGAGGAAAGTGTGAGAGGGGAGGTGTGTGTGTGTGTGTGTATGTGTTGGGGAGGGTGGGACATACTACATATAAATAAGTTGTTTAAGGCCAGCGATAGTACTGAAGATAAATATGGTAGTAAAAAAAAAAAAAAAAAAAAAAAAAAAATCTTAAAAGGGAAAGTTTGAATTTCAACGCAAGTCTACAGATATCAGCAGTATCGCTTCATCGTACCTGACACAACATATCAATAAGTAGGGAAGGAAACTATACGTGCAAAGATCAAGATTCAATTAAGTTTAGTAGCAAAACAATATTCAGAAGGAAGATACTAGTAGTCCTCCGGGATGGATATGCCGCATATCCGAAGGTACTTAATTGTAGATCAAACCATTAGCAAAGAATATTGAGGACAATTATGTTGCTTACATATGCAAGGGTCATGTATATTGGCTTGCAAAAGGATATGAATTGGCACTTAACAGATTATTTAAATAAAAGCTGTGTTAGAGGCTCAGAGGGATATGTATATACTGTACATTGTCAATCTATTAAATGAGAATAGCAGTGATAAGTAAAGAAATACTGACTGATATTATAAGTGTGACATGATCAATGAAAATATGAAATCGTGTAGAGGGCGTTACAAAGGGTTTAAGTGTGACCTTGTAAGAAAGAAGAGATGTGTGGAGGGCAAGGGGTGCATACTTATAAGGTTCATGTTTCATGTTTACAGTACATATTATTGTGAGGGGCAAAAGTTCTTGTGTTTTTTAGTATGTTATTGATTACGTTATTCTTTAGCATGTATATTGCTTGATCCTCAATTGTGGTTAACTGATTATTCCTGTATTCCCTAATCATTGGGCATTCCAGGATATAGTGCTCGAGAGAGTGTTTGTTGGGAGCTCTGCAAACCCTACATTGCCTGTGCTCTTCTTCTACCTGCCAATTCAGCTGCCATGGATAACAATAGCCAAGCCTTATTCTTGCATGTACTGAGTCTACCCACCTACTCGTTGTACGTTTACCATAGGTGTATTTGGTCGTAAATGCTACTTTATTATAGTAGTTTATAGATCGGCTGGTATTATGATGTCTAGCTCTGTCTTCATCCACTCTTTCTTCTTGTGTCTTTTTAATTATAGTTCTCATTTGTTTCAATGACAGTTCAAGAATATGATCAGGTTCTTCTTTCTCTGAGGCCTCCTTGGCAAGCTTATCTGCCCTTTCATTGCCGGGGATGCCTACATGTGAAGGAATCCAGGCAAATTTGACCCCTAGCCCCTTCTCCCCTACACATTTTATCCCCCGTCTGATATCTTGTACAAGGAAAGGATAGGTGGGTTGGGGGCTAGAGATAGCTTCCAAGGCCGCCCTGCTGTCAGATAGGATAAGAATATTCTTTCCCCTTCGAAAGATACTCCCAATTCCCATCGCTATTGCCACCAGCTCAGTTTGAGTGGAGGAGGCCCAGTCCTGTAGCCTGGATAGTTCATCGTCTTCCTGAGCAAAGTTGCCACCACTCATAATAGTGATGGCAGCTCCTGCCCTTCCAGTTACGGTGTTAAGTGAGCCGTCACAGTATACCTGATCAGTGTTCTCATCTGTCATATCTTCTATTAGTGACATAAAGTTTGTCTTCAGAGCGTAGGACGGGATCTCAGACTTTTTTGTGTAGAGTTGAGTCACTATAATCTCAATAGTGGCCTCTTCCCAGGGCGGAAGGGGGACACTCAATTGCCGGTCATCTGGATGGTAGTCTGTAAGCTGGCTGGCGCGGGTGGGGTCAGTCAGTTGCCAGTCACCGATATAGTAGTCTGTAAGCTGGTAGTCAAGAATGTCAGCAGCAGTTACATGTGGCCAGTCCCTGCCTTTTAAGTCATCTATTCTAAGTAGCTCCATTAGTGCAGTCTTAGGTCGTGTTTCTCTGTCGTCTCTCAGTGTTCGTATGCCTATTATCATATTTGTTTCTTTTATTCTATCAGTGATGGACGATAGATTTAACTCATATCTAAGATTCTTTACCTTGACATTTCTCGGACATCCAAAAATAAGTCTCATGGCCTCATTTTGCAGTTTGTCAAGTTTTTCGATCTGATTAGCAGGTAGACAGGAGAGAGCAGGTGCATGGTAGTCAATTACTTATCTAATATAGGCAATGTACATGGTCCTGAGGATAGTGATGGAGGCACCCAAGCCTTTCCACGACATTACTTTAAGGGGCCTTAGTCGTCTTTTACAGGTGGTCATTACATGATTAAATTCAGCATTATTACCCTGTAGTCCCCCAACATACACTCCCAGATATTTATAATAGTCTACCCTCTCCAGTACATTACCATGGAGATGTAGAGGCTTGTTACGATTCCAACCTTTTGTTATGGCTTTTGTTTTGTTTGTTGATATTACCCGGCCTAATTGGTCACAAGCTTCTCCTACCAAGTCTAGGGCACGTTGCATGTCCCTGTGACTATCGGCCTGGATCAAAATATCATCAGCATAGCTTTCACAGATCACTCCTCTAGGAAATTTGAGTCTAACAATAATGTGCATTAATATGTTGAATAGTATTGGACTTAATACTCCCCCCTGTGGTGTACCCAGCTCAAGCTTACGTACTTCAGACTTTTTACCTTGAAAGACGACATATGCACTTCTATTGCTGAGGTATTCCTTGATCCAGCCCAATAGTTTACCTTTTACACCCATTTTCGCCAACTCACAAAGTATTACATCCCTGTTTGCTACATCAAATGCACCCTTTAAATCTAAAAATACAGTAAAGTTACACCTATGGTTAGAAAGATATGATGTGATACAGGACATTGTACTTCTGCCTTTGATGTAGCCATTCAAATGCGGGCTCAATTGTGACTCTATTTTGTGCAGTAGCCTATTAAGGACAATCCTTTCAATTGTCTTGCAATAACAAGAAAGAAGTGATATAGGTCTCATGGCTGTAACAGAACCAGCCTTGTGTACAGGAATTATGACAGCTCTTTTCCAGTCAGGAGGGATGACACTGTTGCGATAGCTAAGGTTAAAGAAATCCAGCAATGGATTGCCTGCAACCTCTGTCATTGCACGTAGAATGGGATATGTTATCCCATCCTCCCCTGGGGCACTACTTTTGTTGTTGGATAGGGCTCTTTGGAGCTCGTAAGTGTTTATATCTTTACACGAGTCATCCTTAATGGCTATTGCTTCGTCTACTTGTTGGCGAAAATCCGGCAGGTTGGGTCCTAGCTTATTCCTAACTCTGAGAGGCAGATTACTGTAGGTGGAGGCAGAGGCCCATTCATCCATAAGGGTTTGAGCATATTCCTGAGGGTGGGGATGTGCTGCAGCTTGGTTAGTTTTCCCCCTTGCAATATTTATTTTCCTCCACACAACACTGATAGAGAGAGAGAGAGAGAGAGAGTACACAGGACTACAAAGGAAATCAAGCAACAACATATCTAGTGGCCCTTCTAGGCTGCTTGTCCTCCAAAACACTGAGGATCAAGTGTCCAAACAGTGGTTTAGAGTGGGTAAGGGAACATTGGAAAGGGAACTACTGCCCTGGAACTAATGTCCGTGGCAGGATTAGGAAGTTAGTAGGGGACAGATGGGTTAGTAACTGAGGGGAGGATAAAATAAAGTTATTCATTTACAAACGCAGTCAGTCGCGGGTTTGATGCAAGATATTTGTCTCGGCGAAGTTTAAATGAATCAACGGTGCTGCAGTCTATAACATCTCGGGGAAGCCCATTCCTTAAGTTGACAACTCGATTGAAGAAGACATTTTTAGCTTCGTGTGAGTTAAAAGATTTACCAATAATTTTGCACCCGTTTCCCCGCGTGTAATTAGATTGGTCGATAGTGAAGTACTTACTACAGTTCATATTGTCGATGCCTTTGATGATTTTGAACACTTTAATTAAGTCGCCTCTTGATCTGCGCTGGGTTAAAGGAAATAGATTTAATTCTCTAAGACGCTCCTCGTATGGTTTGTTCTTTAGGCTAGGTATCATTTTGGTAACTCTACGTTGAACTCGTTCTAGCTTGTCTATATCTTTTTGGTAATAAGGGCACCAGGATTGAACGCAGTATTCCAGAAGAGGGCGGACTAAGGAATTGTAAAGGGTTAGGATAACGTCTTTGGATTTATGCTCAAATGACCTGCCTATAAAGCCAATTATTTTGTTTGCCTTCTTAACAACTTCTGATCATTGTTGACTCAGTTTAAAGGTTACTCGATATTGTTACTCCCAGATCGGTTTCACTGTTTACATTCTTAAGCTGAGTGCCATTCATCAAATAGTTTGGTTTCTCATTTTGGTATCCGATATGTAATACTTTTCATTTATCCGCATGGAAACTCATTTGCCAAATTTGGGCCCAACATGACAACTTATCTATATTGTGTTGCATATCGTCAACTTGTTCTTTTGAGAGTACGCTATTTGCAATTTTTGTATCGTCAGCAAATTTTGAGATTGTACAGGTGAGACCCTCATCTATGTCATTGATGTAAATTAGAAAGATAATTGGTCCTAGTACCGATCCGTGGGGTACCCCGCTACTTACATTGGTCCATTTAGATGCCTTACCGTTTATGACTACTCTTTGCTTTCTGTCGCTGAGCCAATTTTCTATCCATTTCAACACACCGTCTTGTATTCCATGCGCTTTTAGCTTTAGCAGTAAAAATTTGTGGGGAACTTTGTCAAAGGCTTTTTGAAAATCAAGGTATATAATATCTACAGCTTTACTCTCATCGTAGAGGTTGAGGATATCGTGGAAGAAGTCTAAGAGGTTTGTTAAACAGGAACGTTTTTTACGAAAGCCGTGTTGAGTATCTTTAAGTATGTTATTTTCCTCTAAGTGATTTACGAGTCTGTCTCTTATAAGTGTTTCTAGCATTTTACATACAACTGAGGTTAAGCTAATTGGACGATAGTTACTGGGTAGGGATTTGCTGCCTTTTTTTTTGAGAGAGAGAGAGAGAGAGTACAAAGGAGTACAAAGGAAATCAAGCAACAACATATCTAGTGACCCTTCTAGGTTGCTTGTCCTCCAAAACACTGAGGATCAAGTGTCCAAACAGTGGTTTAGAGTGGGTAAGGGAACATTGGAAAGGGAATTACTGCCCTGGAACTAATGTCCGTGGAAGGATTAGGAAGTTAGTAGAGGACAGATGGGTTAGTAACTGAGGAGGGGATAAAATAAAGTTATTCATTTACAAACGCAGTCAGTCGCGGGTTTGATGCGAGATATTTGTCTATGCGGAGTTTAAATGAATCAACGGTGATGCAGTCTATAACGTTTCGGGGAAGCCCATTCCACAAGTTGACAACTCGATTGAAGAAGAAATTCTTAGATTCGTGCGAGTTAAAAGATTTACCAATAATTTTGCAACCGTTTCCCCGCGTGTAATTATATTGGTCGATAGTGCAGTACTTACTACAGTTCATATTGTTGATGCCTTTGATGATTTTGAACACTTGAATTAAGTCACCTCTTAATCTGCGCTGGGTTAAAGGAAATAGATTTAATTCTCTAAGACGCTCCTCGTATGGTTTGTTCTTTAGGCTAGGTATCATTTTGGTAACTCTACGTTGAACTAGTTCTAGCTTGTTTATATCTTTTTGGTAATAAGGGCACCAGGATTGAACGCAGTATTCCAGAAGAGGGTGGACTAAGGAATTGTGAAGGGTTAGGATAACTTCTTTGGATTTATGCTCAAATGACCTGCCTATAAAGCCAATTATTTTGTTTGCCTTCTTAACAACTTCTGAACATTGTTGACTCGGTTTTAGGTTACTCGATATTGTTACTCCCAGATCGGTTTCTCTGTTTACATTCTTAAGCTGAGTGCCATTAATCGAATAGTTTGCTTTCTCATTTAGGTATCCGATATGTACTACTTTACATTTATCCGCATTGAAACTCATTTGCCAAATTTGGGCCCAACATGACAATTTATCTAGATTGTGTTGCATATCGTCAACTTGTTCTTTTGAGAGTACACTATTTGCAATTTTTGTATCATCAGCAAATTTTGAGATTGTACAGGTGAGACCCTCATCTATGTCGTTGATGTAAATTAGAAAGATAATTGGTCCTAGTACCGATCCCGGGGGTACCCCGCTACTTACATTGGTCCATTTAGATGCATTACCGTTTAAGACTACTCTTTGCTTTCTGTTGCTGAGCCAATTTTCTATCCATTTCAACACACCGTCTTGTATTCCATGCGCTTTTAGTTTTAGCAGTAAACGTTTGTGGGGAACTTTGTCAAAGGCCTTTTGAAAATCAAGGTATATAATATCTACAGCTTTACTCTCATCGTAGAGGTTGAGGATATCGTGGAAGAAGTCTAAGAGGTTTGTTAAACAGGAACGTTTTTTATGAAAGCCGTGTTGAGTATCTTTAAGTAAGTTATTTTCCTCTAAGTGATTTACGAGTCTGTCTCGTATGACCGTTTCTAGCATTTTACATACAACTGAGGTTAAGCTAATTGGACGATAGTTACTGGGTAGGGATTTGCTGCCTTTTTTTAATATCGGTGTTACGTTGGCTAGCTTCCACTGATCAGGCATAGTTCCAGACTGCAAGGATTTATTGAATAGTAATGTCAGTGGTTTGGAGAACTCATCCTTAGCTTCCTAAGAGAGAGAGAGAGAGAGAGAGCGCGAGAGAGAGAGAGCGCGAGAGAAAGAGAGCGAGAGAGAGAGAGCGAGAGAGAGAGAGTGATAGAGAGACAGAGAGCGAGAGAGAGAGACTTACATAGATACACTGGTCACGCAGATCTTACGATCCCTGCGAGGTGGTCAGGACTTGATCCTAGTATAGATAGCAAACCCACTTTCGCTTATTCTTATTAAGAGAAAGTGAATGGGAAGGATACGTGTCAATGTGGTAATGTAAGAACACATAAATTATACACTGTAAGGAAAGTGAAATAGTGTAAAATTACAAGAGAACTACCACACCGGTAAACAATCTCCTCCCCCCGCCCCCTATATCTTGCTCAACACCCGGAATGTGCCAGTTATAGTCGTTACTGGGTAATTGGGACCCCACCACTTTTTGACGTAATTCTGACGGATAGCAACAACAGATGGCGTTAGCGTCTAGTAGGCTTTAGGGCAAGATCTAGGGCATTTAATGTATAGAGTGGGGTTCCTGACCACTTATTGGCTCCTGGTACACGAAATACAAAATTGTATTCTCGGTCCTTTGAAGACAAGGCCAATCGGGTTTGCCATTGTTATAATTGACTTTCTATTGCAATGTCATGTACAGTATATCAAGGTTGGAGTATTGTGAAGGGTTATGTATTCAATGGTATACAATTATTGTCTGGTATTTATTTATAGTTTCAAATTTTACAAGAAATTTCTAAATATATTAAAACCGAACTAGTGATCAGCTTGCAAAACAACACGAGACGGCTATTGGAATTGTGAATGACAAATCAATAATCTTCCATTTTTCCACTGGCATGGTCTGAAAGCATCTTTGCTGTGACATATGCACTGATGATTAATAATTTCAAGTAAATCCGTGATTAGCCCTGGCTCCGGACACAGATCAACGCGTTCCCTGTTTTTTTCGCTATCATAAAACAATTGATTTCTCAAATAACTTTAATAATACTCCTTCAGTCAGGCTACCCTTATACCTACAGTGGCTGCACCCATGGCTACTTCTGCAGTTTATTTGTTTATGTTTGTTATGTGTATGAAGGAGACAACAGGCAGGTTTCCTGTACAAGTGTCTCCCCAAACCCAAAAGAGTGGCGGAGCCAAATTCAAGGGACGTAGACACTCGATTGTCAACACTCGGCGTCCAACTATTGTATGTGTGAAAGGGGCTTAACACAAAGTCTGCATAGTAAAAGGACCTACATTTCTCTTCCACTAATGCCTGGGTCACACATAGCCGAATGTGCGGCCGAATGCAGGCCGAAGCTGATTCGGCCATCAATCGGGGCTGAATAGCCCGAATGTCAGATTTCTGTTTACTGTCTAATCGCTATCGCCGATAGTATACCGATGAACACGAATACAAACATAATGCAAACATAATGCAAACCGAATGCGCACAGATTTTTTCCCGAATTCTAAAATTTGAATTTAAAAAAAAAAATTTTTTTGGTACAGCATCGGCAATGTGTCGGCGATTGTTCACCGATGGTGTACCGAATGCATATCGAATGCAGCCAGATGGTGTCACGATAACATCACGAATGCATACCGGGAAGCTTGTAAGCACACCTGCAGGTATATATTATAATGGTGGTCCAGATGTACCCCCACATTTTATCGCTGGAAGCAGGGCACAATGGACCTAATGGATGTGATCCCAAGTGATGTTAACAAGCAGGCAGTGCTTCTATGGAATAAAGCTCAAGCAGACACCCTACTATGTTTGCAATATATAATGTACATGGAAGAGGAGGAAAAAAAAGATAAAAACAAGAACAAGGCTCGCAAGAAGGGATCATGTTGGACATGTGGCTGGCTATTACGAAGAAAACAATTCTGCCAATGGGAAAACCTTCTGCTGGAGCTCATATTGGAGGACAAGATATCCTTCCGCAATTTCCTGCGCATGGATGAGGATCTCTTCACTGAACTGCTAGAAAAAATTCGATTTTTAACTGTCATTTTGTCGGGGATGGATCGGCGAATGCATACCGAAGGTATGGAATGCATACCGAATGCATACCGAAGTTTTGAAATGCATACCGAGGTCACAGCGAAAACTTTCTTTCGGGGCTGACTCGCCAAATTTTTCATGTAAAATGAAACTTTCGGTGACGTCACCGAGGCTCTACGGAACATCCCGAAAGGCTGCCGAAGTGCCCGAATTGGCCTCATTTTGGGGGCAGAGCGTTTCCCGAAGCCGCTTCGGTCTGCATTCGTCCTCAAATTCGGCTATGTGTGAATGGGGCATAAGGCCTATCTAATGCATAGGCCTAAGCACACACACACAGATTAACAAGCACGCTAAAACACACGCACACACACAGTGGTCCAGTGGTTTAGAGCGCTGTGTCTTGCGCACTGACCATGAGGGCCAGGCCGGGGTGAGTGTTCGAGTCCCCATCAGAATGGTAAAGTTTTTTTCGGCCATCGCGATGGAGAGAATTGTATCGTGGTTCCTCCCTAACCAAGCTGCTATAAGCCCGTGTTAGCCTACACATCTTCTCACCAATACAAAGTGCATCTGCATATGTACTTGGTGGGAAGCCAGGCACCTCACGGTCGCCAAAGGTCGCATGTGATCTTGTAGTTAAAGTAGAATAAGTATTGTACTGTACCTAGCTCTAAGGAAAACTCAGCCTCACACAATAAACCAACAATTATTATTATTAAGACTTTCACAAACACTATTACAAATACATAATCACAAAAAACACACACACACAAACACATATTTGATAATAACCTCAGATCTGTCTTCCTCGAATGCCTCTATACCTTAGAGGGTAACACGCACATTACAGTTGCATGATAAACGGCAGCAGATCCCTCTTCTATTAATGCCTCTCTAACTCGGTGGGAACCACCACCACCACCACCACATTACCGTTTATTATTATTATTATTATTATTATTATTACACACACACACGCACAGAGTTTCATGATAAACGGTCTCCGATCAACCCTTCCATGAATCGCTTCTCTTACTTACAAATTCAGACAGCATGCAGACAGATAGACAGCTAGGCAACCAGACAGACAATATTCAGTGGTTTCGCTTACACGTCAGTACGCCCACAATAATCTGGAGTATATTGGGCATAACTCTAAGAGTCAAAGGCTACTAAAGGTAGAGATTAATTAGGTTAGGTTAGAAATATAAATAGATAGGTTAGGTTGTTGTTGTTGTTTTTTTCCCCAAGCTGCCTGGCCGAACAGCCCCAAGGCCCCGAGCAAGGCCAAGGCCATAACCGAGCGCCCCCTCAGAACCCTCCCTGCCGACCACAATAAAGCCTGGGTGACCGAAGCCACTCCATGGCGGGGAGCTGAGGAGGGTGCGGAAACGCCCGGGAAACCAAAGACCCACCCAGGGCCCTGTGCCCCTCAGCAATTATGAAGAGAAAGTTGAGGGGCAAAGGAAAAATGTGACGCTTTGGCTTCCAATCTTGGTAGATTGGGAGGTCAATCCACGGAAGAGACGCCGTCACTTGAGATCTAGAAAATATATAAGTAAAAGGAACAGTCAGAGTAAGCTATGGGTATGGCAGAGATCGCTCAGTTCTCACAATTTAAGCTTTCGAAGATCACCTACCTAACTACCAGATAGGTTAGGTTAGATATGGTAGTTAGGTATGTGATCTTTGAAAGCTTAGATTGTGCGACAGTCTACGACATTGTTCGGTAGATTGTTCTACAAGTTAACCACTCTCATGGAAAAAAAAGGCTTTGTGTGAGTGAAAGGATATTTCTATTATTTTATATCAACTATTGTCAAGTAAATAATGGGATCAACATTGTCAAGGCCTTTGATTATATTATAAAAATTAATTGTGTCTCTTATTCTGCGCATCATTAACCTAAATAGATTTAGTTCCTTTAATCGTTTTTCGTATAGATTATTTCGTAGCCTGGAGATCATTTTAGTTACTCGCCACTGTGCTCTGCGGTAACCTTTTTCATAATATGGATACTGTAATACCCTGTACCCGCAAAAATCCCTCAACCACAAAACTACCCGAGTTTACGTCTGGGATAGCATAAAATAATCGTTGGTGGCGAAGTCTAAGAAATCCACCACGTGAATCACCACAAGACTATCACCTGATTCTTTCAAGAAGAACTAAGGTTGCTATTCTATTGTACGTCCGTGGTAGTACAAGGGGTTAGCGCGCGGGTCTGGTTGACCTACTGAGGGAGGTCACTAACCAGGTCACCTACAGGCACCTCACAACATGGAGAGTTTTCGGGAGGGTTTAATTCCCTTCGCACCCAGCATTTCAGATACCAACACTGAACCTCTTACCTCCCTTATCTGTGTATCCCCCCTCAACTTTAATTTAACCTTACTACAATATTCTAATGAGGACCAACCAACCAATTGTATGAAGTGACAATATATGTTTATTTTTTGTTAACACCCAAATGATATTCTACTACAGTGCATTCATTCGACATATATCGACAGGCCCCGCCCACTTCCCCAACCGTTATCATACGGCTGGCATGACTGTGCGAGGTAGGAGTGTCCAACAGTTCGTCAAACGTCAGTTCAGTTCCCTCCCGTCTTCTGAAGGGGGAAGTACGCTCATATTAAATGTACGCGGCGCTGAGCAAAAAAAATAACCCTCCAACGTCGTCACTGTTGACTGTGGAGAGAGAGACACATCTCCCGTACCAAACTATTATGTATCTATAAAGCACAACAGGATATTATGAATCTATTAAAAGACTGTTCTTCGTTTTACATTGCATGTATCATTTATTGAGCTAACAAAATCGGAAATGGAAAATCTGTTTCTGTTCGGTAGTTGGAGGCAAGATTGTTTACACTTCTTTCGAAAGTCGCTTCAAAGCCCACTGCTCTCCCCTGGCTAAATGATGTGAAGCCAATTCTTTAATATGTATATGAGCTATTGAACTATCTCACTTGACACTATGTAGGCTATATGAAACTATAGGCTATACAGGGTGTATTACTTTTCGACTCAAAACTTTACCAGTAAGCCTAGGCGGCTAGGCCTATTATTTCGGTCGATCCGTTTCGGGCGCAGTGCTATCGATCGATGGCGCAGATCCGGCATTGCTCAACCACTACCAGTGTGAGTTAATTTACGTTTGTGTGTTATTTGTATACATTAAATGTATTTTGTGTGGTAGATTAGGTTATAGTAAAGAGTAACTGCAAATATGCATGTACAGTATTAAAGCGCTCTAACATCGTATAATTAATTTTACTTGGAGCTCTTATCAGCTCCGTGGTAAGGTGACAAGTGACTTGTCCGAGATTGCGGTATGATAAGCTCTACTTCGTCTACGGCGCTGGTGGAAGCGGGCGGGGCCTGTCGATATATGTCGAATGAATGCACTGTAGTATTAGTACTTTAGAACATACAGCAGTTGGGCGGCCTTAAAATCACATGATATAGTTACTCCTAGGTCAGAGTATTATTTTAACACTCATGAGTTAAATGTTGTTCATTGAATAATTTGACTTAAAATATCCGCTATCTATGTGGAGTACCTTTCATCTATATTTATTAACCCCTTGAGGATTATGTCGCGTTTTACCAGTGTATCCTGGCTATCATTAGACAATTATATTCAGATAAGAAAGTGTGTATGGAAGTCAAGGAATTAAGGGGGGTGACCTGTTTTTGTTCTCTCCTTTTCTCTCTTTCTCTGGCTTGCATCCAATCGGCCCCATTTAGCCTACTGTTTTGAGACGTTTATCCCCATCCAGGTGTCGATTTATTCCTAGCGAGCGATAGCGAGCCAGCATTGTATGAAGAAATTCGGCTTCGCCGGAGACATGTTTCTATCGAAAAATGTATTAATTTAAACTGCTGCTAAAACACATTTTTTTTAAATATGCTGGCTTGCTACCGCTCGCCTGGAAAAAATCGACACCTGGATGTGGATAAACGTTTTAAGACAGTAGGCTGGATGGGGCCGAATGGATACAACCCAGAGAGAGAGAGAGAGAGAGGGAGAAAAAGCAACGAGGTGGGGGACCCCTTTAAGGGAGATAGTTTATATCTTTAAACACCCCACAGACTCTTCCTAAGACGTACCCAATCGTCTAGGTATAACTACAATAAACTGTCAAAATGCATCATACTCCTCAAGTGGTTAAGGCTACACCACCACTAGGCCCCCCACAGGCATGAGGACAGATTATGCATACAGTAGTTTGAATGTGACAGTATATCAAGTCTGCGGCCCCGACATACTTTAAAGATAGTCGCTAAGTTAACACGGTCTGCTCCGACGTCTTGAGTTACTATGATTATTTTGTGTAATTATTGAGGATTTCGCTAACTTTTGCCATTTTCGAGCCAAGTATTTTAGTTTGTCCCCTAGACTAACAAAAACGCCTATCCAGACTTCCTTCAAATTAAATAAATATACCCGCCCAGACCCCCTTCAAGCTAATGATGTACATTTTTCGAAAGACAAATGTCCCGGTAGCAGGCCGACATCTTGGAAGTTACAGGCTCGCTGTTGCTCGCCTACAAAATATAAATGGACTCATGAATAGGTTGACGCGTCATATTATCGCCAAACTAATGGGTCGAATCAGGGGAAATCCCAAAAGACCTCCCTGGGAAACAAATAGGGTTAAGGGGAGGTACAGAGTTTTTCTGGACCCCCTTTTCCCTCACGCATAGCCCGATTACTTTTGAAATTTGATAACGCTCGCCCCATTAGTTTGGCGATTTTAAGACCCTTCTCCCCATTTCTGTGTCAATAATAAGACCTTTCGTGCCATTTATGTATCAATTTTTTCTTAGCGAGCGATAGCAACCCTGCAATTGAAGAGAAACCGGCCTATGGCCGTGACAAATGCACAAACTAATCTCGAAGGGGGTATTTTCTTAAGCTTGATGAAAGTTTAGGTAGGAAACCATACAATGATATTACCGGTATATATATTAATTAATACACAAATAAATCCCCTTAAATTAAACTGTGACACCACCAGGGAACCACTATGCCACACTGCGTTCATGTCACTAGTTTTCGTGGACATTAGGCAACATTAATCGTGACATTATGAAGGAGTCCCTCGTGACCATCATTATTAGCATCGCCTCCAGCAGTAACTCACACTTGGGTTGGTGTCCGCGTCTCCCACAAGAGGTCACATTAATGCAACCAGAAGAGAACTTACCAAAACGAACGTCTACAAAATGTACCCACAAATTATTGACAGTGACTATTTAATTAACCCAATATGCTAAGTGTGTGTGAGTTTGTGTAAACATAATAATAATAATAATAATAATAAATAATAATAAAATAAAATTATTATTATTATATATATATACACACACACACGCGCGAGGGGACATCGTAAAGTTTTAATTATTACCTGGAAGTTATTGAGCTGTGTCGATGAAATTTTGTCAGTGTAATGAATGGTCCTTATACGCATGATGGTGCAAAAACGTTCTCCTAAGTTCGTTTACTTTCTTTACAGGTGGCGCTAGATGTCAATAACCTGCAAGATGAAGAAGATTGAGGCTCCCAGCGTGATTAAGTTCCTGCATTTGAAGGGTTACAGTGCCCGGAAAATCCATGATGAAATGAAGGCAATTCCTTTTCCACCTCACAACAACAGTGTCATATGACGGGCAATCATCACCATAGACAGCCTTCATTTCATCATGGATTTTCCGGGCACTGTAACCCTTGACTCTCGCTAATTACCTTTCAGTAGGTTACTAATGACGACGTGGACAGAATGTCAGGTGGTTAAATGTTCGTGATGGCACCTCCATTAGCGACGTCATTAAAAAGGTTAATTAAAACTCTCGCACCGCCCCAACTTTTTACTCTGATGGCCAAAGTTGATCAAGTAATGGGGGGGGGGGGCGGATTGGAGGGAGGGGGTGATGACGGGTAGGGGGTGATATAGGGGACAAGGGGGGGGGGGGAGACTATTTTGTGCAACCCAAATGCCCACTTACGCCCATATGTTTAGCCTTTCATTAGTAGGAGATTTGGGACGCCTTTCATTAGTATATCTGGATAATAATTTAAGGGAGGGTCACCGGCTTTTTTTCTCTTTTTCTCCTTTTCTCTCTTTCTATGGCTTGTATCCATTCGGCCACATTCAGCCAACTGTTTTAAGAAGTTTACCCCCATCCAGGTGTCGATTTCTTCCTGGCGAGCGATAGCGAGCCAGCATTGTATGGAGAAATCCGGCTTCACCGTAGACATTTTTCTATCGAAAAATGTACAAATTTAGCTTGCTGTCAAAACACAAATATATATATGCTGGCTCGCTACCGCTCGCCAGGAAAATATTGACACCTGGATGGGAGTAAACATCTTAAACCAGTAGGCTGAATGGATACAAGCCAAAGAAAGAGAGAAAGGAGATAAACAAAAAGCGGGTCGGTCCCCTTAAGATGTTATCAATCTGGCATCAGCAGAATAGTATAAATCCCCCGCGTACTGGACCAAAGCCACTTAGCTTGTGCGTTGGTCTGCCTGTCTGTCTGTCTGTCTGCCTGTCCTGTCAAATATCTCTTCCAGGGGGTATTAATATAATTATGTTCTCAATACATGTTATACACAATATACTGTATATATATTTAAACGGTCCATAATGATGTCAGTCAGAAACGGTTCTTGATGTTACCAAGACGTTAAGAGGAGGCAGTTGGTTTTTCGAGTCCTCCTCCTCCCTCATGTTTAGCCCTATTAGTTATGAAATTTCAAGACATTCACCCCATCAGTTTGGCGATATTAAGACCTTTTGCCCCATTGTTTTGCCAATATTAAGACCTTTCGTGCCACTTAGTTGTCGAGTTCTTCCTGGCGAGCCTGTAATTATAGAACTAACTGGCCTTCGGGTGGGACATTTTCCTACCGAAAAATGTACAAATTTATATCGAAGGGTGGTCTTGTAGGAAAAATGTACAAATTATATCGAAGGGGGTCTTGTGGGTGTTCTTTTAAGTTTGATGGAGGTTTAGAGAGCAAACTAAACCCCCTCCTTAAACCAGTCAATTATACTGCACTATACCATCTGAGCTCCCTTAAGGGGAGATATCCACTTGAGGGATTTTTTTCTTGACTCCTTTCTCCCTCATGTTTAGTCTCATTGCTTTTGAGATTTTAAGACGTTCGCCCCATTAGTTTGGCGATTTTAAGAACCCTCGCCCGATTTCTGTCAATTTTAAGACCATTCGTGCCAATTAGGTGTCTTTTTTTTCCTGGCGAGCGATAGCGAGCCTGTAATTTAAGGGGAATCGGCCTTCGGCCAGGACATTTTTCTACCGAAAAATGTACAAATTTATCTTTAAAGGGGGTCTAGGGCGAGTAATTTAAGTTTGATGAAAGTCTAGGGAATCAACTAAAAAAAAAACCTTATGACCAATCAGAAAGGTTATCCCCGGCCAACCAGACCAAAGCCATTTAACTTGTAGTACGTCAGTGTGTCCGTCTATCTGTTCGTCGAATATCTCTTCCTGGAGGTTATTAATAGAAGTTCACAAACAAAAAGTATATGTATTTCAAGCAGTCCATAATGATGTATGTAGCGTGTAAATAGGGCGAGACGGGCTGATACCATATGTAGCTATGAATGGTCAGAAGGGGGATGCATAAACCAAATTAAGGAGGGATGGCCCGGTTTTCTGAATAACTTTCTCCCTCATGTTTAGCCCCATTAGTTTTCAGATGTTAAGATGTTTGCCCCATTATTTAGTCGATTTTAAGACCTTTCGCTCCATTTCTTCGTCAATATTTAGACCTTTCTTGCTATTTAGGAGTCGATTTTTTTCCCTGGCGAACGATAGTGAGCCTGTAATGTTGGAAGAACCGGCCTTTGGCCGGGAAATTTTTCTACCGAAAAATGTACAAATTAATCTAGAAGGGGGATCTAATGGACGTTTTGTTTTAAATTTGATGGAGGTCTAGGGAGGAAACTAGAAAAAATAATGAATATATGCAAAAATCACCCCAAAAGTGAACCATCCCCCCTTAAAGGGCGGGAGGAAGGAAGGGGTGCCACTGACAGCTTGGCACTACTGCCACATATTGGCACTGGTGATAGGTGTTGGCACTCATGACATAGGCCGACACCTTTTACCTCTGACAAATATGACATCTTAATATCCCTGACATTATTGGCTATATAAAACGCTTTGGCATCGCTGACACATATAATAACACCTTGATAACTGACACATGATGACACCTTGACACATGTGGTTAAACTTTGATACCTCTGATACATGTGACAACTCCTTGACACCTCTGACACATATAGCAAATGTTTTATACCAATGACACCTTGATATATCTGGCACAATGACAATATGACAACATTAACACATGACAATATTTGTTCAAAACTGACACACATGACAACACTATGACAGACCTGGCATATATACAATACCTTAACACATACAGACACGAATGTTGAGAGTTATTATATGTATTTATATTAGACATTACAACACTTTATATTATTGGCCGATTCTTTGACAGAATTCTAGACAGTGGCATTAAAGCATTTGTTCAACGTTTCTCTTCATCACCCCCCCCCACTCACTCTCTTACACACACTCACTCTCTCTCTCGCCAAGCACCAACAATTCAAAATTATGTAAATGCATTAAAAACAAATAGCGGGAGAACTACACGCAACAAGTGTCCCATGAGAGAGAGAGAGAGAGAGAGAGAGAGAGAGAGAGAGAGAGAGAGAGAGAGAGAGACAGAGACAGAGACAGAGACAGAGACAGAGACAGAGAGAGAGAGAGAGAGAGAGAGAAAAAAGGAGAGAGAGAGATAAACATACACAAATGCAGTTGAAAAGCAAGACTGCTTAGTAGAGCACGAAACTCCGCCATGTGTGCAAACTCAAATAGGTTTGATCTCAATTAGTACAAATTCTTCTGAGATATATATAAAGGACAAGTGTTTGAAATCAGTCAACGTTTCACGGTTAAATTGAGTCTAGCTGTCGAATTTGATTAAACTGTCAAATTGTCAGATTGGATCAAGCTGTCAAATTTGGTCAAGCTGTCAATTGGGTCGAGCTGGCGAATTGGGTCAAGCTGTCAAATTGGATCAAACTGCCAAATTGGGTCAAGCTCTCTAATTGGGTTAAGCTGTCAAACTGAGTAAAGCTGTCAAATTGGGAGCATTTCAAGCAAATCCCAAAATTACAACGTTGTAACACATACAAAGTACAAAGGAGTACAAAGGAAATCAAGCAACAACAGATCTAGTGACCCTTCTAGGTTGCTTGTCCTCCAAAACACTGAGGATCAAGTGTCCAAACAGTGGTTTAGAGTGGGTAGAGGACATTAGAAACGCAATTACTGCCCTGGAACTAATGTCCGGGGCAGGATTAGGAAGTTAGTAGGGGACAGAGGGGTTAGTAACTGAGTGTGGGATAAAATAAAGTGATTCATTTACAAACGCAGTCAGTCGAGGGTTTGATGCGAGATATTGTCTAGGCGGAGGTAAAATGAATCAACGGCGATGCAGTCTATAACGTTTCGGGGAAGCCCATTCCACAAGTTGACAACTCGATTGAAGAAGAAATTCTTAGATTCGTGTGAGTTAAAAGATTTACCAATATTTTTGCAACCGTTTCCCCGTGTGTAATTAGATTGGTCGATAGTGAAGTACTTACTAGAGTTCATATTGTCGATGCCTTTGATGATTTTGAACACTTGAATTAAGTCACCTCTTAATCTGCGCTGGGTTAAAGGAACTAGATTTAATTCTCTAAGACGCTCTTCGTATGGTTTGTGCTTTAGGCTAGGTATCATTTTGGTAACTCTACGTTGAACTCGTTCTAGCTTGTTTATATCTTTTTGGTAATAAGGGCACCAGGATTGAACGCAGTATTCCAGAAGAGGGCGGACTAAGGAATTGTAAAGGGTTAGGATAACTTCTTTGGATTTATGCTCAAACGACCTGCCTATAAAGCCAATTATTTTGTTTGCCTTCTTAACAACTTTTCAACATTGGTTACTCGGTTTTAGGTTACTCGATATTGTTACTCCCAGATCGGTTTCTCGTTTACATTCTTAAACTGAGTGCCATTCATCGAATAGTTTGCTTTCTCATTTAGGTATCCGATATGTAGTACTTTACATTTATCCGCATTGAAACTCATTTGCCAAATTTGGGCCCAACATGACAATTTATCTAGATTGTGTTGCATATCGTCAACTTGTTCTTTTGAGAGTACGCTATTTGCAAGTTTTGTATCGTCAGCAAATTTTGAGATTGTACAGGTGAGACCCTCATCTATGTCGTTGATGTAAATTAGAAAGAGAATTGGTCCTAGTACCGATCCCTTGGGGTACCCCGCTACTTACATTGGTCCATTTAGATGCCTTACCGTTTATGACTACTCTTTGCTTTCTGTCGCTGAGCCAATTTTCTATCCATTTCAACACACCGTCTTGTATTCCATGCACTTTTAGTTTTAGCAGTAAACGTTTGTGGGGAACTTTGTCAAAGGCCTTTTGAAAATCAAGGTATATAATATATACAGCTTTACTCTCATCGTAGAGGTTGAGGATATCGTGGAAGAAGTCTAAGAGGTTTGTTAAACAGGAACGTTTTTTACGAAAGCCGTGTTGAGTATCTTTAAGTATGTTATTTTCCTCTAAGTGATTTACGAGTCTTGTCTCGTATGACCGTTTCTAGCATTTTACATACAACTGAGGTTAAGCTAATTGGACGATAGTTACTGGGTAGGGATTTGCTGCCTTTTTTGAATATCGGTGTTACGTTGGCTAGCTTCCACTGATCAGGCATAGTTCCAGACTGCAAGGATTTATGAATAGTAATGTCAGTGGTTTGGAGAGCTCAATCTTAGCTTCCTTTAGAACTCTAGGCGAGATTGTATCAGGTCCAGGCGTTTTATTTACCTTGAGTTTATCTAAACAATTCAATACTTCTCTCTCTGTAACGGTGATATTGCTTAGAACATCTGAATTATCAATCTGAATCGGCGATGGTGTAGGGATATCACTGAGGTCTTCTGTTGTAAAAACTGATGCAAAGAAGGTATTGAGGGCATTACTCATTTGTACTTCGTCTTTGGTGTATTCTCCATTTTCATCGATTAAGAGAGAGAGGAGAGAAGAGATGAGACGAGAGAGAGAGAGAGAGAGAGAGAGAGAGAGAGAGAGAGAGTGCATTATTATTTTAAAAGAAAAACCTTTATAGTCAAGCATTGTCCAGTTTGTTTGAGTGTTCTTTGTATGTGAACATCTGATATAACAAATCTTGTTACTCAATTCTATGAGGAGTCAAAATATCTTATCAAATATTTTATAGATCGTTTCATTATTGGGACGTTTTTCTTCCTTTCATACTGCCAACCGTGTGATAATTTCACACAGATTAAGAAGGACCTCTGACAAGATAGATTGCAAATATCTATATAATTAATAACTTTAACTCCCAGAAACCCTGTATAAACTTATACCCTGTTTATTTTCAACTGACGGTAAATTGCAAAGTTACCATCAAGATTTCTCTGTTATTTTGAAGATTGTGTAGCGAAATATGATGTTAATTATGAAAACTTGGCATTAATACGACACAGAGACATAGTAGATTCATATTTGTCAACTAAGTATCGATAAATTAGCTGCTAAGGGATTCAATTTACCGCCAGATGAAATGAAAGAGAGTATAGTAAAATCTCTTAAAATAGCCGGAATGCGTCATGGTTTGCTGACAGGGGTAATTCATTAAACATAGGATTTTACTCAACTTAACCCTTTGAGGATCATGACGCGTTTTAACAGTTTCCTCTGGCCATCATTAGACAATTTTATGCAGTTAAGAAGGATCTGTGGGAATTATAATGGTAAAGACTATCTCAATTAACCTTCTCACTTCCATATACCCTTCCTAATCTGAATAAACTCTTCTTATAATAGCCTGAAAACAGAAGAGAAATGAGTTTTGGATCTTGAGGGGGTTAAGAAGGACCATTACAAATGAAAGGATTAAAGAATATATAATGTTATCCTTCAACTCTGACTCATCCAACCTAAATGGGATATAATAATTTGGAGGAAGTCAGAATGAAACGCAACTGGTGTCAGCTGGTTGAAAGAGTTAAGGGGAGATGGGTCGCTTTTCTGGTCCCCTTCCTTCCTCATGTTTAGCCTATTAGTTTTCGGATTTTAAGACGTTTGGGCCGTTAGTTTGGCGATTTTAACACCTTTCGACCCATTTCGTTGTCAATTTCAAGACCATTCGTGCCATTTAGGTGTCGATTTTTTCCTGGCGAGCCATTAGCGAGCCTGTAATTTTAAGATGACCCGGCTTTAGGCCGGGATATTTTTACCGAACACAAATTACAAATTTATCTTGAAGGGGGGTCTAGGGGGTGTTAGTCTAAGCTTGATGGAGGTCTAGCGAGGATACTAAGTAATAGTAGAATAAATTAATTAATATAAAAAAAAAAAAAAAAAAAAAATCCCGGCCCATCTCCCCTTAAATCCTGAGCTAAAACATCGATGCAGGATAACTGGAACCAGATGACGACTCAGAGTGTTGCTTCCTCAACTTACTTAATATTATCGTATAGGGCGTCGGGTAACTGTTTTGGTTGACTGTACATTAGAGCGCCGTAATAATAAGCGTGCCTCATAACGAGACCCCCCCCCCCCCCCAACTACCGCCCGCCATTACCGTTGCAACCAAACAGGCTCACGGCGGGGTATCAACGGGGGGCGTCTACAGGGAGACATTTTTACCTATATTTTGTTTTTTACAGTAAAGGGGTCATAACACGAGGACATGTATTCGATACCAGGTTTGGAGTCACTTTACCTTATATAAAATATGCTAAAGATATATATAAAATTTTGTCTATGTGAGTGAGGGAGGCAAAAGGCATAACTGCCTGCAGTGAGTGCCTCCCTCAGAGTTGAAAGAGTGACAGGGCCAAAATCAAGGGACGTTCGAGCCAAAATGCCTGGACACACGGAGTTTGAAGCAATTTAAGTCATAGACAGAGGGAAAGACTGATTCTGGGAGAGAGTTCCAGAGCTCAGCAGTTGAATAGAAGAAAGTCCGAGAATACCGTTTCACTTTTGGGTTGGAGAGTTGCACAGAGTAGGGGTGGGGTTGTGTTGCAAGACGGGTACTACGTACCCTACGTAGAGGAGGTGGTATACACTGGGAAAGCTCTGAGGAACATTGATTATTATAGTAGTGATAGAATAGCGAGAGAGATGCAACATTGCGGCACACATTCATCTCGAAGGGGGGTCTTGGGGAAATTGTGTATAGTTTGATATAGGTCTAGGGCAGAAAGTAGCAAAAATAATAATAATATTAATTTCATACACAATTTTGTTTGTCCTTAACACTTAAAGAGCGGCCTAGGCGGTATATAATATGTAGCCACCAGCGGGGTGTTTTTACCCAAAATAGGGCTGTTTACGTGATCAATTTTTGCTAAATAAGACCCAGAGCATAAAACAAGTATCTGTCCCTGAAAGGGCATAAACAGAGCTTTCCAATGACACCACAATGATCCTTGTATGACCGCTAGTTTTCTTGCAACAACCGTGCAACACGAGTGCAAAAACCATGTAATTCGTACTTTCAATTCACTATGTAGCGAGTGTGAGAGGGTGGAGGAGGGTGGGATTCATGTCAGTTGGTCCACCGCGGTGGTCTGGAGCAGTCATACGCTCGCTACTCTCCTGCCACCACTTGTCTCTCTCTCTCAGCAACATTACGTGCTGAAATTGCCACACGACCTATGTCGCGTGCCGCCACATAGTCCAAATTTATTTCACTCGACTTATGTTGCGCGCTGCCAGTTAAGGGTTAAAAGGGACCAGTCAGAGTTCTAGGGTTAATTGACAGAGTCCACAATAATATTAATACCTAGGTCTTTCCTAAGCTGAATACACTGTACTGGAGGTAACTAAAATAATACAGAAATGGGCGTCATCTGATTTGAAAATATTGAACCCTTTTCCGGCTATATCTGAACAGGGTCAGAGAGAGTGTGTGAGTGGGGGGGGGGGGGGTGATTTGTGTGTATGTGTGTGGTTTTGTGCGTGTGTGTGTGTGTGTTGTTGTTGACTGATCTTTGTTGATTGGGGTATATAGGTGTGGATGTGTGTGTGTGTGCGAGTATGCGTTTGTGTGTGTGTGTGTGTGTGTGTGTGTTGTTCTTGACTGACCTTTACAAATACTCCGCACAGTCAGGTTCTGGTGTGCAATAACCGCCAATAAGGCACACTTCGCTGTAACAAAACTGGTGCGCAGTATAAGGGTGCTATATTTACCCCCTTTTCCCTCATGATTAGCCCCATTGCTTTTGAGATTTTAAGACGTTCGTCCCATTAGTTTGGCTATTTTATAACCTGTCGTGCCCATTACTTTGTTAATATTTTGACCTTTCGTGCCACTTACAGTAGGTGTCGATTATTTTCATGGCAAGCGATAGAGAGCCTGCATTGTATAGAGGAATCGGCCTTCGTCTGAAGTAGTTTTCTACCGAAAAATGCACAAATTTACCTCAAAGGGGGATCTTGGGGGTATATTTTTTAACCCCTAAGTGTCGGCGCGCAACATAAGTCGAGTATAATAAATCTGGACTATCTGGCGGCGCGCATTGTAGTAAATTCAGAGTAATGTTGCTGAGAGAGAGACAAGTGTGGCAGGAGAGTAGCGAGCGTATGACTGCTCCAGATCACCGCGGCGAACCTACGACATAATCCCACCTCCTCCCTCTCTCACTCTACATACTGAATTGTATGGAAAGTACGAATTACATGCTTTTTGCACTCGCGTTGCGCGGTGTTGCAAGAAAACTAGCCGTCATAAAAGGATCGTTATGGTGTCCTTGAAAGCTTGTTTATGCCTTCAGGGATAGATACTTGTTTTACGCTCTGGATTTTATTTAGGCATGAAAATGATCACGTAAACAGCCCTATTTTGGCTAAAAACACCCCGCTGGGCGGTACATATAAATAAACCGCTAGCCCGCTAATCTAGTGTTAAGATTGATGGAGGCCTAGGGAGGAAACATAAACAAGCAATTATATATAAATACATAAATAAATAAAAAAAAATAAAAAAAATAAAAAAATAAGAGTAACCTATACATTTGAACACATTTTAGGAACCTCGCTGACTTGGCTTCTATCTTATATATATTATAACCCCTTAATAATCAATCCATCACACATGTGTTAAACAAACAAGACACCAAAAAGCCATACTGTTAGGCAAAAACGATTATTACAAACTTATTATATACTGTATACTAGTGTTGGTACGTCTATGTTATACTGTATACTAGTGTTGGTACGTCTATGTTATACTGTATACTAGTGTTGGTACGTCTATGTTATACTGTATACTAGTGTTGGTAGATCTATGTTATACTGTATACTAGTGTTGGTATGTCTATGTTATACTGTATACTAGTGTTGGTACGTCTATGTTATACTGTATACTAGTGTTGGTACGTCTATGTTATACTGTATACTAGTGTTGGTACGTCTATGTTATACTGTATACTAGTGTTGGTACGTATGTTATACTGTATACTAGTGTTGGTACGTCTATGTTATACTGTATACTAGTGTTGGTACGTCTATGTTATACTGTATACTTGGTACGTCTATGTTATACTGTATACTAGTGTTGGTACGTCTATGTTATACTGTATACTAGTGTTGGTACGTCTATGTTATACTGTATACTAGTGTTGGTACGTCTATGTTATACTGTATACTAGTGTTGGTACGTCTATGTTATACTGTATACTAGTGTTGGTACGTCTATGTTATACTGTATACTAGTGTTGGTACGTCTATGTTATACTGTATACTAGTGTTGGTAGGTCTATGTTATACTGTACTAGTGTGGTACGTCTATGTTATACTGTACTAGTGTTGGTACGTCTATGTTATACTGTACTAGTGTTGGTAGGTCTATGTTATACTGTATACTAGTGTTGGTACGTCTATGTTATACTGTATACTAGTGTTGGTACGTCTATGTTATACTGTATACTAGTGTTGGTACGTCTATGTTATACTGTATACTAGTGTTGGTACGTCTATGTTATACTGTATAATAGTGTTGGTATGTCTATGTTATACTGTATACTAGTGTTGGTACGTCTATGTTATACTGTATACTAGTGTTGGTACGTCTATGTTATACTATTAGTGTTGGTACGTCTATGTTATACTGTATACTAGTGTTGGTACGTCTATGTTATACTGTATAGTGTTGGTACGTCTATGTTATACTGTATACTAGTGTTGGTATGTCTATGTTATACTGTATACTAGTGTTGGTACGTCTATGTTATACTGTATACTAGTGTTGGTACGTCTATGTTATACTGTATACTAGTGTTGGTACGTCTATGTTATACTGTATACTAGTGTTGGTACGTCTATGTTATACTGTATACTAGTGTTGGTACGTCTATGTTATGTATACTAGTGTTGGTACGTTATGTTATACTGTTACTAGTGTTGGTACGTCTATGTTATACTGTATACTAGTGTTGGTCTATGTTATACTGTAATCTAGTGTTGGTACGTCTATGTTATACTGTATACTAGTGTTGGTACGTCTATGTTATACTGTATACTAGTGTTGGTACGTCTATGTTATACTGTCACTAGTGTTGGTACGTCTATGTTATACTGTATATAGTGTTGGTACGTCTATGTTATACTGTATACTAGTGTTGGTACGTCTATGTTACTGTATACTAGTGTTGGTACGTCTATGTTATACTGTATCTAGTGTTGGTACGTCTATGTTATACTGTATTAGTGTTGGTACGTCTATGTTATACTGTATCTAGGTTGGTACGTTGTTTAACTGTTACTAGTGTTGGTACGTCTATGTTATACTGTATACTAGTGTTGGTACGTCTATGTTATACTGTATACTAGTGTTGGTACGTCTATGTTATACTGTATACTAGTGTTGGTATGTCTATGTTATACTGTATACTAGTGTTGGTACGCCTATGTTATACTGTATACTAGTGTTGGTACGTCTATGTTATACTGTATACTAGTGTTGGTACGTCTATGTTATACTGTATACTAGTGTTGGTACGTCTATGTTATACTGTATACTAGTGTTGGTATGTCTATGTTATACTGTATACTAGTGTTGGTACGCCTATGTGTTCACACCCAAATATTACAGTACATGGACCAAATTCCGTATCATTTGACAAGCGTCCCATGATTAAGATTTCTGGAGTAAGTGACCTGATGAAGCTATCTGCGAAACGTTGTCAATAAAGCGCTCTTCCTCAGATGGTGTATTTTATCCATTCTGTCTACTTTTCAAGTACCACTCAACATTAATATTTTTAAGATGGCTGCCACTTTGCCATATCTTCATTCCATTTGTAACTATTCTTTGCTCATTGTTCATTCATGATAAAATAACGTAGAATAGGCTAGGTTAGGATAGGTATAGCAAGTTAGGTTAGGAGGTACACTCGGTTATACTAGGTTAAGGGGAGATCTCCACTTGAGGGATTTTTTTCTTGACCCCTTTCTCCCTCATGTTTAGCCCCATTGCTTTTGATATTATAAAACGTTTGCCCCATTAGTTTAGCGATTTTAAGAACTTTCACCCCATATTAAGACCTTTCGTGCATTTCAGGTGTCGATTTTATCCTGGCGAGCGATAGCGAGCCTGTAATTTAAGAGGAACCGGCTCTCAGCCGGGACATTTTTCTACCGAAAAATTTACAAATTTATCTTGAAAGGGGGTCTAGGGGGTGTAATTTTAAGATTGATGGAATTCTAGGGAACGAACTAAAAACCTCCCCTTAAGTAAATAAGGGTGTTAACAAAATATTAGTTAAGTTAGGCTGTGTTAGGTCACTGGTGATTTCTGACAGAAACCAATATATACTTTGAATAGCTCACATCATAAACCGTTATATACATGGCCTAATAAATAATGGAACAATTGTGACAAGTTACCCAAAATTAAAATCGGTATCATAACGAGGGTAAATATTTACAACTATAATGAAGACCACATTGTTTATTCTGTCATAGAGATGTTATTTGGATTTGGTAATCTATATGAATGAATATCTATCATCTGGTAAATGATTCTTCGAGTGAATGCTGCAGCCTTAGGGGAGCCACCTCGCTTGTTTTCTCTTTCTCTCCCTCTCTCTTTGGCTTGTATCCATTCGGCCCCATTCAGCCTATAGTTTTAAGACGTTTACCCCCATCCAGGTGTCAATATTTTCCTGGCGAGCGGTAGCGATCCAGCATATATATATATACAGTATATATATATATTTTTTTTTTTTTTTTTTTTTTACAGGAAGCTAAATTTGTACATTTTTCGATAGAAAAATTTCTCCGGCGAAGCCGGATTTCTCCATACAATGCTGGCTCGCTATCGCTCGCCAGGAAGAAATAGACACCTGGATGAGAATAAACGTCTTAAAACAGTTGGCTGAATGGGGCCGAATGGATACAAGCCAGGGAAAGAGAGAAAAGGAGAGAAAGATAACAAAAAAGGCTGTGACCCCCTAACAGAAATTCTGATTTGGCTTTGGGGTTAAACATATAATACAATAAAAATGAACTCAAAGTAATCTCACTCCAATCTACTTGTTTGCGATAATTTGCACTGGTATAGGGAACTAGACTGATGAGCGAATAATTTATCTAACAAGGATTTAAAAATGTGACCTCGTGAGCTGCAAAACTAGTGTTGGAATTTTATCTTGAGAGAAAAAGAGTTGGTGGATACCGGGCTAGGATTGCGTGTGCCGTCCCTCACTCTGATGGCACGGCCGTAATCGCCTTCCCGCCTCCAACCAGTTATTGTTTGTAATAATGACTACGATAAACTAGGTCCCAACGAGGTGCAAATTGCCGGGCGATAGTTTTACAGAGTAGTTAAGCTGCTTTAAGGGGGGATGGCCCGGGTTTCTGGACTACTTTCTCCCTCATGTTTAGCCCCATTAGTTTTCAGATGTTAAGATGTTTGCCCCATTAGTTAGTCGATGTTAAGACCTTTCGCTCCATTTCTTCATCAATATTTAGACCTTTCGTGCTATTTAGGTGTCGATTTTTCCCTGGCGAACAAAAGTGAGCCTGTAATTTTGGAAGAACCGGCCTTCAGCCGGTACATTTTTCTACAGACAAATTTACAAATTAATCTAGAATGGGGATCTAATGGATGTTTTCATATATTTGATGGAGGTCTAGGGAGGACACTAGAAAAATATTGAATACATACAAAAGTTGCCCAAAAAGTGAACCATCTCTCCTTAATGACAGGGGTGGGGGGAGGGAGGAGAGTGGGAGAGAGAGGAGACTGGGGTGAATAGAGTGGAGTGTGGGAGGGAGGAGAGTGGGAGGAGACTGGGGGGAGTAGAGTGGAGTGTGGGAGGGAGGAGAGTGGGAGAGGGAGGAGACTGGGGGGAGTAGCGTGGAGTGTGGGAGTGAGGAGACTGGGGGGAGTAGCGTGGAGTGTGGGAGGGAGGAGACTGGGGGGAGTAGCGTGGAGTGTGGGAGGGAGGAGAGTGGGAGTGGGAGGAGACTTGGGGAGTAAAGTGGAGTGTGGGAGGGAGTAGAGTGGAGTGTGGGAGGGAGGAGAGTGGAGTGTGGGAGGGAGGAGAGTGGAGTGTGGGAGGGAGGAGAGTGGAGTGTGGGAGGGAGGAGACTGGGGGAGTAGAGAGGAGTGAGGGGAGGGAGGAGAGTGGGAGAGGGAGGAGACTGAGGGGAGTAGAAAGGAGTGTGGGAGGGAGGAGAGTGGAGTGTGGGAGGGATGAAAGTGGGGGGGTGAAGGGGGAGAAGGGTTGGTGGGAGAGGTAATAGAGATATTTGGGAAGGAGGTTAAATGCAATGGGGAGGAAGGTATAAAGGTGTGTGTGTGTGTGTGTGTGTGTGTGTGTGTGTGTGTGTGTGTGTGTGTGTGTTATGCCCCAACCAAGAATGATACCCAGGATATTAGGTTTTGAAGATAGGCTTAATCGTTACTATGCTATGACCATATATAACCTAATTAACAGTTATGCCTTACATAATTACAATAGGTTATATAGGTCAAACTTATTAAGCACCTTCGAACGATAAACCAATTCGTCAAAGCCCTACATTGAGCCAACCAGCACAAAGCATGCACACTGCACACTGCACAGTCGTGGCCATATGTTCTTAACGGACCCCACCTCGCTTTTTTTCTCTTTCTCTCCCTCTCTCTTTGGCTTGTATCCATTCGGCCCCATTCAGCCTACTGTTTTAAGACGTTTACCCCCATCCAGGTGTCAATATTTTCCTGGCGAGTGGTAGCGAGCCAGCATATACTGTATATATTTTTGTTTTGACAGCAAGCTAAATTTGTAGATTTTTCGATAGAAAGTCTCCGGCGAAACCAGATTTCTCCATACAATGCTGACTCGCTATCGCTGGCCAGGAAGAAATCGACACCTGGATGGGGATAAACGTCTTAAAACAGTTGGCTGAAGGGGGTCGAATGGATACAAGCCAGGGAAAAAGAGAGACAAATAACAATATCTGGTTACCCCCCTCAACCACCCTGTGCTTTTCATTAGGCAAGTATTACATATTAAAGCGACCAGTTTAGATATAAACTGGTTAATTTATGTATTTATCAATATCTAAACTAGGATGCCATAGTCTCTGGCCCTCTCATAAGTATTCGTGGACTTTAACTATTTCTAACTATGGAAATATATCTCTGTGAAACGAATTTATGAATATGATATACTGCACAGCAATTACAAAACTGCGTGTACAGTCGCGCTATTAAGTCATGTCCCTGCTGTCATTACGTTTGGCTTGTTCTGTGCTGTATTAATGTCTGTCATATGTTTAATAGGGTAGGTATGTGTAGGAACATGGTTGTGTATCTCGATCAAAAAGAAGAAATCATGTGTAAATATTGCTGATACCAATTATTGATCAAAATATAATTGGTGCCGGGACATCACTTATTAGCGCGACTTTAATATTAATCGAACAGCAATTTATACCCAAAAAACAATCCGGATAGTTATAATTGCATAAAGAAAAACATGAAGAGTCCACGAATCCTTACGAGTGGGCTAGAGACTATGGCATCCGAGTGTACATTGATGCAAAAAGAGTAAATTGATTATAAACGTTTTAGCTGCATAATGAAAATCATAGTGTGCTTATGGGGGGATAGTTCGTTTTTCAAGACCCCCTTTTCCCTCATGTTTAGCCCCCATTAATTTTGAGATATTATGACGTTCGTTTCACTAGTTCGGCGATTTTAACACCTTTCGCCTCATTTCCTTGTCAATATTAATAAGACCTTTCGTGCCATTTAGGTGTCGAGTTTGTCCTGGCGAGCGATAGCGAGCCTGTAAATATAGGAAGAACTGGCCTTTGACTGGCACAATTTTCTACCGAAAAATGTACAACGTTGTCTTGATGGGGGGTCTAGGGGATGGTTGTTAAAGCTGGATGGAGGTCTAGGGAGGAAACTAAAAACAATAATGAAAAAAGGAATAAATAAGCAAATAAATACCCCCCCCCCTTAAGGGGAGGCAGTTGGTTTTTGGGGACCTCCTCCTCTCCTCCCCCATGTTTAACTCTATATTAATTATGAAATTTCAAGACATTCGCCCTATTAGTTTGGCGATTTTCAGAACTTTTGCCCCATTTCTTTGCCAATAATAATAATACCTATCTATCTATCTATCTATCTATCTATATGCTCAGGCCCAATCCCCATTTTGGGGGTAGCCGACTCAAGACAGAGCAAGAACAGGGAAAACACAAAAACAACATAAAACAAAAAAATAAACACAGATAAAAAAAACAAACTCTCACACATCCAGGTCACCCAGGAGAAGAGCCAGAGACCAGGGTTACCAAGGTTGCTCCAGCACTCCCCCGGCCCCTGACCACCCGGAGAGGTTCCGATCTCGGCAGGCAGACATGCAGCGGAGCCAAAGCCACAAGCCCTCCCACCACACTTCCAGGCACACCCTTCATATTAATCGTCTCCTACCTACCGTGCCATTAATTTAGGTGTCGATTATTTTCCTGGCGAGCGATAGCAAGCCTGTATTTGAAGAAGAATCGGCCTTTGGCCGGGACATTTTTCTACTGAAAAATTTACAAATTTATATCGAAGGGGGGTTCATGTGTGTGGTTTTTTAAAGTTTGATGGAGGTTTAGAGAGCAAATTAAACCCCTTCCTTAATAAGGGGAGGCTGAACCTTTGACCCCCAAGTCAGCCTGTATAAGAGATTGTGTTTCTGGCATTATACCATCTTATTACCGATGGAAATACTAAGACTCGTTGAAAAAATCAGCTCTCTATGTGCGTGCGTGCGAGCGCAGAATTTCATTGCACTATTTGTAAAATCATCTAGTTACTCAAAATTGTTCAAATTTCCCGCAATTTTTGCATGGCGTATACTACAAGCATCCCCTACAACGTAGCGTTTTCGTTAACCATATAGAATAATAGAAGGTGCTGAAAAAAATATATTATATAATTATTTTTGGGGTACAGCTGATTTTGACACCAAAATGGTCAAAACTCGGATTTTTTCGGCAACGGCCATTATCTAAACGTACAGGCATTCCTATATACCCCTATGTATAGTGTTTAGAAGGGGAATGAATTTGAGCAATACACAAAAATATAGATGCACTCGTAAGTGCCAATATAATGATCGCTGGCCACTGAAATTCTTAGATTTTCAGCCAACTAAATCCAATTTGGGGGAGATAGATCAGTTAGGCCTCCTTAGAAAACGTTTTCTAGGATGCCGCGCTCATAGAGGATGGAGTTTTATGACAAACTAAATTAAAATGTCGTGAGTAACAAGACTTGACTAATAATTTCACACCAATTTTGACCAAAATCCATGATATTGGGGGCTCCAGATGGGGGTGTTAGGGATGTCATATGGGTGTTTATGCCCTCATATGATCATTTCTATTGCTTACAGAAGCCCTTTAGACAAAAGACATATACACAAAATTCTGGTGGCTGAAGGCAAACATTTTCGTTATTTGGGGTCGTGGGCTATGCGATATGTTTTTTTGTTCCCTCCTATGCTATTCTCCTATGTTGAAAGAAGCATTATAGAACAAGAACAAACAAATTTGAAATTTTGATTTCTGGGCTCAGCTGAGGTTCATCCACCTTTAAACCATTGAGCCGAACCAGTAAATTATGCTGCACAGTACCATCTGAGCTCCCTTAAGAACATATATTTCCACGACTGTACAAGCTTAGTTCAAGTAATATAATTCCTATACGGCCACTCTCAGGTAACTTAACCCTTTCACTGCTGGGGCCGTCCTCCTAACATTATGCTGGCTATTTGACAATTTTATTTCGTTTAAATAGGGCCATCCACAATTAACAAGCTTTGAATGATCTCAATTCATCCGTTTAGCTACCAAATATCTTTCTTAAATTGCACAAAATCGTCCACAAAGATCTACTATAAATAAAACAGACTGCCGTTACAGAAGAGGTACCCTTCTGTACCGGCGACGTCTTTTTGCTTTGATTTCAGCTACTTTTCGACGATTTTGTGAAGCTTAGAGAAGATAATTATATGGTAGCTAAAAGGATTAATGGAGATAGTATGTAACCTTTTAATGGGTAGATATCCTTCCTAAGCTGAACAAAATCGCCTAATAGTTGCTAGTTAATAATGAAAAGTACATCACCGGTACAGAAGGGGTTAATATGCGAGGATTGTAAACAAAGACTAGCATATAGAATAAGAATATATATATTTAACCCTTGTCTTTCAGGGGTGGACTTAAGTCGGTCTAGAGAACCATGGACTATCTGGCGGGGACCGACTTAAGGCGGTGTGCAATTTTGAGCAATATTTGGCTATGAGAGAGAGACGAGCGGTGGGAGGAGCGTAGGTCGGCTATGACCGTTCGTCACGGTTCCCGCGCCAGCACTGGGCCCGCCTCCACACACACCCACACTCACTGCCTCGCTACACAGAGAATTATGTAAGGAAATTACCGTATTTTAGGGATTTTGCACTCGTCTTGCACGATCGTTGCAAGAGAACGCGTGGTTGTAGAAGGATGGTTCTGGTGTCATTGGAAAGCTCAATTATCGCCCTTTCAGGGATACATAATTGTATTACGCTCTGGCTCTTGTTTATGCATGATAAAGAGGACGGAAACAAGGTAATTTAGGGTAAAACCACCCGCTTGGCGGGTAGTAGAAGTTACTGACAGGCCCGCTCGTAAGGCGTTAATATGTTTAACATGATTCTATCCTTTTCCTAGAATCTTGTTCATCATATGATAAAGAGTTATTGTACCATATATGCACTCAAAGGGGGTGACCTGCTTTTTTTTCTCTGTGTTGTATCCATTCGGCCCCATTCAGCCTGCTGTAGTAAGACGTTTATCCTCATCCAGGTGTCGATTTATACCTGGCGAGCGATAGCGAGCCACCATATTTTGGATGTGTTAGACAGCTGGCTAAATTTGTAAATTTTTTCGATGGAAAAATGTCTCCGGCGAAGCCGGATTTCTCCATAAATAGACACCTGGATAGGGACAACAGTATTAAAACAGTAGGCTGAATAGGACCGAATGGATACAACCAAGAAAGAAAACCAAAGCAGTTGACTCCCTTTACATTTACATTTAAATATAATTTTCACATGTTTACCACCGTACAGTCGTGAGCATACATAAGGTTACACTAATTATATTCAGGTTAATAATGAGCTTAGCTCGCATTGCGAGGATTCCCCTTGACGAACAAGTGAGTGAGTGAGTGAATAACTAATCCCAATATTTGAACCTTTAAAATCAAGATGTGAAGCATTTTGGTTATAATAAATAATTATTTTGTTTTAATTTGCGTTCGATACTTATGCATCGCCGATTATGCTCTTGAGTTTACGTTCCACAATACTCCCACGTACAGTCGCGCCAGTAAGTCATGTCTCGGCACCAAGTATATTTTGATCAATAATTGGTATCAGCAATATCTAAACTTCCTTTCTTCATATCGAGTGATATATACAAACTTGTTCCTACACTTACCACCCTCTTCAACATCTGACAGACATTAATACAGCATGCCATACATAGTAGGGTCATTTGCTTGGAATCCGTGACCATTTTGTTCCTACCTTTATCTCTCGATGGATTTGACAACCTGAACCATTTTAAAGGAAAATTAGCTCCTATGCCCCTCTGAAAAATGACGGCTAACTCTGCTAGAGCCCAATATTCAAAATGGCCGCCAACGCCATCTTGAAAAACATGAAATGTAATATCTCTGGCATCAGATGAGCTACAAGGACGAATGAGGAGTCCTTTTTCACTAATTCTGGCATTACAAATCCACTGGAATGGTTATTGTATTGTATTGCATTGTATATTGTATTGTTATTGTATTGTATTATACTAATTGTACATACTAATCTGCCACTTCACTGTCACTACATGATTCACTGTATGAGCCACTATCAGAATCACTGTCCTCACTTTCGCTGCTATCATCACTGTTGTTCTCTGCCTGCGGTGTATATCTAATATTACTTTTTTACTGTTTCAGATGGATCGCATGCCCATCTGATGAAAATCGCCGACTTGTGAAGTGACCGAAATAATGGATAATAAAAGAGAGAGTGAAAAGTTACCAGACAAGACATTAAATGAATACGAGTGCATTTTACTCTGTGGTAAGCGATGTACCGCAGATGATCGTTTGGAAAACATTACACCTGAGAAGTGGGAATCCATCCAGGAAAAGTCTTTACAATGGAAAGAACTTGATAAGTTTCAACATATATATACATGAAAATGTGGATTGGGAGAACGGACCAAAGGGTCACCACATGCATAGCACTTGTTACGCATCATTATCAAGCAAGCGCAAGCTCTCTCAAGCCGAAAAACGCAAACACAAATCCGAGGAACGTCTTGAAAGAGATGAAGCATCAGATCAACAAGACCCTTCCCCAGAGGCCAGTGCACCTAAAAGGCTCCGCTCCAGTATGGATGTCCTTCTCGATAAGACTCTATGTGTGTGGTGCATGAAAGGGGCATACAAGAGTAGTGATCGTGACAAGCAGATTTTACTCCTATCAACAGTAGATGCCTGAACTAAATTCAAGTTACATACTGTCCGTCTGGAAGATGAGGTCATGAGATTGAGACTTGACACTCTGATTGCATCCATCCCAGATAGTCAAACAGCATTTGGGTTGGATATCCGCTACCATCGTGCATGCTGGCGCAAATATGTAAGCGACCACAAGCCCCTTTCAGATGAAAGCACTCAACATCTGCACCGTGTAAACCTCCGAGAGGCCCAAGCTCTCTTCTTTCATCATATTCGTCAAGTCATCTTCAAAGACCATGAAATTCGCACACTGCAAGGCCTGCTGCAGGACTATAAGCGCATTATCTCAAATCACGGACATAACTCAGTAGTAAAATCCAGCTACTTAAAGGAAATTCTCGTCAATGAATTTGGGGAAGACATCGGATTTCATGAACGCATTCAAAAGAATGTGAGTGAACTGGTATATGATACAACAGCAGCAGGTACATACATCGAGGCGGCAATATCTTCATTGGGTGTCAGCAATGATCAGTTGGTGATGAATGTTGCGGCACGACTCAAAGAGCAAGTCATCCGGACAAATACTATTCTCTGGCTCCCATATATACACGAGTTGGAGAGAGAAGAAGACCTCAGTAAGCTCCTGCTGAAGCTGCTCACATGGCTGAAACACCCAAATAAGTCTGCAATTGATGACAGTCCATCAGTCCGATCGATTGCATCTATCCTCACAAGCTACATCACTGGAGAACGCACTACATTTGAGATAAATCTCTCTGTCTTGCTACATGGACTGACCAAGAGTAGGGAGATAGTCAACATAATGCACAACGATGGACTGGGCATCAGTTACAATGACGTACTTATGCTGCAAGATTTTTGGGTGGTCAATGACCTCAAGTGCTCATCTGATTGCCCCTTCGAACTAGCTGAGGGTAAGCCTGCTATCGCTATAGTCGACAACGATGACTTCAAGAGCGACACACTGACCGGTGCTGGCTAGTCACACCGCACTAATGTCATGTTTGTGCAGCCAGAATCATTTGACACAGAACTTCCTTCTGAGAATCACGAGGATAGACCAGTTCCCGGTGCCAACTTTGCATCAAACCTCTCGACAACTCTCAAAGAGATCGGAAGTGAAATGCAAAAAGTCTACCCATACAAGACAGCGAAGCGTGGGGAACCACCTCTCAGGAAGCCACCAGCTGATCAAAGTACTCCTCCTCCTGACACATCGGTGCAAAGAATTTGTGGTGTGATCCATGCATTGGCCAGGGCGCAAAATGACCGAACGAGACCTAAGCCAGAAGAACAGACTGTGCCTGGGTTTTCAGGGTTTCACGCCAGCATGTCAAATGCAGATGAGAAGAGTCGAGCAATATACCACATGACCTATCCCAACCCAACCAGTAAGACAATTTTCAATGATGTGATGTGTAAGCTTGCAAAATCAATCGAAGAAAAAAAGATGCCTTTTGCAATAATTGTTGGTGATCATCCTGTCTACGTGCTCATGCTAGAGTTGAAAAGTGAGAATGCTGAGCTGTTCTGCAAAATCTTACCATTCATGGCACCCTTCCACATCCAAATGTCGTTCATATACACTATATTTTTTTTTTTTTTTTTTTTTTTTTTTAAGAGACAATGAACGGAGGAAGGAAAAACACAGATAAAACAAAAAGGTCCATGTGCCTAAAGGCATCCTCCATTCATAAAATGTTTGTAATAACTGGATTAAAACATTTGTTGATTGTAAGTTTGTGGAAAGCAATTCGAGGGAAGTGAATTCCAAAGAGTAGTAGCTCTGGGGATAAATGAATTCTGATAAGCAGAAGTTCTGCATTGTGGAGGAGAAAGTGTAAATTCATGGGCGCTCTCAGCTGCCCTAGTTCTACGGGGAAAGATGTGGAGAGGCGGCACAATTGAAGCAAGTTCCTCGGAACAATTGCTGTGAAAATATCTGTAGAATAATGCAAGGGATGCAACGTTTCTTCGTATGGCTAATGTAGTACAAAGGAGTACAAAGGAGTACAAAGGAAATCAAGCAACAACAGATCTAGTGACCCTTCTAGGTTGCTTGTCCTCCAAAACACTGAGGATCAAGTGTCCAAACAGTGGTTTAGAGTGGGTAAGGGAACATTGGAAAGGGAATTACTGCCCTGGAACTAATGTCCGTGGCAGGATTAGGAACTTAGTAGGGGACAGATGGGTTAGTAACTGAGGGGGGGATAAAATAAAGTTATTCATTTACAAACGCAGTCAGTCGCGGGTTTGATGCGAGATATTTGTCTAGGCGGAGTTTAAATGAATCAACGGTGATGCAGTCTATAACGTTTCGGGGAAGCCCATTCCACAAGTTGACAACTCGATTGAAGAAGAAATTCTTAGATTCGTGTGAGTTAAAAGATTTACCAATAATTTGCAACCGTTTCCCCGCGTGTAATTAGATTGGTCGATAGTGAAGTACTTACTACAGTTCATATTGTCGATGCCTTTGATGATTTTGAACACTTGAATTAAGTCACCTCTTAATCTGCGCTGGGTTAAAGGAAATAGATTTAATTCTCTAAGACGCTCTTCGTATGGTTTGTTCTTTAGGCTAGGTATCATTTTGGTAACTCTATGTTGAACTCGTTCTAGCTTGTTTATATCTTTTTGGTAATAAGGGCACCAGGATTGAACGCAGTATTCCAGAAGAGGGCGGACTAAGGAATTGTAAAGGGTTAGGATAACTTCTTTGGATTTATGCTCAAATGACCTGCCTATAAAGCCAATTATTTTGTTTGCCTTCTTAACAACTTCTGAACATTGTTGACTCGGTTTTAGGTTACTCGATATTGTTACTCCCAGATCGGTTTCTCTGTTTACATTCTTAAGCTGAGTGCCATTCATCGAATAGTTTGCTTTCTCATTTAGGTATCCGATATGTAGTACTTTACATTTATCCGCATTGAAACTCATTTGCCAAATTTGGGCCCAACATGACAATTTATCTAGATTGTGTTGCATATCGTCAACTTGTTCTTTTGAGAGTACGCTATTTGCAATTTTTGTATCGTCAGCAAATTTTGAGATTGTACAGGTGAGACCCTCATCTATGTCGTTGATGTAAATTAGAAAGAGAATTGGTCCTAGTACCGATCCCTGGGGTACCCCGCTACTTACATTGGTCCATTTAGATGCCTTACCGTTTATGACTACTCTTTGCTTTCTGTCGCTGAGCCAATTTTCTATCCATTTCAACACACCGTCTTGTATTCCATGCGCTATTAGTTTTAGCAGTAAACGTTTGTGGGGAACTTTGTCAAAGGCCTTTTGAAAATCAAGGTATATAATATCTACAGCTTTACTCTCATCGTAGAGGTTGAGGATATCGTGGAAGAAGTCTAAGAGGTTTGTTAAACAGGAACGTTTTTTACGAAAGCCGTGTTGAGTATCTTTAAGTATGTTATTTTCCTCTAAGTGATTTACGAGTCGGTCTCGTATGACCGTTTCTAGCATTTTACATACAACTGAGGTTAAGCTAATTGGACGATAGTTACTGGGTAGGGATTTGCTGCCTTTTTTTGAATATCGGTGTTACATTGGCTAGCTTCCACTGATCGGGCATAGTTCCAGACTGCAAGGATTTATTGAATAGTAATGTCAGTGGTTTGGAGAGCTCATCCTTAGCTTCCTTTAGAACTCTAGGCGAGATTGTATCAGGTCCAGGCGTTTTATTTACCTTGAGTTTATCTAAACAATTCAATACTTCTCTCTCTGTAACGGTGATATTGCTTAGAACATCTGAATTATCAATCTGAATCGGCGATGGTGTAGGGATATCACTGAGGTCTTCTGTTGTAAAAACTGATGCAAAGAAGGTATTGAGGGCATTACTCATTTGTACTTCGTCTTTGGTGTATTCTCCATTTTCATCGACTAACGGTCCAACAGTTGAAGTAACTACTTTTTTCTTTCTGATATAACTATAGAATTCTTTCGGGTTTGTTTTACTTTGATTCGCAATATGTAACTCTAAGGTCTTTTTACTTTGCTTAATTAACTTTTTGGCTTTGCGTCGTAGCTCTACAAATTTCAGCCGTTCTTCGTCATTTTGTGAGGATTTTAATCTATCATTAGCAAATTTTTTAGCAAGCAGGCAGTTTGAAATATCTTTATTCCACCATTTGGGCTTATTATTATGGCCTGGACGCCGTATTTTCGATGGTATGCAGTCTTGCACTGCTTTTAGGTAAGTGGTTTCGAATAACTTCCAAGATGTATTTATGTCGTTATTGTTAATTAAAAAGCTCCAGTCAGTTTCTTTAAACATAGCTCTAAGTTTATGGAAGTTTGCTTTCTTGAAATTAGGGACTTTTTCGATGCTACTATTTGGTTCGTTACTAGTAAACTTTAAAGTGAAAGTTATCGTACGATGGTCGCTGTTACTGAATTCATCACCAACATTCAAATTCTCTATCAATTCTTCTTTTGTTGCAAGTACAATGTCAAGAACGTTATTACCACGGGTCGGCGTTCGAACAAATTGATAAAGCGAACTCTCTTGCAAGTTCGTATACAAGTCATGTCCGGAGTGTGAAGTAAGAGTATCGCCCCACTTGGTCACAGGTAAATTAAAGTCGCCAAAAATTACGGTATCTTGTGAGTTACTTACTTGAGGGCATTACTCATTTGTACTTCGTCTTTGGTGTATTCTCCATTTTCATCGACTAACGGTCCAACAGTTGAAGTAACTACTTTTTTCTTTCTGATATAACTATAGAATTCTTTCGGGTTTGTTTTACTTTGATTCGCAATATGTAACTCTAAGGTCTTTTTACTTTGCTTAATTAACTTTTTGGCTTTGCATCGTAGCTCTACAAATTTCAGCCGTTCTTCGTCATTTTGTGAGGATTTTAATCTATCATTAGCAAATTTTTTAGCAAGCAGGCAGTTTGAAATATCTTTATTCCACCATTTGGGCTTATTATTATGGCTTGGACGCCGTATTTTCGATGGTATGTAGTCTTGCACTGCTTTTAGGTAAGTGGAAGGAAGGTCCACACAGGAAGGTCCTGTGTGATTGCAGGGTTATTGATTAATCTAATAGCTTTATTTTGAATTTTGTCCAACTGCCTCAATGCAACCACTCCACTTCCACCCCACAGAGGTGAACAGTAATCCATCTGAGAGCGCACATGACTTTTATATATTACGGCCAACTGCTCGTCGGTGAAGAATTCTCGAACTCTGTACAGGAGTCCCAGTTTTTTAGAGGCATTCTTAGCAATGCTTCTAACATAATGTGTCCAGCTCAAGTTAGTAGTTAATGTTACACCGAGAATGTCAATACTAGGGGAAGTGGGAATATTTACATCATTAAAAAATATATGGGAGTCAGTGAGATTCTGTCGGTTAGAAAATTGAATGTACTTGGTTTTCTGTGCATTAAAGGAAACTAGATTCTCTTGTCCCCATTCATTAATTCTAGAAAGGTCCTGGTTCAGAGAAATTGCAGTGTTTATTTTTGAATTTATAAGATCGGGTTGGGTGAAAGAATTGGTAAATGTGAAGGAACTGTGGAGTGTTGAGTCATCTGCGTAGGAATGTATTGGATTATGAGTGGTAGATATGAGATCATTGATATGAATGAGGAACAGAGTTGGGGCCAAAACTGATCCCTGGGGAACACCAGCATTTATTGAGTGAAATTGAGAATAAAGGCCATCTACCATTACACGTATTTTTCTGTTATGAAGATAAGAAGAAATTAGTGGAACTAATGATGCAAGGCCGTAGTGTGACATCTTCGACAATAAGGATTGATGCCAGACTCTATCAAATGCCTTTGATATATCCAGTGCTATTGTATGTGTTTCACCATGTTGGTCTGTAGCTTGGTTGATTTGATGCGTAAGAAGGCAAAGAATGTCTGCAGTTGATCGACATCGTCTAAAACCATATTGCCTATCACTGATTAATTTATTATTCTCCAGATGCTTAATTATGTGATTATTTAATATAATTTCAAAAACTTTGCCAAGAGTGGAAGTTATAGCTATTGGTCTGTAGTTTGATGGATCTGAAGAGGCACCTTTTTTAGGAACTGGATGGATGTTTGCTTCTTTCCAGGGTACTGGGAAGCATGAGGTATGAGTACACAGACGGAAAAATTTTGCCAATACAGGAGCGAGCACCAAGGAGCAATTCTTAAGTACTATTGGAGGAATTTCATCTGGACCAGGAGCCTTATCTACTGAGAGATTCTGCAAAATAGTTTTGACTAGAGGTTTAAGGGATCTGGCATCTCAGATGTGTTGGTGGCAGCTGGTGTTATAGTAGACGGGTCTGTTGATCAGGCCCTTCGTGGAAAACATGTTAAGCATGGGGTTCGCTGCTTGCAACTATTCTACGAGACTCTGGTCCACCATGTCATAGACAAACGTTTGGAAGATTCCCCTCTATCTGAAGAAGTAAAGGCATCCCTTGCCAAGCTTCTACATCCGATTGATGCACAGGAACTTGCAGATGAACATGCAGAGCTAGAGAGAAATGCTGAGCTGAAGGACCTCGTTGATGCTCTCTTCAAGGACTTTGAGGGTGCCCCACAAGCATAATACTGGATGTAATTCATGGAAATGGTTGAGGTTCTAACTCAAAATATCCATGCAATCAGAACAAGCAACTGGACTGAGTTCAAGTCCTCACTCAAGCTCATGCTTCCTTTGATGCAAATCTATGATAATGATAAGTATGGTCGGCATCTCCCCGATTTCACCGCAGTGCTTGATACCCTTCCATGTCGATCAGGCTGCATTCATGGAGAGTGGTATGTTTGCACAGTTAATGACAGGAAAACCATATTCGTGTGTCGCCCTCGACATATGGATAGAGTCAACAATGAATAAGGGCTCTAAGCTGAAGTCTGGTTGGTTGGCCATTCTGAACAATGAAAAGCAGCTCCTTTCAAACACTCGGAATGTGAATAACATCAATCGGGTGAGAACAAAGGTCCATCGCCATGCTAATCGCAAGAAACAAGGAAAAGGGAAGCATGCTGATTGCTCGTCGAGTAAAATGAAGAAGGATGAACAAGCTGTACAGGATATAAGCGCATGTCTCACTGAATTCAAGTGTGATCCATTTGACCATACAAACAAGACACTTCGATCCCTACAGTCAGGAATCCCAGCCTCAGACGCTCTCGCTGCCGACTTGAAATCGGCAAAGGAGGATGGCACAAGCAAACTGAAGCAGTTCTTGAATGAGAGAGTGTATTCCAAGACCAAGTCTCTCAACGACAGAGTTCCCCGTAGCAAGCGTTTGAACTTTTTAACTCAGGAATTGAAGAAAGCAGATGGGGAGAACCTGAAGGGAAAGACTGAGGAAATGGAGCGTAATGCCTTGGCCTCTGTTCTATGACTGGTTGAAACGAGTGGTGCCCTCAAACTTCAAGAAGTCCTGCAGCATCGTGTTACAGCCGAGTGCCTTTCCATCTTCAACGTCAATGGAACCATCCGTAAGGCACAGAAAAGAAAGCTTCAACAAAAACTAACTATAACTGTCATTCCAGAGCCTGATGTATACACGCCTATTATTGATATGGGCCTCATCTGGTGCCTAACAACTCCTACCATTGAAGACAGAGAGAAGGGAGACGGTACCAAGTATACCTGGGGAGATTATGCAGAGAAGTTGGTGCACTTCGTTCTAACGAGACACAAGCATGCTGAGCGCATCATTTGCGTCAATGATTCATATGATCAGAATTACACGATCAAGGACAGTGAGAGAATACTGCGCCCAAAAAAACTGCCAATCAGCAATGTCTTCATGAAGACAGAAGATAAATTTCCTTCTAGTAAAGTTTTCCATGCTCTCCTGGGTAAACCTGAGAACAAAATCCGCCTTCAGGCATTTCTTCAAACGGAATTCCAGAGAACAGCAGCAACAACTAGCACCGAGATCATCTACTGTGTAGTTGGCAGCACTGCAAAGAATCTCACCACAGGCAAGCTTGTGCCAGAGCTCACATGCTCCCATGCAGAGGCAGATACGGAAATGCTCACCATATATAGTGTGCTCCGGTCAGACAGCTACACAGCAGCTGTCGTTCTTGACACAGAGGACACAGACAACTACGTGCAAGCGGCATATGTTGCTCAGAAGACAACAGGAATCCTGTGTGTGAAACGCAAACGTCAGCTTATCGATGCCCGATGTTTGTGCAGTGAGGCAATGGCTGCATCCATCATACCACTTCATGTCCTCACTGGGTGTGACCACAACTCTGGCTTCTATGGAGCAAGCAAGAAGCTCATCGCAGATCATCGTCTGGAGAAGTCTAAAGAGGCACACGACCTGCTAGCAGCATGTGGTACACAGCTCCTAGTCACAGAACAGGTCATCAGTGATTTGGAGCGGTTTGTCATTCGATATGTCTATGGTGATACCAAAAGCAAGACCCTGGGAGATGCGAGGGCAGCGAAGTGGAGAGCTCAGAAGAAAAAAAGCACTATCCGACTTGCGCCTGACTTGGACAGTCTCCGTCCACACTTGGAGCGTGCAAACTATCTTGCATATTTGCAAAAGCATTACCAGCTCCAAAGTCACCCCTCACCGATCGGCCATGGATGGCATCTTGTAAATGGCCTATGTCTGCCTGTCCGTTCAACCCAGCCCCCACTTCCCCCATCCATACCACTACCTACAAATCCGCAGGCAGAGAACAACAGTGATGATAGCAGCGAAAGTGAGGACAGTGATTCTGATAGTGGCTCATACAGTGAATCATGTAGTGACAGTGAAGTGGCAGATTAGTATGTACAATTAGTATACAATACAATAACAATACAATATACAATACAATACAATACAATAACCATTCCAGTGGATTTGTAATGCCAGAATTAGTGAAAAAGGACACCTCATTCGTCCTTGTAGCTCATCTGATGCCAGAGATATTACATTTCATGTTTTTCAAGATGGCGTTGGCGGCCATTTTGAATATTGGGCTCTAGCAGAGTTAGCCGTAATTTTTCAGAGGGGCATAGGAGCTAGTTTTCCTTTAAAATGGTTCAGGTTGTCAAATCCATCGAGAGATAAAGGTAGGAACAAAATGGTCACGGATTCCAAGCAAATTACCCTACTAATACTACCTACCTACTTACCCTACTAACACTACCTACCTACTTACCCTACTAACACTACCTACCTACTTACCCTACTAACACTACCTACCTACTTACCCTACTAACACTACCTACCTACTTACCCTACTAACACTACCTACCTACTTACCCTACTAACACTACCTACCTACTTACCCTACTAACACTACCTACCTACTTACCCTACTAACACTACCTACCTACTTACCCTACTAACACTACCTACCTACTTACCCTACTAACACTACCTACCTACTTACCCTACTAACACTACCTACCTACTTACCCTACTAACACTACCTACCTACTTACCCTACTAACACTACCTACCTACTTACCCTACTAACATAATACCATACAATGCTGGCTCGCTATCGCTCGCCAGGAATAAATCAACACCTGGATGAGGATAAACTTCTTAACACAGTTGGCTGAATGGGGCCGAATGAATACAAGCTAGGGAAAAAGAGAAATGGAGAGAAAGATAAAACAAAAAGCCGGTGACCCCCCTTAAGGCGGTGAAGTAGGAGGGAAATTCATACACAAACTATCCACAGAGCTTATTTTATGAGAGGCGGGTTTCTCAAATATACACCCACACACAAACACACCCACACTCACGTCCTCTAACACCCCCACCCCTAACACCTACACACATCCATCCATCCACACACACACACACACCCCTACACCCACTCACACACCCACACCCACAGAAGCACAAAGTTAGCAACAAACTCCAGCCCCACAGTTTGAAGGCGGTGAAGCGGGAGGGAATTCATACATGAACTAACCACCAAGCCTATTTTTTGAGGGGAGGGTTTCAAAGGCCTCGTCTCTAGAGTTTGCTCAACATTCGCCAGTCAGTTTCCGGGGAATATGGCTAGTTTAACCCATTCAGTACCAGGGACGTCCTTTTAATATTTGTTTTGGCTACTATTAGACGATTATATTCAGCTTAGGAAGGACCTCTAGCCATAATAAGGCTTCAAACTATCTTAACCAATCCTTTAACTACCGCAGATCCTTCCTAAGCTGCATAATATCGTCTAAATATAGTTAGAATAAAATGTAACACGTCGCTGGTACTCAAAGGGTTAACGTCGTTTTTTATTAACAAATCTTTCGGCTTATTCGGACATATGTTTGTTTATATATTTATATATTATAATTTCCTTAGTTTAATCCCAAGATCTCCATCAAGCTTAACAAAATACCCCTAAAACCCCCCTTCGAGGTAAATGTGTACATTTTTCGATAGAAAAACAGATTCTATTTAAATTACAGGATCGCTATCGTTCGCCAGGAAAATATAGACACCTAAATGGCATAACAGGTCTTAAAATCGCCAAACTAATGGAGCGAACGTCTTAACATATCTAAACCAATGGGGCAAAACATCAGGAAGAAGGGGATCCAGAAAAAACCAAACTCCCCTTAAACTAACGTAAGTTTATCATAACATAAGCGACCATAACCAAATGTAGCAGGTGTTGGCATAATTTAACTATAATACATACTAACATATTCTTAATAACCTAACCAGTGTTGCTAATTTAGCTACTTTCCCGTTAGATCTAGATGCATTTACTTATATCTAAGGGCAACTATTTATATCTAGCGACATGAAGGCTAGCGGTATTCTAAAGATCTTGCATTATTCTTGTGATTTTGAGCATTTCTTTACTATCGGCCTTCTAGCGACATTTGAGAACGACTCCAGCGGTATTTTATGTCTTGATTTGGTAACCCTGACCCTAAGCTACCAAGCCGAATTCATCCTTAACCATAACTTTTAATCTCATCTCAAATTGTTTTAAATTATCATTGCGTATTTTGCTTGCTTTTGCCAATTGCGAGCAAAGCTTAAAGTCTGTCCGCTAGGCTTTAAAGACTTCCTTAAAACTCCCAGACTCCCTTTAAGGTAAACTTGGATATTTTTCGATAGAAACATGTCCTGGTCGAAGGCCGGATGTACGTTTCAATGTGTTCTACTTATACACACAGAAATTAATCAATAGGTTCCTCGGAACTGCAATATCAATATACCAACCAAATATATAGTAGGCTAACATTAACCATACATCACATACATATAAACACATCATACTATATCGTTAATTATAAAGCAACTCAGTGGATGTGTAAAACAGATACAATGATAGTTCATATACGTAGGAAGTGTACCAAGTGCTCGGAGAAAACTACGGGCTCCTCCTCAGACAGCCATTAAATATTCATTAACAATGACCGTTCAAATGGCCAGAGGGGCCAGGGGGAGTCAGGGGTACACATGGATGAGGAAATCACAAAGGGGGACGGAGGAGGTGACCCAAACCGTTTAGCCAACAAGGTAGCATGCAGGTAATGACAAGTGAGATTAAGATAAAGAATAATGAGGAGGCTGGGAAGGGGGAGGAGAGGGGTAGGAGAGCCATGGGAAGGGTGGTGTCCCTTTTAACGGAATTTTCAAAGGCGGCATGGGAAATCTATTTTTAGAACTAGGAGAAATACACTTGGCTTTCCTGAGTTAATCTTTTCTGGGACTAACTAAAACATTATCATTAGCTTCCTGTACACTTCAATGCGGTTATGAGATGTCGTTATACAGAGACTTTTAATACTACAACTCTTATTTATTAATACGGGCACCGAAGAACCGTATGAAGGAACTTAATCATGATCGCTATGACACACTGACTAAGGGAAGGCCTTCCTCATTGACAAACACATTTAGTCGAATGAAGGCACCAATCTCACGATCAGCTATGACACACTGACTTCTTGGCACTAGTTCTCTCCACTGACATGGACACTAGAGATCTTGAATCAATTATAACAAGATCGGGGGCATCGAGCTAGTTTACTAGTCAACACTTAGTCTCCTTCACCAAGCATGCCCACTGGAGAATAAATCAAACACAGTTATATAGTTTGGCACAATTATACACTAGGGCTATGTATTAATATAAATAACACTTAAAGACAGCGAGGGCACGACACTACCCTTCTCAAATATTTACACAAGTGCGAGTAAAGCTCTTTTCTTATTATAATGAATACATACCAAATTAACACACATGTTGTATTACTTAACTATGCAATTTATGCATACCATATCAATAAATACTTATTATATACAGAGGTAATGGTTCTACCCTTCTAAATGATCTTTTCAAATGCACGTGAAGCACTTCTCTTATTACACCAAATACACTTGACATGTACACACTTAGTATATCATCTTCCACTTTCGGAATTAATGCAATTGGCTCGACTCTACTAAGAATACGAACATTCAAGAAAAAGAGAGAGGATCACAGTCAGGGGGACACAACGAGACATAATTACAGCAATTTACTGTTAGTACGAATCTTCTACTAATCAAAGGACTTTACTGTACACTAAGGGACTGAGAGAGAATGCACTGGTTAGATTTATAGAGATTCACGTTAATTTATAAGAACAATGAGAACAATTGAAGCCGCACGACAAGAGGCGAGGGGGCAATGACTGTAAATTAATACAGTAAGAGTCTCTGGGGCCGACATGAGCTGTATTACAAGGGGAAGGACGACACACTTATGACGTAGAGTATGCACAGGTTCTGCCTCCTTTCAGGCGAACTTCAGGATACTTGAGATCGTCGAGGTTGGTCTATCACACACTAAACACCTTCAGGGACCATGAACGACACAGAACATTGGCCCACCACACATCAGGTGGACTTCTGCAACACATACAGCGGTCCACCACACACCAGGTGGACTTATGCAACACACAGGTAGACTTCACCAACACACATGGTGGCCCACTACACTTCAGGGGGACTTCAGCAACACATGTGCATGGTCTGCCACACTTCAGGGGGATCGACGGTGCAGACTTGCCTACAGCAGTGTTAGCCTTTCACTCCATCAGTGTTTCAGGCATTCTGGCCTTCTACTGTTCACTGAGCTGATGTATGTAGTTGTCAGAACTGTAGGAGATCAGCATCTGCAACTCATGCTGTTCCAAAAATTTAGAGAGGATGTATATACAGTATATGCACCTTCGAGTTAACCCGTACTCTACCGTGAGATACAGTAATAAAAGTCCCCTGCAGTCCCAAGCACTGTGGCCAAAATGGCAGTAGAGAACACCTTTCCACCTCAAGAGATAAGAGAAGACTGGCTCTCTCACCCTTCAGTGGGTCTTATATAAGCTGGGAAGTGTTGCCATAATGAGAGCAGTGCTCAAATGGTCGTGGTACCAGGTACAGGCTTGTACAGGCAGTTACAAGGAAAGTACATTACTGACGGCGATTCACCGTCGTCGCTGGGACTGGGCAGTTAATTATCTACTAATGGCGATTCGCCGTCGCTGGTATTGGAGGGGTTAATGGGGACAGGGAAGGGCGTGCACAGGGTCAGATTCGAAATGGGCGAAGGTGGATGGCGATGGTGTGAACAGGTGGTTGGGGGTAAGGGCAGGTAGGCTCTTGGGGAGCTGAGAGTGCGGACTTAGGGAGAACTGAGGGAGGGAACTCATGGAGAACTGAAGGAGAAGGTTCGTGAAGAGCATGCTTTCGGTCCAAAATCACGTCATGCTGGAGATGTTGTTGGCCGACCAATCAGGTCACATGGCGATTGTCAGTACCCGTCCTTTGATCCTGATCCACGTTTTCCACGGAAAGGTAAAATGGAAGATCAGGCTATTCAGCCTGGCAAATCACCTGTTTTGTTTTTCGCTTTCTACCTTTCCGCCCCTTACTTCGGTTTGTGTGGTATGGGTATGCGTCTGAATGGGAGGGCGCTGGAGCTTGCAATTGCAGGGACATTAATGGGATGGGTTCTGGGGCGATGAGGGCTCCTTCTTGACATGTTGGCGGCCAGGCTCAAGCGTAGTTCGTTGGATTTCCACTGGGGATACAGGGGACATGTACCATGATGTCTGGGTCCACAATACCTGGCTCGATGGGGCCGTGTGTGTGTGTGTGTGTGGGGGGGGGGGGGGGGGGGGCAGTTGCAGGGGTGTATGGATGGATTATGTCAGACTTGCAGTGCTGGGAGCGTTGGGGATGCTGAGGTTGTTGCATATTCAGGTTCTCGCTCAACAATTATATATAAATCAACAAGGAAATTTCAAGGATATAGGTTAATTGCTAACAAATGGAATAATCAATTAAACAACTATATATTAATCACTACCTAGGAAGCTATAGGAAGTATAGGAAGCTACCTATACTGCTGTTTGCGGATGATACAGTTCTGATGAGTGATAATGAATGGGAGTTGCAGGGTCTGGTAAATGAGTTTGGAACAGTGTGCGAAAAACGGAATTTGAAGGTAAATACAGGGAAGAGCAAGGTTATGGTCTTCGAAAGGGGTGAAGTCACAGAGTGTGAGGTGAAGCTGAACGGTCAGGCTATGGAGATCGTCAACTCTTTTAAGTATCTGGGCAGTGTGTTGAGTAAAGATGGGACTATGGATGAAGAGGTGCGGGAGAGGGTACAACAGGGAAGAGGGTTGTAGGAACGCTAAAAGCAGTAACAAAAAATAGGGTGGTCAGTATGGAAGTGAAGAAGTCCTTGCATGACAGTGTGGTAATCCCGACACTGACTTACGGAAGCGAAGCATGGACGTTGGTTGAGAGACTCAGACCAAGAGTGAGAGCAGTGGAAATGAATTACTTAAGGAGTGCGTGCGGAGTTACATGGAGGGATAGACAGACTAATGAGGAAGTAAGAAGGAGGTGTGGTGTGGAGGTAGATGTGCTGGAAAATGTGAAAAGGAACAACTTGAGATGGTTCGGCCATATGGAACGTATGGAAAGCGAGAGAATGACTAAGAGGGTGTATGAGAGCGAGGTGGAGGGACAGAGGGGGAGAGGTAGACCGAATATGAGGTGGAAGGATGGAGTGAGGAAGTACATGAACGAAGGTGGTGCTGGTTGGGGGGAGGGGCGTCGACTGACTGGGGACAGAGGTGCATGGGGGCGGTTCGTTCGTGGCCACCCCTTCGGGGATCACGGCGTCAGGCAATAGATAGAGATAGATATTAATCACCCTGCTCAAATGGTGACCAGTAGATAATTATAGGGCATACAATCAAATCAAAGTCATAATGTATAATTTCACTGCAATGAATGTCGTTAGTCTGGATAATGAATGTTTTTCATTGTTTGACAAAATATATACTGTATACAGTATATAACAATACTGTAATTACCCGCCTACACTCATATACACACTCAACAACAAATCTTAATGTAGTTATAATAATTATGTAGATATTTGTTTGACCAATAAATAATATATCTATACCAGACTCGGGTTTCATTTCAACGAACGAACAATAACATTGCTCGTTAAATCCTCAACCTTCCACGGCAAAAGACTAAAGCTGTAATAATAACACCATCGTCATTATTGTTCAACAGAATCGCCATAGTCATAATAGTCAGTCCTCTGGCAAGTAAATATTTATCTATCTATTATATATTGTAAATGTTTTCCGCATGCAAGTGGCACTGATGAGAACATCGCCCTTCGGTATTTTGTATAAGGTTTACTCCCCTAGACAGGTTGCCGCCCAAGGCTGACGAGCCCCATCTACCCGTTATGTGCTTAGCGGTTTACAAGAAGTAAACATTAATTAAACATTTCTTAATCTACGGTCAGCTTTGGGGGAAGAGTAAGAAGAAGAATTTAATCAATTATCAATAGTATAATAAATCAACACTGATATTAACCCGTGGAGCCCTGGCTAGTTTTGTAATGTTTGTTCACCAGAACCCGGCCGGTTTTCAAAAAATGGTTTTATTCCAGAAACAATAGCGAATGGGTTAGGAATGAAGGAAAAAACACGAAAAACCGCTCAAAAAGCTTAAAGAATGGTCCTACAGAGCCCCCGAAAACGTATTTTACAAGAGTAAAAAATTGAATGCAATTACCCCAAAAAGCAGGTTATTGCACGCTCACGCGCACGCACATGGACTTTGAGAGTTTTCAACCATCGGCACGGTTACGTGGGATACGTACACAGTTCCCATACAAATCTGAGCCCTCTCGAGTGGCTACACCTGAGGTTACGGTCGGTGCAATTAGGGTGACTCGTCAGACGCGTCGCTGGGGCTGTGCGTTACATACATCGCCGACGCGTCAGACGCGTCGCTGGGGCTGTACGGGTTAAAGGACGTTTACATTCGGTAAGTCCAGGTAAGGGGGATTGGAGACTTGAAGAAGCGCACATACACACACACACACACACACACACATTTATTACCTGTCGTATTAATATAAATAAAGGTTCATGAAATACATATTTCCAAGAATCCGAGATTCCCTGAATATACCTAAACACTCTCTACCCCCTCTCTCTCTCTTTCTTAATATATATATATATATATATATATATATATATATATATATTTATACTAGGAGTTGTAATATCTTCTAAATCATAACTGTTATGGAACATTTTAGAATACATGGAAATATAAGATACATAGAAGCTATACATGTGTAGACAGTCACCGAGAAAGATAGGTTGATAATATATGACATAGACTACAGTACATCTGGACTGGACACGAAAATGGAATTTTGCAGTAAGGGACCCAAAACCGGAGAACGTATAGGACAAAACAAATAACAAACAAACATAATATTATATAGAAATAAACAGAGGTGTATGGATCGATAGTTACATAGACAGGAAGGTCGAACAATACTTAAGTAAATTGACAGATGACAGACAGACAAAAAGAGGGTTTGATAAAATAGACAGATACACACATACATAAAATTTTAAGACTGAGTGTTCCAAACATAAGTGCAGTTTCAGTCTCTTGTCCTAATGGCGGCGTTCCTGGCAACCCTGTTAAGGGCTGCTTCACTTGTCAAGTTCTTGGATTTGAGATCGGCGCGTATAGTCCGATCCCAGGTCTTCCTTGGTCCACCCCTTGGTGCAGCTCCCTCCACAATCACAGACCTGCATTTTTTCACCCAATTTTGTTCATCCATTCTCTCCACATGTCCATACCATCCCAGTCTACTTGTACGCATCACCTCGCTAATACTCTTTATACCTAAACGTCTCCTCAGCTCAACATTTGTTATTCTATCTTGTAGCATGGCCCCACACATCCATCTCACCATTCTCATCTCATAACGCTCCATTCTGTTGACATCCTCTACTTTAACGGCCCATGTTTCTGAGGCATACGTCATTGCACTTCTAACACATGAGGCATACACCTTTCCCTTCAGGGGGAGAGGCATTCTTTTCATGGTCAGGATTGGCATCAATTCTCTGAACTTCCCCCAGCCACACCTAATTCTAGCAACAGTGGCAGCCTCGGCCCACCACCGGCAGAGATGGTATCTCCTAGGTAACAAAACTTGTTCACCAGCTCCAAAGACTCATTTCCAAAATTCACAGCCACAGGATCATCACTTAACACAAGCTCGCCTTTGCACACTACGCACTAAAATTTCTCTATTTCTGACTTATCCTTCGGCAGGGGCCCCTTTATTCTACTACAGCGCTTACTCCCATGGTGTACCCAACATCGACAGATGCTACATTGAATTGAGTTAACGCCCACTCCCTTTCCACACACTGCACATGGGTATGCACCGCTTTTTTCCACATTGCCTCGTCTCAAACTACAATGCATAACCTTGGTTTTGTTAATATTGACTCTTAAACCCTTGCTCGCCATGCCCTCTCTCCACTCTCTGAATTTGGCCTCAGCATCCTGCATACTGTCAGCTATTAGGACTAAATCGTCTGCATAAAACAGTTCCAACGGGAGTCCGCCTCTAAAATAGATAGATAGAGAGATAGGTTTGGTAAATAGACAGACAGACGGAAACATAGGTTTGGTAAATAGACAAACAGACGGAAAAAATAGGTTTGATAAATAGACAAACAGACAAATATTTTGGTAAATAGACAGACAGATAGATTCGGTAAATAGACAGACAGAAAGATAGATTCGGTAAATATACAGAGAGAAAGATAGGTTAGGTAAATAGACAGACAGAAAGATAGGTTAGGTAAATAGACAGACAAAGATAGGTTAAGTAAATAGACAGACAGAAAGATAGGTTAGGTAAATAGACAGACAAAGATAGGTTAAGTAAATAGACAGACAGAAAGATAGGTTAGGTAAATAGACAGACAAGATAGGTTAAGTAAATAGACAGACAGAAAGATAGGTTAGGTAAATAGACAGACAAAGATAGGTTAGGTAAATAGACAGACAGAAAGATAGGTTAGGTAAATAGACAGACAAAGATAGGTTAGGTAAATAGACAGACAGAAAAATAGGTTAGGTAAATAGACAGACAAAGATAGGTTAAGTAAATAGACAGACAGAAAGATAGGTTAGGTAAATAGACAGACAAAGATAGGTTAAGTAAATAGACAGACAGAAAGATAGGTTAGGTAAATAGACAGACAGAAAGATAGGTAAGGTAAATAGACAGACAGAAAGATAGGTTAGGTAAATAGACAAACAGACAGAAAGATAGGTTAAGTAAATAGACAGACAGAAAGATAGGTTAGGTAAATAGACAGACAAAGATAGGTTAGGTAAATAGACAGACAGAAAGATAGGTTAGGTAAATAGACAGACAAAGATAGGTTAAGTAAATAGACAGACAGAAAGATAGGTTAGGTAAATAGACAGACAAAGATAGGTTAAGTAAATAGACAGAAAGATAGGTTAGGTAAATAGACAGACAAAGATAGGTTAAGTAAATAGACAGACAGAAAGATAGGTTAGGTAAATAGACAGACAGAAAGATAGGTTAGGTAAATAGACAGACAGAAAGATAGGTTAGGTAAATAGACAAACAGACAGAAAGATAGGTTAAGTAAATAGACAGACAGAAAGATAGGTTAGGTAAATAGACAGAAAGATAGGTAAGGTAAATAGACAGACAGAAAGATAGGTTAGGTAAATAGACAGACAGACAGAAAGATAGGTTAGGTAAATAGAGAGACAGAAAGATAGGTTAGGTAAATAGACGGACAGAAAGATAGGTTAGGTAAATAGACAAACAGACAGAAAGATAGGTTAGGTAAATAGACAGACAGAAAGATAGGTTAGGTAAATAGACAGACAGACAGAAAGATAGGTTAGGTAAATAGACAGACAGACAGAAAGATAGGTTAGGTAAATAGACAGACAGACAGAAAGATAGGTTAGGTAAATAGACAGACAGAAAGATAGGTTAGGTAAATAGACAAACAGACAGAAAGATAGGTTAGGTAAATAAACAGACAGAAAGATAGGTTAGGTAAATAGACAGACAGACAGAAAGATAGGTTAGGTAAATAGACAGACAGAAAGATAGGTTAGGTAAATAGACAGACAGACAGAAAAATAGGTTAGGTACATAGACAGACAGACAGAAAGATAGGTTAGGTAAATAGACAGACAGAAAGATAGGTTAGATAAATAGACAGACAGACAGAAAGATAGGTTAGCAGACAGAAAGATATGTCCCCAGTGGAAGGAAAGGATAGCAAATAAGAAGGCTCTCTCCCCACCCTCCTTCCCTCCGGCAATTGCTGTACATGAAGACAAATGGAAGTGAATAACCTTGCAGATCTTATAAACCGCCTGAAGGAATTTATAGAGAGTCACCTGTAATACATATAGTACATATACATATAGTATACAGTATATAGAGGTTTTCCCTCAGTTATCTCTCTTGAACTGGAAGCAGTGTTTGTTACTACCACATCGTTCTATAATTGGTTATTACCTACTCCATCCCTAGTTTTATGTGGTATGAGTCGAGACTTTTTGTTAATGCACATATGGAGACATTTATTACTTTGTTTGGTAGTTTATTCCACTCACTAATTATAATGTGAGTGAAGAGAGAGAGAGAAATAATTTATACAAGGTAAAAACAAATAAACTCCTTTCTTTCTTCTTAGCCCCAGTTCCCTGTACGTCTGTGTAAATCCCGGTAGCCATGCAGATTTCCCCTTGTCTGGGTGCGTCGCTCAGAAACAATTAGTCTGATGGGAAAACTTTATCCACTTAGGCGGAAAAGTTCTTGGTGGGGGGCCCGGCTGGAATTTTGTTTTTCTTATGTCTTGTTTACTGAATAACTTTAGTTTTCTTATTTTTTGTTTGGTGCTTCGCGGTCTTCTTCTTACTATTATATATATATATATATATATATTCCGGTATATATATATATATATATATATATATATATATATATATATTCCGGTATATATATATATATATATATATATATATATATATATATATATATATATACACTGTATATAGAAGAACAAAATATATATATACTTATTTATTTATTTATGGCACCCATACACAGACAAATCTAACTATAGTCTATTCGTTGTAAGCAGGCGAGAAATCATGACCTCTAATCTCTGTAACTCAAAAACGACTAGAGTAATCGAGCTAAATGTTTACCATTTGGGAAGAGTCAGTCAAGGAATAGATGTGAAAATGTACAGCCAATTTGCTGAAGCCCTTTTTGAGTGACAGAAGATAGAGGCCATGATGTATCGCCTACTTACAGCGAACAGGCTATAGTATGAAAGTCTTTGAAGTATAACAACCTAAGGAAACGAAGTTGGAGGAGGTTATGCTTTCTATATATCTATTGTAATTATATGATGAACAGAAGGACAAGGGATATGGCGAACAAGACATCTTTCTTCATTATTATGGCCAGATGCTTCGTCATTTTAAAATGACACCAGTGATATCTAAAATTATAATTTAATTGTTTTTATAATTCTAATATTTTCCCCGTTTTCTGTCAACGTATGTAATTTGTTATGAGTTTGATTTTGATTTGATTTATTACTTCACGTAATTAAATTTTGTTTTAATTGTAATTTGCTGTGATTTTAGATATCACTGATTATGTAATTATAAAATAACGAAACGTCTGGCCATAATAAAGAAGAAAGATGTCGCTCGCCATATCCCTTGTCCTTCTGTTAATCCTAAGACTTCGGTTCCCTACGACAAAACCTCTCTCAGAAGTAATTATATGATTTGTTATGGAGAACGCGGCACTTTTCTTCAATAAATGACCAAAAACCCAAAACATCTTTAAGGGGAGATGGGTCGCTTTTTTGGTCCCCTTTCTTCCTCATGTTTAGCCCCATTATATTTTTTCAGATTTTAAGACGTTTGGCTTATTAGTTTGGCGATTTTAAGACCGTTCGCCCAATTTCTTTGTCAATATTTAAACTGCTCGTGTCATTTAGGTGTCAATTTTTTTCCTGGCGAGCGAAAGCGAGCCTGTAATTTAAGAGGAATCGGCCTTCGGCTGGGACATTTTTCTATCGAAAAATGTACACATTTATCTTAAAGGATAGTCTTGGAGAGGGGTGTTTTTTTAAGCTTGATGGAGGTCTAGGGAGGAAACTAAGGAAATAATAAAAAAGAAACATACTGTAAATGAGTAAATAAATACGCCGTTTGAGTCACATGACGCTAATCATTGCATTATCATAGCTACCTTAACCCTATTTGCTGAGAGGGTTTATATTGACACTCTCTGTTGTACTTCATTACTATGGAGATATTAATGGTTAATATATGATATATATGGTTCAAATAATGTGTTAGGCGATTAGTAGACACTTAACCCCTTTGAGGTGTAAAATTATTTGCTGGGTTAGTGACGGCTAGCCTGAAGCCTAGGAGAAACCGGCATTTGACATTTTTGTACCGAAAAAATGCACATATATAACTTGACGAAGATCTAGGAGGCCAGTTCTAGCTTGAACGGAATCTGGCGAAACATTATTTTTAGTCTAGAGTAAAAACTAAAAAAATACATTGCACGAAAATTTCCAAAACAATCACCACTCTCAATAATACCACCATATCATAATGACACCCAAGATGTTGCAACAGATAGTGTCAATGCGATTTTACTCATCTGAGAAAATACCTGTTAGAGGCAGACGATTATTTGAGGTAGTATTTAACCGAATATCTCCTAGAGGACCTGCCTAAACTCAGGAAAACCATCTAGCAATAACAATAATAACGTAAATAAATCATCCCCAGATTCAACGAAGTAAAATATGGCATTGTCAAATTGCAAATTACCTTATTATAAAATGTGATACAAATTGTAGTTTCTTTATTCATACAGAATTTAGTAATATTTACCAGAACGTCCCGTACTTCCCAAACTGACTAACTCCTTGAACATGATGATAGTGCACTGGTATATGTGTATTTAGTTTGCTTGGGAACCAGATTAACTTGCACATGTAGTGATGTACGCCCTACGTGGTGGATTGTGTTCTTATATTTCAAATTCTATTTTATTAAGCATTGCTTCCACATAGCGATTTTGATTAGTTCGTTTGCGTTTGTCTTGTGTCGTCCCAGTTTTGGTTTGTTTATTTTGCAAGTTTTACATTACAATACGGAGAAGACGGAAACTCGATTCCGAAATATAATATATATTATTAGAATATTAAGTAATACTTCATTCTCCTTCCTATTTCAGTTCTGATAATGCAACATGCATAGTTACCAAACGTTATCAAACTAAATAAAGATTTTCGTCTAAGCCCCATATTTTGTGATGTGTATTAGTGTAAATGTGTTCTGAATCAATCTAATATGAAAACAAATTAATGTTCATATAATATTAAAACAAATAGTTAGTGAATTCATAATAATGCACAAACCATTCTTACGGTATGTTTGGCACTGAAAACTAACTTCCAATCAGCGTGAGAGAGAGAGAGAGAGAGAGAGAGAGAGAGAGAGAGAGAGAGAGAGAGAGAGAGAGAGATTTAGAGAGAGAGAGATTTAGAGAGAGAGAGATTTAGAGAGAGAGAGAGAGAGATTTAGAGAGAGAGAGAGAGAGAGATTTAGAGAGAGAGAGAGAGAGAGATTTAGAGAGAGAGATTTAGAGAGAGAGAGAGAGAGAGAGAGAGATTTAGAGAGATTTAGAGAGATTTAGAGAGAGAGAGAGAGAGAGAGAGAGAGAGAGAGAGAGAGAGAGAGAGAGAGAGAGCGCTGGTCGGTAAGGTGTATGGGGGGATGGGATGGTTTTTCTGGACCTTCTTTTCCTTCACGTTTAGCCCTATTAGTTTTCAGATTTGAAGAGGTTTGCCCCATTAGTTTGTCGATTTTAAGACCTTTTGCTCCATTTCTTTGTTAATATTAAGACCTTTCGTGCTATTTAGGTGTCGATTTTTGCCCTGGCGAGCGATAGCCAGCCTGTAATTTCAAGAGAAAGCGGCCTTCGGCCGGGAAATTTTTCTACCGAAAAATGTACAAATTAATCTAGCAGGGGGATCTAATGGATTTTTGTTTAAGTTCGATGGAGGTCTAGGGAGGAAACTAAAAGATAAATTAATATATAAATAAATATACCCAAAAAACAATCCCTGTCCCCTTAAACAAATGCGTGGGAGATGTTGTAACAATATAACACCAGCTTACTGATAAGATAATTGGTCAACATGTTAATAATATTTCATTAACCCCTTCTGTACCGGCGACGTTTTTATACTTTATCCTCGCTACATTTAGACGATTTCATGCAGTTTAAGAAGGATCTGTGGTAGCTAAAAGGATTGGTTGAGACAGTCGGAAGCCTTATTATTGCTTGAGGTCTTTCCTAAGCTGCATAAAATAGTCTAATAGTTGTCAGGACATGATGAGAAGGACATCCCTGGTGTTGAACGGGTTAAGCTTCTTGTGGGGTTACTATGATATTTCCTTGTACTTTGTTTGAGGGTTTTGGTTGCTTTTGCAATTTTCGAGCAATGTACTTTTAGTTTGCTCCAAGACTATAATAATAAAAAACAAACCCTGCTCCGCAATCCGCTTTCATACTAAAACATAATAAATAAATCGTGAAGGTAGATAATATTTGACAAGCTAAGCTACCTGTTGTGCTGTATATCAGACTATGTTCTAATTAACTAAGCCAATAACATATCCAATATACTTCACTACACATAGACAATATCAGTAAGCTCAATTCTTAAGCATATGTTCACCTATTTAGTATAATCAGCACTGTATTTATGGATGGAGTCATGAAAGAAATACTATCAAGAGCAGTGGATGTTGGTGTATCGCTGAAAAGGGAGGGAATTGAGTGGAAGCTACCTATACTGCTGTTTGCGGATGATACAGTTCTGATGAGTGATAATGAATGGGAGTTGCAGGGTCTGGTAAATGAGTTTGGAACAGTGTGCGAAAAACGGAATTTGAAGGTAAATGCGGGGAAGAGCAAGGTTATGGTCTTCGAAAGGGGTGAAGTCACAGAGTGTGAGGTGAAGCTGAACGGTCAGGCTATGGAGATCGTCAACTCTTTTAAGTATCTGGGCAGTGTGTTGAGTAAAGATGGGACTATGGATGAAGAAGTGCGGGAGAGGGTACAACAGGGGAAGAGGGTTGTAGGAATGCTGAAAGCAGTAACAAGAAATAGGGTGGTCAGTATGGAAGTGAAGAAGTCCTTGCATGACAGTGTGGTAATCCCGACACTGACTTACGGAAGCGAAGCATGGACGTTGGTTGAGAGACTCAGACCAAGTGTGAGAGCAGTGGAAATGAATTACTTAAGAAGTGCGTGCAGAGTTACATGGAGGGATAGACAGACTAATGAAGAAGTAAGAAGGAGGTGTGGTGTGGAGGTAGGTGTGCTGGAAAGTGTGAAAGGAACAACTTGAGATAGTTCGGCCATATGGAAAGCGAGAGAATGACTAAGAGGGTGTACGAGAGCGAGGTGGAGGGACAGAGAGGGAGAGGTAGACCGAATGAGAGGTGGAAGGATAGAGTGAGGAAGTACATGAACGAAGGCGGTGCTGGTTGGGGGGCGGGGCGTCGACTGACTGGGGACAGAGGTGCATGGGGGCGGTTCGTTCGTGGCCACCCCTTCGGGGATCACGGCGTCAGGCAATAGATAGATAGATAGCAAGAGACGAATAGGGTGAGATATATTTTACTACTCCTTAACCCTTTGAGTATCAGCGACGTGTGTTATATCTTATTATAACTATACTTAGACTATATCATGCAGCTTAAGAAGGATCAGTAGTAGTTAAAAGGGTTGGTTGTGATAGTTTGAAGCCTTATTATTGCTAAAGGTCCTTCCTAAGCTGAATTAAAGTGTCTAATAGTTGCCAGAATGGGATGAAAAGGACGTCCCTGGTACTGAGCGGGTTAATACGCGTCTGATACTTGATAAACATATGTAGGCAACATATATTATTTTGATCTCTCTCTCTCTCACTCTCTGTCTCTCTCTCTCTCTCTTTCTCTCTCTCTCTCACACACACACACACACACATCAGTCCTCGCTCACTCACTCCCTCACTCTCATCCCAGCCGTACTACTACTCCTGTGTTGCACTAGCTAGTTCATGATGAGTAGTAAGTCATTTCGATCACTCTTCCCTTCGTGCATGCTAGTTAAGGGGGGTCACCGGCTTGTTTTATCTTTCTCTCCTTTTCTCTCTTTCCCTGACTTGTATCCATTCGGCCCCATTCAGCCAACTGTTTTAAGCCAGCATTGTATGGAGAAATCCGGCTTCGCCGGAGACATTTTTCTATCGAAAAATGTACAAATTTAGCCTGCTGTCCAAACAAAAATATATATATGCTGGCTCGCTCCCGCTCGCCAGGAAAATATTGACACCTGGATGGGGCTAAACGTCTTAAAACAGTAGGCTGAATGGGGCCGAATGGATACAAGCCAAAGAGATAGGAAGAGAAAGATAAACAAAAAACGAGGTGGGCTCCCTTAAAACAGCAGTCACTTTCCCTATTACCCCTTTTGATATACCGCACTGCAGTTCACATTACATTTCCGATATGTTTTGATAATTTTATTACTTCTTGACGCGTTTTAGAATTTTGTGCTGGCTCTTATTTGAAGATTTCAATCAGCTTAGGGAGAATCTGTGTAAATCACACGTATAACTGAGTTAGTTTTGACTCCTTAGACTCGTTGATATTCTAGTAAAAAGAAATCTTATATTACCAAGAATACAATATATATACCATCCACATTATACTGAAGGGGTTAAGTTTAGACAGGGTCAGTGGAAGTAAAACTTATAGATATGATCTATCATATATTGCTATGCACGAGGTTCTTCATAAACTTATAGATATGATCTATCATATATCGCTATGCACGAGGTTCTTCATAAACTTATAGATATGATCTATCATATATCGCTATGCACGAGGTTCTTCATAAACTTATAGATATGATCTATCATATATCGCTATGCACGAGGTTCTTCATAAACTTATAGATATGATCTATCATATATCGCTATGCACTAGGTTCTTCATAAACTTATAGATATGATCTATCATATATCGCTATGCACGAAGTTCTTCATAAACTTATAGATATGATCTATCATATATCGCTATGCACGAGGTTCTTCATAAACTTATAGATATGATCTATCATATATCGCTATGCACGAGGTTCTCATAAACTTATAGATATGATCTATCATATATCGCTATGCACGAGGTTCTTCATAAACTTATAGATATGATCTATCATATATCGCTATGCACGAGGTTCTTCATAAACTTATAGATATGATCTATCATATATCGCTATGCACGAGGTTCTTCATAAACTTATAGATATGATCTATCATATATCGCTATGCACGAGGTTCTTCATAAACTTATAGATATGATCTATCATATATCGCTATGCACGAGGTTCTTCATAAACTTATAGATATGATCTATCATATATCGCTATGCACGAGGTTCTTCATAAACTTATAGATATGATCTATCATATATCGCTATGCACGAGGTTCTTCATAAACTTATAGATATGATCTATCATACATCGCTATGCACGAGGTTCTTCATAAACTTATAGATATGATCTATCATACATCGCTATGCACGAGGTTCTTCATAAACTTATAGATATGATCTATCATATATCGCTATGCACGAGGTTCTTCATAAACTTATAGATATGATCTATCATATATCGCTATGCACGAGGTTCTTCATAAACTTATAGATATGATCTATCATACATCGCTATGCACGAGGTTCTTCATAAACTTATAGATATGATCTATCATACATCGCTATGCACGAGGTTCTTCATAAACTTATAGATATGATCTATCATATATCGCTATGCACGAGGTTCTTCATAAACTGTATAAATCGTCAAATGGTAACCTGAATAAAATGAAGAAAAACGTCCCAATATTGAAAGGGTAAATGATTCATTATATTCAAGTGAACAGGGAACAATGCACACAGTTATCTTTGTCAGTCCCAACTTTTCCCTACAAAAGGGATGAAGAAACATAAGATCATAAAAACTATAAACCCTTGAAAACAAACACAATATTCCATATAAGAAATAGGTCTATTGGGCCTAAAAATGATCTAAATAAATAAAATAAATATACCGTTGGAATCGCAATGACGAGAGGAATCCACATATACCCTTGAAAACACAAAATTCGTACATGACCTGCCAAGGTACTCGGCTTCGCCTGTTTTTTTCTTTTTTTTAATAACGTCTGATTCTGGGCGAATGGCTTTTCGAAAATGGAATGTACAACCATGTATGGTAGGTGTTAGGCAAGATAAATCAAATGCCACCAGGTTGTTGTTGTTGTTCCCCAAGCTGCCTGGCCGAACAACCCCAAGGCCCCAAGCAAGGCCAAGGCCATAACTGAGCGCCCCCACAGAATCCTCCCTGCCGACCACAATAAAGCCTGGGTGACCGAAGCCACTCCATGGCGGGGAGCTGAGGAGGGCGCGGAAACGCCCGGGAAACCAAAGCCCCACCCAGGGCCCTGTGCCCCTCAGCAATTATGAAGAGAAAGTTAAGGATCTCAAGTGACGGCGTCTCTTCCGTGGATTGACCTCCCAATCTACTAAGATTGGAAGCCAAAGCGTCACATTTTTCCTTTGCCCCTCAACTTTGCCACCAGGTAGAATTAATTTGAATTTTTAGTTTGGGCTACAGAAGACTTTGAAAGTTGAAAATGTGCTAATTTCGGGTATTTCTGGAGTTTTATTCAAAATCTAAATCCTAAAATAATGGTCCGATTTGAATTTTGTTTGGGCCATTGGATTCAGCGGGTGAAAGTGTATTTGTGGTAGAAAATTTAGCAAAATCCATACATAAATAACCCGTCTATGGGTGATTTAGAAGTGTTCATAATCAAAATTAGGCCTATTGGGCCTACAAAATGGTCTAAATCCAAACATTCATATACCTTTGGAATCGCAACGACGAGATGAATCTATATGTATACCCTTGAAAACATAATATTCAACATAAGAATTTCAAAATATAAAATAGGGCTATTGGACCTAAATATGGTTTAAATAAAACAATAAATATATACTGTACATATATGCCGTTGGAATCGTAATGACGAGAGAAATCCATATATACCCTTGAAAACACAAAATTCGAACATGACCTGCCAAGGTACTCGGCTTCGCCTGGACTAAAACCCAGGTGTTTTTAAAAAATAATGTTTGATTCTGGGCGGACGGATGGCTTTTCGAAAATGGAATCTACTATCACGTCTAGAAGGTGTTGGGCGAGAGAAATCGAATGGCACCAGGTAGAATTAATTTGGACTTTTAGTTTGGGCTACAGAAGACTTTTAAAGTTGAAGTTAAAAAAATTGCATCTTCGTTTATATCAGTTTGACTTACATAAAATGCAGAGTTTTTACTTGGGAATAGGGAAAACAGTTATTCGTCAAGAAAATTCATGAAATAATTTGAAAATAATGTAAACTAAAATACATAACTAACTCGGTTTCTTCCCTTGCATCAACTACAATCTTATCACTCTCATAATAATCACCTATATAATTTCGCTAGTTTATCAAGTTACCGGTTCTATCAAAAATTGCTTCGAATATACAGTAGTATCTAAAATTATTTGACTCACCCTTGAACAGCTTCTTCCACCAGTTGACAGCAATAGAATATGGTACTTCACTTACCCTGCAAATAGAAATACACAATTACAAATAATATACAGACATACGTATTAAGTTCCCTAAAGAATTACACACACACACACACACACACACACACACACTCACACTCACACTCACACTCACACACACACACACACTACATCGGCAGTCATGATCATACATATACAACCTCGATTACTATGCAAGAGCTTATGGTTCACTTTTTGGTCGATTTTATAATTTATTTATATTTTTTCTAGTTTCCTCCCTAGACCTCCATAAAACTTAAAAATAACTGTATTAGATCCTCCTTCTAGATTAATTTGTAATTTTTTCGGTAGAAAAATTTCCCGACCGTAGGCAGGTTCTTTCAAAATTACAGGCTCACTATCGTTCGCCAGGAAAAAATCGACACCTACATAGCACATAATGTCTTAATATTGACACAAATGGGGCGGAAGGTCTTAAAATCGACAAACTAATGAGGCAAACATGTACAAAAAGTGAAAACTAATGCGGCTAAACATGAGGGAGAAGGGGGTCCAGAAAAGCCACCCATCTCACCTCAACATGACCCAAGGCATTACCGTACTTCCTCGCACAGACTTAGGGGGGATCACCGGCTTTTTTTCATCTTTTTCTCCTTTTCTCTCTTTCCTTGGCTTGTATCCATTCGGCCCCATTCAGCCAACTGTTTTAAGACGTTTATCTCCATCCAGGTGTTGATATCTTCCTGGCGAGCGATAGCGAACCAGCATTGTATAGAGAAATGTTCGAAGCCTGAGAAATTTTTCTTTCGAAAAATTTACACATTTAGCTTGTCAAAACAAAAATATATATATGCTGACTCGCTACCGCTCGCCAGGAATATATTGACACCTGGATATGGGTAAATGTCTTAAAACAGTAAGCTGAATGGGGCCGAAGGGATACAAGCCAAAGAGAGAGAAAGAGAAAAAAAAAACGAGGTGGGCTCCCTTAAATGGACCAAAGCAGGGCTAGTTTACCGCCAAGTGGACGTTGCCAGCCCCACGATGGCTTAGTCTGGTTTGGTAAGGTTGTATGTATGGCTTAAATATCATAATTGGAGCAGAAGTGGTTGTATGTGTAGCCTCCAACCAGTGTAATCATTTTGAACATACTGATCATGTATTATACCTTGTTCTAAATAGGTAGTCCAAAAATCGTGAACCCTAACCTCTGTAACTCTAAAAGGGCTAGAGAAAATGGACTGTAAATTTCCACATCTATTCCTTGGCTGACCTTTCCCTAATAGTAGACATATTAGCTCGATTACTCTAGCCGTTTGTGGGTTATAGAGGTTAATTTTCAAGTCTTGGCCCACTTATTTGAAACAGAGTATAGCATTTAATATACAGTACATGCAATACTAATATATGGCACCTCTAATGTCAGCCATAGCAGAGAGGCATTGGATAACCACGAGAGAGAGTCCCAAATACATTCAGACCTAAAACTGAGATTGATCAAACCAGGGCCCTGGGTGGGGCTTTGGTTTCCCGGCTCCCCGCCATGGAGTGGCTTCGGTCACCCAGGCTTTATTGTGGTCGGCAGGGAGGGTTCTTTGGGGGCACTTGGCTATGGCCTTGGCCTTGCTCGGGGCCTTGGGGCTGTTAGGCCAGGCAGCTTGGGGAACAACAACAACAACTGTGGGGCGGGTGCCCAACCCCGAAAGGGGTTGAAATAGGGGAGCTATCCCCCTGCCAAAGGTGGCTTTCTAGGGCCTTTCCTAGCTGATGCTGAGAGGATTGGGTTCTAGTCATGCGGTGCTGGGCTGGTCTATCATTGAGAACTGAGCGATCTCTGCCATACCCATAGCTTACTCTGACTGTTCCTTTTACTTATATATTTTCTAGATCTCAAGTGACGTCGTCTCTTCCCAATCTACCAAGATTGGAAGCCAAAGCATCACATTTTTCCTTTGACCCTCAACTTTCTCTTCATAATTGCTGAGGGGCACAGGGCCCTGGGTGGGTGTTTGGTTTCCCGGGCGTTTCCGCACCCTCCTCAGCTCCCTGCCATGGAGTGGCTTCGGTCACCCAGGCTTTATTGTGGTCGGCAGGGAGGGTTCTGTGGGGGCGCTCGGTTATGGCCTTGGCCTTGCTCGGGGCCTTGGGGCTGTTCGGCCAGGCAGCTTGGGGAACAACAACAACAACAACAACAACAACAACTGTGGATCAAACAGCCTCCTCAAGTAAAAAAACGGAAACAAAGATATACGATACACAAATAATATATATTATAAAACTCATAATATTTGTGCCGATATCAGATGGAACTCATGGTTACGTGGTGGAATAAAAACAAGGATATATGACTATGATTATACAAATAGAAAATCAGAAACATCATGAGTATTTCTGATGATGTCTTGAATTAGTAATGACGAAAGCTTGAGTGTCTGCCATTCCTTTTGTCTATTCACTAAATTAGACAGATAGGTAGACTTACAAATAAGCAGATAGGTAAACTGATAGATATGGCTGGATAAGCATACAGATACCGGTAGATAGACAGAATATATAATAATGTTACATCTGTCAATCACTCTAATCTGGGAATCCAGTACGTCTGGCAGCCCAGCGTCGTTTACCCCTTGCGGCACCAAATGAGAGCACGGCCGTTGATAGGTAACATTTCCATGGGTCCTTACAGTATCCACCATGTTGTTTTCCTTCCCATCTTAACCCTTTGAGTACCAGTGACGTGTGTTATATTTTATTATAGCTATATTTCGACGATATTATGCAACTTAGGAAGGATCTATGGAAGTGAAATGGGTTGGTTGAGATAGTTTACCTGTATATAAAGCCTTATTATTACTAGAGGTCCTTCCTAAGCTGAATAAAATTGTCTAATAGTTTCCAGAATATGCTGAAAATAATGTCACTGGTACTGTATAGGTTAACCATGGAGCGTATCAATCAAAGGATACCTTTCTTTCTTCCATTACACGACATTAACTCTCAAAGAGAGGGGCCGTTTATAATATCTACTACCTGCCAAGCGGGCATATTTACCCTAAATGAGCTTCATTCCATGCTCTTTTTCATGCATAAAGAAGAGCCAGAGCGTAATACAATTATGTATCTGTGAAAGGGCGATAATAGAGCTTTCCAATGACACCTGAATCATCCTTGTACGACCACGGGTTATACTGTAGCGATCGAGCAACTGAAGGTGAAAAACCCTAAAATGAGGTAATTTCCCCAGTATTTCTGGTCTCGCGAGGCCGAGTGTGTGGGATGTTGCAGCGGCGGTCTCAGTAAAGGCACCGTGGTCATGCCGAACAGTCAGAGCCCGCCTATCATCCTCCCAACGCACATGCTCTCTCTCAGAGCCCCTAATGTGCTCAGAATGCCGCCCGTCATGACGGGTACCTCTTCATTGTCCATTTATCTCTTGCCCGTCATATGACTGGTACCGCCAGTTAGGTGTTAACATTACACAATTTCAATCAGCTTAAGAAGGATCTGTCGGGTTAGTTGATGATCCCATTTATTCCAATAGGTCAAATCTTAGGTGGTTAAAACTATCTGAGTTATTCAAAATAAAACCAAAAGTATGCCACCGAACTGACCACTTGCAAGTTTCAGGTTATAAGGAAGTTGGAGCTGTAAGCATCGATATACAACAGAAATGCAATCATGATGTACTGTAGGTCTCTGATGGATAGAAAGTATGATTAATGCATTTGTATGGGTTTACAAATGCACAACAACCGTATTTTTAGCTGCTAATTCTGCTAAATATCGATGTCTACAGCTCCAGCTTCCTTATAGCCTGAAACTCGCAAGTGGTCAATTAACCCGGTAATGGCGAGGGAGGGGTATTGAACCCGGTCCCCATGGGCGAGCATATAGGCTCCATTCAGGCCTATAAACCGTCATTTTACGATAAATATAGTGATTACTTATTCATATGAGTCTATTTTACCTTCACTATGAAGATAGTAACCTGTAACAACAATAAAACAAGTGAAAATATAATTTTTCTGGTCAAAATCCGAATATAGATGGACCAGCCCATACATGAATTATGGAGAAAATTGAGGCAGCCCCTCCCTCCACGAGGCCTCAAGCCACACTGAACCTACTCATACACACACTCTGTCATGTAACACACCTGCTAGGCACGTAAGCACATCCTCCACACAGTTTGCTAATGTTAGCACAAAAATATACCAACGAATTAGGGAATAACAGGGAAAATAGGTGATAATTGAAGGGGGAGGGGAAAGGGAGGAAGGAGGGGATGTGGAGGAGTGATATGAGGTATAGGGAAAAAAACAAACAAATTGTTTAGTGATACTGGGGCTGTTTAAATGTTTGTTTTAGGCCTCCCTCTTAAGAGCTTTTCCGCCGTCGCCCAGTAAAACCTCTTAAGAGCTTTGCCGCCGTTTATGGGTTAAAAGAGTAAAACCTTTTATATGAACAACATAATGTAGTATGCAATTAAATATACCAAAACAAACCTGTCTATATAATACTCACGGCAGATATAACACTGTATTAACCCCTTCAGCAACATGACGCCTTTTTACCTTTGATTCTGGCTAAAATTAGATTATCATATGCAGTTTGAGAAGGACCTATGTTACTAAGAGGGTTTATTGACATCGTATTTACCCACTTGAGGCGTATAGGTAGATTACACTAAAGAAAATTGTCTAGTGGTAACCATAATATGATGAAAGTTATGTACTGGTGGTGAAGGGGACTGGCAGCACTATTGATAACATAATACCGTAGTTATAGCGATCGCAAACCTTCTATAACTAACCGTCAATGTGGCAGGTTATTTGCTTTCTCATTGTTGTAATTAATGGGTAAACTAGCACTAAAGGACATTAAACATTTCTGTACCGTCGACATCCATTTTATTTTATTATGGCTACTACTAATCGATTTTATTCAGTTTAAGAAGGGTCTCAAGAAACTATAAGGCTTCGAACTACCCCAATTAACCCTTTTAACTATCACAGATCCTTCCTAAGCTACATGAAATCGTCTAAATATAGCTAGAATTAAATATAACACGTCGTTGGTACAGAAAGGGTTAATATAGAGTACGGTGTTGTACAGTCGCGCTAATAAGTTATATCTCGGCACTAAGTATATTTTGATCAATAATTGGTATCGGCAATATCTACGTTTCATTTCTTCATATCGAGTGAAGTATACATACATGTTCAAAGGAGTACAAAGGAAGTACAAAGGAGTACAAAGGAAATCAAGCAAAAACAGATCTAGTGACCCTTCTAGGCTGCTTGTCCTCCAAAACACTGAGGATCAAGTGTCCAAACAGTGGTTTAGAGTGGGTAAGGGAACATTGGAAAGGGAACTACTGCCCTGCCACTAACGTGGCAGGACTAGGAAGTTAGTAGGGGACATATGGGTTAGTAACTGAGGGGAGGATAAAGTTATTCATTTACAAACGCAGTCAGTCGCGGGTTTGATGCGAGATATTTGTCTAGGCGGAATTTAAATGAATCAACGGTGCTGCAGTCTATAACGTCTCGGGGAAGCCCATTCCACAAGTTGACAACTCGATTGAAGAAGAAATTCTTAGATTCGTGCGAGTTAAAAGATTTACCAATAATTTTGCAACCGTTTCCCCGCGTGTAATTAGATTGGTCGATAGTGAAGTACTTACTACAGTTCATATTGTCGATGGCTTTGATGATTTTGAACACTTGAATTAAGTCGCTCTTAATCTGCGCTGGGTTAAAGGAAATAGATTTAATTCTCTAAGACGCTCTTCGTATGGTTTGTTCTTTAGGCTAGGTATCATTTTGGTAACTCTACGTTGAACTCGTTCTAGCTTGTTTATATCTTTTTGGTAATAAGGGCACCAGGATTGAACGCAGTATTCCAGAAGAGGGCGGACTAAGGAATTGTAAAGGGTTAGGATAACTTCTTTGGATTTCCTACTCTTACCCACCTTATTCAACATTTGACAGACATTACTACAGCACAGAGCAAACCAAACGTAACGACAGCTGGGACATGACTTATTAGCGCGGCCGTACTGTTAATGTTCTGGATAATAATTACAGCGACGTGCTATATATAATTTTAGCTATATTTAGACGATGCCATGTAGTTTAGGAAGGATCTGTGGTAGTTAAAAGGGTTGATTGAGGTAGTTCGAAGCCTTATAGTTTCTTGAGATCCTTACTAAACTGAATAAAATCGATTAGTAGTAGTACTGTAATAATAGCATAATTACAGAACAGGTATTCAAAATGGCAGCTACTAAAACCCAAATCCCAAATACCCCCTACAGATGGCACCCCCTCGAAATCATAACAGGATCAGGGGGCCTCCTCTAATAACCCAAATCGGACCATATTGGCTCTCATATTGACAAGGACATACGGTAATAATGGCTTAGCATAGTGCGAATTAATTCATGGCCAATCCATTATTATACCGTATTCATGCTTGTATAATTACGTACTTGATCGTTATGAATGAGCCTGCTATCAATGTCTATACCTTGTTCCAAATAGGTAGGCCAAAACTCTTGACCATTAACCCGGGAACGGCAGAACACTCTTAAGAGGTTTTGGTGGGCAAGGGCGAGGACCCTCTTAACCCTCTCACATTCTTGACGCAATTTTGAGCCTATTAGGGATACTTTAAAGCCGTTGTTACCATCAGGGGTATTCAGAAACCTTTAGTTTAGTTACTTCAACCTCTGCAGTTGTCTTTGAGTTAGCTGTGGGCAGAAAACTAATTTTGGAGAGGTAATTATAAGAGTGAGAGAACTCTATATAATATTGCTAATCTGGCAACCTCTGCATCATACAAAAGTGAGAGTGTTAAGAGGCAAGGCCTAATAATCACTTTTGAAAGGCCCCAGTAGCACTTAAAACAAGTGAAATGGTTATTAAGTGAGATATGGTAATTCCCCTCCATACCTTCTATCACTACTCCACATCTGTCAAAATCCCCTCCTTTCCCCCCCCCCCTTCAATTATCACCAATGTTCCCTGTTATTCCCTTATTCATTGGTATATTTTCGTATAAACATCTCCAAACCGATCCTAGGCTGTGGTCTTGTGTGTGTCTATGCGTGGGACAGAGAAAGAGAGAGAGAGATAGGACTCAGTCACTCCAGGCTTCGAGAGAGGAGGGTGTGGGCCTCCCCTGTCTCTCATTTCATGAATTAACGCTCGGCAATAATTCGGGATTTTCACCATCCAAACAATATTCCCACTTTATTATTGTTGTTACAAGTTACTATCTTCATATTAAACGTAAAATAGGCGCATATGAATAAGTAATAACGATATTTATCGTAAAATGACGATTATAGGCGGGAATGGAGCTTAATATTGCCGCCCAGAAGTGTGGTGTTCACTACACCCTGCGCACGCCGGGTTAATCTCTATAATTCACAAACGAATATAGTAATCGAGCTAATATTTATACCGGTACTATTTGGGAAAGGTGATCCAGATAATATATGTGGATATTTACAGCCTGTTTGCTCTAGCGCTTTTTGAGCTACGCAGGTTAAAGTTCACGATATCTGGCCAACTAATTGTGAACAGGGCATCATTATACGAACAAAAAAAATTATATATATATATATACAGTATATACTATATCGAGGGGTGACAACCACAAGTGGTTATATCCACAAATGCAGTTTGTAGATAATCACACTAAAAGATTTAAAATCTTCATGATATATCGAAAATTGATTCAATATTTGAATTTTTTGCTGGAAATGTTCATGATATAAATGTCTATGAGACTGGAGACTAAACCAATTCCTAAACTGAAACAGTTGAACAAAAATGGCTAAATTGGACATAACCAATTCTGGTTGTCACCCCTCGATATATATATATATATATATATATATATATATATATATATATATATTATTAAATCAGTTTGTGTGTCTGTTTGTCTGTCTGTGTGTTCTTAATAGGCGGCCACAGTTTTGGACCTGGGGAGCTGGAACTTTGCGTGTGGGTGTCAATTGACCTGGGTCAGGTCATAAAGGGGGCGAGGCCACGATAGGAGGTCGTGTCGAGGCCGACATTGAACACAAAATAAAAAAAAATCCGTTTGGGGCAGAAGGAGGCCTCCGATCGAAAAGGCGTATGGAACGAAAGTTGTTCGCAGCCCCCCAAAATGGGGGTACTGATGAGGTCAGATCCAAAATCGGAGGTCATTTAGCGGCCGAAATCGAGGTCGCCGTTTAATGAGGCACAGGGAGGTCGAGGCCGGTGATTATGGTAGTAGTTATATTGTGATGATTGTGGTAGTAGTGATGGTGATTATGGTAGAATTTAAACCCGGGCAACGCCGAGTACCCCTGCTAGTTTATATAATTTATATATATATATATATATATATATATATATATATATATATATATATATATAGAGAGAGAGAGAGAGAGAGAGAGATTGAGATAATAATAATAATAATAATGATAATAATAATATTTTAAAGTACTGAATGAGTTATCTGACGTCATTATAAACCTATTGACTATGAAGCAATTTTCCTAAGCTGGATATAGTGTAATGCTAGCCAACATTATATTGAAAGGGTTAAACCAGCTTCTACCCACAGCTCCTTCAACACGATGTCATTGTTATTCCATTCTGGCTAATATAAGCCCACTTCGCTTTTTTTTTCTCTCTCTTTCTTTGACTGGTATCCATTCGGCCCCATTCAGCCTACCGTTTTATGACGTTTACCCCCATCCAGGTGTCAATATTTTCCTAGCGAGCGGTAGCGAGCCAGCATATATATAAAACAAAAGCAATTGGGCGGGTGCCCAACCCCGAAAGGGCGGGTGCCCAACCCCGAAAGGAGCTGAAATAGGGGAGCTATCCCCCCGCCAAAGGCGGCTTTCTAGGGCCTTTCCTAGCTGATGCTGAGAGGATTGGGTTCTAGTCATGTGGTGATGGGCTGGTCTATCCGAGTGAGAACTGAGCGATCTCTGCCATACCCATAGCTTACTCTGACTGTTCCTTTTACTTATATATCTTCTGACTTACGGAAGCGAAGCATGGACGTTGGTTGAGAGACTCAGACCAAGAGTGAGAGCAGTGGAAATGAATTACTTAAGGAGTGCGTGCGGAGTTACATGGAGGGATAGACAGACTAATGAGGAAGTAAGAAGGAGGTGTGGTGTGGAGGTAGATGTGCTGGAAAGTGTGAAAAGGAACAACTTGAGATAGTTCGGCCATATGGAACGTATGGAAAGCGAGAGAATGACTAAGAGGGTGTACGAGAGCGAGGTGGAGGGGGAGAGGTAGACCGAATATGAGGTGGAAGGATGGAGTGAGGAACTACATGAACGAAGGCGGTGCTGGTTGGGGGGAGGGGCGTCGACTGACTGGGGACAGAGGTGCATGGGGGCGGTTCGTTCGTGGCCACACCTTCGGGGATCACGGCGTCAGGCAATAGATAGATAGATAGATAGATAGATCTCAAGTGGCGGCGTCTTTTCCGTGGATTGACCTCCCTACTGCCAACCTAGAAGTTGGCAGATTGGGAGCCAAAGCGTCACATTTTTCCCTTGCCCCTCAACTTTATTGCTGAGGGGCACAGGGCCTTGGGTGGGGCTTTGGTTTCCCGGGCGTTTCCGCACCTTCCTCAGCTCCCTGCCTTGGAGTGGCTTCGGTCACCCGGGCTTTGTTAGTGGTAAGCAGTGAGGATTTTGTGGGGGCGCTCGTTTATGGCCATGGCCTTGCTCGAGACCTTGGGGCTGTTCGGCCAGACAGCCTGGGGAACAACAACAACAACAAAAGCAATTGACAGCAAGCTAAATTTGTACATTTTTCGATTGAAACATTTCTCTGGCGAAGCCGGAATTCTCCATACAATGCTGGCTCGGTATCGCTCGCCAAGACGAAATCGACACCTGGATGGGGATAAACGTCCTAAAGCAGTTGGCTGAATGGGGCCGAATGGATACAAGCCAGGGAAAGAGAGAACAGGAGAGAAAGATAAACAAAAAGCCGGTTACCCCTCTTAAACAGAACAAGGGAGACCTCTAGGAATCATTGGGGTGAAATGTATTAATGAATATTCTGATATCCACAAGTTCTTTGTAAACTGAATAATATTGTCTAATAAATTGAGTTTAACGAATGGACCATATTTTGATATACAGCAATGAATTAATCGGTGCAGTCAACTGATTTATATTACACTATAACAACAGATTTGAGTGTGTTTGAATTAATAATATACTCTATTAATTACAAGGCCAAAAATCGTGACCAGCAGCCTCTATAACTAAACAAAATACTATAGTGAACGAGCTAATATATCTACCATTTGGGAGGAGTCGGCCAGGGAATATATTCTAGCCCTTTATGAGTTACATAGGCTATTGGTTAAGATTTCCAGTCTAAGTGAATAGACTTTAATTTGTTATACAGTTAACTCCTCGGATTATTCAATTGATTACTATATATAAAACAACTACACTCTTCATTCAATTGATTACTCTATATAAAACAACTACACTCTTCATTCAATTGATTACTATAAAACAACTACACTCTTCATTCAATTGATTACTATATATAAAACAACTACACTCTTCATTCAATTGATTAATCTATATAAAACAACTACACTCTTCATTCAATTGATTACTCTATATAAAACAACTACACTCTTCATTCAATTGATTACTATATATAAAACAACTACACTCTTCATTCAATTGATTACTATATATAAAAACAACTACACTCTTCATTCAATTGATTACTATATATAAAACAACTACACTCTTCATTCAATTGATTACTATATAAAACAACTACACTCTTCATTCAATTGATTACTATAAAACAACTACACTCTTCATTCAATTGATTACTATATATTAAACAACTACACTCTTCATTCAATTGATTACTATATATTAAACAACTACACTCTTCATTCAATTGATTACTCTATAAAACAACTACACTCTTCATTCAATTGATTACTATATATAAAAAAACTACACTCTTCATTCAATTGATTACTATATATTAAACAACTACACTCTTCATTCAATTGATTACTATATATAAAACAACTACACTCTTCATTCAATTGATTACTATATATAAAACAACTACACTCTTCATTCAATTGATTACTATAAAACAACTACACTCTTCATTCAATTGATTACTATATATAAAACAACTACACTCTTCATTCAATTGATTACTATATATAAAACAACTACACTCTTCATTCAATTGATTACTATATATAAAACAACTACACTCTTCATTCAATTGATTACTATATATAAAACAACTACACTTCATTCAATTGATTACTATATATAAAACAACTACACTCTTCATTCAATTGATTACTATATATAAAACAACTACACTCTTCATTCAATTGATTACTATATATAAACAACTACACTTCATTCAATTGATTACTATATATAAAACAACTACACTCTTCATTCAATTGATTACTATACATAAAACAACTACACTCTTCATTCAATTGATTACTATATATAAAACAACTACACTCTTCATTCAATTGATTACTATATATAAAACAACTACACTCTTCATTCAATTGATTACTATATATAAAACAACTACACTCTTCATTCAATTGATTACTATATATAAAACAACTACACTCTTCATTCAATTGATTACTATATATAAAACAACTACACTCTTCATTCAATTGATTACTCTATATAAAACAACTACACTCTTCATTCAATTGATTACTATAAAAAAACTACACTCTTCATTCAATTGATTACTATATATAAAACAACTACACTCTTCATTCAATTGATTACTATATATTAAACAACTACACTCTTCATTCAATTGATTACTATATATTAAACAACTACACTCTTCATTCAATTGATTACTCTATATAAAACAACTACACTCTTCATTCAATTGATTACTATATATAAAACAACTACACTCTTCATTCAATTGATTACTATATATAAAACAACTACACTCTTCATTCAATTGATTACTATATATTAAACAACTACACTCTTCATTCAATTGATTACTCTATATAAAACAACTACACTCTTCATTCAATTGATTACTATATATAAAAAAACTACACTCTTCATTCAATTGATTACTATATATAAAACAACTACACTCTTCATTCAATTGATTACTATATAAAACAACTACACTCTTCATTCAATTGATTACTCTATATAAAACAACTACACTCTTCATTCAATTGATTACTATATATAAAACAACTACACTCTTCATTCAATTGATTACTATATATAAAACAACTACACTCTTCATTCAATTGATTACTATATATAAAACAACTACACTCTTCATTCAATTGATTACTATATATAAAACAACTACACTCTTCATTCAATTGATTACTATATATAAAACAACTACACTTCATTCAATTGATTACTATATATAAAACAACTACACTCTTCATTCAATTGATTACTATATATAAAACAACTACACTCTTCATTCAATTGATTACTATATATAAAACAACTACACTTCATTCAATTGATTACTATATATAAAACAACTACACTCTTCATTCAATTGATTACTATACATAAAACAACTACACTCTTCATTCAATTGATTACTATATATAAAACAACTACACTCTTCATTCAATTGATTACTATATATAAAACAACTACACTTCATTCAATTGATTACTATATATAAAACAACTACACTCTTCATTCAATCACACTAAACTTTCTTCATAATACAAGCTGTGGATGAACAGAGATTAACCCTTTTTGGTCAGAGGAGTCTTTTTAGAGCTCCCCTGTTTTGCTCTATTAGTTTGGAGATTCTAAGACGTCTTATCCCATTAGTTTGACAATAATATGACGATTCACCTCATTCAGGTGTCGATTGTTATCTGAGCGAGCGATAACAAACCTGTATCTTGTAAGAAATTGTCCTTCGGCCAGGTCTGGATGGACATTAACCCCTTCTGTACCGGCGACGTCTTTTATATTTTATTCTAGCTATATTTGGAGGATTTTATGCAGTATAATATGTGGTAGGAAAAAGGGTTAAGTGAGATAGTTCGAAGCCTGTTAATTGCTTAAGGTCCATTTTAAACTGAATGAAATCGTCTAATAGTAGCCAGAATAAAGTTAAAAAGACGTCGTCGGTACATATGGGGTTAATTTATTTTGAAGGAAGTCTGGGAAGGCATTTTTTGTTAGCCTAGGGGACAGACTAAAATAAATTGCTCGAGAATGGCAAGAACAAGCAAATTCTTCAATTATAATTCAACAAAATATCATAATTCAAAAGATGTCAGACCAAATACGGTTAAGTAAACGAATATACGCAGTAGGCACGTGTTCCGCTTTGATTAGGAGAGACTCTTCAGAAGCTAACTAAAATCATTCCATGGTGCAATGTCGCATCTCTCTCGCTTTTCTACCGCTACTACAATAATCAGTGTTCTTCAGAGCTCTCTCAGTGCATATTCCTCTACGTAGGGTACGTAGTACCCGTCTTGCAACACAATCCCATTCCTACGCTTTGCAACTCTCCAACCCAAGAGTGAAACGATATTTCCAATCTTTCTTCTATTCAATAGCTCATCTCTGGAACTATCTCCCTGAATCCATCTTTCCCTCATCTTATGACTTAAATTGCTTCAAACTCCGTGTGTCCAGGCATTTTGGCTCGAACATTCCTTGATTTTGGTTTTATCACTCTTTCAACTCTGAGGGAGGCACTCGTCACAGGCAGTTTTGCCCTTTGTCTCCCTCATCCACGACGCAGGATGAAAGGAGTTAGCAAAGACAATTACACGCCTCATTACACTTTTAAAATTACGAAATCAGTGCCTCTTCATCTTTCACTTCCTCCTCCTTCACATCTAACCCCCTCCCCTCCACCTGCCCTTACTTCACCTCCTACCCACCTTCCCCTCCTGCTCCAACTCCTCCTACCCTTCTTCCACCTCCATCTACCCCTCCCCCTCCACCTTCCCCTTTCCCTCCCTCATTATTCTTCTCCTTCTCTTGCTCCTCCTCCCCCACCCCCTCTCACTCAGTCTCCTCCTCCTCCACTTACCTCTCCTTCCCCTCCCCCTCCCTCCCAGTCTTCTCCTCCTCCTTCTGTTCCTCCTCCCCCACCCCCTCTCACCCAGTCTCCTCCTCCTCCACTTACCTCTCCTTCCCCTCTTCTGTTCCTCCTCCCCCACCCCCTCTCACCCAGTCTCCTTCTTCTCCTACCCCACCTTCCCCTCCCCCTCCCTCCCCCCCTTCTCCCCCCCCTTCTGTTCCTCCTCCCCCCACTCCTTCTTCACCTACCCCACCTTCCCCTCCCCCTCCCTCGCCAAGCCTCCACCAAACTTCTTAATAACTTTATCGTGGCACGTGGGGAAGGTAGTTTCAAGTTTGTGGAAGAGGTTGCACTTCTCTTTTAACCGGATTAACAGAAAATTGGACATCTTGGTTTTAGGAGCTCAAATATACAAAATATTATTTTATGTGGGTGACTAATGAAGCCCCGTACAAGTGTGTGGAGGAATATGGTACTTTTATGATTCAGCAAGACACAAATATAAATCGAAGGTGTTGAGTCCTGTTGTTATTTTCTTAATAGCGTTATTAGTACAAGGTAGCCTGGTATGGATTATTACGAATTAATGAGGACCCTCCCATTTTCCTTTGCGATCGTGCTGCCATCTCTCGAACGCGTGGATCACTATGTACAGATTTGTGGCGTCTCTCTTTCCTCTCTATCCTTGTGTACTCTATGGGTGGAAGGCTGGGTGAGGGAGGAGAGGAGGGGGGGGGGGGCAGGGTGTTAGGAAGAGGAGAGGAGATGGGGGGGGGGTCGGAAGAGAGGAGGAAGAAAAGAGAGAGGAGAGAAGGAGGGGAGAAAATGAGACGAAAGAGAGAGGAGAGAAAGGGAGGAGAGAAAGGGAGGATTGGGGAGGGGGGGATTGCAAGAGCATGGAGGAGACAAGAGAGGGGGAAGGGGAGAGGAGGGGGGTTACCAACAGCGATTTCACCTCGTTTACTAGTTTGTACTGTAAATTACGAGTTAATGAAGGAGAGGAGAGGAGGAAGAGAAGGAAAGGAGAGGAGAGGAGGAAGAGAAGGAAAGGAGAGGAGAGGAGGAAAAGGAGGGTAGGAGGGGGTGGAAAGGAGAGGATTGAGGGAGGGAAATTGGCAAGAAAGGGAGTGGTGGGGGTGGTCAACAGCGAAGTCACCTCGTTCGCTAGTTTGTCCCTTAAATTATGAGTTAATGACCCTCTCTATATTCACACACCTCACCAACACAATATACACACACCGAATAGTTCGTTATTATCTAAATGTCTTGGAGGTCAACGATATTACCGTAATTACTAGTTGTTAGAATATATGCAGACGACACAGCATACAGGAACCAGCTCAGTCATAAGTCCACAATGTTCGTATATTACTCGTATGTATTACATGTATGACCACATTAATATTTATAGAATAACAATACACATGTCATAATTATATGCACGATACACACCTTATATTTGGTAAAATACGAAGAGCCAACGCCGATACCTCCTCCCACTTCCAGTGATAGTCTTGGACTGAATAATGACGTCACATTCTAGCTGCCTCCCCCCCCCCCCCCCCCGATCCACGAGTCTTGTTCTAATTTCAAGATAGGCAATTAATCAACTTCCGCATTACCTTCAGGCTTAGGACGTTCTCAGCATATAATCTATTGTATGCTAGGTATTTGGAAGTTGTTGTGAGCTGCATATAGGACCTTGTGATGCAGGGATAGTTACTTTTTTAAAACGAAACTCTGGCATCGATATTAATCCTCCATAAAACAGATGAAATGAGACATCCGCGAGAGTCAAATGATATATATACTGTATATATGTACAGTTGCCCACATGTCATTGTGCACACTTCGTGATTTTATGTATGGAAGGTAAATGAGAATGGATGAATTAATGCATAGTCTTGTCCAGTCCTTCAATAATTCCTTCAGTATCGGTGACATCCTTTTAAATATAGTCTAGCAACGATTATACGATTTTGTTCGGCTTAGGAAGGACCTCTAACAATAATAGGGATTCAAACTATCTCAACCAACCTTTTTAACTACCACAGATCCTTCTTGAGCGGCATAGTATCGTTTAAGTATATATAGCTCGAATCAAATATAACACGTCGCTGGTACTCAAAGGGTCAATCCTTCAGTATTTGAGAGCCCATGTATTTATTTTATTCTGCCTATTATTGAACTATTTTATTCAGCTTAGGAAGATGTTGTTAGAGTTAACCCCTTCTGTACCGGCGACGTCTTTTTAAACTATATTCTGGTTACTGTTAGACGATTATATTCAGCTTAACCCGTCCAGCCCCAGCGACGCGTCTGGCGCGTCGGCGATGTATGCACAGCCCCAGCGACGCGTCTGACGAGTCACCCTAATTGCTCCGACCTTAACCTCAGGTGTAGCCACTCGAGAGGGCTCAGATTTGTATGGAAACTGTGTACGTATCCCACGCAACCGTGCCGATGGTTGAAAACTCTCAAAGTCCACGTGCGTGCGTGTGAGCGCGCAATAACCTGGTTTTTTGGGGTAATTGCCTTCAATTTTTTACTCTTGTACAATACGTTTTCGGGGGCTCTGTAGGACCATTCTTTAAGCTTTTTGAGCGTTTTTTCGTGGTTTTTCCTTCATTCCTAACCCATTCGCTATTGTTCTGGAATAAAACCATTTTTTGAAAACCGGCCGGGTTCTGGTGAACAAACAATACAAAACTAGCCGGGGCTCCACGGGTTAAGAAGGTCCTCCAGCAATTAACAGGCTTCGCTTCGTTAACCCTTAAAAAGCGGCTCACCACTTAAGTCGAGTTAAATAAAGCTGGACTATGTGGCGGCGCTCGACATAGGTCGAGTGGCAATTTCAGCAGGTAATGTGGCTGAGAGAGAGAGACAAGTGGTGGCAGGAGACTAGCGAGCGTATGACTGCTCCAGACCACCGCGGCGAACCTACTGACACAAATCTCAGCTCCCTCCTCCCTCTCTCACTCGCTACATACTCAATTATGTACCGAAAGTACCGAATTACCTGCTTTTTGCACTCGCGTTGCACGGTTATTGCAAGAAAACTATCCATCATACAAGGATCGTTATGGTGTCATTCGAAAGCTCTGTTTATGCCCTTTCAGGGATAGATACTTGTTTTACGTTCTGGGTCTTATTTAGGCATGAAAATGATCACGTAAACAGCCCTATTTTGGCTAAAAACACCCCGCTGGGCGGTACACATAAATAAACCGCATAGGCCGCTCGTAAGGTGTTAATGTGCATGTATAGTTTTGAACACACACCTATTTGAAACTCTGATCCTTTATCTTAGAGCGATGTTGGACAAGGTTGAGTTTATACTATAATGGAGGTACCTCGATAATTATGTCATATATACAATCTTTATGACCCATACATCATTTCTATATGTTATTACCAGTATAAATTATATGATTTTCCCATAGACTGTGTGGGTTAAATAAGGGTGGAAGCAAAAATGGCGGCCCTCTTGAATCAGTGGAGATTAAAATATTTTCCCTTTTCCAGCGTATTATTAGTATTCTGTCTTCTATATCAATGCTATGACCGGCGGGTTCTTTGGGGGGAATGTTTTAATATTGTTGGATAATTGGTAAATACTAATTGTTCACCTGTAATGACATATAAAGGAATGATGTATGGGTCATAAAGATTGTTTATATGGCATAATTATCAAGGTACAGTTTGCCCCACATATTCTATTCCGTTGGGGGTCGTGATTTGGCAGCGCTTCACCCACCTCCCTCCCTCACTCCACCTCCTGCCAATAGGAGGTGGAGTGAGGGAGGGGGGTTGGGGAAGTGGGTGAAGCACTGCCAAATCACGACCCCAGCAGTCTGTACCTCCTTTATAGTATAAACTCAACCTTGACCGCGGTGTTCAGAAACAATGGAATATATAATAGCGAAACATTGCATTGTTTCCTCAGTCTTCGATATTGCTACAAGTGGGTGCGTTGCTGTTAAGGGGGGTCACCGGCTTTTTTATCTTGTTCTCCTTTTCTCTCTTTCCCTGGCTTGTATCCATTCGGCCCCATTCAGCCAACTGTTTTAAGACGTTTATCACCATCCAGGTGTCGATTTCTTCCTGGCGAGAAATAGCGAGCCAGCATTGTATGGAGAAATCCGGCTTCGTCGAAGACATTTTTCTATCGAAAAATGTACAAATTTAGCTTGCTGTCAAAACAAAAATATATATATGTTGGCTCGCTACCGCTCGCCAGAAAAAATATTGACAACTGGATGGGGCTGAATGGGGCCGAATGGATACAAGCCAAAGAGAGAGAGAGAGAAAGATATAAAAAGCGAAGTGGGCTCCCTTAATTAATGCTCACGGCTCTACAGTTGTTTTTGCTCTGTCAGTTTTATTATGGAAGTCAAATGTGTAAGACTGAATTAATCCCCTTCTGTACCGGCGACGCTTTTTATATTTTTGTTCTATCTATATTTTAGACGATTGTGTGCAGCTTAAGAAAGATTTGTGGTAGTAAAAGGGAAAGTTGAGATAGTTGGAAACCTTATAATTGCTAGAGATCCTTCCTAAAGTGAGTATAATCGATTAGTAGTAGCCGGAACAAGACGGTACAGAAGGGGTTATGAGTATAGTTGGCGATATATTCCGTTATTGAAATAAAGATGCCGACATGGAAATTTCTCCTCCAGCTAAACTGAAATCAGTTCAGGTCCGTACAGTCGGATTCAAAAGTTCGCCGACAACCTATATAGTCTATGTTTTCACCTGGCGGAATATGTAATTAATTGGTCAACGAACGAGGTAATAAGTACCGACATTCACAACTCGTTTGCTCCATCTTTTCTTTTAGTTACAAGAGGCTAGTGGTATATTGTTTTTACCCAATTCATTTTTTTTTCCTATGTGAATGAGGGAGACAAAGGGCATAACTGCCTGCAGCGAGTGCCTCCCCCAGATTTTAAAGAGTGACAGGGCCGAAATCAAGGGACGTTCGAGCTAAAATGCCTGGACTCACGGTGTTTGAAGCAATTTAAGTCATAGGAAGAGGGAAAGACTGATTCTGGGAGAGATTTCCAGAGCTCAGCAGTTGAATAGAAGAAAGTCTGGGAATAGCGTTTCACTCTTGGGTTGGAGAGTTGCACAGAGAAGGGGTGGGATTGTGTTGCAAGGCGGGTACTACGTACCCTACGTACAGGAGGTGGTATACACTAGGAAAGCTCCGAGGAACACTGATTATTGTAGGAGCGATAGAATAGCGAGAGAGATGCAACATTGCGGCGAAGAGAGAGAGATTGCAGAGAATTGGTGAGTGGACGGGAGTTAATGATACGAAAGGCTTTCCTTTCTACTTTATCTAGGAGTGCGGTGTGAGAGGATCCTCCCCACACATGTGAATAGATTATAGTTGAGGACCGTAGAAGAAGCCACCGTAGAAGCCAATGCCCCCATATTCTAAAACCATACTTAAGTTCTGCCCTAAACCTTCATGAACGAAATATGCAGAAACAAAATATAATGCTCTGTCTGAAACCGAATGATATTTAGCCATTTATCACAAATTAGGACTTGCTTGTATTAGCTTCATTCGATATAGGATTAGGGAAGCACTTAAATGTGGTTCTAAAGTATGGGGATGAGTGTTAATTTCTGATAAATGGATAAATATCATAAAGTTTCAGAGATATCACTATCTTTTGTTTCTGTTTATTTCGTTCATGAAGGTTTAGGGCAGCACATGAGTGTGGTTTTAGAATACTGGGGCATTGGTTTGTGTGGCCTTCTTCTTGTAAGCTCCTCAGTTAGGCTACCCGAAGACTTCACACACAAAATTACAAAATTTAAACGAATTAGAAAAATAAGAACTTTGATCCCAACATAAAAATATAAAACATATATACAAATAATATGCAAAAATCTCCAGGACGCCTCCATAGAATCTCAAGGAATTTGAGGAGAGGACTACAGTCAGCGTGTACTTACCTTCTATCATGTACTGTACTTGTGGTAATATGTACAATTGCAAATTGTGGAAAAGATAAATAAAGTAACCGAACTAGCATCCCTTTATCTCTTCTGCTCTCTCTTGGAAGGTCCATATTACCAGTATTGCTAAGGCAGCCTCCCAGAAATGGAGTATCTCCCTTTCACTTTTACTCTCTCTCTCTCTCTCTCTCATATATATATATATATATATATATATATATATATATACTGTATATACATAATGATGGATGGAAATTATATTGGACTTGGCTAAATATGCGTATGTGTGCTTTAATTAGTTTCGCTTCAGTTTCAGCTTAAGCTTGATGACCACCGCTTGACCATGATCGTAACTTATAACTCACAAGTGGGCCTATTCTCTGTCCTATGAGTTCTACCCCTCGCAGGTCCCGAGTTCTGCCACGAAGGAGGGCAGTGGAGGGTGATGGAGGACATGAAGAAGGTTGAGTTGGACGGCGGCGGGGGCGAGACGATCGGTAGTTGCTCCGTATTATATCAAGTGTTTCTCGCTATAAAAGTGCAATCGGTGATTACTAACAAGTGAATAACCTACATAAACACCTAAAGAGTGCACGCAAGCAAGAAACAAAGTTCGAAATACTAGGATTGAAGTGATAAAAAGTGATAAAAGTTACTACGCTCACGATGTCCACAATGGCCGGGGATCATAACAAACCCGACCTTGAATGCCGCGCTTGTGAAATCGTGTTGGCAGATGATGAAGAATACGCAATCCGATGTGATTCCTGTCTTAAGTGGCTACACTATTGCACAGACCTACCTACCTTCCAAATTCTTACTTATGCAAAGTCACCAAAGAAATTCATGTGTAAAGACTGCTGCCTAACAAAGTTTAACAAGGAAGGTGAGTGGGTGGCCAAAGCAGAAGCAGCCATACATCAACACAAGGAACTACTAACTAAATTTGGAGCAATAACCAAGGTAAACAGTTTAAGTAACCTTGTCTAGCCCCAGAGCAACAAAGCTAACACCTGCACCAACACTGAAACTGTAGAATCGATATACTCAAGAAACCAGCTAGCCCAGGGGACATTGGCCTAGACCTAGGCCTACACAAAAACCCAGAAGCAGCCGAAGGCAAGAGTGACACTGATAACTACAATACCAGTACCATAATAAACATGGCAATAGACTTAGGACTGGGGAGTACACCAGCAGATATCAGCCTCACAATTATAAGTGACCACAACAACTCCCTGATCTCCAGAGATGCAGTCCAAACTCTCCCCCCTACAACACCTCCATCCACGGCAGAGACTCCTCCAACCGCAGCAAGACAGGAGGAGAGGACGGGGACCCCAGCGAGCTCATACCCCACAACATCCCCCGGCGCAGGAGCGTCAGTTCCAGGGTCCACAGGGGAACGATTGCATAAGAAAACGAACCAGCGATCCTCCTCGGATTCAGCACAACAAAAGCCAGTACCATTGTGCAGGTACTACAAAATAGGAATATGCAACCACGGCAGAGTAGGCAAAAATTGCTCTTTCGCTCTGGCCATGCCAGAAATTCAGGAAGCATGGTCTCAACAGAGTGGGGTGCTGGAATGTAAAGACTTCCATCAAACACTGTGCAAATTTTCCCTTGAAAACAACATTTGCTCCATCAGTAACTGCAAATACCCTCACACACTGGGAACCAAGGGGACAAACCGAACCCGGGAGCAACAACCCCCACCAATGTCACCCAAGCAGAACAGGGGGTACCCACCAAACAGTTACCAAAGTAAGAACCACAACAGAACAGCGGGACCAAAGGGTGCCGTAAAGACCAAACCGGCTAACAACAACACAGGTGAAGGCAACCAACAGAACAATGAATGTACTTTTTTTTGGAAAATTGTAGAAAAACTAACGGCACAACAAGAACAACTACAGAAAAGGATGACAGAAGTGATGGATAAGATGGAATGGCAAGACAAATGGAAAAGAGGGTGCTGGGGCCCCCTCTAACAAACCTGTTCTCAGCAAACATATGAGGCCTATATCCAAGGTGCAACCAAAAAAAAGTTCCCCTGCTGCAAGAAATGGCCACAACTGACAAAATCTCCCTTCTTGTCCTAACAGAGACACATCTGCACAAAGATATTCTGGATGCTAAGGTGCGAATCCAAGAATATGAAATTTTCCGAGCAGACAGAAAGGACAGGAGCCACGGTGGAGTTGCCATATATGTGAAAAACAAACTTGCAGTACAAACCTTGGATAGCTACTCAAATGGAGCATGGGAAATTCTTTCCCTATTTTTAAGGGAAATAAATCTTGTAGTAACGGTAGTCTACAGGCCTCCAAACACCATCCATGATCTTTTTGAGGATGTCACAAATAAAATTAAACATACACTCGACAACCTGCCAACCCCCGACACCGAATACCTACTTCTGGGCGACTTCAACTTCCCGCACGTGAACTGGGAGACATTCGAAGTAGCGGGAGGAACAGCAGACGAGAAAAGGCAAGCAAGGCAGCTGACATCACTCACAGAGACAAAATTCCTCTCACAATTCATAACCGAACCAACAAGAGGAACGAGCATCCTAGATCTGTTACTAAGCAATAACCATGGAATACTGCACAAATATAAACTATACGAGACCTCCATGTCAGATCACAGGATTTGCGAAGCTACAGTCGTAATTAACGCACTAATGAACAAACCAGCACAACAAGGTCAGCAAACCAAATCAGGGATGGCAAGACTAAACTTCCATCACAAAGACATAGACTGGCCTATGATAAAAGAAAAGCTAAGGTCAACTGGGAGACAGCCATCGCAGACGACAAACAAGATGCAAACAAGAAAGCCAAAAATGTAGCATCTGTAGGGCCACTTGAAGACGGCACAGGAAACCTGGTGGGGGACCCAGAATGGATGGCGGAAATACTAAGGACACAATATGAAAATGTTTTCAGCGTAACCAGCCCTGCCAAAATAGTGGATGACCCAACGGTTTTCTTCGCTGCATAGGAGCCTACTGCTGCGCCAATACTCTCAGACATCAACCCTGGAACCGAAGAAATAATTCAAGCCATCGATGCCATTGCAGCGGATTCAGCTACAGGTCCAGACAGCTTCAGTGCGCTCTTCCTGAAAACATTCAAAGAAGAACTGGCTCAACCACTGACATTAATAGCCACCAAGTCTCTGGCCACTGGTACAGTCCCCTCATCTCTAAAGGAGGGAATAGTCACACCAATCCACAAAGGGGGCAACAAAGGATTGGCCATAAACTACCGGCCCGTGGTACTGACCTCGCACATTATCAAAATAATCGAGCGGGTCGTCAAGAAAAGACTAACAAACCACTTGGAGGAACTAGCTGCCTTCAACGACGGTCAGCACGGTTTCAGGAAGGGCCGATCCTGTCTGTCACAGCTTCTGAACCACCATGAGGCCCTACTAGAAGATCTCGGCAAGGGCGATAATGTCGACGTAATATACTTGTACTTCGCCAAGGTGTTCGACAAAGTGGACCATGGTCTTGTCCTACACAAGCTAAAGGATCTTGGCATAAGGGGGAACCTTGGCAAGTGGCTGCTGCATAGCTTCCTGACAGACAGGAAACAGAAGGTCTCAGTCCAGGGACACCTCTCCGACCCAAGCGACGTGTCTAGCGGTGTACCTCAGGGGTCTGTACTGGGTCCACTTCTGTTCCTCATCATGATCACAGACATCGCCAGCAAACTACAACACGCCCAGGCAACTTCGTTCGCTGACGATACGAGAGTGAAGATGAGAATAGAAACAGTAGAGGACGTGGCCCTACTCCAAGAAGACCTCAACCGCGTACTCGACTGGGCCGACTCCAACAATATGATGATGAACGGGGAAAAATTTGAGCGCATGAGGTACGGCCCACATCAAGATATCAAACAGAGTGCCAGCTACCAGGTCAACCAGCAAACCATAACACTTAAAGATCAGGTGCGGGACCTGGGAGTCACAGTGAGCTCAGACGGAACCTTCTCCCAACATATCACCTCCTACCTATGTGGAGTTCGCCACTCTTGCTAGTGGTACCGAAGAGCGCACCACCCTTCGTTGTTGTTTGAGACCTAATCACCGAAACTGACAGAAAACTAACAAGGTGGATACTGAGGACTTTCCAGACAAGGGAAAGGACCTGCATGCTGACACTCTGGAAGGCCTTGGTCCTCCCTAAGCTGGAATACTGCTGCCAGCTGGGGTACTGGAATACTGCTGGGGCTGGCTGTAAACAACCACATCAGGAAAGGACGACTGTGCTACATAAAGAGGACAGAGGCTACTACTCAGAGAATGGCAACAGTCATCCACAACAGCTTCATAAAAAACGAGGCTCGACTCTTCAATGCAGTGCCAAAGGCAGTTCGAGAGCTGACTGGGGTCACGATGGACTCCTTCAAACGTCAGCTGGACCGTTGGCTGGCCACAATAACAGAGCGAGTCCCCAATACCAGGATACCCCAGCACTGCAACCAACTCGCTGACAAGCCAGCGAAACACCCGAAGCACCCGAGAGGCAGAGCTGCCTGGTCGCTGCGGAGGTCCACCTTAGCAGCGTCTACAGAGGACGGAATCACCCAAAGTAACCAAAGTAAGTAAGTAACACACACGGCTACATCATCGTCAGGTAGTACACGAATATACACACGCCAAAACATATAGACACACACAGACCACCGTATATGTACACACACACACACACACACACACGCACGCACGTTCACTCACACACACGGCTACCAAGTGCTATAGTGGGATCAAGAATGATAGGGAGCTTTAAGATAAAATTAGATAGGCATATGGACGAGATGGGTTGGGTGTGAGGGGGATCTGTCAGGTGTGGGCCAATCGGCGCTCTGCAGACCCCCGTTTTCTGACCTCAGACCGTTTCGGAAGAGGTCAGTCCTAATGGTGTTAGTGAGCTGGGCTTATAATTAGGCCTTATAATAAGGGTTAGGTGTGAGTGGGCCAATCGGCTTTCTGCAGATTCCCATTTTTGTATGTTCTTATGTAAGAACACGCGCCATGCAAGTCAACGCACGCACACCCTCACACATACATAAACAAATACACAGACACAATCAAACAAGTAAGCAGACTCACACAAAGACAAATTCACACAATAAAAATCTCAAACAAACACACACAATCCTCTAGCTGTACCTCGAAGTGAACACTTACTCCCTTACCATGTTTGTCAACACTGTTATTGCAGCTTATGACGTAGACTTTTAAGATGGTTGTCACGTAAAATATAATCTACTGCATTATCGGTCTAGTTGTGTATTAGTATATCCCAGAAATATCCCAGAAATGTTGCCAGCAAAACATTGAAATACAAAATTGACAATAAAACCTCTCGTTCAGCATTATGTCCAGGACCCATTTCTCGAAAGGTGTTCATTATTGTACAGTCGTGGTCAGGAATTGCTGGACAATTATTGGTGTATAAATTATGCAACGACGAAGTATTCTGAAAGCTTGATATTAGCTGATGTACTGATTATCTCTTAACCATATAATTAACAACATACCGGTAATGCACAAACCTTTGTATTCAAGCTTTGGAGTAGCCTAGGCGAAAGCACAGTGAGAGTGTAGATAAGTAAGGACCAGATGTGTCTCAGTTCCAGTATTCATCAAACGCCAGGGGATTATCTGAAGTGATCTGATCGTCCCCGCAGTTCTACAAGTATGCTGGCTACACCGACACGTCAAGATAATACTTCCTACATTGTCACTAACTCATAGTACCATACAAAAGATGCCCGGCTGTGACGACGTAATGTATGCTTTCTACTTATCACGCGATGTGTATAAACAAGGTGTCGCCATCTAGTGCGTCAGAAAGGAAGCAACTCACACCTCGAAGTTCCACTGCCATCCTTTAGTCAACACATATGAAGCACCCATTACCTCGAAGCTCCAGTCGATAATCTTGTGGTCTTAAGATTGCAGGCCACTGAACAGCCTACAACTTCCAGGTTAAGACATAAACACAAATAAAATACAAACGGAAGTCTTTCACATACAAGCTTTGCGAAGTTGGATTGAGTACTTTGTATTCCTAGATCAAGATAAGCAAATGTATGAGTATTTTTAACTATGCATTCCTAGGTAACACTGCATTATTGAACGTGACTGTACAGTTGATCACAGGTATTTATCTCCTGCCCAGTTTCAATAACTTCCATATCCCTTTCTCTATTCCCAGTGAATCTCCAATTATAAACACTGGCCGATTGATATTTGGAAAAAAATCACACAAATCTCTTCTGTAAAATTTGGAATACTATTACGCCTCTATCTCCATGCATAACCAATTAGCTTCATCCAAAACAGGAATATTCCCCCGTAACATCCAATATATACATATGGAAATACTGGTGCAGGATAGTTTTTTCCTATGTGTATGAAGGAGACAAAAGTCAAAGCTGCCTGTAACAAGTGCTCCCCCTTGAAAGAGTGATAGAAAGCCAAAATCAAGGTGCGTTAGAGGTAATTTAGGTGTGTTAGGAAGAAGTGTGGTGTGCTTGTAAAGTGTAGTGAAATGAATAGGAGGAGGAGGTGTTTGTAAGAGTTAGCTGAATTACTCTCTGTGTAGATGAGGCACAAATAGAAACAGTGGGGGAAGCCAGGAAAATGAAACAGGAGTTCCAGCAGTATGCTGTGTGGCCTCCCTTGGGTACTGCACTGCTCGATTGGCACCTACAATCTCACCACCAAGTCGTTAGCATAGTTTGGTATTTAGTTTATAGGTTACAATATCAACACATAAATAATACCGGTACCACGTTCTTTGGCCGGGTTGGGCCAATCAGCACTCTGCATACCCCCATAATCCTGCGTTAATCTCTACCCGTTTTGGTAAGATGATCCTCAGGGTATTAGAGTGTTGAGCCTATAATTGGGCTTTGTAATTGAACTGGGGTTGTGTGGGACAGGGATCTGCCTTGCTTAGGCCAATCGGCTTTCTGCAGACTCCCATTTTCTTATGTTCTTATGTTTAAGGGGGGTCACCTTCTTTTTTTTTCTTTCTCTCCTTTTCTCTCTTTCCCTGGATTGTATCCATTCGGCCCCATTCATCCAACTGTCTTAACCCTTAATTAGCGGCGAGCAACATAAGTCGAGTTAAATAAAGCTGGACTATGTGGCGGCGCTCGACATAACTCGAGTGGCAATTTCAGCACGTAATGTGGCTGAGAGAGAGAGACAAGTGGTGGCAGGAGACTAGCGAGCGTATGACTGCTCCAGACCACCGCGGCGAACCTACTGACACAAATCTCAGCTCCCTCCTCCCTCTCTCACTCGCTACATACTCAATTATGTACCGAAAGTACCGAATTACCTGCTTTTTGCACTCGCGTTGCACGGTTATTGCAAGAAAACTATCCATCATACAAGGATCGTTATGGTGTCATTCGAAAGCTCTGTTTATGCCCTTTCAGGGATAGGTACTTGTTTTACGTTCTGGGTCTTATTTAGGCATGAAAATGATCACGTAAACAGCCCTATTTTGGCTAAAAACACCCCGCTGGGCGGTACACATAAATAAACCGCATAAGCCGCTCGTAAGGTGTTAAGACGTTTATCCCCATCCAGGTGTCGATTTCTTCCTGGCAAGCGATAGCGAGCCAGCATTGTATGGACAACTCCGGCTTCGCCGGAGAAATTTTTCTATCGAAAAATGTACAAATTTAGCTTACTGTCAAAACAAAAATATATATATGCTAGCTCGCTACCACTCCCCAGGAAAATATTGACACCTGGATAGGGGTAAACGTCTTAAAACAGTAGGCTGAATGGGGCCGAATGGATACAAGCCAAAGAGAGAGGGAGAGAAAGATAAAATAAGAGAGGTGGGCTCCCTTAACAATTGAGGTACCAAGATGGCGACCAAAGACAAAGATTGCCACTCTCTCTTAGTACACGATCTCTACACCGCCTCTACATAAACGCTATACCACTCTTACCGTTTTCTATTACATATGTACACTCGGATGCCATAGTGTCTAGCCCACTCATAATTATTCGTGGGCTTCAAGTATTTCTAGCTATGGAAGTATATCTCGGGAAACTAATTAATTAATAAAATTGTCTATAAATCAACTACAAATCTATATATATTATTAATTGAAAAGCTAGTTATATCCAAAAATTAATCCATATATTATTATAATTGCATAAGGAAACCCATAGGAGGTCAGCGAATTCTCATGAATGGGCTAGAGATTATGGCATCCGAGTGTACTGTGGCCTCTTCCTTGTATTCAAATTAGAATACAAATGCAAAATATAAACTAGCTGATACGGAACTAGAAAACTCAGACAGCGAGAAAGATTTGGGTGTGTTTGTTAGCAATGATTTAAAGCCTAGAACACAGTGAATAAGCGTTCGTAACAAGGCAAACAGGATTCTCGGATTCATCTCAAGGAGTATGAGTAACAGAACTGCCAATATTATCTTAAAACTTTACTTGTCCTTAGTGAGACCTCATATGGATTATGCTGTCCAATTGTGGTGTCCTTATTACAGAGTGGACACAGATTCGTTGGAGAGAGTACAACGAAGAATGACAAAAATTATTCATAATATTAGAACTTTACCATATGAAGAAAGGTTGAAGAAATTAGGCTTACATTCGTTAGAAAGACGCAGATTTAGAGGGGATATGATAGAAGTGTTCAATTGGGTTAGTGGGATTAATAAAGGAGACATCCAAGATGTACTAAAGCTCAGTGATAGCGAAAGATCTCGAACAAATGGTTTCAAATTAGATAAATTTCGTTTCAGAAAAGATATTGGCAAATATTGGTTTGGTAACAGAGTTGTAGACATGCGGAATAGGCTACCGAGTGATATGGTAGGATCGAGAACGATAGGGAGCTTTAAGATAAACTTAGATAGGCTTATGGACGAGATGGGTTGGGTGTGAGGAGGATCTGCCGGGTGTGGGCCAATCGGCCCTCTGTAGCACCCCGTAATTTTGTGTTGATCTCTGACCGTTTTGGTAAGGTCAGTCCTAATGGTATTAGTGAGCTGGGCCTATAATTAGGCCTTATAATTAGGGTTGAGTGTGAGAGGGATCTGCCTTGTGTGGGCCAATCGGCTTTCTGCAGACTCCCATTTTCTTATGTTCTTATGTTTTATATCTTTTCTGAAACTAAATTTATCTAATTTGAAACCATTTGTTCGAGTTCTTTCGCTATCACTGAACTTCAGTACATCTTTCATGTCTCCTTTATTAATCCCACTAACCCATTTGAACACCTCTATCATATCCCCTCTAACTCTGCGTTTTTCTAACGAATGTAAGCCTAATTTGTTCAACCTTACTTCATATGGTAGATTTCTAATATTATGAATTATTTTTGTCATTCTTCGTTATACTCTCTCCAACGAATCTATGTCCATTCTGTGGATAATATAACACTGAGTACAAACATAGATTATTTTTATTCACACAAATCATATAGGTAGAGGTGCAATGTTACATATGACATGGATAGGTTATATATAGCAGCATGATCGAGGATCCTCTAGGTGTCTCAAGGGGAAGATATAGGCAGGTTCCGATGATCTCTGAAGACGTGGCTGCCTGGTATTCCCAACGACGTCCTGGTCCGTGGTGGTGGTCCTGTCGTGTGACGGTGACAGAAGGCAGGGGAAGACTTCGTTGTAGATCTTCTGAAGACTGTAGATGTTAGAGTCTTACATGAAAACGAGCCGTTTCACCAGTGTCTTATGCTCTCGTATCATGGAATTAAAGTAAGGAGCCGTTTCACCAGTGTCTTACGCTCTCTCTTACAATCCAGACCTAGACTTCTATGTGAGTCTCTGGAGGAACTTATATGTTGGAGTTTTGAGATTTTTAAGAGTACGAGCCGTTACACCAGTGTCTTACGCTCTCGTATCGTAAGGACTAAGTAGGGAGTTGTTTCACCAGTGTCTTACACCCTCCACTACTAAAGTCTTGACTTAGATGGAAGCCTTTTCACCAGTGTCTTACGCTCTTCCAACCAAGTCTTACTGAGGGGGTAGGTTTACTACAACCAAAGCGCGTGGCCAGTGCTGCATACTCGAGTTATAGTAATTCCTATATCAAGGCAAAGTGCTCGATGTTGGGTTGCACCAGTGTGGCCCAACAAGGATATGGTAAATCCTTAATTATCTTCGAGAAAAGGCGTCGAGTAGTTACACAAATGTTTTACTCCCTCAAGGTATTTTTCTCGGATATCATGCCAATTCTTCCAGATATCTAGTCTGCCTGTGCGATCTAGATTATCGTTCCAACTGTACTGATCATGGTTTTGGCTGGAGAGGTGTTACCAGTTTCGTCGTTCCTTCCGGTTGTGCATCTCGGTGTTAGAAGGTCGGTTGTGCTCGGAGGAAGGTCTGTGTCGACGGCGGTAGCTTTCTCAGAATTCGCGCCACGGCGGTGGTGAGTCTCCGGGCAAGATGGGAGCGTGGTGGTTTGGGTTTTATAGAGGATTTCTTTTCCCTGATGTTGGTGTTGAACCTCTCTGATTTCCCTGGTGGTTGATATCCTCACTGTTATGTCGTTTCCTGGGGTCGGGGGAAGTGGTGAGGTGATGCTAGCGACCCGGCCCTGACGCTTTGGCGACGTGGTGACAGGAGTTGTTTTGATCTTGGTGCTTCTATCTCCCATCGTGCTTTTATCCCACATCTAATTTTTCTGGCTATTACTAGACAATTTTATTTAGATTAGGAAGGGTATATGGAAGTCAGAGGGTTAATCAAGATAGTCTTAACCCTTGTAATTCCCACAGATCTTTCCTCAACTGTATAAAATCGTCTAATGATAGCCAGAATACACTGTTAAAAAACGTCATAATCTTCAAAGGGTTAAGTTAAAGTTGAGAGGGGATAGACAGGTTGGGGAGGTGAGAGGTTTAACACTATCTGGCACAACGTGTTGGGGGTTATTATGATATTTTGTTATATTTGTATTGAGGGCTTTGATTGTGGTTGCCATTGTCGACCAATGTGTTTTTAGTTTCCCCCCTAGACTAAGAACGCCTCCCCAGACCCCGTCAGACTAAAAAAAAAAAAAAAAAAAAATGCTACCCAGATCCCTTTGAAGATAAATATGTACATGTTTCGGTAGAAAAATATACCGGCCAAAGGCCGACTTCTCATAAAAAATAGGCTCGCTATCACTCGCCCAGAAAAAATCGACACCTGAATGGGGTGAAGTGTCTTAGAATTGCCAGATTAATGAGGTGAAACTTTATATCCAAACCAACGGAGTGAAACAGGGCGGTTCGAAAAAGACCCACCCTGCTGCACCAAATAGGGTAAGAATGAGAGAGTAATAAAGGAGGAAAAAAAGAGCAAAGTAGAAGAGTAAAAGGTGTACGGTTGTCATCCTTGCTATTGTTAACCCCTTCAGTACCGGGGACGTCCTTTTCTATATATCATAAGCTGAATGAAATTGTGTAAAAGTTAGCAGAATATAATGAAAAGGATGTCACCGGTACTGATGAGTTAAAGGTTCAAAAGGATGTCACCGGTACTGATGAGTTAAAGGTTCAAAAGGATGTCACCGGTACTGATGAGTTAAAGGTTCAAAAGGATGTGTTACGATCCAGGTTCTCAAAGACACAGGGCTCTTCAACATTGGACTAGATAATGGCAAAAAGCAACAACGGTAACACTAGATCCAACCCCTGCCTTAAACACTGAAAAACAAAACAACATTACCGCCCTGAGTCGTGCCTGGACAACGAGGTATCCTATGACTCGGTAACTGGTGCACACACACTAGGCTGACGCTCAATGAAACAGCCTATTTTCAAACAGTAAAAGATTACTCGATTATGTTACACAAAGAAAAGATAGTTAACGTGATTAATTAACGTTACGGTAGTTACTCAAATAACTGGCACTCCTGTATTAAAGAAAGTGCAATGCTAGTCCTGCAACATCAACTGGAAACTTCTGAAATAAGTCTGATGCTGGGAAGATGTTCGTAAAGAATCTTGAACAATTATAATGCAGAATACGGGTCACAATAAATGCTAGGACATATAGTAATAATAGGCAGGCGAATAATAAAGACTGCGCAAAGGTAGTAATGCTCGACAACTAAAGAAATGCTTCGTGACACAACACAACAGCCTACTAGGGTTGTGCAACTCAACAACAACCTCGGCTCAAAAGTGCAGTGAATAATAATGCTGCATACATATAATAATGGGGCTTATCTCTAACCAGTGTCTGCTCAGTTAATAAAGTTTAGCTGGGGTATAAAGGCAGGGCAACAATGGGCGAGCATGCGGCTCGTAGCCTAACGTTGTCCGAGGGTGGTATAATGAAGATTACGTTATATGACGGGGATGCTCTCTTGATAAATCTAGGTCTCTAGTACCTAGCTCTATCCTGGCGATCCCTCAGAAGTCAACACAAAGAGGCAGCACTATGTTGTGAGGGATAGGCTATGACCCTCTCACACCACAGCGCTGTGCTCGCAAAGTAAACCAACCCGAAGACAACTTAGGCTCCAATAGTACCTGTCGATGTCGTGCAGAGCTTAGCTAACACTGCACACATCGGAGACAACGACACAGTAACCTTACCCCCAGTCTAGCTTTAGATAACCAAGAAGAATCACTCAACACCTTGCAAGGGAGACATATACCGGTCTACAACCTTCTCGAGAGAGGACACATACGGAAAAGTCTGTCTCTCTAAACCTCAATAAAGCATAATACCTCCTTAACCTAATACATGGAAATATCTGAGAGCTTCGCGTACAATACGACTGGTCGACGGTGAACGTCTATGCTGAAACCAGAAGGGATGTTGAGTTTAATAAAGATTAGAGAATGAGAAAGGAGAAGTCGAGAGAGAGATAGTATGCAAAGTAGCGAGTATGGGGGACAGAATTGCAAAGGATGCAGGTGATACGCGTGTCAGGCAAGCTCTGAGCTGGTAAAAAACACGAGGCAGCGACGGGAAGGGACTAGTTGACCACCCGGCCGCCAACGCCGTCAGCGCCCAAGCGAGCCGTGTCATAGCTCACCACGCTGCTGGGTGTACTCCTTCACACTCTCTCGCTCGCCTCCCACACAAGCAACATTTATATTATAGCGAATATAAAATATAAGGCGCGGCCACAGGCCAAAACAAAGACCACTTCTAGACTGTCTGTGGCAACACGACACTAATTACATAAAGCAGATCATTCTAGGACAACTGTAGCCTAACCCCCCATCCTGGCGAGCGCTAGCGAGCTACAATGCCCCACGCAACCATTCTGCTAACACCGGGAGGCGTCACCCCCCCCCCCCCCCCCCAAGATATGGGACACTCAACCATGAGACCATATCTGAACAGGCAGAATGTCGCTAAAATCTGCCACTCCTGACCAGTCTGCCACTCATGGAATGCAAGCTCAGTCTCCTCAAAAAAAAAATACATTTTTTATATAAAAAAAAATCTTATCACCTTTCCCAAATATAATACATTAATTCATAACATTGTGCTCCCAGAGCGAGCTTTAAGAAGCACAGCCTACTGAGGGAAAATCATCTGCACTCAGTACTCAGCTACAATATTATCTTAAAATTAATTATTAAAAAGAAAGAGTTTTTATTTAATTTTTCATATTTTATTTTAATGTTGTTTTTTGGCGGCTACTATAGATGTAGCCTAATTTTCTTCTAATCAAAGCCAACAACTCCTGCCCTGCGACCCTACGCTGATGCTACACACGCGAGCCAACAAGCACCAGCGCACAAATACACCGCGAGCCAAGACAGGAGGCTATATCAACATACTGTGGTAGCCTACCCCGGATCCTCCACCCGCGACAGACAGTCCGCAATCACATTCTCACAACCGGCAATATGGCGAATGTCTAAGTTGTACTCTTCCAACATGAGCGACCATCTGGTCAGCCTCATATTCCGGTTGTGGAATTGATTGAGGAATTTAAGCGGGTGGTGGTCGATATACACTACCATGACTGGCCCATATGCAGGAACATAGACCTCAAAGTGTCTGAGCGCTAACACGATTGCCAGCAGTTCCTTTTCAACAACAGAATAGTTTTTCTGTGCTGAATTAAATTTCTTTGAAAAAAAACTGACTGGATGCTCAAGACCTTCCTCGTCTGTCTGCAAAAGTACGGCACCAGCCCCTACTCCGCTGGCATCAGTCGCCAACTGAAATGGTCGTTCAAAGTCCGAGGCCCTGAGGATAGGGTGAGTGCATAAAAGGTGTTTAACTATTCGAAACGCATGCTCACACTCAGGTGCCCAGCGGAACTTTTTATCTTTAGCTAGTAGATCTGTCAAAGGAGCTAACACAGTAGAATAGCCTCTTATAAAGCGGCGGTAATACCCAATCATGCCCAAAAATCTCATGATCTGCCGCTGGTGGTCGGCCTGGGGAACAAATCAATAGCCTGTATCTTCTGTTGGGGTGGGCTCACCTGCCCTAACCCAACCACAAACCCCAGATACTGCACCATGGCTTGCACAAAGTCACACTTGCCCAGATTAACCACCAAGCCTGCTTTACTAAGTTGACTAAATAAGGCTTCTATGTGCTCACAGTGACTTTGGAAATCGTTGTCATAAATGATCACGTCATCAAGGTAGACAGTACAGTTTGGGATGTCTGCTACGATGTCGTTCATTAAGCTCTGGAAAGTGGCCGGTGCATTTTTCAGATCATATGGCATCACGTTGCAACGGTAAGTACTGCCATCCACCACAAACCCGCACACCTCTTTAGCAGACAGTGGTACTTGCCAGTAGCCTTTGACGAGGTCTACCTTGTTCAAGTACCTTGCTTTCCCGATCTTATCCACACTGTCATCCACCCGGGGAAGAGGATATGCATTGGTGGGGGTCAACCCGTTCAACCGCCTAAAGTCAATGCAGAACCGAACTTTTCCATCAGGTTTGGGCTGCAGAGTGACAGGAGAAGTCCACCGTACTGCCCCCTTCTCGATCAAGCCTCTCGCCAGCATATACTCCAGCTCATCCCTGAGCGCTGGGAGTTTAATGGGTGGCACCCAATAATGTATCGACTTGAAGGGGGGGTGCTTTCCTACGTCGACATCATGCACCGCTTGAGTAGTGAGGCCTGGGTGCTCGGCAAATACAGTGGGGTATGAATCGAACAGGCGCTGCACTGCCACCTGCTGTTCCTCCGGCAGGTGCGCCAGAGCATCGTGCGCACATTGGCTCGAATTCCCCGCCCACTGATCAGCCGAGACATGACAATCCCAGTTATCATCCACCTGATCATTGCTGCCCCCCTCTCCTTCTCCACCATTACTGCGGCAGGGCAACACAGGGACAGCTAGTGACTCAGGTGGGCGCCTCACATACTCCTTCAACAAATTAATGTGGCATAGTTGGTTACGCTTCTTCCGGTCTGGAGTGGCAGCTAGGTAATCTAGATCGGAGATCTTTGACACCACCCGATAAGGCCCAGCGTACTTGGCAGCCAGAGGATGACCTGACAAAGGCAACAGGACCAACACCTCTTGACCTACCTGAAACTCCCGGAATTTCGCATAAGTATCGTACCTGTCCTTCATACGGGCCTGCGAACTCACCAAATTACGCCCGGCCAGCTCCAGACTTCTAAGCATTCTCTCCCTGCCCTCGAGGACATATCTCAACATAGAACATGGCTTAGCGGTACCCTCCCAAATCTCCTTCACCATGTGGAGAGGGCCCCTCACCTGATGCCCGAAAACAAGCTCATTCGGACTGAAACCGAGACTCTCTCCAGGTACTTCTCTTGCAGCGAACAAAACATACGGCAGACCAAGGTCCCAATCCTTTCCGTTCTCTGCGCAGTAACATCGAAGCATGCTTTTCAGCGTGGCGTGCCACCTCTCCAACACCCCTTGACTCTCCGAGTGATATGCAGAAGAGACGACAGTGCTGATGCCATGTTGAATCATAGTTTGTTTGAACAGATTAGATGTAAAATTAGAACCTTGGTCCGATTGCACCTCTTGCGGGTAACCATACCGCGAGCAATACAAGAGCAGGTTCCGGACAACAGTTTTCGCCGTGCCATTTCTCATTGGATATGCATCAGGATAACGAGTGGCCACATCCATGATAGTTAATAGAAATTTATTACCGGCACTAGTAGGGGGTAGGGCTCCGACCATATCAATGATGACCTTACTGAAGGGCGGTCCACTGACAGGAATGGGGTGCAACGGGGCTCTCGGAATTGTTTGGTTAGGTTTTCCAACCCTCTGGCACGTATGACACATTGCTATCCAGGTTACCACCTGCCCCTTCAACCCCGGCCACCAAAACAATTTTTCTAAAGCCGCCACCGTTTTTCTCACCCCTAGATGTCCTGCCAGTGGTATGTCATGCGCCAACCTCAGTAGGCTATCCCTGCACTCCCGTGGCACCACCAACTGGTCCACTACTCCGGACCCCTCTTGCCAACTACGTTTAGGGTCTTGAAAACGCCTATAGAGGATGCCTTCTAAATAAATAAAAAATCTCCTGGCTGTGCATCGCCGTCCTCGTCGAGCTCTACAGCTCCATTAGCACACGTTTGGAGCTCAGGGTCCTCTAGTTGCAACCGACGTATATCTGAGGGTGCCAAGCGATCTAACTGCTCCCGGAGCAATGCATGACCTTCCCCGATACTGGGCTGCTCCCTCTGTCTCTCTCGATGTACATAACGTTGCTGTCGTGGAGACTCGTCATGCCCAGCCTCGTCACTCTCGATGACAGGCCCAGGGGCTACTCCAGAATTAAGTAATGGTGCTAATACTGAATCACCCAGGAGAGCCGCCGAGTCAAAACTCTTAAAACCAACTCCAGCTTTAGCCTCCTCCTGTTGATCGTTCCTCCGCTGGTCTGAAGACGGAGGACTAGGCTGTGACACTATAGCTGCCCGAGCTCGGGTGACAACACACGCCATGGGTTGTGTCTGGCATCGCTCGACCCACTCTTGCTCTTCCCTACTCACATCGGCCGGCCTCTCGGCAACGACTAAGGGTAGAACCTCAGAAGCGGGCATTGCAAAGTCGTTGCCGAGAAGAAGTTCGACGCCCTCCACTGGCAGTTTCTCCACAATCCCGACATCCAATTCACGTGCCACACCATCCACCTCCAACTCCAACCGCACCAATGGGTATGACCGAGTTGCATTAATACCCTGCACCATTACCACCCGAGACGCGTTTATAGGGTAGCCAGTCAAGTTTTTCATCAGAGTCTGGGAAGCACTTGTATCACGCAAGACCTCTACTCCATGCTTGCGCCCCGCCCACATCACGCAACCCCGCCCTCTATGGTCGCAAAAAACATCCCGAGCAGGGTTCGAGCCTCCCAGGTGCTTCTGCATTGGCTGTGCCTCAGCCTCTGACGAACTGCCCCGGGCAAACTCAGACGACTTCGGAGACACACCAATGTTGCAGGCCAAAGACACAGCTGCTGTAGGTGGTTTGCTAGGACAGACTCTTGCAAAGTGCCCCTTTTTATGACAATGATAACACTCCAACTCCCCTTTGGGCTTCCCTTGGTACTGGGAAGGGCCCGGCCCCTTCTTATACGGGACGGTGCTAGTCTTGTGGTCAGTCTTGGTATCATGGCTCTTGTACTTGTTTGCATAAGGTATATCACTAACTCGGGGGGGGTGGGGCGTCACGCCCATTGTTACCTGCCTCACTACGCTGGACAGACCCACACCCACGAATTAGTGATAGCCGGAGGTCAGCCATCTCAGCTGCCTCCTGTAGAGTTTTTGGTTGCTTTTCTTTCAGGTTTAATGTCAGGTCGTGCATTTGAACAACTGCTCTAAAAGCACCAACTGTTTAATGTCGTCAAATGTAGTAGCTTTCTCCGACCTCAGCCAATTCCCAAAAGCATCGGACAGCTCCCGGGCATGTTCCAAAAAGGTGCTCTCCCGACCCTTGGTAACACCCTGGAACTTCAACCTGTACGTCTCTGGTTGTAGTTCGTATGCTCTCAGGACAGCCTCCTTGAGTTCCTCATAGATAATACACGACTCTATAGGCAATGCATCATAAGCCCTGAGTCCCTTGCCCACAAGTCTAGAGGAAACAAGGGCTGCCCACTTCTCCCCAGGCCACTGGTGTTCCTGGCACTTCTTCCCGAATCTCATGAAAAATTCGGTGACACCCGACTCATCAAATACAGGGACTAGCTTCAACAGGTGCGACAAAGACTGATCATGCCCACAATTTCCACCACCAAGACGTTGCCCTGTCGTTTCCACCCGAGTCTTCTCAAGATCGATATATGCACGGTACCTGGTAGACTCAGCCTCCGACTGGGCTTTTATTCTCGCGAGTTCGAGATCAGTCTCTTGTTTAACCTTAGCGAGTTCGAGATCAGCCTGTCGCTTAGCCTCTATCTTAGCGAGTTCGAGACGTTCCTCACGCTCAGCCTGCATCTTAGCCATCTCAAGCTGGAAGAGCATTTCTGTAGTGAAACCTCGAGGAGGAGGTGCAACTATTGGAGGCCCACCCAGCGATCCTAAACCACGCTGCCAGCTGCTATCGGCCTGCGGGAACGTACTAAACTCCGGCATCCTAGAGGTCCCGATGGGAGTAGAGTGGAGGGGGGGCTCGAGCAGAAGTCCCCGAGCACCCTCTCCACCCTGGACCTCACTAGCCGCCCCCAGTACGCAAGCCCTCAAATCGTTCTTCTTGATGCCATGAGCCACCTTAAGCCCCATGAGGGGAGCCAAACACTGTAGACCATACTTGCTAATTCCCTCTAGTCGATCAGCTGTTATAGGCACCTCCAAAAACTTCTTTGCGGCCTCCTCACTAGTTACTAACCCCCCTGGCATCTGCCCATCAGAGCCTGCATCATTCCCTGAACCCTCAGTATGATCTGATTCGTCTCCCATGGTGTCCACCAAATATTCTCACGTTTATAATAAAAAAGAAGAAGTACCCAAGCTCCTATGTAGCACTATTCACTTGCCAAAAATGTCTGAAGACTCTCAAGTGCTATACTACTTTGCCAACAAAAATTCTAACGTGCCCACTATATTCCTCAATAAAACAAATGACCACAACAATCCTGCAATTATCTCTTAGTTCACAAGATCCTGAGCTAGGTCGCCATTTGTTACGATCCAGGTTCTCAAAGACACAGGGCTCTTCAACATTGGACTAGATAATGGCAAAAAGCAACAACGGTAACACTAGATCCAACCCCTGCCTTAAACACTGGAAAACAAAACAACATTACCGCCCTGAGTCGTGCCTGGACAACGAGGTATCCTATGACTCGGTAACTGGTGCACACACACTAGGCTGACGCTCAATGAAACAGCCTATTCTCAAACAGTAAAAGATTACTCGATTATGTTACACAAAGAAAAGATAGTTAACGTGATTAATTAACGTTACGGTAGATACTCAAATAACTGGCACTCCTGTATTAAAGAAAGTGCAATGCTAGTCATGCAACATCAACTGGAAACTTCTGAAATAAGTCTGATGCTGGGAAGATGTTCGTAAAGAATCTTGAACAATTATAATGCAGAATACGGGTCACAATAAATGCTAGGACATATAGTAATAATAGGCAGGCGAATAATAAAGACTGCGCAAAGGTAGTAATGCTCGACAACTAAAGAAATGCTTCGTGACACAACGCAACAGCCTACTAGGGTTGTGCAACTCAACAACAATCTTGGCTCAAAAGTGCAGTGAATAATAATACTGCATACATATAATAATGGGGCTTATCTCTAACCAGTGTCTACTCAGTTAATAAAGTCTAGCTGGGGTATCAAGACAGGGCAACAATGGGCGAGCATGCGGCTCGTAGCCTAACATTGTCCGAGGGTGGTATAATGAAGATTACGTTATATGATGGGGATGCTCTCTTGATAAATCTAGGTCTCTAGTACCTAGCTCTATCCTGGCGATCCCTCAGAAGTCAACACGAAGAGGCAGCACTATGTTGTGAGGGATAGGCTATGGCCCTCTCACACCACAGCGCTGCGCTCGCAAAGTAAACCAACCAGAAGACAACTTAGGCTCCCACAGTACCTGTCGATGTCGTGCAGAGCTTAGCTAACACTGCACACATCGGAAACAACGACACAGTAACCTTACCCCCAGTCTAGCTTTAGATAACCAAGCAGAATCACGCAACACCTTGCAAGGGAGACATATACCGGTCTACAACCTTCCCGAGAGAGGACACATACGGAAAAGTCCGTCTCTCTAAACCTCAATAAAGCATAATACCTCCTTAACCTAATACATGGAAATATATGAGAGCTTCGCGTACAATACGACTGGTCGACGGTGAACGTCTATGCTGAAACCAGAAGGGATGTTGAGTTTAATAAAGATTTGAGAATGAGAAAGGAGAAGTCGAGAGAGAGAGATAGTATGCAAAGTAGCGAGTATGGGGGACAGAATTGCAAAGGATGCAGGTGATACGCGTGTCAGGCAAGCTCTGAGCTGGTAAAAAACACGAGGCAGCGACGGGAAGGGACTAGTTGACCACCCGGCCGCCAACGCCGTCAGCGCCCAAGCGAGCCGTGTCATAGCTCACCACGCTGCTGGGTGTACTCCTTCACACTCTCTCGCTCGCCTCCCCCACACAAGCAACATTTATATTATAGCGAATATAAAATATAAGGCGCGGCCACAGACCAAAACAAAGACCACTTCTAGACTGTCTGTGGCAACACAACACTAATGAAATAAATCAGATCATTCTAGGACAACTGTAGCCTATCCCCCCATCCTGGCGAGCGCTAGCGAGCTGCAATGCCCCACGCAACCATTCTGCTAACGCCGGGAGGCGTCACAGATGTCACCGGTACTGATGAGTTATAGGTTTTCCCATATCTTGCGAGCTGCAGACATCGATGTTTAGTAAAATTAAATGAATAGGAGGGATTGCAACATAATATGACAATTCATTATAGGTAGGCGAAAAATCTTGACCACTTACATAAGACTGGAGTATTTGAGCTAATATATCTACTATTTAGGAAGGGTCATCCAGGGAAGAGGTGTGGAAATGTACAGCCTATTTGCTCTAGCCTTTTTTAATTACGTTACAGAGGTTAATAGGAGTCACGATTTCTGGCCTACCTATAATGAATGGACCATATTTGTATACAGTATAGTGATGTTTTCTTGAATTTCCGGTGCATTTGTAGTTTCGAACCTCCCCAATTTTATTGATCAAACCGGAGTTTTTGCATTTGTGTATGTGATTTGTTTAATTTTGTCCTTAAATTTTATTTGACATAATTTGTATTTAACCCGTCCAATCCCAGCCATCAGTAGATGAATCACTCCCCAGTCCCAGCGACGGCTGTGAGCCGTCAGTAATGTACTTTCCTTGTATCTGACTGTATCAGGCTGAGCCTGGTACCACGACCGTTTGAGAACTGCTTTCGATATGGCAATACTTCTCAGCTTATATCCAACCCACTGAAAGCTGGGAGAGCCAGTCTTCCTTCATCTCTTGAGGTGGAAGGTTGTTCTATCTTGCCATTTTGGCCACATTGCTTGGGACTGGGGAGGGGGGAACTTTTATTAATTTACCCTACGGTACAGTAGGGGTTAAATGGGACACACCACTCACCGTCCATGCAAGCTAGCAATAGGCTAGGCCTACATCCAATTAAAAATAACAAATATATACTATTGTTTATATTTATCACACCTTACCTAATAATTATAGCCCAAAACACGTAAGTGGTCATAACCCAGTATAAAGAGGGCGTAATCCTACTGTATTACACGTTAATCATATTTTATATTTTAGTTTCCCATGAAATGAATAAATGTTCTCTTATAAATTTATTAGAGAAAACGGCTGTATTATTATGGGTAACTATTAAATATAATAATATCCGCCATACTTCTTTATATTCGTTAATTTAAACCTGTTGTAAATAATAATAGCCCATTTTTAATAATCATTATGAATTTAGATGCGATATATAAAGTTGGATAAAGAATTAAAGGTGAATTACGGTAGTAAATCAGTGCTGCAATTAGTATTTTACCAGACCAGATCAGATGGCTGGAGTAAAGTAGGAAAAAAGAGCAATTGGAAAGAGGAAGCACAAGCAGAGAAGGGAGAAGTACAATGTAGTAATGGTCAAAATATGTTGCATTACTGAACGTCACGTTGTTATAAATTAACATTATAATACTACAAATATGCAATAATTGTTTTTCTGGCGCATAGTTTAAGCTTGATGACAGAAAACAGCTGGGAGAGAAGGAGTGTGTTGATTGGCTATCAGGTTTGTGACGTAGGTTGAGACCGGGAGAATTTGAAGACAGTAAACAAACCCATATAAATAAAGGCGGGATGATGCCCTCTGTGACATTCCTTAATTGACATGGCGATCTGTGTGACTGTATGGTATAATAATCTTTCTAGGGCACCAGTGAATTATGCCAAAGTTCACTCAAAGCAATACAGTGAGAATATTTTAATTAATTTGGTTTTATTTGACGCCAGACCAGACGTATTTTTTAGAAGCAGCCTGGAAAGTTATTATTCATATTAGTGATATAATCATATACATGAATTTGGTCTGAGCATCACACCCTGGTGCTAGCTTATACCAACTGCCTCTCAAAGTATTCCTTTGCCTTGGGTATTAGAACTGCACATTTTCTTCAAAATACAATAATAATAGCCTAACCTAGGGCCTAGTCCTATTTACAAACTCCAAATAGGCCTAATTAACATATGTGAAATATCAAGTTGTGAATAATCATGTCTCCCCCAATCCATACAGTAGGCTAGATACCTTAAATGATCTTAACATAACTAACCTAGAACTAATTATACCCTAATTAAATGCTGAAATACTATAATTATATTAGCTCATAATGTATATAGTTCTGGCTAAGTATTAAAATTAAGATTTGCTTCGACTTACTTCTTCCAGTGGCACAGTTCTAATATCTACAGGATATACCCTAGGTGGTTTGGAATGCCATTAGGCTACGCTAACCCAAAATATTTTAAAGTTGTAGGTTAAGCGTATCTATTGGTTTAGTTAGGTTAACTCAAAATAATTTTCTTTCAGCCAAGCTAACCTAACCTAAATCCCCTTCATTAACGTTAATGTGTAAAAAATACAAACATAAATTGCATGATTTTATGAGCATATACAGTATATAGCCTAGGCTATTAACACCATAATGCATATACAGTATATAGCCTAGGCTATTAACACCATAATGCATATACAGTATATAGCCTAGGCTATTAACACCATAATGCATATACAGTATATAGCCTAGGCTATTAACACCATAATGCATATACAGTATATAGCCTAGGCTATTAACACCATAATGTAAATTATTTTTTTAAGTTCCATGGAGATTCCTAATTAACAACCAACTTTGCAATCTTTACCGTTATTAGGATAGAATAGCCTAGATATCTATAGCTAATAAGAACGTAAAACTAGCCATAATCCTTTCCTGATAATGTTTTTGTTTGTTTTTGGAACACTCAAGAGTTCACCACCCTTGGAAAGCTAGGATAGCTAGTTTAGGTAGGCTGCGATAGTATAGGTTAGCATGGTTGTCATAGATTATTCGAGTAAATTAGTGGAGTTAGATTAAGCCAATTGAACCCTATTAACTAATCCATTTAATCTAATATTAACTATCCTCTCCTATACCTAACTCAATCTTATCCTATCTTCCCAAAGGATGGTGACTTCTTCCTATTGGTTTACCCGCTGTTTTCAGTAGTTTGAACTAGGCCTAGTCAAGTCACTACACCAAGATAATTACAAGTTTTGCAGGCCGGATTTAGGTGGGGGGGCGTACCCCCCCCCCCTATTTTACACAGTTGGGTATTAGGCCTATTTGTATATGTTAGGGGTGATGTCCTGGCTCCATTTACATACGTGAACAAAAACAAATTTAGTAGCTTCATGAATAACATTTGTATGGATCATTAATATAGCCTAATGTTTCTGAAGTATTGCTGCTGAAAACTTTATAATGTTTTGTATTGTGTTACGACTGGGGTTTAAATATATCAGGGCTCTTATTCATTGGACTAGTAATGGCATAAATGCTACAACGGAAAGCGCTAGATCCAACCTCTGATGTATATTCCCAGTGAACAAAGAACACATATACTCTACAGAGTTCTATATGCAATAATAGGCTATCTTCATTGGACTAGTAATGGCATAAATGCTACAACGGAAAGCGCTAGATCCAACCTCTGATGTATATTCCCAGTGAACAAAGAACACAAATACTCTACAGAGTTCTATATGCAATAATAGGCTATCAAACTCTCAATAAATGTGCGTCTACTCTAGGCTTAATGTTATGTGAAAACAGCCTATTACTACCTATAACCGAAGGTGCTTGGTTATGGTATGCAAAGTAAGGTGGTAAGAGAAGTTACAGCTTACGTTACTTTAATCAATAAATGTCAGGCACTCCTGCATGAAAGAAAGTGCACTAAAGTCCTTCAACCCTAACAAGGAATCTTCTTTAAATGTTAGATGCTATAAAGATGCTCGTATCGGAAATGGAACCCAAAAAGGCAGGCAGCGGAACAATGCTCGTGCAGGCTATGCAAACAAAAAGGCAGAATATATAATGCCGTCGGAGCCAAGAATATCCTAAACACTACAACAATAATAATCGCCACGACAATGCAGTATTCCTATCAACAAAAAGAGCCTAAGTCGTTTGTGTCTCCATACATCAAACTAGGCTGCGAAATGTTTGTGTAATGATAAATGGGTATGCATAAAAAGAGTACTTGGTTTAATATACTTAATGTCTACTATGATTGATAAAGTCTAGCTAGAGTCAATGATACGAGATACTGGTGCGCATGGCATGCCGCATAGCCTAGTGCAAATCTCAAGTCTGTGCGTCAAATATTACGTTATAGGGAAGGGTAGCTCTCTTGAGAAACCTTAATACCGAAGTATTAAGCGTTCTCCTGGCGTACCTCAAAGACAAACAACGAGCTTAGAACAGTGCAAAATGGTATAGGCAAAAAGCCCTCACTCGTGCATGCTCTACTCTCAATGGCACACAGACTAGAATTTACTCAATCAACTCCAGTTCTCAGGTATGTCGTGCAGCTTTTTCCTAAAGCCAGCACTCATAGGAAACAATACCTTATAATATCAGACCCCTAGTCTAGCATTATCTAATCCAGCAGAACACTAATATTTAAAGGAAGCGGTACTAAACAATATGAATGCCAACCAATGCTTCGTGATCAACTTATCTTAACAACTAAACATACATAGGTTATATCAGACCTTAACGCACAATACAACTGGCCAGCATGAAGCTGATTTTGCAGAGTTAACCAGAGGGGATATAATATTAATAAAAGGTGGTGAAAGATATGGAAAAAGAGAGAGGTAGGCAGAGGAAAAGATTCTCAGGTGCAGAGCAGGGGACAGGTAGCAAGGGATAAAGATGAATGAGTTCTAGAAACCAGATCTGAGGGAGAGAGTGGCGAGGAACCTGTATATATACCCGGACTAGTTTGAGCCGCGTGGGAAAAAAGCGGTAACAAGTCCTCTAGCCACTAGCAAGGGAGCTAGCAGCATGGTAAGGACCTCTCTCAACCAACCCCCACGAGGCAGCCAGCCGTGACGTCATCGAGCGGGGCAAAAACACTGCGCGCCCCCCTCTCACTCTGTTCTACTCTCTCTCTCTCTCCCAGATCCCATCATTACTAGTTAATGATAAAACTTATACTTTACAATTAAATATATAAAGCCTTGACATGGGTGAAAACAAAGAGCCTTTCTAGACTGCCCATGACACGAGCTTTCATATGAAATAAAGCACACTCTAATACATAAACTGTAGCCCCATCCACTGCCCTGGCGATCCTAGCGAGTCACTGTAGGACAAGCCATGCGGTTCTAACGGAGTGGTTAACGTCACACCCCCCCCCAAGATTTTTCTCAGAGGCCCCAAGGCTCACAAAAATCTGATGGTTAGAACCCATGCTATATCTCTACTTCCCATCACCCAGCGGCAGTAAAATATCTGGCACAGTTCCTCAACAAAACATTTTACAAAATTATAACCCTCCCCAACACCATAGGTTAAATTATAAGTAGTTTTGCTCCTCAAGAGCGAGCTTCTCTAGCCCAGTATTCTGAGAGGAGTGCAACTCAGAATTATTGCTATAACATACTGAAAAAATTCAACTATTTTTATGTTTTTAATTTGTTTATTTCGGCTGCACTATAGGGGCAAGCCTAGTTTTTTCTTCTATACCAAACGCTCAACTCCTGCTTTACGACCCAATACGCTGGGCTACAACCGCGAGCCAACAAGCACCAAGCGCAAAATACTATTCAAACTAAAGCAGGAGGCTACCCGTGTGTCAATCTACCCAGGATCATATACCCTTGAACGACCATCTGCAACCACGTTGTCACAACTGGCAATATGGCGTATGTCCAGGTTATATACCAATAACCTTAGTGACCACCTGGTCAGCCTCATATTCCGATTGTGAAACTGGTCCAAGAACTTGAGAGGGTGATGATCTGGGTAAACTACAACGACCGGACCATAGGCTGGAACATAGACCTCGAAATGCCCCAGCGCAAGCACAACTGCTAGCAGCTCCTCCTCGACAACAGAGCAGCTCCCCTGGGCCGAATTGTACTTCTCCGAGCAGAAACTAACAGGATGCTCCAGCCCATCATCGTCCTTTTCCACAAGGACGGCACCAGCTCCCACGCCACTAGCCTCCGTTGCTAGTTGGAAAAGTAGGCTAAAGTCAGGGGCCCTGAGGATCGGGTGAGTGCACAACAGGTGTTTTACTTCTCTAAACACCTTCTTACACTCAGGCTCCCATTTGAACTTCTTATCCTTCCAGTTATCCTCCACCTGAGCTTGACTGTCCCGTTCTCCTTCTCCACCTTGACTGCTAAACGTCATCACAGGCACAGTGAGAGGCTCAGGGGGGTGCCTCCCATACTCCTTCTTGGGATTAACATGACATAACTGATTGCGCTTCCGTCTGTCTGGAGTGGCTACCAAGTAATCCAGGTCTGATAGCTCCTCAACCACCCTATAAGGACCAGCGTACTTCGCGGATAAGGGGTGACCTACAAGGGGCAGTAGAATCAACACCTCCTGACCTACGTGAAACTCCCTGAGTTCAACCTTGAGGTCGTACCTGTCCTTCCTGAGGGCCTGAGAGCTAGTCAAATTACGGCCAGCCAACTCCAGACTGCGCAACATCCGTTTTCGACTGTTGAGGACACACTTGAGCATAGAACAAGGTTTTTCTGCGTCCTCCCATACTTCTTCAACCATATGGAGAGGCCCTCTGACACGGTGTCCAAAGACGAGCTCATTAGGGCTGAATCCGAAACTCTCCCCAGGTACCTCCCGTACAGCAAACAAAACACATGGCAGGCCAAGTTCCCAATCCTTCCCACTCTCAAAGCAACAACAACGAAGCACATATTTCAAGGCTGAGTGCCATCGCTCTAACACACCCTGGCTCTCCGGATGATACGCAGATGACACAACCCCAACAATCCCATGCTGCGGCATTGCTTGAACAAAGAGGCTAGAAGTGAAGTTGGGTCCCTGGACTGACTGAATCCCCTGCAGGTAGCCATACCGGGAAATATACACTAGCAAGCTTCGGACCACCATCTTCGCCGACCCATTTCTCATAGGGTACGCGTCAGGGTACCTTGTTGCCACATCTCCCGACTGTGCATCACTGTCCTCCTTCAACTCTTTCGTCTTTTTAAGCCCATCCTCTGCCTTTTCCACAACAGTTACTGGGTCTTCTTCAGACTCGATATATGGTCCTAATACTGAGTCCCCGAGAAGGGCCGTTGATACTAAACTCTCAACCGCATCAACTTCCAACCCCTTCTCGGTACCCTTCCTCCGCTGATCTAAAGATTGTTGACCAGAATGTGACTCCCTGGATGCAGGATCTCTGGTGACAACACACGCCATAGGCTGCCCCGGACACTTCTCAACCCACTCCTGCTCCTCCCTACTCACGTCGGCCGGCTTCTCGACAACGACTAAGGGTGGAGCCTCAGAAGTAGGCCCTGCAAAGTCGTTGCCAAGAAGGAGGTCGACGCCCCCAACAGGTAACTTCTCCACAATTCCTACATCCAGGTCCCGAGTCACACCATCAACTTCCACCTTCATTCTTACAAGCGGGTATGACCTTGTCGCATTAACTCCCTGAACCACAACCACCCGCGTCGTATTGACAGGTTTACCAGTGAAATTTCTCAACAGTGTTTGCGATGCCCCAGTGTCACGCAAAATTCTCACCTCATGTCTTCTACCCCCCCACTCCACACAACCGAGTCCCCTGTGGTCACTAAAGGCATCACGGACAGGGAATAAGCCTTCCGGATCCTTCTGCACTGGCAGTGTATTTACCTCGGAAGAAATGCCTCTAACAAACTCCGATGTCCTCTTGAACACTCCAATGCCGTGAGCAAAAGACACGGCTGCCGGAGGAGGTCGACTAGGGCACTCATTTGCCTTATGACCCTCCTGGTGGCAACTAAAACACATAAATTTCGGTTTCGGCTTATACTGTGATGTAAAAGGCCCCTGACTTTTCACATACGGTGTGGTGTAAGGTTTGGATTCAGTTTTAGTTTCATGGCTCTTCTGTTTAAATGTGTCATTGTTCCAGGGAGGGGGAGGATAACGGTCCTTAGCACTTACATCGTACTTCTGTGAGGACCCGCAACCCCGAATCAACGACAGCCGTCGATCAGCCATTTCTGCTGCTTCGACTAGAGTTCTTGGGTTTTTCTCCTTTAAGTTCAAAGTTAGATCACCGCCCGTGCTCTTAAAGAACTGCTCCAACATCATTAACTGCTTAATTTCATCAAATGTTGTGACCTTCTCAGATCGGAGCCAGTTCCCCATAGCATCGGACAAGTCCCGGGCGTGTTCCAAAAAGGTGCTATCTCTTCCCTTAGTTACACCCCGGAACTTCAAACGGTATGTTTCTGGTTGCAGTTCGAAAGCCCTCAGGACAGCCTCCTTGAGATCCTTATACACAATACATAACTCCAAAGGTAACGCATCGTAGGCTTTAAGACCCTTGCCTATTAATCTAGTGGATACAAGTGCTGCCCATTTATTCTCTGGCCACTGGTGTTCCTGGCGCTTCTTCTCAAAGCGTGTGAAAAATTCTGTTACACCACTCTCATCAAACACCGGAACCAGTTTCAATAAGTGCGAGAGAGACTGCTCATGAACACGGTTACCAGCCCCAAGTCGCTGTCCCGTTGTCTCTACTCGCGACTTCTCTACGTCCATGTCGGCACAGTACCTAGTCGACTCTAAATCCGCTTGGATTTTTGCTAGCTCTGTTTGCTGCTGAAGCTCACATGCCCTTTGTTGCTGTTGAATCTCAGATGCCCTGATAGCCTTTCTCTCTTCGATCTTAGCTGATTCTATTTGCTGCTGGATCTTAGCTAATTCGAGCTGAAGCAATAATTCGGGAGTTAACCCTTGAGGAGGTGAAGGTGCTACAATGTTTGAAATTACCGGTGGTCCCCCCAGGGGCAACCCACCCTGCCAGTCACCACCCAACTGCGGAAGCGTACCCAATATTGAGAGAAGATGAAGGGTTGATTTTTGTATTGTTGAAGAATAAGGGATAGTCCGCTGGGAGATCCTGACGGGTAGATAGATGGAGAAATTGGGTTTTGGAAGCATTAAAGTTAACAAGGTTTTCTCTGCCCCAATTGGAAATAGTATTTAGATCAGAATTTAAGAGTTCCATGGCTTCATTACGTTTGTCGTTGAGGGATTGCTGGCTGGGGCGTTCTGAAAAAGTAATGGAGTAGTGTAAGGTTGAGTCGTCTGCGTATGAATGGATGGGAATTAAGGTACAGTTAAGGAGATCATTTATAAAATTAGAAAGAGAATAGGAGATAGAACAGAGCCCTGAGGAACACCGGAGTTTATAGGGTGAGGAAGTGAACAATGGCCGTCCACAACCGCAGCTATGGAACGGCCGGAAAGGAAATTAGAGACAAAGGCACAGATGGAGGGATAGAAACCGAAGAAGGGTAGTTTAGAAATTAAAGATTTATGCCAGACTCTATCGAAGGCTTTCGATATGTCTAGTGCAATAGAAAAAGTCTCACCGAAGTCCCGAAAGGAGGATGACCAAGAGTTAGTAAGATATGAAAGAAGATCACCAGTAGAGCGACCCTTAAGGAAGCCATACTGGCGATCTGAGAGCAGATTATGAGAAGAGAAATGCTTAAGAAATTTGGAAGCAAGAATAGTTTCAAAAACTTTAGAAAGACAAGAGATAAGAGCAATTGGACGATAGTTGGAGGGTTGAGAGCGGTCACCCTTCTTTGGGACAGGTTGAATGTGAGCAAACTTCCAGCATGAAGGGAAGACTTAGAGGATAGACAGAGACGAAAGAGTTTGCCTAGGCAGGGAGTCAGCACGGAAGCACAGTTTTTGAGAACAACAGGAGGAACACCGTCCGGACCGTACACCTTATTAGTGTTAAGCCCAGAGAGGGTAAAGTACATCTTTAGAAGAGATTAGGATATTAGGCATAAGTAAGAGAGAGGAGGGCGGAGGGAGGAATAGCACCGGAATCATCCAAGGTGGAGTTTCTAGAAAAAGTTTGAGCGAAGAGTTTAGCTTTGTCAGAGGAAGAAGTGATGGTTGTGCCATCAGAGTGGGAAGGGGAGGGAAAGACGAGGAAGAGAAATTGTTGGAGAGGTTTTTGGCTAGATGCCAGAAAGCTTGGGAAGAGCTAGAGTTGGATAGTCAGTGCATTTATATTGATGAAAGAGTGTTTGGCAAGTCGAAGAACAGATTTGGCTTGATTCCGGGCAGAAACATATGAAGAATGAGAGTCTTGAGTTTTAAGGCGTCGGTACCGTTTGAATGCTTCCTCCTTATTGCGGACAGCAGTAGAACAGGCGTGAGTAAACCAAGATTTTTTAGCATTAGTCTGAGAGAAAGAGAATGGAATGTATGCTTCCATGCCCGATAGGATTACCTCGGCAATGCGTTCAGCACTCTCCGAGGGTCCTCGGCCATGGAAGCAGAAATCATTCCATGGGAAATCAAAGAAGTACTGCCGAAGAGCCTCCCAGTCGGCAGCGCCATAGTGCCACAAGCGCCGCCGGCTAGGAGGATCGGGAGGCTGTACTGGAGAGATAGGACAGGTGACAGAGATAAGTTTTTGGTCGGAGGAGCCCAAAGGAGAGAAAAGATCGACAGTATAAGAAGAAGGGTTAGAAGTTGGAAACAGGTCAAGAATGTTGGGCCGATCTCCGATGCGATCCGGGATACGGGTTGGTTGCTGAACTAACTGCTCTAGGTCATTTAGGATAGAAAAGACGTAGGCTTGTTCACCAGGTGGATCAGTACTTTGAGAGGAGAGCCATTGGCGGTGGTGAACGTTGAAATCTCCTAAGATGGAGATTTCTGAGAAAGGAGAAATGGATAGAATGTGTTCCACTGTAGAGTTTAGATAGTCAAAGAATTTGGAAAAGTTGGTAGAGTTAGGGGAAAGATAGACAGCACAGAGATATTTAGTAAGAGAATGACAGGAAAGTTTGAGCCATAAAGTTGAGAATTCAGGAGTCTAAATCGGGAACACGAGAGCAAGTGAGTTTGTTGTGCACATATGCACAACATCCGCCTTTGGCTTTGAAACTAGGATAGAGAAAGTAGGAGGATGTATTGAGTATTGTTCGCATGTGTGGGGATGATCCTCTCACACAGCATGTCTTGAGAAAGTAGAAAATAAAGCCTTTCGTCTCATTAACTCCCGTCCACTCACCGACTCTTTGCAATCTCTCTCACTTCTCCGCAGTGCTGCATCTCTCTCGCTATTCTACTGCTCTTACAATAATCAATATTCCTCAGAGCTCTCTCAGTGTATACCACCTCCTCTACATAGAGTACGTAGCACCCATTTTGAAACACAATCCCATCTCTACTCTGTGCAACTCTCCAATCCAGGAGTGAAACGATACTCTCAAACTTCTTCTATTCAACAGCTGAGCTCTGGAACTCTCCCTGAATCACCTTCCCCTCATCCTATGACTGAAACTGCTTCAAACTCTGTGTGTCCAGGCATTTTGGCCCTGTCACTCTTTCAACTGGGGGAGGTACTCGTTACAGGCAGTTCCGCCTTTTGTCTGCCTCATCCACATAGACAAAAAATATTACTATGAGTCAGCGGATTTTTTTTTTTTTTTAAGAGACAATGAACGGAGGAAGGAAAAACACAGATAAAACAAAAAGGTCCATGTGCCTAAAGGCATCCTCCATTCATAAAATGTTTGTAACAACTGGATTTAAACATTTGTTGATTGTAAGTTTGTGGAAAGCAATTCGAGGGAAGTGAATTCCAAAGAGAAGTAGCTCTGGGGATAAATGAATTCTGATAAGCAGAAGTTCTGCATTGTGGAGGAGAAAGTGTAAATTCATGGGCGCTCTCAGCTGCCCTAGTTCTACGGGGAAAGATGTGGAGAGGCGGCACAATTGAAGCAAGTTCCTCGGAACAATTGCTGTGAAATATCTGTAGAATAATGCAAGGGATGCAACGTTTCTTCGTATGGCTAATGTAGGAAGGTCCTGTGTGATTGCAGGGTTATTGATTAATCTAATAGCTTTATTTTGAATTTTGTCCAACTGCCTCAATGCAACCACTCCACTTCCACCCCACAGAGGTGAACAGTAATCCATCTGAGAGCGCACATGACTTTTATATATTACGGCCAACTGCTCGTCAGTGAAGAATTCTCGAACTCTGTACAGGAGTCCCAGTTTTTTAGAGGCATTCTTAGCAATGCTTCTAACATAATGTGTCCAGCTCAAGTTAGTAGTTAATGTTACACCGAGAATGTCAATACTAGGGAAGTGGGAATATTTACATCATTAAAAAATATATGGGAGTCAGTGAGATTCTGTCGGTTAGAAAATTGAATGTACTTGGTTTTCTGTGCATTAAAGGAAACTAGATTCTCTTGTCCCCATTCATTAATTCTAGAAAGGTCCTGGTTCAGAGAAATTGCAGTGTTTATTTTTGAATTTATAAGATCGGGTTGGGTGAAAGAATTGGTAAATGTGAAGGAACTGTGGAGTGTTGAGTCATCTGCGTAGGAATGTATTGGATTATGAGTGGTAGATATGAGATCATTGATATGAATGAGGAACAGAGTTGGGGCCAAAACTGATCCCTGGGGAACACCAGCATTTATTGAGTGAAATTGAGAATAAAGGCCATCTACCATTACACGTATTTTTCTGTTATGAAGATAAGAAGAAATTAGTGGAACTAATGATGCAAGGCCGTAGTGTGACATCTTCGACAATAAGGATTGATGCCAGACTCTATCAATGCCTTTGATATATCCAGTGCTATTGTATGTGTTTCACCATGTTGGTCTGTAGCTTGGTTGATTTGATGCGTAAGAAGGCAAAGAATGTCTGCAGTTGATCGACATCGTCTAAAACCATATTGCCTATCACTGATTAATTTATTATTCTCAAGATGCTTAATTATGTGATTATTTAATATAATTTCAAAAACTTTGCCAGGAGTGGAAGTTATAGCTATTGGTCTGTAGTTTGATGGATCTGAAGAGGCACCTTTTTTAGGAACTGGATGGATGTTTGCTTCTTTCCAGGGTACTGGGAAGCATGAGGTATGAGTACACAGACGGAACAATTTTGCCAATACATGAGCGAGCACCAAGGAGCAATTCTTAAGTACTATTGGAGGAATTTCATCTGGACCAGGAGCCTTATCTACTGAGAGATTCTGCAAAATAGTTTTGACATGTCTGGTGTGGATCTTAAGTGAGGGAATTTCAGGTGAATTAAAATTAAGTACAGGGACATCTTGATTTATTTCATCTAAGGTTGAGTTGGTGGAGAAAATATCTGCAAGAAGGTTAGCTTTACCTCGTGGGTCACTTACAAGATTGCCAGTCGGAGATTTTAATGGTGGAATGGATGAAGCAGTAGTGAACTGAACGAAAATATTTCTTAGTGACAGTAAGCGATTTTGCAATTTTAAACCCTTCACCACGATGATGTAATTTTCATCGCATTCTGGTTACCATTAGATGGTTTTCTTTAGCTTATAATCTACCTCTAGGACTCAAAGGGGTGAAGTCGATCGCAATAACCCATCTTAATAGCATAGATCCTTCTTAAACTCCATGAAATGATCGAAGTTTAGCCAGAGGATAGAGGATTAGAGAATAATATATATAAGGTTAAATTGTAACCTTATTATTAATATCCTCTAATGTTTATATATATACTGTATATACAGTATATACAGTATATATATATGCCTACTGATACTTGCAATTGCTTTAAATAAAAGAGAAAAGATAATATATTGGATACACTTTCATTTAGTTAGTCATATAATTGCTATCGTTTTCTTTGATAAATGTAAAAGAAAACTAAAATTACATGGATAACTAAATTGTCAAAATATGATCAATCAGGAGAGAGAGAGGCAGGGTAAGTGTGAATATAGATCCAACTACTATGTAATATTAGAACCATGTAACTTGTATAAAAGGAAGAGAGGTAATAGACTCAATAGAGGCCAGACTTGACTAGATCGTGACGCCGAACTCTTCAAATTTATGCGGTACTATACCAAAACTGAACGAAAATATTTCTTAGCGACAGTAAGCGATTTTGCAATTTTAAACCCTTCACCACGATGATGTAATTTTCATCGCATTCTGGTTACCATTAGATGGTTTTCTTTAGCTTATAATCTACCTCTAGGACTCAAAGGGGTGAAGTCGATCGCAATAACCCATCTTAATAGCATAGATCCTTCTTAACCCTTAAAAAGCGGCCCACCACTTAAGTCGAGTTAAATAAAGCTGGACTATGTGGCGGCGCTCGACATAACTCGAGTGGCAATTTCAGCACGTAATGTGGCTGAGAGAGAGAGACAAGTGGTGGCAGGAGACTAGCGAGCGTATGACTGCTCCAGACCACCGCGGCGAACCTACTGACACAAATCTCAGCTCCCTCCTCCCTCTCTCACTCGCTACATACTCAATTATGTACCGAAAGTACCGAATTACCTGCTTTTTGCACTCGCGTTGCACGGTTATTGCAAGAAAACTATCCATCATACAAGGATCGTTATGGTGTCATTCGAAAACTCTGTTTATGCCCTTTCAGGGATAGATACTTGTTTTACGTTCTGGGTCTTATTTAGGCATGAAAATGATCACGTAAACAGCCCTATTTTGGCTAAAAACACCCCGCTGGGCGGTACACATAAATAAACCGCATAGGCCGCTCGTAAGGTGTTAAACTCCATGAAATGATCGAAGTTTAGCCAGAATAATAATCAATCAATAATAATCGTCTGATTACTTACATAGCGCCCGTATCTCCACCTTCGAGGATTCTGAAGCGCTTCACACTTCTTTAATCAACCAGAGACCATTACCCATCTCCCTTGCTCATGGGAAGACAGTAACCGCCGGCTATATCTCCGAAAACTTTTCAATCTGAGCGGGGATTGAACGCGAGACCTGTAAGATGGGAAGCAGGCACGCTATCAACTGAGCCAGCCGGACGGCTGGCGTCATCGTGCTGAAGGGGTTCAAATGAAACCAACCTTCAGGAGGGAAATTTCTCAACCAAATATTGTATCCATTCAGTCATTATAAATATATTTATTATTTTGTTTTATTTTTAGTCTGAAGGGGGTCTGGGGGCATTAATGTGTTTGTCACAAGGGGATAGGGGTGGGGTAGGGTTTTTTGTTTTAGTTTTTTTTTTCTTGAAGGGGGTCTGGTAAGGATCACACACACACAAGCACACACTCTCTCTCTCTCACCATTGGGTAATATACAGTAGAGCTAGGGAGTATTCATGGGTGTCTTCAGTTTTCTTTAACCCTATTTGGTCTCATTTTGGGCCTCCCTTGTTTCGTTCCATTAGCTTGGAGATTTTAAGAAGTTTCACTCCATTAGCATGGTGATAATAAGATGCGTCACCTCATTTAGGTGTCAATTTTTTCTGAGCGAGCGATAGCGAACCTGTAACTGAGAATAATATGGCGGTCCTTGGACATTTTTCTAACAAACAATGTGCAAATTTAGCTTTAATATCATCTAGGTGAGCTTTTTAGTTTTTGCCACGATTGTGGCGATATTCATAATTACATTGAATGCAAATACACATAGTTTACTTTTCAATTAATTTCGTACATACGGCAATGTTGATAGGAGAGGTATTGTAACGGTCGTGGCGTTGTTCACAATCACCTGGACAAAGTTTTATTTTTAGCCTAATTTCGCACATTTGTACTACATTTCAAATACTCAATAATTTTGTGTACGTGGTATAAGTGTTAATTAATAGGATGAGGGAAAGATGGATTCAGAGAGAGAGTTCCCACAAGACGTTTCGTTCGTCCTTATCATCGATTCGAGTAAGTTTCTCTTTCGTTTCGATCAGTTTCAATTACATTCTGTTCGATCTCGTTAGTTTTCGTTCAATGTGGCTATTCTTCAGGATAATTGGGGCGTTTTCTCAGAATGTTTCATTATGTTCGGGTTGAGTGGGCTGTTGGGCTAATGTATTAAGATCTCTCTCTCTCTCTCTCTCTCTCTCTCTCTCTCTCTCTCTCTCTCTCTCTCTCTCTCTCTCTCTCTCTCTCTCTCTCTCTCTCATTCCTTATACTTGGTGAAGGTTGGGTTTTATCTCCCCATGCATATTCATACGTGTACCAATATATGCTGATCCAACTTCCTGATTTGACCTTACTGTAATTGGCCCTTCTTCTCTCTCTCTCTCTCTCTCTCTCTCTCTCTGTCTGTCTTTAATATGCAGGATTCGAAACGGCATAACAAATCGTAGGCTTGTGCATAATTATATAACTGAATTGATAGCGTAATGCATAAATGCGCGGAATTTCGGTGTGAGTATCCTAGCTTCGAATCCTTGGAGTGCCACATGTATTTGTTGATTACATTAATTGAGTTTAGAAGTAAAGTTGGTTTGTGAACAAAATATGATTTAAGCAACAACCTGCAAACAAGCCTCCCAAAGACGCCTCCCGTGTGTGAGTGTGTTTATCTGTGGGGTCAATCATTATAATTACCCATCGGTGTGTGTATGTCCCCTGCCCCTTCCCCTTCCTCACCTAAGTCAATCCCCCCCCCCCCCTCCCCTCCCTTGGTCACTTACCCCACCCCAGAACCCACTGTCCCACCCCCCTCACCAAGTCAATCACACACCGGTCCCCTCCCCTCAACCCCCCCCCCCCCCCACCCGTCCCCTCGTCAATCACCCACCCCAACCCCCCCCCCCTCTCCTGGTCACTCCCACCCTTTACCTGTGTTTAATTAAGGATGAGTGGCCGGTGATCTCCTTTTCGTAACCCAGTTCTGACCAGCCGTACCCTCTATACCCTGTTCCAAATAGGTAGTCCAGAAATCGTGAACCCTAACCTGTATAACTCAAAGCAGGTTGTAAATGTTCAAACCTATTCCTTAGTTAACCCTTCCCAAATGGTAGAAATATTAGCTCGATTTACTCTAGTCGTTTGTGAGTTATAGAGGTAAATATTCAAGGGGTTTGGCCTACTTACTTGAAATAGGACATAGCGTTTGTTTTCGAAGCTGTCCCGAACTAAATCGAAACTTATCATTAACTCTTTGATGATTATGACCCATGTTGACAGTTTGCTCTGGCTATCATTAGACGATTTTATACAGTTTAGGCAGGATCTTTGGGAAATATAAGGGTATAGACTATCTCAATTAACCCTCTGACTTCCATAATAGGGGGAATGGGGTTGATTGTAGGCACCAATCGAACAGGGCTATAACCAGGAGAGGCTGTAAGCATTTGATAAGACATCGCTGGAACTCCCGTTTCATTTGCTTGGCCATGCTTACTGATTCCCTTTGTGCCTCACTTACACTGAGAGTAGTCCAGCATGCTCTTACAAACATCTCCTCCTCCTATCTACTTCACTACACTTAACATGCACACCACACTTCCTCCTTCAAAATTATTTAAAAAATTATGAACACAGGCCTAGCCTCGGAGTCCCCGGGGTGGGGGGTGGGGGGGGACAATGAATATCCCCACATATGCCCTACCTTCCCCTGACGACCCCTCTAAATGCTCTGGACCACGGCCTGTCACTCTTACTATCAACTTTTGCAATATTCGCAGCCTTTCCTCTAATTTTCACTCTGTCGAACACCATCTCTCCTCCTCCAAACCTGATCTTCTTTTCCTCACCGAAACCCAGGTATCTGAGACAACTTCCAGCAGCCCCTTCTCTGTATCCTCCTACTTTCTCTATCCTAGTTTCAAAGCCAAAGGCGGATGTTGTGCATACGTGCACAACAAACTCACTTGCTTTCGTGTTCCCGATTTCGACTCCACTGAATTCTCAACTTTATGGCTCAAACTATCCTGTCATTCTCATACTAGATATTTCTGTGCTGTCTATCTTTCCCCTAACTCTATGACATTCCCAAATTGTTCGACTATCTAAACTCTAAAGTGGAACACATTCTATCAATCTCTCCCTTCTCTGAAATCTCCATCTTAGGAGATTTCAACGTTCACCACCGCCAATGGCTCTCCTCTAACTCTACTGACCAACCTAGTGTACAAGCCTACGTCTTTTCTATCATAAATTACCTAGAGCAGCTGGTGCAGCAATCCACCCGTATCCCGGATCGCTTCGGAGATCGGCCCAACATTCTTGACTTATTTCTGACTTCTAACCTTTCTTCTTATACTGTCAATCTTTTCTCTCCTTTGAGCTCCTCCGACCATAAACTTATCTACGTCACCTGTCCTATCTCTTCAGTACGGCCATCCGATCCTCCCAGCCGGCGGCGCTTTGGCGCTGCCGACTGAGAGGCTCTCCGGCAGTACTTCTTTGATTTCCCATGGAATGACTTCTGTTTCCGTGGCCGAGGCCCCTCGGAGAGTGCTGAACGCATTACCAAGGTAATCATCTCGGGCAAAGAAACTACATTCCATATTCTTTCTCTGTCTAATGCAAACAAATCTTGGTTTACTCACGCTTGTTCTACTGCTGTCCACAACAAGGAGGAAGCATTCAAACGGTACCGACGCCTTAAAACTCATAAATCTCATTTTTCCTATGTTTTTGCCCGGAATCAAGCCAAATTTGTTCTTCGACTTGCCAAGCACTCTCTCATCAATAATAAATGCACTGAACCATCCAACTCTAGCTCTTCCCAAGCTTTCTGGCATATAGCCAAAAACCTCTCCAACAACTTTTCTTCCTCGTCTTTCCCTCCCCTTTTCCACTCTGATGGCACAACCATCACTTCTTCCTCTGACAAAGCTGAACTCTTTGCTCAAACTTTTGCCAGAAACTCTACCTTGGATGATTCCGGTGCTATTCCTCCCTCTCCACCCCCTTCTCTCCTACTTATGCCTATTATCCTAATCTCTTCTAAAGAAGTACTTTGTACCCTCTCTGGGCTTAATACTAAGAAGGCGTATGGTCCGGACGGTTTTCCTCCTGTTGTACTTAAAAACTGTGCTTCCGTGCTGACCCCCTGCCTAGGCAAATTCTTTCGTCTCTGTCTCTCCTCTAACGTCTTTCCTTCTTGCTGGAAGTTTGCTCTCATTCAACCTGTCCCAAAGAAGGGTGACCGATCTCAATTCTCCAACTATTGTCCAATTGCTCTCATCTCTTGTATCTCTAAAGTTTTTGAAACTATTCTTGTTTCCAAATTTCTTAAGCATTTCTCTTCTCATAATCTGCTCTCAGATCGCCAGTATAGGCTTCCTTAAGGGTCGCTCTACTGGTGATCTTCTTTCATATCTTACTAACTCTTGGTCATCCTCCTTTCGGGACTTCGGTGAGACTTTTTCTGTTGCACTAGACATATCGAAGGCCTTCGATAGAGTCTGGCACAAATCTTTAATTTCCAAACTGCCCTCCTTCGGTTTCTGTCCCTCCATCTGTGCCTTTGTCTCTATTTTCCTTTCCGGCCGTTCCCTAGCTGCGGCTGTGGACGGCCATCGCTCATTTCCTCATTCTATCAACTCCGGTGTTCCTCAGGGTTCTGTCCTATCTAATGTTCTCTTTCTAATTTTCATAAATGATCTTCTCAACTGTACATCCAGTCCCATCCTTTGATATGCAGACGATTCTACCTTACACCACTCAATTAGTTTTCCAGAACGCCCCAGCCAGCAGTCCCTCAAAAGTAAACGTAATGAAGCCATAAAATACTTATCTTCTGATCTAACTAGTATTTCCGATTGGGGTAGAGAAAACCTTGTTGCATTTAATGCTTCCAAAACTCAATTTATCCACCTTACTACCCATCAGGAACCTCCAGAGGACTATCCCTTATTCTTCAACAATACAAAAATCAACCCTTCATCTTCTCTCAATGTTCTCGGTGTCTCTTTTTCTTCTGCTCTCACTTGGAAAGACCATATTACCAGTCTCGCTAAGGCAGCCTCCCAGAAGCTGGATGTGCTCAACCGCCTCAAGTTTTTTTTTACCCCTGCACAGCCTCTTACTCTGTACAGGTGCACAGTGCGTCCTTGTATTGAGTATTGTTCACATGTGTGGGGAGGATCCTCTCACACTGCACTCCTAGATAAAGTAGAAAGGAAAGCCTTTTGCATCATTAACTCCCATCCACTCACCAACTCTCTGCAATCTCTCTCTCTTCGCCGCAATGTTGCATCTCTCTCGCTATTCTATCGCTACTACAATAATCAGTGTTCCTCGGAGCTTTCCCAGTGTATACCACCTGCTCTACGTAGGGTACATAGTACCCGCCTTGGAACACAATCCCACCCCTATTCTGTGCAACTCTCCAACCCAAGAGTGAAACGCTATTCTCAGACTTTCTTCTATTCAACTGCTGAGCTTTGGAACTCTCTCCCAGAATCAGTCTTTCCCTCTTCCTATGACTTAAATTGCTTCAAACTCCGTGTATCCAGGTATTTTAGCTCGAACTTCCCTTGATTTCGGCCCTGTCACTCTTTGAAATCTGGGGGAGGCACTCGCTGTAGGCAATTGTGCTATTTGTCTCCCTCATTCAATAAGAAAACAGAATATATAACCTTTCTAATCTGTGTGAAATGCGTAATCGGATCTAGAAAGGGTGAAGTTTTTGTGTACCGGTATCCCACCTGTTCCTGGTTACCCCATTGATTCAAGGGGAGGGTATGTCGGGTTTTTTCTATACCCCCTTCTTCCTCATGTTTAGCCCCATTAGTTTTCAAATTTTAAGACTTTCGCCGCATTAGTGTGTTGATTTTATGACCTTAATTAGCCCCATTTCTTTGTCAATATTAAGACCTTGGCGTCGTATAGGTGTCGATTAAAAAAAAAAAAAAAAAAAAATCTTAGAGATAAGTTGTACATTTTTCGGCTGTAAAATGTCCCGGCCAAAGGCCGATTCCTCCTGAATTTACAGGCTCGTTATCGCTCGCCTTGAAAAATTAGACATTTTAATGGCACGTAAGATCTAAATATTGGCAAAGAAATGTAGCGAAAGGTCTTATAATTGCCTAACTAATGGAACAAACGTCTTAAAATGTCAAAACTTATGGGGCAAAAACCTGAGGAGAAGTGGGTTCAGAAAAAAAACCTCATGTCCACAATTTTCGTCTGATGCGTTGGATGGATGGCTAGCTACAGGCCGCATTAGTTTTGTGATTTTAAGACTTTCGCCCCATTAGCTTGGCGCTTTTAAGGCCTTTCGTACCATATAGGTGTCAATTTTTCCCTGGCGAGCGATAGCTAGCCTGCAATTACGGAAGTATCGGCTTTCGGCCGGGGCATTATATACTTATCACAAAGGACGGTCTTGGGGTTATTTGCCAAAGCTTGACGGTGGCTTAGGGAGGAAACTAAAATAATTGTGTTTTTGTATTTTATATTTTTCCTCCCTATACCTCCATCAAGCTTACAAAAACACCCTCCCAAGACCCTCCTTCAAAACACCCTCCCAAGACCCTCCTTCAAAACACCCTCCCAAGACCCTCCTTCAAAACACCCTCCCAAGACCCTCCTTCAAAACACCAAGACCCTCCTTCAAAATAAATTTGCACATTTTTATTAGAAACATTTCCCAGCCAAAGGCCAGTTCCTCCAAAATTACAGGCTCGCTATCGCTCGCCAGGATAAACAAAATCGACATCTATAAGATACGAAAGGTCTTAATATTGAAAAAAAAGAGACGAAAGGTCTTAAAATCTCAACACTTAATGGGGCTAAACATGAAGGAGAAAGGGGTTCAGAAAAAAAATCCCTCAAGTGAAAATTTCCCCTTAACGTACTCGGAAATATCTGAACTGGGTTGCGGGAAAGCGACTGGTGATCGGGGGGGGGGGGGGGTGGGGGGGGGGGTATATATGGCGGCTTAATTATAGGTTACGTCAACCACCTTGTTTACCAAATGTTGTGTGTTGAAGGGGCCTGCTGAGGGAGATGGGGAGGTGGGGGGGGGAGGGAGTCGGAGAGTGGGGAAGGGGTGGTGGTGTGGGAAGGAGTGGGGATTGACTGGCAGGGAGGGAGTAGGGGCAGGAGTGGTAGAGAGGGAAAGGAAGGGAAGGAGTGGGGGAAGCAGAGGTGGAAGGAGGAGTGGAAAAGGGAGGAAGGGAAGGAGAGGTGGGAGGAGGAGTGGGAAAGGGAGGAAGGGAAGGAGTGGGGGATGGAGGAGTGGAAAAGGAAGGAAGGGAAGGAGGAGTGGGAAAGGGAGGAAGGGAAGGAGTGGTGGGAAAGGGAGGAAGGGAAGGAGTGGGGGAAGGTGGAGTGGGAAAGGGAGGAAGGGAAGGAGTGGTGGGAGGAGGAGTGGGAAAGGGAGGATGGGAGGAAGAGGGGAGAAGGGAGGATGGGAGGAAGAGTGGGAAAGGGAGGGAGGAAGTGGGGGAAGGGAAGGGAGTGGGAAAGGGAAAGGGAGGAAGGGAAGGAGTGGGAAAGGGAGGAAGGGAAGGAGTGGGAAAGGGAGGAAGGGAAGGACTGGGAAAGGGAAGAAGTAGGGGGAAGGAGAAATACTGTGTAGCACCTTGTTTGCAAAGTGTGCAAAATAATGCCTACTCTCTTTTTGAAGAACTCTACTGAAGAACTATCTACATCTTCAGAGGAAAGTATGTTCCTGGTTGAACATATCATAGTATTATGTGGTCAAGTTTCCATATATGCTACTGCTGAACCTCGGTGTGAGCGTCCTGGGTTCGAATCCCCGGACTGCCACATGTGTTTGTTAATTTCATTAATCGAGTTTAGGAGTATAGTTGGTTAGTGGAGAGAACACAATAATTATCATTTATAGCCATGGTTGTGTGTTGTATTATGAAATGTTAACTTTTGATAAACATTCACGATGTCAAACCCATGAAGTTTTTGTAAACATTCAATACGTTCACCTCGTAGTCTATGCGTTTCTAAAGATAAGAGACCAAGAACTCTCAACCGCTCCTCATAGCTCAGTCTTCTTAGCGATGGAATAAGCTTTGTAGCCCTAGCTTGGTTGGTTGGTTTATTTATTTATTTATTTATTTATTTATGTATTGATTTATCTATAGTCTCGTTTTGGGGGGACCGGGGGAGTGCTGGAGGGACCTTGGTGATCCCTGGTCTCTGGGTCTTTTCCTGGGTGACCTAGATGTGTGTGAACTTGTGTTTTGCTTTATGTGTGTCCATTGTTTTCTGTTGAGTTGTGTTGTCCCTATTTGGGCTCTGTCTCGAGTATCTATGTACATACATTTATTCATGCATTTATTTGCTTATTGTTTATTAGTTTCCTCGCTAGACCTCCATCAAGCTTAAAGACAAAACACCTCTTGTACAGTATTCGATAGAAAAATGTCTCGGCCGAAGACAGATTTCTCCTATAATTACAGGCTAGCTATCGCTCGCCAGGAAAAAATCGACGCCAAAAGGTCCTAATACTGACACAGAAATGGGATGAAAGGTCTTCAAATCACCAAACTATTAGAACAAACGTCATAAAATCTCGAAACTAATGGGGCTAAACATGAAGGAGAAGGGTGTCTAGAAAAAAGACATGCCTTCCCTTAAACACAATGATACACGTACAAACCGTTCGAGTTGTTTGTGTGGGCTGATTTGAGCCAGTAAACTATATAACCCTTTCAGTACCGTGCTGTTCTTTTAACTTTATTCTGGCAACTATTAACCCTCTCCGACATATGACGCGATGTTGAGCCAATTGGGGATACTTTAAAGCCTTTGTTACCATCAGGGGTATTTAGAAACCTTTAGTTTAGTTACTTCAACCTCTGCAGTTGTCTTTGAGTTAGCTGTGGGCAGAAAACTAATTTTGGAGAGGTAATTATAAGAGTGAGAGAACTCTATTTCTTATTGGTAATTTGGCAACCTCTGCGTCATAAATGCGTAAAAGGGTTAAACGATTGTATTCAGTTTAAAAATGGCCTCCAACAATTAAGAGGCTTCGAACTGTCTCACTTAACCCTTTTTACTACCACAGCCCCTTCTTAAACTGTACAACATCGTGTAAGTATAGCTAGAATACAGTTACAAAAACGTCGCCACTACAGAAGGGGTTAAACACTGATCATGTGTAGGATTTACCCTTAAGATTATGAGGAATTTTGACAGTTTATTCTGGCTATCATTAGAAGATTTTATGCAATTTTAGAAGGATCTGTGGGAATTATATGGGTAAGGACTATCTCAATTAACCCTCTGACTTCCATATATCCTTCGTAATATGAATACAATCGTCTAATAATTCACAGACAACAGAACAAAAAATGCGTCTAAGAAGGATCCGTGGGAATTATAAGGGCAAAGACTATCTTAATTAACCCTCTGACTTCCACATACCCTTCGTAATATGAATAAAATCGTCTAATAATAGCCAGAATAAAGTGTCAAAATGCGTCATAATCGTCAAAGGGTTAGGGGAGAGAGAGAGAGAGAGAGAGAGAGAGAGAGAGAGAGAGAGAGAGAGAGAGAGAGAGAGAGAGAGAGAGAGAGAGAGAGAACAAAACCAGGCAGAGATAGAAAACAATAAAAGAAAGGGAAGACTATAGGAAAACAAATATAAGCAGAGAGGACACAATGAGAATGGCAGGGAGGGAAGAATACAGATACAATGGAAGAATGGCAGGGAGGGAAGAATACAGATACAATGGAAGAATGGCAGGGAGGGAAGAATACAGATACAATGGAAGATAAATTAATAAACTGGAAGACAAAAATAATAATATGGAAGTGAAAATTGGAAAGCAAAGCAATAATATTAAAAGAATGCAGATCAAATGGAAGATAGAGCGATACAATGGAAGAGCAAATATGAAGCAAAATGGAAGATATAAGATACATAACATTAAGAATATAAAAGATACCGGATGTGAAATAAGTAGGCAACGCAGGGTAAAGGTGAAGCTATTAATTACAATTTTGAAAACAAGTTGAAATGAGAGGAGATGATACTTATAAAGGGAGCCCACCTCGCTTTTTTGTATCTTTCCCTCCCTCTCTCTTTGGCTTGTATCCATTCGGCCCCATTCAGCCTACTGTTTTAAAACGTTTACCCGCATCCAGGTGTCAATATTTTCCTGGCGAGCGGTAGTGAGCCAGCACATACTGTATATATATAAGTGTTTTTACAACAAGCTAAATTTGTAAATTTTTCGATAGAAAAATTTCTCCGGCGAAGCCGGATTTCTCCATACAATGCTGGCTCGCTATCGCTCACCAGGAAGAAATCGACACCTGGATGGGGATAAACGTCTTAAAACAGTTGGCTGTATGGGGGCGAATGGATAAAAGCCAGAGAAAGAGAGAAAAGAAGAGAAATAAAACAAAACAGGTGACCCTCCTTAAAGTTAAAACGAGAGGATATATTATTTGTTAGCAGTAGGCAGCTTGGCAGGAGACTTGTTCGCTAAATTAAATGTTGAAAGGCATAATTGTATATCCTTAATCTGGTAGAGGGGCTGTGGCGATGAGTGAAAGGTATACAATGTATACAGATGAATTGTTGGGCTAATAGAAAACAATGGGGTAGTTTATATTCAGATTATAATGTTAATACGATAATATAGCAGGCTCTGTGATTCAAGAAGGAAGCAAGATTGGAGATACATAAGAACATAAGAAACGGGAGTCTGCAGAGAGCCTTTTGGCCCATACACGACAGATCCCTCTCACACCCAACCCATTTCGTCCATATGCCTATCTAATTTTATCTTAAAACTCTATATCGTTCTTTATCCCACTATAGCACTTGGTAACCTATTCCACATATCTACAACTCTGTTACCAAACCAATATTTGCCTATATTTTTTTTCTGAAACGAAATTGATCAAATTTGAAACCATTTGTTCGTGTTCTTTCATTAACTTCGAGTTTCAGTACATCTTTCATGTCCCCTTTATTAATCCCACTAACCCACTTGAACACCTCTATCATATCTCCTCTAACTCTGCGTCTCTCTAACGAATGTAAGCCCAATCTGTCTGTTTATCTGTCTTTGTAACTGCCTACCTATTCAGCCAAAATCAATAACTTAGCTGGGAGTGGCCGACTCGAGACAGAGCCTGAACATAAACAACAAAATATAAATATAAACTAAGAAAATATCACATATATATAAATAGATAATTTCAGTTTGTTAAATAATATCGATAACAAATATTTGGTTTTATTCGACTCTATAAATGCCGGGCATAATTAATACCTTTTACAACGGCTACTCTTCTTGTGTGCAATGTGTTGCATGTTATTGTACTGTTGGAGTGGTTGTGGTTGTGAGTGTTGTCTGTAACCAATGTAATCACCACGATAATGTTGATCAGGTGCTAGCATTCACATTGTAAACACGACATTATCTATTGTACAGCTACTGACATATGTTTGTAAGCTCTTTCGATTTTCATTATGCAAATACATCTACTAAGATTAGCGTTAAGACAAAATTCGATATATATTCATAAATACACATTATGTATTTATTAATATATAGACGATATGGTCTGGACATTAATCTAAATGGATATATTTGCTTAAAGAAAATCGCAAGAGCTCATGAACATTTGTCAGTAGCTGTACAATCGGATACCATAATTTCTAGCCAACTCCTACGAATACGTGGACCCCCTATAGGTTTATGTATGAAATCATAACTATTTGGATTGATTATATTGGATAGACCTTGCTTTTTAATATAACGTATATATAGTTTTGAAGTTGATATATAGAAAATTATGATCATAAACTCGCTTCCGGAGATATACTTCCATAATTATAAGTAGGTGGAGGCCAGGAATATTAATTTTATGAGTGGACGAGTGACTATACAATGGCATCCGAGTGTACCTGTGTGTGTATCACATAACCTCATGCTGGCTTCTCGCGTTACAATCGCTATCCTTACACTACGTAAAATCCGATAACAAATTGTCTGTCTGTTTTCTGGCTATTACTAGACAATATTATTCAGATTAAGAAGGATATATGTAAGTCAGAGGGTTAGTTGAGATAGTATTTACCCTTATAATTCGCACAGATCCTTCCAAAACTGAATCCAATCGTCTAATGATAGCAAGAGCAAACTGTCAAAATATGTCATAATCTTGAACGGGTTAGTCATCCAAGGAGACCCCTTCGGTGGCCTTTGTACAGCTCACTACACACTCCAACATTTTATGGGGAGATGGGTCGGTTTTCTGGTCCACCTTCTTCCTCATGTTTAGCCCCCTTAGGTTTTCAGATTTTATAGCAGTCGCCCCATTGTAGTGATTTTAAGACCTTTCGTTCCATTTTGTTGTCAATATTTAGACTTTTCGTGTCATTTAGGTGTCGAATTGTTCCTGGCGAGCGATAACAAGCCTATTGTTTAAGAGGAACCAAGGCCGGGAAATTTTTCTATCGAAAAGTTTACAAATTTATCTTGAAGGAGGATCTCGCAGGTGTTTATTCTTAAGCTTGATGGATTTCTTGGGAGGAAACTAAACAAATATATAAAACACATAATACAAATGAGCCAATAAATACGGCCACCCCCCTTAAGCTCATGAAGTAGATATAGATAGCCAGGTAGATATATAACTTAAGGGGGGAGATTTTTGCTCTTTCTGGCCCTTTCTCCCTCATGTTTGGCCCCATTAGTTTCGAGATTTAAAGGCGTTTGCCCCATTTAGCTTGTCGATTTTAAGGTCTTTCGTTCCATTTCCGTATCAATGTAAAGATCTTTCGTGCCAATTTAGGTGTCGATTTATTTCCTGGCAGGCGATAGCGAGCCTGGATTTTTAGAGAAGCCGAAGGCCGGGACAGTTTTCTACCAACAAATATACCAATTTATCTCGAAGGGGTATTTACATAATTTGTATACCTTAATGGAGGTCTAGGGAGGAAGCAAAATCATAATAAATATATATGTAAGTAAAGCAAAAAAAAAAAAAAAAAAATCCCTACTCCCTTTTGATAAATGAATGGTAACATGGACAGAAAGGTTAAACACAAAAGATAATACTGTATACAGTACAGTAGATAGAAGGCCGAAAGCCGACTCCTTCTAAATTAAAGGCTCGCCAGGAAATAATTGACACCTAAAATATTCGAAAGGTTTAAATATTGACAAAGAAACGGGGTCTTCAAATCACCAAAAGAATGGCTTGAACGTATTAAAATCTCATGACTAATGGGGCTAAACATGAGGGAGAAGGGGCCCAGAAAAAGATCCAAGATAGACGATAACAAATAATATACACAGGATAATTCGGAACCCAAACAAACCACTTCGGCGGCCTTTCTTTGACTAGCTCGACACACCCGACAATTTTCGGCTCATAAACCCCATAAGACAGATGATGGGAGGGGAGAGAGAGAGAGAGAGAGAGAGAGAGAGAGAGAGAGAGAGAGAGAGAGAGAGAGAGAGAGAGAGAGGGAGAGAGGAGAGAGGAGAGAGAGAGAGAGGAGAGAGAGAGGAGAGAGAGAGAGAGAGAGAGAGAGAGAGAGAGAGAGAGAGAGAGAGAGAGAGAGAGAGAGAGAGAGAGAGAGAGAGAGAGAGAGAGAGAGCAGTACAGAGGGCAAGGGTGAGATATCTGGATTTTGAAATGGCCGTGGCAGAAGGCCGAAATGGGGAGCATCCAGGTTGCATTTAGAGAGGTATAATAAGATAATCTATAAGGCGACGAAAATAAGCTAATTTGAATACAAGTTTTGTATATATATATTTATTTGTATATGTTCCCTATATGTTATCAGGATGAAATAAGTAACACCCCGTTCTTAACATTAATCATCAATTACAAACCCCAATGTACTTGAATAAACTAATGCAGGCATATGGTCCTCTCGGGATTCGAACTAGGGACACCACACCCAGACAATGAGCATCTAAATCATTACACCACCAACAATGTTATCCTAATCCGACGAAAGGTTCCGCGACGTGGGGCTAAGCATTCCGGGACGCTCCGGCGGCGCTCCGTAACACCCGGAATGGACATCTTGGCTTGTTTCTCTCGCCGTCCGCTTATTATTTATTCATATGACGCCTGACCGCAACGCCCCCGGACCAAACCGGACCTAACCCACAGGACCATATGGAGCCCTTATTTCCGACTCTATATAAGGGTGCTAAAAGGTGGATATTTGATGTTTGGTTAGCGGTGTGGGTTAGTAGTTTGCGTCATGGGGTCGGTGGCGTAGGGGTTGTATGTTCTTAGTACAACATAATATTCGTTCGTTTCAACTAAAATGTACTATAAAGAGCTGAGAAGAGAGAAGGGTCTGGGGTTCTCGAAAAGGGGTTCCAGTCCTGATGTTATTCTTGACTTACAGTGTGCTGGCGTAATAATCCAGAAGGGTTGATAGCCTCTGAATTCTTATTTTAACTAACTAACTACCTGGGAAGAGAGAGAGCCTGGACTGTAGATTCCCATAGTAAACATTAATCTCTTATACTATTCTAAAATATACAAATATAATAATATATCGTTGAATCTCCTATGGAAAAGCAGGGTTTATATATCCATACCGTATATCTAATCTAAAAATAGATGTAAAAGTTAATTTACTGTACGCATATGTTGCATTAATAGCTAAATAAAGATAACTTACGCACAGTGTATTCAATACTAGTGTGTGTGTGTGTGTGTGTGTGTGTGTGTGTGTGTGTGTGTGTGTGTGTGTGTGTGTGATTAAATGCATACATGGACGATGTTTAGGAATTAGGAATGCCCATACAGACCCCCTTCAAGCTAAATTTGTAAATGTTTTGATAGAAAATGTCCGGGCCGAAAGCCGATTTCTTCTAAATTACAGGCTTGCTATCACTCGAACAGAAAACAATCAATGCCTGCATGGGATGAATCGTGTTATTATCACCAAACTAATGTAGCGAAACAGGAGAGGTCCAAAAGAATCCCCTAGGACCAAATAGGGTTCTATCTATTATCACTCACTCACTCACTCACTCACTCACTCACTCACTCACTCACTCACTCACTCACTCACTCACTCACTCACTCACTCACTCACTCACTCACTCACTCACTCACTCACCGTCTCTCTCTCTCTCACTCTCTCTCTCTCTCTCTCTCTCTCTCTCTCTCTCTCTCTCTCTCTCAAAATAAAAAAAAATAATAAAATAAATAACTGCGGCGAATTTGTGTCTTTTTAGCAGCATATGTAACCGTCTGTTCTTCAGGGGAGGTTTTTGTTTGTTTTCTGGACCCCCTTCTCCTCCATGTTCAGCAACATTAGTTTTGAGACTTTAAGACGTTTGTTTGCTCATTTAGTTTGGTGATTTGAAGACCTTTTGTTTCATTTCATTGTCAATATTAAGACCTTTCATCCCATTTGGGTGTCATTTTTTCCTGGTGAGTGATAGCGAGCATGTAATTTAGAAGGAACCGACGACAATCGCCGGGACATTTTTCTACCGAAAAATTTACAAATTAATCTCCAAGAGGAATCTTGGGGGTGTTTTTTAAGCTGATGGAGGTCTAGGGAGGAAACTATAGAGAATCATAATTATATAACGAATAAATAAACACCTCCCTTTAACAATAGAATGACCATTGAGACCATAATGAGCTCACAAAGCCCAAGTTATCCCATTATACAACTCTGCGGGAAGAAGACCCAAGTATCGGTAACAGATACTCGAGTAATGAACAGCAACACATAAACGTCGCTGTTTATAAGCCGAGTCAACCACTAGGCTTACTGGCAGGGAAATGAACCAACGGAGCAGGTTTGCGATATTTGGAAGGGTTCATACACTGTCGGTGTATTAAGGGGGTCTAGAACGCCCTAGCCCCATTAGGTTTGAAATTTAAGGTGTTTGCCCCATTAGTTTGTCGATTTCAAGACGTTTCGCCCCAATTATTTGTCAATATTAAAACCTTCATGCCATTTAGGTGTCGATATATTTCCTGGTGAACGATAGCAAGCCTGTAACGTTGGAAGAATCGAAATATGCAAATTAATCTCGAAGGGGATCTTGAAGTTGTGTTTTTTTTAAGCTTGATGGAGGCCTATGGAGGAGACTATAATAATTATAAATATATAAATGAATAAGCAAATGGAAAACACTTACCCCGTTAAACTTGTGTATGCATAACAGAACTCACTGACTGTAAAGGGGCCTTCCCACATCAAGGAGTTTGGCGTGGTGTGTAATGGAGTAGCCGTATGGATTGGCTATGGACTCCTGGAGATACTTTGTCGTACCCCTGAATAGTCTGTAGCACTCTGTGGAGTCCGTCCCACTCCAGGCCATCGCGAACAACTTCAAACATGTTTAAAATTTCAGTCTCAAATTTGAAAAGTTTGTTAAACTCGGTTTCAATTCGTTCCGACTCCTAACAACTCTGTTCGATTCCATCACACTCTGTAGCATTCTGTCTGTGTTGGAATGCAAGGGAAGGTAATGGAGTGTGACAGAGTAGATCGGGGTGGAACAGACTAGAATGGACTGGAATAGACTACACTCTCTAACACTACGTACCAAAATGTCAAGTTCAACTGGTTCAAACCGTCTGTTAACGACTACTATGACAGAGTGTTGAGGATTTTAACGGAGTGTACTCGGTTGGCAAAAGAGTAGAAAAGAATACAATCCGAGTTCAACGGAACAGAAAAGGAGTCGTTAGGAAAGGGATGGAATGAAATAGGCTTGCTCACACGTGCCCCTATTTATATGTTTCCTGGGCACGCCATACAGCTCTGTACATAAACGGAATTGTACTCTTTGACATTCCGTTATTGGCTCATGGACTCCGATGTACTCGGCATTAATAACGGACTACTTTCCGTCACACCCCTGATGAACTCTGTTCTACTCCTTTATATTTGGTGTATATTTCCCATTCCTTCGCACTTGCTGTCAATATTTCCGGAGTGTAACAGAGACGCTACTCTGTTCCACTCTGTGCCAAACTCCTTGATGTGGGAAGGCCCCTAAAAAAACTGGCACCTACAGTATATTAAGTGTGTTTGTAATGAAGGGTGTGCGAGATTGGTCGTCTCCCAGTGTGGGATAAAAGGAGGTGTATACCATACGCCGCACCCTCTGATAGTGGCGAATATATTCAAACTTCGGGATTCTGCAGCCCCATCGACCACAGTAGATATTTTATGAGTTTTCAATTTCTGTGGACTGGGAGGGAGGGAGGGAGGCGGCGAAGTACTATTGTTGGATTTATGGTGTGAAAACTGCCGGAGAATCCCATTTTAATAGCCTGGGAGAATTATACCTCGCTGTGGCCTTTACTATTTTCTATATCGCCGCTTACATTATTGGCTAGACGGGTTCAGCTATTGTCCCCTTCGGAATATGTGTGGACTTTTCTGGACAAACAATACAAGAGCTGGACAACATTGTATTGCACTTGACACGTATAATGCCAGATATATACTAGACAACACAGAAACCATACCGAAACCATACAGGCACTATAATAAACACACTATACATGACTCAAAGAACACCAGATACATCACACACTACATCACACGCAACATTTAAGGGGGGATGGGCCGGTTTTTTTTTGGCGCCCCTTCTCCCTTGTGTTTAGCCCCATTGGTTTTTATATTTTAAGACGTTCCGCCCATCAGTTTGGCGATGTTAAGACTTTATGCCCCATTTCTTTTTCCATATTAAGACCTTGCGTGCCACTTAGGTGTCGATTTTTTGTTCCTGGCGAGCCAGCCTGTAATTTTAAGAGTAACCGGGCATTTTTCTACCGAAAAATGTACACATTTATTTTGAACGGGTCTAGGGGGTGTTTCTAAACAGCTTGATGGAGGTCTGGGGAGGAAACTAAAACATCATAAAAATAAAAAAACACTAAGCAAATACAGTATATACGCCCATCTGCCCTTAACAAACAGATCACAAGACACATACCACACCATACACACACTAAAATACACACACAAGATTTGGCATGCAGCCCACCATACACACACCACACTATATACAGCACGATAACACAAACACTAAAATACACACAGCCCACCAGACACACACCACACTATATAAAGCACGATAACACACACACTAAAATACACACAGCCCACCAGACACACACCACACTATATACAACACGATAACACACACACTACAATACACACAGAAGATTTGACACACAGCCCACCATACACACACTACACTATATACAGCACGATAACACACACACTACAATACACAGAAGATTTGACACACAGCCCACCATACACACACTACACTATATACAGCACGATAACACACACACTACAATACACACAGAATATTTGACACACATCCCACCAGACACACACCACACTATACTGTATACAGCACGATAACACACACACTACAATACACACATCAGATTTGACACACAACCCACCAGACACACACCACACTATATACAGCACGATAACACACACACTACAAAACACACAGACAATTTTACACGCAGCCCACCATACACACGCACTACTACACACACACAACACCATGCACATACTACAACACACACAACACATTTAACACACAGATCACCATACACACACCATAACATGCACACACTACAACTCACACACCACACCATACGCACACTACAATACAAACAGGAACATTGACAAGCAGCACACCAGATACATACCACACCATACAGCACTACAAAACACACAGTACACCAAACACACAAAACATACTCTACATCAGGCACACACACTCTAAATCAAACACACACACCTAACACACACCTTAAAAAAACAGCCTACACACACACACACACACACACAACATCGATAGCCTTGGCGAGCAACCCATCAAGGGGAATAAACCCTAAACAAATTACCGATGGGCGACATGCTAATCGGTGCTACTTACAGGTGGCGATCTCTATAACAGGTAACAGGTAACAACTACACATACACACTATCTAACTTTAACTCTCTCTCTCTCTCATAGACCACAACCATCCCTGTACTAATTACAGTAATGAGGCGACTGTGGGTATACAATGACCACAACTTCTTTCCCTCCTCCTACGATCCTTAGGGAGGGTTAGGCTAATGTAGGGGGGGGGGGGGGGCCAACAAAAGAGAAGTAGGGGAGAGAGAGAGAGAGTTTATTATTCCAGTTAGCGGTAAATTGTCATGGCCTTGTCTTGATTATTCTGTTATTACGACGATTATGTTAAGGGGACAGTGGTTATTTTTTGGGTCAATTTATTTATATCTTCATGTATTTTTTGGTTTCCTCGCTAGACCTTTATCAAGCCTAAATATACACTCCCTAGTCCCCCCCCCCCCCCCCTTCAAGATAAATTTGTAAAAAAAATTATAGAGAAATGTTCCGGCCGAAGGCCGATTTCTCTTATAATTACAGTCTCGCTATAACCCGCCAGGAAAAAATCGACACCTAAATGGTATGAAAGGTCTTGAATTGATATATAAATAGGACAACAGGTTTAAAAATCGACAAACTAATGGGGCGAATGATTTACAATCTGAAAAAATTAATGGGGCTAAACATGAGGAAAAGGGGGACCAGAAAAACGACCTATCTCTCCTTAAGTAGGAAAGCTTGGAAGTACTTTAAGTTTTTTCCTGTAAGTGTCGACAAATCAGCTGTTATCCCCTTCACCACCATTACGTCATTTCCATCATATTCGGGTTGCCATTAGACGATTTTCATTAGGTTGTATTCTATCTATACGACTCAAATGGGTAAATACGATCTATCTCAATAAACCTTCTTAGTAACATAGGTCCTTTTTAAACTGCAGAAAATCATCACATTTTAACCAGAATCAAAGGTAGATGAATTACGTCATAGTGCTGAAGGGGTTAAGGAATTTACTACCGCCAGCTAAAAAACAAATTGACTATAGATATATGACCAGAGTTGTATATACACACTAATGAGTATTAAAGGGGTATTTTAAGTGTCTTTAATAATCTACCAATTTTAAAGCATATTGGTGATAATACACCCGTTTTAACTCCTTCAGAACCATGACGCCTCTTTGCCTTTTGTTGGGGCTAAATGTAGACGATTATATGCAGCTTAAAAAAGGACCTGTGTTATTCAGAGCTCTTATTCAGGTCGTGTTTACCCCTTTGAGTCCTAGAGGTAGATTATAAGCTAAAGCAAATCATCTAATGGTAACCAGAATATGAGGAAAAGGACATCATGGTGGAGAAGGGGTAAATAAGAATAAAATGGTAGATCACCATCAATATACCCAAATGATTATATATATGCCTCTTTTATACCCGTGAAAATATTACACAACATCGAGGTAGAACATGACTTTTCAAAGAAATGTACACATTTATCTTGATAGGGGAGTGTAGGGAGTATTTTGATAGGGGAGTGTAGGGAGTATTTTGTTTTGTTAAACTTGATGGAAGTCTAGCGAAGAAAAAAAATCAATAAATAAGTACGTAAATAGACCAAAACAATAACCACTACCCCCCTTAAGGAGGTAGAATACGACTTTTGAGAGTAACTGTACAAGAAGCCACATACCAATAGGGGTGTGGTCTCCTGGTGGGGGCGCTGACGGAGAGTAATTATTGGTGAACCTCTCTTGTCTCTGGGGTCCACACTTTACCCACACTCTCACAAACACAAATAACAACAACAACAACAACAACAACACTAGCAATAACAATAACAACAACAATAGTAATAACAACAATAATATAAATAGTAACAACAACATCAACAACATTAACAGCAAACACAGCAGCAACAAGATCAGTAACAATAACAGTAACAACAATAAGTGATGCCAGACTTTGCAGCAGTCTAGAAAACACGCCGGAAAAACACGCTCATATGATGCCACCTTAACTCCTTCTGTACCGGTGACGTCTTTGTAAATATATTCTAGCTATATTTAGACGATTTTGTGCAGTTTCGAAAGGAGCTGTAGTAGCAAAAATTGTTAAGTGAGATAGCTCGTAGTCTGTTAATTGCTGGAAGCGCTTTTAAACTGAATACAATCGTCTACCAGTAGCCAGAGTAACGACACAAGGAAGGTATACCGGCACAGCATAGGTTAAAGCTACAGGAAGCAAGAAATTATTGTCCAAAATGACAACAGGGGCGTGGCTTCCCTGTGGTCCACTCTGTCTGGGGGTGGTGATGACTCTGACCAAGAGTAATTATTGGTTAACCTCCTGCCTAAGAGCAGATGCTGTAATTGACCACTTGCGAGTTTTGGTCTATAAGGAAGTTGGAGCCGTGGCCATCACGATTTAGCAGAATTATCAGCTACAATACAGTCATAATACATTTATATATACATAAAACCAAATTGATCATACTTTTTATCCATCAGAAACCCACATTATTATTGAATTTCTCTTTAATATCGATGTTTACGGCTCCTACTTCCTTATAGCCTGAAACTCGCAAGTGGTCAATTACTACGTTTTCACTTACGACAATTTAGTATTTAGGATTGCTTGTAATACCGGTATTCTTTAATGTAACCCTGATGTGCCCTACTGTAAGAAAGATATACTATGGGAATGCCTAGAGGGATTTATTAACCCCTTCTGTTCCGGCGACGTATTTCCAGTTTTAATCTAGCTATATTTACACGATGTTTTTGGCAGATTAAGAAGGATATGTGGTAGTAGAAAGGGTAAAATGATATAAACGTCTTAAAACAGTAGACTGAATGGGGCCGAATGGATACAAGCCAAAGAGAGAGGGAGAGAAAGAGAACAAAAAAGCGAGGTGGGCCCCCTTAACACAATCACCGCAAACTGAAACACAAACTACACACACATACAACAGCAAA
>CM064509.1:11273078-11368078 GCA_032716605.1 Paralithodes platypus
GATAGTTTGTAGCCTTGTAATTGGTAGAAATACTGTTTAATTAAGCTGAATAAAGTCGGCTTTTAGTTGCCAGAATATAATGATAAGGATGTCACCGGTAGTGAATGGGAATATTATGTGCCAGTAACTCTTAACAGGCTGTTGTTAGTCAAGTCAAATGTTATACTCAGAAGCGTTTATTGACATGGTCACAGATAATTCAATATATATATATTATAATGCAATATTCAATTGCTTTTTAGTACACTGTACAGTCATACATGGCCTCAGTCACAAGATAATCGAACTACGTTCTTCTAGTATGTCTCTATATGTGTGTGTGTGTGTGTGTGTGTGTGTGTGTGTGTGTGTGTGTGTGTGTGTGTGTGTGTGTGTGTGTGTGTGTGTGTGTGTGTGTGTGTGTGTGTGTGTGTGTGTGTGTGTGTGTGTGTGTGTATGTGCGTGTGTATGTAACACTCAAAACTGGGCTGTATAAAACGAATTCGCCAGACTCTCCCGTCTCTTGAAAATCCCCTCCCATCATCAGGAAATGACGACATTAAACACAACTCTGGTCCCACTAGTCGATATTCCAATGGTCCCCGCCTGTCCACGCACACATAACTAATTACCTTTATGGACATTAAGGAGGTAGGGTTCACTTATTAGTATGTATATAATATTGCTTTAGTTTCCTACTTAGACCTCCATCACGCTTAAACAAATATATCCAAGATCCCCATTCTAAATAGATTTGTACATTTTTCGGTAGACAAATATCCCGGCCGAAGGCTGGTTCTACCTAAATTACAGACGTGCTATCGCTTGCCAGGAAAAAATCGACACCTAAATGGCACGAGAGGTCTTAATATTGACAAAGAAATAGGGTGAAAGGACTTAAAATCGTCAAACTACTTGGGCAAACGTTTTAAAATCTGAAAACTAATGGGGCTAAACTAATGAGGGAGAAGGGGGACCAGAAACAACAACCACCCTCTCCCCATAAAAACAACCCCGGCCCCACTAGTCGATATTCCAATGGTCTCCGCCTCGCCACGCACACATAACTTAACTCTACGAACCTTAATTACACTTTTTCGGATTGCTAAAGTATCAGGGATTTGGCCTGGATGCGGATGGTGGTGAATCGAGTTATTTTATTTTACTTTATTTTCTTTATGTTTTGCAAAGCCGTGGTGATCCTTCATGGTAGAAATAGTAGCTGGATTACTCTACTCGCTTGTGAGTGATAGAGGTTAATGTTCAAGCGTTTTGGCCTACTTATTTGGGACAGGGTATATAGGTTAGGTTAGTTAAGGCTACCCATTCAGTACCGGTGACGTCCTTTTCATTCGATTATGGCAGATATTAGACGATTGTATTAAGCTTAGGAAGGACGTCTACCAATTTAAAGGCTACAGACTATTCCAATTAATCTGCTTAGCTACCCGATATCCTTCCTAAGCTTAATAAAGGCTACAGACTATTCCAATTAATCTGCTTAGCTACCCGATATCCTTCCTAAGCTTAATAACATCGTCTAAATGTAGCTGAATTCAAATATAAAGACGTCGCCGGTACTGAAGGGGTTACTGTGCTGCCATAAATACATAAGCCAAATAGAAATCTACAGAAGGCCTATTGGCCCATACGAGGCAGACTCCTTCTTCCCTACATCCATATTAGTTCTTTACCTATACTAAAAATATATCCCACTACAACCTCCCTCACCCTATGACTTAAACTGCTTCAAGTTCTGTGTGTCTAGACATGTTGACTCTAACGTACCTTCTATTTGGCGCGCTATCACTCTTTCATCTTTGGGGGAGACACTTGTTACAAACAGCTTTGCCTTTTGTCTCCTTCATTCACATAAAACAAAATAATAACATTATATCCCCTACACGCCATCAACTGTATAATACATTAAGTCAGAAATGGGTTGCACAAAATCGACTGGTGTGTGGTTGGGCGAGGTAAATCTTGAGGAGGTTGAGTTATGCTTGGAGTTATCCGATATCATTATCCTTGTGACTTAAGGGGGTAGTGCTTGGTTGTTGGTCTATATATTAGTTATTTATATATTTTTAAGTTTCCCCGCTAGACCTCCATTAAGCTTAGAAAAACACCCCCTAGACCCCCTTTCAAGATAAATTTGTATCCCGACCGTAGGCCGGTTCTTTATAAAATTAGAGGCTCGCTATCGCTCACCATGAAAAAATTGACACCTAAAGGGCACGAAAGGTCTTAATAATATTGAAAACAAAATGAGTCGATAGGTCTCAAAATCGCCAAACTAACGGAACGCACGTCTTAAAACCTCAAAGCTAATATGCTAAACATGAGGGAGAAGGGGGTCCATAAAAAGCGAGTACTACCCCCTTAATAATGCCGCCATGCTTGAGTAGTTGGCTTGGAAATGGAAGGATGAATATTACTGAGTCGGTATATTTGAGTGAGGCTAATTGAATTGTTGGGCTTTGGGTTTCTTAGCGCCTTAACCCTTTATGTACCGGCGACGTCTTTATAATATCATTCTAGCTATATTTAGACGATTTTGTGCAGCTTAAGAAGTATCTGTGGTAGGAAAAAGGGTTAAGTGACATAGTTCGCAACCTGTAAATTGCTGGAGGCCCTTTTTAAACAGAATAATATCGTCTAATAGTAGCCAGAATAAAGTTTAAAGGACGTCGCCGTTACAGAAGGGGTTAAAATACGATGACGCCATTTTGTTTTAATTCTGGCTAGCATTAGGCGATTGTATTCAACTTGGGAGGACCTGTGGGAATACAAATTATGTGCGGCGCCGTAGAAAGGTATTATTTCCACCCCTATGTCTATCTCTCTCTCTCTCTCTCTCTGTGTTCGCAAAATATATCAATAACAAATGAATGGATTGCAAAAAGAGTTGGCCTTTCCCTTCACTTGGAACCCGAGAAACAATCCATTTAGCCCCATGAGGATTACGACACGTTCGGACAATTTGTTCTGGCAAACATAAGACGATTTTATACAGCTTCGGAAGGATCTGTGGGAGTTAAATGGGTAAAGGCGGTGTCAATCAACCCTTTGACTGCCATTTACCTTTCCTATTCTAAATATAATCGTCTAATAATAGCCAGAAATAAGAACATTCATGCGTCATAAGATACTGAAAGGGTTAACGTTTGGACCACCCAAGCAAACAATGCACTTCTGCTGGATGAAAGTGGTAGTGTTTTGCACCTTACATTTCCGTTTAGATGCACTTTCAATGAGAAAATGTTTTTGTTTTCGATTCTCACACATCCTTCTTAACCCCTGCTGTACCGGCGACTTCATTCAAATATTTGTCTAGCTATTTTTAGACGATTTTGTGCAGCTTAAGAAGGATCTGTGGTAGGAAAAACAAAAGTTAACTAAGATACTTTGAAGTCTGTTGAATTGCTAGAGGTCCTTCTTAAACTGAATCAAATCGTCTATTATTAGCCAGTATAAAATGAAAAGGCCGGAACTGGTACTGAACGGGTTAAGCTTAGTAAATCGTCCGATGTATAGTCCATTCATTATAGGTAGGCCAAAAATCATGACCACAAGTCTCTATAGCTTATATGAGACTAGAGTAAGCCAGCTAATATTTCTACCAATTAGGAAGGGTCCGCCAGGGAATAAGTGGGGAAATTTACAGCCCTTTCGATGTTTTGTGACATAAATTCTAGTGATATATTAGGAATTTTAGCCATATAAAGAGACAAGAGATTATGGAATTCTTATAGCAGTTTTGCCATTTATTAATTATCTTAACTATAGATTTTGGCCGTCACTCTTTCAACTGGGGGAGGCACTCGTTACAGGCAGTTCTGCCTTTTGTCTCCCTCATCCACATAGAAAAAACAAACAAACAAATCTATCGTCATTCTAGCAATTTTGAGAACGAATCTAGTGGAATTTAGTGTTTCGTTTTGGCAACCCTGGGACCAAGCTGGTTACTTATATCATTTGTTTCCTTTCTGTTGGAGGTTAACTATGAGCTGTCTGAGGGTGTGAGTGGGTACACAACAGTCTAGGGGGAGGTATATCCGGTGATAATTTGGGTAGATTGTAGACACCAATCGAACAGGGCAATACCCTCATAAGCCTGTGATAAGGAGTTGCTGGAACTCCTGTTTATTTGTCTGGCTTCCCTTACTGTTTCTGTTTGGGTCTCACTTATACAGAGAGTAATCTAGATAGCTCTCACAAACACCTCCTCCTCGTATTCATTTCACTACAATAAACAAGTACGCCACACTTCTTTCCAACGCTATACACAATGTTTAATTTGGCTCTCTCACTCTTTCAACTTTGGGGGAGATACTTGTTACAAGCAGCTTTGCCTTTTGTCTCTTTCATACACATAGAATAAACACAACAATATAGAATAAACGCTAATATATAGCAAGGATTGGCGCAGGAATAAGTGTAGCATTAGTAAGTCTGTTGAACACATCCGCACTAGCCTGTGAACTGACCTTTGTTTCGGTGGTGTGTTCAGGATCACCGCTGCTGACGTCATCACCCACCTTAGAAGAGAAAATGTATTATATTATATATATTTATTTGCTATTTAAGGGTTAACAAACATAACAAAGTAAAGAACATGTGCATTATGTCAAATTAACATGCTTTGAAGAGTGACTAAGACAGGAAGATATTTTGGGTGAGTTCCATGGTTGTACCCCCTAACCATTTGTACAATTGCCCACGTAAGTTCTGTTCCTATCCGTTCTCTTATTCATGGAACTATAATGAGCATGATTGAATTACGTGTGTAATTTCTTATGCACTCGTTAACTCATCTATAATTAATCAACTGATAATAATAAGAAACCACACTCGTAATCCATTCACACTATTTGACTTTCATTCATAAGATATCTACAAGGAACAGAACGTATGTGGGCAACTGTACATCACCTTGTACAGTTGGAGTGAAAGTTTGTGACACAGCAATAAAAGATAGCCAATAATGATGAAGTGCACACCTTTTCTTCTGGACCATCTTTTCCCTTGTGTTTAGTTTTTATATTTTTAGGCGGTCGCCTCATTAGTTTGGCAATTTTAAGACCTTTTGCCCCATTTCTTTGTCAATTTTAAAATCCTTCGTGTCATTTAGGTGCCGATTTTATCCTGGCGAGCAATAGCCAGCCTGCAATTTAGGAGAAAGCGGCCTTAGGCCAAGGCATAATTGATCTCAAAGGGGAGTCTTGTGTGTATTGTTCTTTAACTTTATGGAGGTCTAGGGTGGAAGCTAAACTAAATAAATAAATAATTAAATAAATATAAAAGAAAACATCTCTTCTCAAGTGAATAATTATCAACAGCTTCAGTGAACCATGAACGAGTTCATTTGCATATTAATGAACGCAATTATTGAACCCTTTCAGTATTCGAGGACGCGTTTATTTCCTTTATTTTGGAAATCATTAGACGAATTTCCTCAGCTTAGGAAGTAATTTCAGAAGTCAGTGGGTAAATTAAGATAGTTTGTTCCCCCTGGATTCCTCGAGATCCTTCCTAAGCTGCATAAAACCGCTTAGTAATAAGAAACGACCCATCTCGTATACTGAAAGGCTTGATATAATAACATAACTCCTCGTCTATAATGCAATGGAATAATATTATTTTTAAGCCACTCAAAACAAAGATTTCACTTCTTTTAAACCCTTGTGGAATATGATGAAACGATATTTTAAGTTTGTTCAGGCTATAATTAGACGATTATATGCAGCTTAGGAGGGTTCTGTGATAATTATAAGGGTACAGACTATCTCAATTAACCCTCTGACTTCCACATACCTTTCCTAATCGGCAAACATATCGTCTAATGATAGCCAGAAAACAAACGAAATACGTCATCGTATATTGAAAGAGTTAACCCCTTCTGTACCGGCGACATCCTTTTAGCTTTTTTAATGGCTACTGTTAGACGATTCCATTCAGTTTACAGAGGGCCTCTAGTAATTAACAGGCTTCGAGCAATCTCGCCTCATCCATTTTACTACCGTAGCTCCACCTTTGGGGACCCTGAAAGCATAATTTTTGATTTTGTTGTTGTTGTTGTGCTACAATTCTTCCTACAGTTCAGGAAAGTGCAAGTGAAGAGGAAAAAACACCATCCGACATCTTCAACCCCCCACCCCCCAACCCATATTGCACCGCCGAAACTTATATTTTATGTTTGTAGCTATAATACTTCCTACAGTGTAATAAAATGAAAGGGAAGAGAAAAAAATACCATCTGATATCTCCAACCCCCTCCAAGCACCCCGAAATGCCACCCCCCATCTCCCCTTCACATGTTTTTTTGGTATGTGAGACAGAAAATAATTCAAAATATTATTGTTACCCAAATATTCTCTGGCAGCTCCATTTTCTTTTACACTGTGTATCAGATAGCGATATTATAGAGGTAACTAAAACATTTTAGCCAATTTCTATCTCAAAATTTCACTTGCAATTTCTTTTGCTTTTTCTGCGATATATGTCTTATCGACATGTAAAATCAACTGTACTGATGAATATTACTCGATATCGTCCATACTTTGCAGACAAGTTCCCTATGTATCTACGCAACTTTGCACAAAAGGAAAGTGTGTTTACAACTAAGATTTTTTTTTAGCAAATTTTTTTGTTTGTAATATAGGGCCACGATACCATACACATACATTCAATATTTTATTCCACAGCTTGTATGTATCATTGGGGAAAACTAATCTTGCACATTTGTAGGTAATGTAGTTAGGCTACTTTAAGCAAAAAACAGGCAATTTCTATTGGTAAATATACGATCCTTGGATTTAATATTGGTATAAAAAGGATTTCGCTGCTGCGCGCGCGCAGCAGGTGCAAATTGTACCAGATATTCCTGAAAGCACTGGGATCAAATCCTATAAACGTTTACACAATACCGGGTATAAAACTGGGATTAGCCTACTAAGGTGGAGCCTCACCTTAAACTGCACAAAAACGTCTAAATATATCTAGTATAAAATACAATGTATGTCACCGGTACATAAGAAGTTAACTATAAAAGATGCTAATGGAGGTTTACGTAAATCAAATTTTTAGCACAAAATTAGAGCTAGAGAGTATGAGAGAGAGAGGAGAGAGTATCATCATAATTTTCTCTGAATATAAACACCATATGAGCATCAGGCTATTGATAAAGGCCTGATGAAGCTATATGCGAAACATCAATAAAAGTGCTCCTCCTCATATGGTGTTTATATTAATTCCGTCAACTTTTCTGAGTATACTATATAATTATATCTGTCTGTAAACTACCCAATGGTTCATAACTATGCTTATTATACAATTGTGTCACATTCACTCAGACAACATGCCTGTTAACCCATTTAGTACAAGGGACGTCCGTTTCATCATATTCTAGCAATAATTAGAATATTTTATTCAGCTTAGGAAGGATCTCTAGCATAAAGAGACTTCCAACAACTTCAATTTGCCCTTTTAACCACTACCACAGATCCTTCCTAAGCTGCATAATATCGTCTAAATATAGTTAGAATATAATGTGGCACACATCGCTGGTACTCAAAGGGTAAATATATATAACCGATAAAGATAGATTACTATGGGCACTTTATCCCTTTGAGACCAGCGACATGTGTTGCATTTTAATCTAGCAACATTTAGACGAGATTATTTCAGTTTAGGAAGGATCTGTGGTAGTTAAAAGGGTTGGTTGAGATAGTTTGAAGCCTTATTATAACTAGAGGTCCTTCCTAAGCTGAAATTAATCGTCTAATAGTTGCCAGAATATGATGAAAAGGAAGTCCCTGGTACAGTATGGGCACTTTATATACCTTTATCACACTCATTATTGCCTTTGTTTGTATGTAATCAAGATATCTCACAAAGTTATGAACCGGTTTTAACCAAATTTGGTGGGCAGATAGGATATGCACCAAAGGAAAGGTGATTCGGTTTGGGAGGCGATCTGAACTTCCAAAATTACAGGCTCACTATCGTTCACCAGCAAAAACAATCGACACTTTAAAAATATGACAGGTAATATTGACAAAGAAATGGGGTGATAGCTAGTCTTAAAATTAACAAACTAATGGGGCAAATATCTCAAAATCTGAAAACTAAAGGGGCTAAACATGAGGGAGAAGGGGATCTAGAAAAACGGCCCATCTCCCCTTAATGGAAAATTTCCAGCTAGCTTAAGTTGAGTTCCCCACTAGTTTTTTAGTGCATAGGAAAACAGACAGGCCGAATGATGAAGGGTAAAATACTATGTTCTGGGTGTGGTGTCACGAGTTCGAATCCCGGGAGGACCATATGCTTTCATTAATTTGTTACTTATTATGAAAGGTTGAATTATCCCTCTCATACTCATATATTTTTACAGCATAGGGCCATTGGTGAACGTGACAAAACACAGACCGTTCCCCTCTCCGCCCCTTAATTCCCTTGATAACACAACAATCAAACCATTAGCAGAGGTGTAGCTAAAATATTATATATGATACGAGGGGGAGATTATCCGTATAGGAGTAAAGTTCAGTAAACGCAAACATATTTGTTCATTTGGGCACGTAATTCATGAAATATATGTAAGGTTTTAAATCTCTCTCGCTCTCTCTCCCCCCTCCCCCCTCTCTCTCTCCCTCCCCTGTGTGTGTGTGTATTATAGAGATAGCCGGTTTGCCACAGTTATAACAGGAAACCGATTACGGCGGGTGGCTGTGGCCTGATGAAGTCCATCCGCCTCTCTATTTTGCCTTGGGGTGGGTGTTTGGCTGTATCTCTATATTTTTCATATATCTATATTAATTCAATTCTTTTCACATGTGTGTGAGTGTGTGTGTGTGTGTATTTGCAATATATTTCAGGAGCAAATGAGTAGACTGTGTATTTTGTGTTATATCTTCATTTGGTATATAGTGAAGCAGATAAGTGAAACAATCGTTCAAATGGTGATGCAAGCATGAAATTTGGTACAGGTATTCTTCAAAGCTCACTTTCAAAGCACATACCGCTGGCCACGCAAAAATTCAACATGGCGACCATTTTTCAAGATGGCCGACACATCTGACTGAGCCCTACTGTTATGGGTCAGTTAATTTGAATGAAAAAGAGAGTTGAATACTGTCCAATCCATTTTTTTTTGGCTCTAACGTGGTAAGTGAAGGTAATTTTGTCCAAAGCAGTTGCATATTAGACTTTAACTAAGATGGCGTCCAAGATGGCCGCCATTAACCCGAGGAGGCCGGATTTTTTTGGCGATTTTCGGTAGTGTTTATGGCTTAATAGCTAATCAAAGAATAAAGATAGAGAAATGAGTCATAAACCACGTGAGAGAGGTCACTTCCAGCTTTTGTCTCGTAAAACAATTCAGCTCCATAGGCCCAGTAGTTACTGAGATATTGCTTGTTTTCGTGAGGTAACTTTTCCGTGATTTTCCGTGTTTACTCACCTTTGCCATAGTGAAATTTCCTTAAACCCATTGTGTTGACATCACGGTAGTTTCGGTGATATTGGAACTCGGTGAAAATTACCGCAAAAGTACCGTGACGTCCTACAAGTAAATAGCAGCCATCAGCAGGCTATTTAAAGGCTATTTAAAGCCGTGCTATTTGAGTAGTGTATCGGCCTTCTGGGTTTAAAGAAAAAATTTGTGATATCTTGGCTATTAGTAGAGCTAGACAAATGATTTTTTCATCTAATCCTACATTTTTGAGGTCAGAGAATTAGAAAGACTTGTCACATTATCTGTGGCTGGCTTTGGCAGTGGAAGTTTTGGTGGCAGGGGGTTCCTTGCTTTGAAGGATGCAGGAGTAATGTTTGTGAATGTGTCAGGAAGTTCTGGAACGGCCTTGACTTTCTCAGGTCCAAGACTGAGTTTTTGACGCTCCTGGCCACCATTTATCTTGGTGGGATGTTGAAATACAGAAATGCTAGTCCCATGGAAGGAGGTTGTGGCAGTTGTTGCGGAAGGGTTGTGGTCGATGTTGTCCATCACGGCAGTGGTGAACAACTCTTTACGCAGTACTGGTGGACAGACCACACCCTCCTCGACATACTTGTTGACTGTGGCATCTCCTAATTCAGCTGAGACCTCCAACACCCTGTCATATGAGATGCTGAGGCCATGCTCATGCAGCATTTCGACCAGGTTTCTTTTCCGGGTTTTGGCATAGACTGAGAGTCCCATGTAGACTGGGAATGGTGTTTCTCTGTCTTTTGAGTGCCTATGTGTAGCAGCTCCCTCTTTGTATCGGGAGTAGCAGTTCCATCTATCTATATGCTCAGGCCCAATCCCCATTTTGGGGGTAGCCAACTCAAGACAGAGCAAGAACAGGGAAAACACAAAAACAACACAAAACAAAAAATAAACAGATAAAAAACACAAACTCTCACACATCCAGGTCACCCAGGAGAAGACCCAGAGACCAGGGTTACCAAGGTCGCTCCAGCACTCCCCCGGCCCCTGACCACCCGGAGAGGTTCCGATCTCGGCAGGCAGACATGCAGCAGAGCCAAAGCCACAAGCCCTCCCACCACACTTCCAGGCACACCCTTCATATTAATCGTCTCCCCGGGCCAGGCGCCTAATGGACTATTATCTAGTCCAACTTGCGCCCGACCCCTTACTCCAAATGACCACGTGTTCACTCAACTATTCACAAGCATTCTCCATTCACTCCTGTCCACCACCACTTCCCCTGCCTGATCTATAGTCATTCCTCTATCATCCAAAGCCTTTCTTACACAGTCTCTCCATCTCAATGGGGGTCTTCCTGTCCTTCTATCTCCCCTTGTACCTGACTCACACATTCTCTTTGTAAGCCTTTCATCTCCCATTCGTTCAACATGACCATACCAGCTCAGCACCCTTCTGTCCACTCTGGCTGACAAATGTTCCTGCTGCCCCACTCTCCTACGTATCTCTTCATTCCTCAATCTGTCTCTACGAGTAACTCCACACATACTCCTCAAGCAGCTCATCTCCATCACATCCAGCCCTCTTTTCTCCTTTTTCTTCAGAGCCCATGTCTCAGCCCCATACATCACTGTTGGCACAACAATTCCTTGATACAGTGCACTTTTTACTTTCACTCCGAGATTTCTCGTCTTCCACATACTTCCCATTGCTCCGAAAACCTTCCTTCCTTCACACACTCTCTGTTTTACCTCCACTTCCATACCTCCACTCCTGCTTATTGTTCCTCCTAGATATTTAAAACACTCTACTTGTTCCAATATTTCCCCATCCAGCCTCACATCTAGATTCACCCTATGCTCTCCCCTATTACACACCATTACTTTACTTTTATTGACGTTCACCTTCAGTTTCCTCCTTCCACAAACCACACCAAACTCTTTGACTACCCGCTGCAGTTTCTCATCAGAATCCGCCACCAATGCTGTGTCATCAGCGAACAGCAACTGATTCAACTCCCAATCTCTACCATTCTTTCCTACTAAACCCAATCCTTTTCCCATAGTTCTCCTTTTCACCTCCCTCACCACACCATCCATAAACATATTAAACAGCCATGGTGACATTACACAACCCTGTCGCAAACCTACCTTTACCTCAAACCATTCACTCAACTCACCATTTCCTACTCTCACACATGCTCTGCTCCCTTCATAAAAACTCTTAACTGCTTCTAACAAATTTCCTCCTATTTCATAAATCCTTAACACCTTCCACATTGCTTCACGGTCCACACGATCATACACTTTTTCCAAGTCCATAAAAGCCCAAAATATCTCCTTATGCTTCTCTAAATACTTCTCGCATAACTGTCTTACTGCAAACATCTGATCCACGCACCCTCTTCCCCTCCTAAAACCGCACTGTTCTTCTCCTATTGCAACTTCCGTACACTTTATTATCCTCTCTATCAACACCCTGCCATACAGCTTTCCAACCACTGACAATAAACTAATACCTCTATAACTTGAACACTCCTGCCGATCTCCCTTCCCCTTGTACAACGGCACAATACATGCACTCTTCCAGTCTATTGGTACCATTGACACAGCAAAGCACACATTGAAAAGTCTCACCAACCAATCTATTATCACATATCCACCCTTCTATATACACTCCACAGCAATACCATCCAAACCTTCTGCTTTTCCCGCTCTCATTTGTTTCACTGCTTCTTTCACCTCATTTTCCTCAATCCTTTCATTCATTCCCTGCCACCTGGGTGGCCTGGGTAACCTATCTCCATCCACCTCTGCTTCAATCACTGCTTCTCTTCCATCTCTTGTATTTAACAAAGATTCAAAATACTCGGCATATCTTTTCCTCACTTCAACTGGTTCCACTAGTAATTCTCCATTTTCATCTTTCACTGACTCTTCCCTCTTTTGTCCTCCTTTCCTTACTTTATTTACCTCCTTCCAGAACATCTTCTTTCGTTCTTCAAAATTCTCACTCAGCCTTTGGCCCCACCTTTCGTTTGCATCTTTTTTCGCTTCTCTAATTTTCCGTTTTGCCTCTCTCCTTTTCTCCTTGTACCTCTCCCATACCTCAACACTACCATCCTGTAAAACCCTCTCAAAACACTGTCTCTTCTCCTCAACTGCCTTTCTCACCGTATCATTCCACCACTCGCTTCCCTTCCTGATACCTCTGCCTCCTACTTTCCTTTTGCCGCATACTACCTCTGCACTTGCTTTCACTCCTTCCTTAAACTGTTGCCATTCAACCTCTACTTCTCTCTCTTCCATCTCTCTCACTTCCATCCACTTTTCATTTAGTCTTTCCTTGTACTCCCTCTCTTTTTCACTCTTCTCTAACTCACTAACTTTTATTACCTCTCTTACTTCACGCTTGTCTCTTATTCTCCTGTAACTCTTAACTCTTAGCTTTCCCTCCACCAGGTAATGATCTGACATACCTCACCTCATCTCTCCTCTCATCACATTCACATCCAGCAGTCTACACAATCTTTCCCTTGTCACCAGCACATAATCCATCAATGCCCTCTCTACAATCTCTCCCCTCACAAGTATATGCCAGGTGTACTTGTGTATACGCCTTTTTTTTAAAGAACGTATTACCTACACTCAATCTACACTCTTCACATACATTTTTCAGTCTTTCTCCACTCTCGTTTACACCATCGATGCAGTTAAACTGCATCAATTGGGCAATGGCCTGATCAGACTTTGAAACTCCAAATCTCAGTTGAGACTTGATGTCAGCTCCATGTTCAACCATCCCCACAAACTGAAGCAGAAGGGGAGGTATGGCATTTTGCACACAACCAGCTGGAAATGTGCCATCAAATTTTGATTGATGTTCAAGCATGCATTTTCTTAGAATCTTTGCTGCTTTAGCAGTGATGAGTGCATCTGAAAAATCAGAAATTTGGGTAATTGCTTTGCCCACATCTTTCTGAAATGCAAGAAGTACATCTCTTCCACTTCTATGAGCTTCAAGTTCTGGAATTTCTTCCAGAAGTTTATCCTTCAGTCTGGTGGAATTTACATGTGGTAAATCCACACCAAGTTGTGCCAGACGCTGTTGGTAAAGGTGGCATATATCTGCCAGGCGAAATGTGACTGGCTCTTCTGAGCATAGGTTGCTTTCAACAATGTATGTCACCAGCTCTGATAAAATTAATGGATAAACATCTGGCTCCAGATCAGTGGCACTTGAGCTTTTCTCAAGGTTTCTCAGGTGGGACCTTTCCCTGTTGTAGAGGGCACTGAGACACACTCTGTGGTACTTTAGCTCCTGTGCAATAGCATCTCCACCACTCAATTTAGCAAGAAGCTTGCCATCGTTAAGTGCCTCTGCACACTCTTGTAGCCTCTTGTTAAGGTTCATGGTCATTACCTGCCTGAGATCAGATGCAGGTGCCACTTTCTCACAAAAAATACAAGTTTGACCATCATAGCTAGTTCGACGTTGCTTTGCATGATTGTCTTCAGACTCACTACTTTGACGATTAGATCGGCGTTTCCTTGCGCGATTCAGCTTGCTGTTGTTAAACAACAACCGGCAGTTGACATGGTATTTTGCCTGATTTCTTCTCAAAGTGGCATCTATGCCGTCACCTTCATCAAGCCTTGTTGGATCCACGATCAATGGCATTTCCTGGATTTCATGAAACATCGGTATGTTGGTAGCCAGCATGGCATAACCGTCATGTTCAAGGGAATAATGGGTTCTAGGTGATGTTAAATCTTCACCTATTTTGTCTTTCTGGCAAAGACAACATTTTGACCAGTCAGTTTGTCTTATGGGAAAAATGGATTTGAATCTGCCATTTTGCTTTCTGATTAAGGCCGAGGGTTTATCCTTTTACCACCTTAACGAAATTACACACACATTACTTTATGGGATACAACTAGGTTCGGGTGACCTACACCTAGCCCGATCATTCCAGTGCCATTTAAGTCCCGTGTGATCTGTACACCATCCAGGTAAGTACATGAGCAAGTCATGTATAGCCCCCTTACCCTTGGCTCGGCTCTCCCGCGCTGGCACACCCTGTCAATTCAGGTGTGGCTATCTAACTCTATCTACTAACTACCAACTACTGTCTAGTAGCTAATTGATATGGGGCTGTTAGAAAGCATTTGGGACACTAAATTAAACTACACTACAACTTATAGTATAGTACAGTCAAATAAGCTGACACTGAACCCCATGCTGAGTTGCACAGCAGCGATGTTACCAGTGTGCCCTGGTTGTGTGTTGACATCACTCTATTATATTTGCAAGATCTCATCACTGCCTCAGTCCTTACTAACAAATGTGAAAATGGCTCCATTGGATTATCTGACCCAAAGAATGTATGTGCTCACCAAAAATCATGTATATATGTTCAGTAGTTGCTTAGATATGAACATATGAAATTAATGGACGCCATCTTGGATGTCATTCTAAAATTCCAATTATAGCCTATGACAATGATTAAAACAGTGCTTCTCATTAATCTGGTTAGCAAGAAACAGTTTTCTCTTAAAATGTTCACCAGGAAATAATTAAAACAAAAATTAAGCAATATATGGTCAGGCACGGCAGCCATCTTGAAAAATTACCGCCATCTTTGATATTCGCGTGGCCAGCGGTATTTCTGAGAAGAATGGACCTTGAAGGGTACATGTACCAAATGTCATGCTTGCAACACCATTTGAACGATTCTCCTGAAATTTGCAGTTATCTGCTCCACTAGTACCCAAATAGATACCCTTAGCGACCAGTAAACATAAAATGACGGCCTTTACCCGAATTCACCCCTTCTCGGGTTTAAATAAGCATTACTGTAAGTCTTTGCTTAATAGGACGTCTTTGAAGTTACTATAGCTTGATTAATAATTGATCCCAAGCAAAAGTTACGGAGATGGTTGGATGAACAAAATGAAGGTGGGAGTTTTATCCTCCATCTGTAAATACGACATTATCTCCACAAAATGGGGAGAGTATAGGGGAGTATAGAGAGATAAAATCTAAATAAGTTTGAAGGGCTTTGTTTCCTGGAAGATTCAATTGAACTGCGAGACTGCTTCTAATATATAGGTCTTGCAGCTGTTATATTATGCATTGGAATTATTGTATGTATTGGAAGTAAAGGAAAACATTTGTTGTGGGGGAGATGTTGGACATTCTGGTGGTGCCACACTGATGAGTGACCGGAGTTAGCGCTGTGATCTGTGTTGATAATAAATTACTTTTTATTCAGTGCAACACGGAACTCTATGAAAGTACTTGCATCTCTGTGCGATGTATGTGGCGATTATTTATCTAGTGTCTGAACTCTGGACTGTTTGAACTATCAAAAATACCCTCAACTGTGGTGAGCAGACACCACCCATGAAATCAGGAATTATATAACAGTGTGTTCTGGCACCATCACTTTTTAACATTTGCACGGGCTGGCTACAGTACAGTGCATCTGACACCAACATCAGACTTACTGACCTTGATTTTGGATATTTACTTACTGGTTCTTGAGGCACTGAATGGGAAATCCGAGCCACTGTGCCTAATGGTGAACAATTAATGAATGGTGTGATATTTTGCACGCATGTGGAAAAAACATAAAAATCATAGATAGATTGAATTATAATGGTCGTGAAATCATTAACAGTGGTGACTCGGACCATGACGTAAATCATCACCTTGGGTAGCGGATTCTCCTAACAAAATGATATAATACTATCGATATCTACGCTAATATAACAAGCAACATAACTATAAAACACTGTTGCTTTCTATTTTGTTTTAAAGTTGTGAAACAAGGCCACTCATCAGCGACTTTTAGAGAAGCATGAACCCCTCTGATACTAATTGTTTCCCAACATCTACTCTTTGAAACCGATGCCAGACCTATTGGTTGCATATTTCGTGAGCACCTACTTCGGCTATATGATTATACGATTTGGTCCTCTTTAGTTGACCTGTTCATGTGGTGGTTTCGTTGGATGACAGTCCTGAGGGGATGAGATCAGTGGAAAGACCACATGTTTCAAGACTTAGGAGAGTCAATGAAACATATCAATAGCTATTTGAGATTGAAGAGTTATGGCTTGGAGCCTCATCCAGAGAACCTCTGGGAGTGGAATTCGAAAGTGAGTGCAGCAACATGCGTAGGCACCATATGACTAATTGAGCTTCATAAATAGAATGATAAATAAATACATATTATAGATTAATGTATATTCATATATAGCATAATTTCTCTGTAATGTAGTGTTGTCCTCTCCCGTGTCCTCCAACCCCTTCCCTTCGCTATGACAGGGGGCTGGACATTAACATAACAGATTACACCTTCACCATGACACTAACTTCCCCACTACCCTTCCCTCTTCCATTGTTTTTGTCAGTTCCTGGAATAGCCTCTGGGAACCTTCCACTTATATTTAGGTGGAGTCACACGAGCTCTTTTTCCGTAAATGTTTACGTGCAATTTTAGTCTGGCATCTTCAAACTTTCACTTTTATCAGAAATCAGCCACCTAACATAATTTATCTTCAGTTTAGTTTCCAATGCCAATGCAAAAGTCTCAAAAATATTACGGGGACAAACTTGCTCATCGATTATTGTCGGAAAAGTCGCTCGTGTGACACCGGCTTTATCCAGTCATTATAACCCTTTCAGTACGGTGCCGTCAATTAATAGGATAGTTTAGTCGGTGTACAGTATACCCTATTCCAATTAAGTATACCAAAACTCATGAACATTAACTACTATAACTCACAAACCACTATAGTAATCGAGTGAATATTTCTAGCGTCTTTGAAGGGTCAGCCAGGAAGTAGGTGTGGAAATTTACAGCCAATTTGCTCTAGCCCTTTTTGAGTTACAGAGGCTAGGTTTCGCGATTTCTAGCCTACCTACGTGGAACAGGGCATAGCGTGGTCGATAGCACGTTTGTCTGTTGACCAACTGGATTAAGAATCAATCCCAGGTGGAATATGTGGGACTATTGTCGAGTGAAATTGCTTTAATATTTTTATATATTACTTCATATACAGGATGCTATGTGGGGCTAATGTATCTCCAGTCTATTCAGAACACTGTATAATCGTCTAATGGTAGCTAGAAACAGTAATAAAACTGTCTTGGTACTGAAAAGGTTGACAACATGACAACCACTATCATGACATAGGCTTCCTCAGCGACCTTCCCTTGTTCTCTATATTTTTGTTGATAGTTCCCTACATGGCCTCGGGGGACGATCGAGTTATTCCCGTCATTAAATGGACCAGACAGGGTAAGAGGCGGGAGGGACCACCAAATTATAGACCGTGGGAGATTTTTTTAAAGAAGGATGTTGTTTTTTCTGTGTTGGTTAATTGGTAAGAATGAGGTTGTGTGTGGCTTCTATAGTGGTGTGTTGAGTGGTTGTGTAATGGTCTGTTTATGTTTATGTTTTTTGGCTCCGTTTGTTTGTGTCTGTTGTTTGTCTGTAAACAAGATATTTTAACCCACTGAGCACCAGGCAATATAATATAAATGTACACTCCAGGACTGGTAGGTTGTCAAACACATTTGTTTTCCAGAAAACACCTGGAATGGGTTAGAAATTAAGGAAAACCCACAACAAAAACGATCCCCTAGGTCATTAAGGGGTACTAGGGGCACCCGAAAGTCAGAATTAACATGGGGAAATGGGTAGGCAAAAACTTGCAAACACAAGTTTTGCGCGCTCACACGCACGCGGCTGGACTTTGAGGATTTTCAACCATCTGCATTGTTGTCTGGGATACTTACGCAGTTCCCATACAAATCTGAGCCCTCTAGATGCTATAGGACTGGAGTAATTAACCGCGATGCACCCTATGCAGCGCTGGGGTTTAGCGCTACATACATTGCCGATGCATCACGTTCGTCGCTGGGGTCCAGTGGGTTAAAGAAGTTATGAATAGATATTCACAAAATTTGGTATATCAAGGAAAAAGTCATTCAATTTAGGAGTCGATCTGTACATAGTCAGCTCCAGGATCTTATGTCACACCGCACAAGCGGCCTTGTTTCGCATTAAAGTTTATTTTGTGACAAAGCCAACATAGGCGGAGGTATGCACTCTACCAAGTGCCCAATTACTTATTGTTGTCTTATTCTTCTTATCCTGGTGTAGAAGAAATTAATGAAATAAGGGAATGCGATTGCAAAGGGTTGAAGAGTAGGAATGTACAGTACTGACCATATCTATCTATCTATCTATCTGTTAATCTATCTATCTATCTATCTATAAATCAATTAATCAATCAAGCAATCAATCAACCAATCTATCTATCTCTACTAGCTGAGGTAACCACACCATGCATGGGTTACAGAGTTGCCCGAGGATTCTTAATTAATACTTTTCCAACACAGAAGAATGCCCGAACCCTAAAAAAATATTAACCGATTTAGTACCGGCGACTTCCTTTATATGAGATTCTGGCAATTATTAGACGATTTGATATAGCTTAGGAAGGACTTCTACCAATTAAAGGGTTAAGACTATCTCAAATAATCCTCTTAGCGACCACATATTTTTCCTAAGGACCATAAAATCGTCTAAATGTAGCTGAAATAAAATAAGTAAGACGTCACTGGTACAAAAGGGGTTCAATTCCGGTACCATCCCGATCCCGATTTATAAAGATAGCATCACGACAACATAATAATAATAATAATAATAATAATAATAATAATAATAATAATAATAATAGTTAAAGTTGCAAGCAACCTTGTCCGGGCTTCGAGCGGTTTTGCATGCAGGGTATTGTGTTGGATACAAGAGCTGTGTCCCAGACATCAAAAGATCATTTAACTTATCGGGCATGGAGAAACTACAGGAGGAACAGATTGTAACCATTTTGGCTGTGGCCATTTAGGAGTGTAGCTCTTTTGGTTGTGGCCGTTGATGAGTGTGGCTGTTTTTTGGTTGTGGCCATGTATAAGTGTGGCCATGAATGTTGTGATTATTTTATAATTCTGACTTTTGTTTTAGCCTTTGTGACATTGTCCTTATATAATTAAGTTATTACTTCAGCATTATTAAATACAATAATGTACTGTATTTTATTATATTGTTTGACCACTTTTTACCTAAAGTAATCTAGATATTGTTTGATTATCCTGGAGAAGTCTTAGAAATAAGCTAACATGGAGGTGATTCACTCATGTAGATATATTATTGGGCTAGGAATAGCTATATTATGGCCTAGATGTAAAAATATGAACATGAATATAGAAAAGTTGTATAATTTGATCATTACTATATATTGAAAAGCACTTAAAATTAAGTAAAGTACATAACGTAAAATTTTTATAATTATATGGAGGCGACACATTTGTGTGTATATTTTATGGCGTAGGTGTAGATAGTTAGGGCAAGTTAACGATTAAGAGTGAATATGAAATATGTGGCCGTTTTAATTTTGGCTGTCTATGAGTGTGGCCGTTTTGTTCATTAATAAAAGTGGCCACTTTGGTTGTCGTCGTTAAAGAGTGTACTGTTTCAGAGTGTGGATGGTAAGGAGTGTAGCCGTTTTGGTTGTGACCGATAAGGTGTATGGCCTTTTAAGAGTGGCCATTCTGATTGTGACCGTTAAGGAGTGTTGGCATTTTAGAGTGTGACCGATTTGGATTTGGCCATGGATGTTTAAGAGACTGACCATTAACACTCAACGAGCGGCTAGGTTTGTAACTTCTACTACCTGCCAAGCGGGCAGATTTACCCTAAACGAGCTTCATTCCGTGCTCTTTTTCATGCATAAACAAGAGCCAGAGCGTAATACAATTATGTATCCCTGAAAGGGCGATAATTGAGCTTTCCAATGACACCTGAACCATCCTTGCATGACCACGGGTTGTCTTGCAACGATGTTGCAACGCGAGTACAAAAACCCTAAAATACGGTAATTTCCTTAAATAATTCCCTGTCTAGGGAGGCAGTACAAAGGAGTACAAAGGAAATCAAGCAACAACAGATCTAGTGACCCTTCTAGGTTGCTTGTCCTCCAAAACACTGAGGATCAAGTGTCCAAACAGTGGTTTAGAGTAGGTAAGGGAACATTGGAAAGGGAATTACTGCCCTGGAACTAATGTCCGTGGCAGGATTAGGAAGTTAGTAGAGGACAGATGGGTTAGTAACTGAGGGGGGGATTAAAATAAAGTTATTCATTTACAAACGCAGTCAGTCGCGGGTTTGATGCGAGATATTTGTCTAGGCGGAGTTTAAATGAATCAACGGTGATGCAGTCTATAACGTTTCGGGGAAGCCCATTCCACAAGTTGACAACTCGATTGAAGAAGAAATTTCTAGATTCATGTGAGTAAAAGATTTACCAATAATTTTGCAACCGTTTCCCCGCGTGTAATTAGATTGGTCGATAGTGAAGTACTTACTACAGTTCATATTGTCGATGCCTTTGATGATTTGAAACACTTGAATTAAGTCACCTCTTAATCTGCGCTGGGTTAAAGGAAATAGATTTAATCTCTAAGACGCTCTTCGTATGGTTTGTTCTTTAGGCTAGGTATCATTTTGGAAACTCTACGTGGAACTCGTTCTAGCTTGTTTATACCTTTTGGTAATAAGGGCACCAGGATTGAACGCAGTATTCCAGAAGAGGGCGGACTAAGGAATTGTAAAGGGTTAGGATAACTTCTTTGGATTTATGCTCAAATGACACCTGCCTATAAAGCCAATTATTTGTGTTGGCCTTCTTAACATCTTCTGAACATTGTTGACTCGGTTTTAGGTTACTCGATATTGTTGCTCCCAGATCGGTTTCTCTGTTTACATTTCTTAAGCTGAGTGCCATTCATCGAATAGTTTTGCTTTCTCTCATTTAGGTATCCGATATGTAGTACTTTACATTTATCCGCATTGAAACTCATTTGCCAAATTTGGGCCCCCAACATGACAATTATCTAGATTGTGTTGCATATCGTCAACTTGTTCTTTTGAGAGTACGCTATTTGCAATTTTGTATCGTCAGCAAATTTTGAGATTGTACAGGTGAGACCCTCATCTATGTCGTGATGTAAATTAGAAAGAGAATTGGTCCTAGTACCGATCCCTGGGGTACCCCGCTACTTACATTGGTCCATTTTGATGCCTTACCGTTTATGACACTCATGCTTTCTGTCGGCTGAGCCAAATTTTCTATCCATTTCAACACACCGTCTTGTATTCCATGCGCTTTTAGTTTTAACAGTAAACGTTTGTGGGGAACTTTGTCAAAGGCCTTTTGAAAATCAAGGTATATAATATCTACAGCTTTACTCTCATCGTAGAGGTTGAGGATATGTGGAAGAAGTCTAAGAGGTTTGTTAAACAGGAACGTTTTTTACGAAAGCCGTGTTGAGTATCTTATAAGTATGTTATTTTCCTCTAAGTGATTTACGAGTCTGTCTCGTATGACCGTTTCTAGCATTTTACATACAACTGAGGTTAAGCTAATTGGACGATAGTTACTGGGTAGGGATTTTGCTGCCTTTTTGAATATCGGTGTTACGTTTGGCTAGCTTCCCACTGATCGGGCATAGTTCCAGACTGCAAGGATTTATTGAATAGTAATGTCAGTGGTTTAGAGAGAGCTCATCCTTAGCTTCCTTTAGAACTCTAGGCGAGATTGTATCAGGTCCTGGCGTTTTATTTACCTTGAGTTTATCTAAAACAATTCAATACTTCTCTCTCTGTAACGGTGATATTGCTTAGAACATCTGAATTATCAATCTGAATCGGCGATGGTTGTAGGGATATCACTGAGGTCTTCTGTTGTAAAAACTGATGCAAAGAAGGTATTGAGGGCATTACTCATTTGTTCTTCGTCTTTGGTGTGTATTCTCCATTTTCATCGACTAAACGGTTCCAACAGTTGAAGTAACAACTTTTTTCTTTCTGATATAACTATAGAATTCTTTCTGGTTTGTTTTTACTTTGATTCGCAATATGTAACTCTAAGGTCTTTTTACTTTGCTTAATTAACTTTTTGGCTTTGCGTCGTAGCTCTACAAATTTCAGCCGTTCTTTGTCATTTTGTGAGGATTTTAATCTATCATTAGCAAATTTTTTAGCAAGCAGGCAGTTTGAAATATCTTTATTCCACCATTTGGGCTTATTATTATGGCCTGGACGCCGAGTTTTCGATGGTATGCAGTCTTGCACTGCTTTTAAGTAAGTGGCTTCGAATAACTTCCAAGATGTATTTATGTCGTTATTGTGAATTAAAAAGCTCCAGTCAGTTTTTTTAAACATAGCTCTAAGTTTATGGAAGTTTGAGTGAGTGTGGAGGAGGGACCAGTCGCGGTACGGGTGCCGTGCCGAACGGTCAGAGCCAACCCGCGCTCCTCCCACCGCTCAGACTCTCTCTCAGAGCCAATTATGTGCTCAACATTGCATTGGACTTAAGTCGGGGCCCCGCTCTTTAGGTCTTGGTTCTCTTGACCGCCTTAAGTCGGGCACCGCCAAACAAGGGTTAAGGAGTGTAGCCATTTTGTTTGTGAATTTTAAGGAGTGTGACCATTTAGGAGTGTGGTCTTTTTGGTTGTGACCATTAAGGAGTGTAAGAGTGTGGCCATTTTGGTAGTCCTTAAGCTAGCATAGTTTTAAAGAAATGGGCAGTTAGGATATAACAGGGAATGAAAAAGCTGGTCATTCATGGGTGTGTTATGACTTTCCCATGTGCAATAACTAAAGCCATTCAGTACCGGTGATGTCCTTTTCATTATATTCCAGTAATTATTCATATGATTATATATAAAGCTTAGGAAGGGCGGCTACCAATTATAAGGCGACAGACTATCTGAATTTATCCTTTTAGCTACTATATATCCCTCCCAAGCTTCATAACTCTGCTATGGATGTTTGATGGAATTCCACACACTTGTCAACTAGTGAGCATGGCAGTGGTAGTTTGACATGTGTGGTGCCTCTATGTAAGGCAGGGCATTGTCCTGCCTTAACACCTTGGAACATTGGGTTGGGGTTAGAAGGGGAGACTAGGGAAACTACCCATCACTGCCAACAAAACCCCTATATCGATGATTCTTCTGATCCTGTATTACCCACAAAGCTGAGATAAGTTTACACTCCACGTATCATATTTACCAGTTAAAATTAATCATTCCAGGCCGTAGGGATTTCAGCTATCAATGGATAGCTGTACATTTTTAGATGAGGTGGTGGGTATATATGAAAACATTGGTGTATGGTAAGTATTGGGAGTAAGTAACAAATACCGTTTATGAGATGGCTTGGGTGTGAAAAGGATCTGTCTTATGTGGGCCAGTTGGCTCTCTGCAGAACCCCATTTTATTATGTTCATAGTTCTTACAATTGTATTTTGGTTGCAGGTATATGATAACATGGGTGTAGTGTAAGTAACAGATAACGTTTATGAGATGGGTTGGGTGTGAAAGGGATCTGCCTTGTGTAGGCTACTTGGCTCTTGCAGCCTCCCATTTCATATTGCTTGCATGTGGAAGGGATCTGCCTCATTTGTACCGGTGTGCAAACAAGAAATAGAGATAGAGAGAGAGAGTTACCATAGACCTCCGGACCGTGTGGGCTGGCAGGCCCGGGCTGAAGCCTCCACGTCTATTCTCAGGAATCTCGCAGAGCTTCCAGACAGACAGACAGACAGACAGACAGACAGACAGAGAGAGAGAGAGAGAGAGATTGGCTGTGTAAGGGATCTGCCTCTCGTAACAGAGTTGTAGGTATGTGAAATAGGCTACCGAGTGCTACAATGGGATCAAGAACAATAAAAACTTCAAGATAAAATATGGATGAGATGGGTTGGTTGTGAAAGGGAGATGCCTTTTGTGGGCCACTTGTTTCTCTGCAGATTCCCAAATTACATGTGTAAGGGATCTGCCTCATTTGTACCGGTGTGCAAACAAACAAGAGCGAGAGAGGGAGAGAATGGCTGTGCTAGGGACCTGCCTCTATTTGTTTAGTAACAGGGTTATAGATATGTGGAGTAGGCCACCGAGTGCTATAGTGGGATCAAGAACAATAGGATTCCAACATAAAATTAGATAGGACGAGAGGGGTTGTGTCACTTGCGTGTGAAAGGGATCTGCCGTGTGTGGGCCAATCGGCTCTCTGCAGGCTCCCATTTCCTTATTTTTCTTATGTTCTCCTTTGTTAGAGAGAGAGGGAGAAAGAGAAGCATGGCGAGAGAGAGAGAGAGAGAGAGAGCAGGATGGGTTGGGTGTGAAAGGGATCTTCCGTGTGTGGGTTAATCGGCTCTCTGCAGACCCCGTTTTCCTATGTTTTCATTTGTGAGAGAGAGAGAGCATGGAGAGAGAGACTAGGACGTCGTAATCGTAAGCAAGACAGCGATAAATGAGAGAGAGAGAGAGAGCTGCCTAATTTGTACAGGGGTGCAAATAAACAAGAGCAAAAGATAGTGATTGGCTGTGTAAGGGATTTGCCTCTATTCGTTTGGTAACAGAGTTGTAGATATGTGGAATAGACTACCAAGTGTCTTGTGTGGGCCAATTGGCTCTCTGCTGACCATTTGCTTATGTTCCTATTTTTTTCATTTATATCTTGGTTGCAGGTATATGATAACATTGGTGTATGGTAAGTAGTGTAAGTAACATATAAAGCTTATGAGATGAGTTAGGTGTGAAAGGGATCTGCCTTGTGTGGGCCACTTGGCTCTGCTGACTAAATTTTCATCTTGGTTGCATGTGTAAGGGATTTGCCTAATTTGTACAGGTGTGCAAACAAACAAGAGCGAGAAAGAGATTGGCTGTGTAAGGGATCTGCCTCTATTCATTTAGTAATAGTTGTAGATATGTGGAATAGGCTACCGAGTGCTATAGTGGGATGAATAGCAATAGAGATTCAACATTAAATATGATAGGACGAGATGGGTTGGGTGTGAAAGGGATCTGCCGTGTGTGGGCCAATCGGCTCTCTGCAGACTCCCATTATCTTATATTCTCATTTGTGTGTGTGTGAGAGTGAGAGGGAGAGAGAGAGAGCATGGCGATAGAGAGAATAGGATGTTGTAAATATAAGAAAGAGAGAGAGAGAGAGAAAGAGAGAGCGGGAGGGGTTGCATGTGAAAGGGATCTGCCGTGTGTGGGCCAATCAGCTCTCTGCAGACTCCCGTTTACTTATATTCTCATTTGTGTGTGAGAGCGAGAGAGAGAGAGAGAGAGAGAGAGAGTTTATAAGATGGGTTGGGTGTGAAAGGGATCTGTTTTGTTTGGGCCAATTGGCTCTCTGCTGACTCCCAATTTCTTACGTTCCTATTACTTACAATTATATCTTGGTTGCAGGCATATCATAACATTGGTGTACAGTAAGTAGTGTAAGTAACATATGTGTATGAGATGGGTTGGGTGTGAAAGGGATCTGCCTTGTGTGGCCCACTGGTTCTCTGCAGGCTCCCATTTTCATCTTGGTTGCATGTGTAAGGGATCTGCCTCATTTGTATACCGGTGTTCAAATGAGAGAGAGATTGGTTGTGTATGGGATCTGCCTCTCGTAACAGAGTTGTAGATATGTGAAATAGGCTACCGAGTGCTATAGTGGGATCAAGAACAATAGAAAGCTTCAAGATACAATCAGATAGGGATATGGATGAGATGGGTTGGATGTGAAAGTGATCTGCGTTGTGTGGGCCACTTAATTGTCTCTCTGCAGGGTCCCATTTTCATCTTGGTAAGGGATCTGCCTCATTTGTACAGGTGTGCAAACAAACAAGCGAAAGAGATTGGCTGTGTAAGGGATTTGCCTTTATTCGTTTGGTAACAGAGTAACTGTAGATATGTGGAATAGGCTGCCGAGTGCTAAAGTGGGATCAAGAACAATAGAGCTTAAAACAAAAAAACAGATAGGACGAGATGGATTGGGTGTGGAAGGGATCTGTCGTTTGTGAGTCAATCGGCTCTCTGCAGACTCCCGTTTTCATGTTCTAAAGTTTTCATTTGTGTGTGTGTGATATAGAGAGAGAGAGGGAGAGAGAGATTAAAATATAAATCTTGAAAACGAACTCAAAAGTTACTATTCAAATAACTATAACTCATTAAAATTAAAAACTATCGAAACGACAACACACTAAACAAAGAGAGAGAGAGAGACTCATACACTATAAGACCACCACTATATCACTTACCGTATGCCACGAGTCCGTAAGGCCGAAATTACCGCGCCTCTAGACTGTCCTCTCTCCTCCCCCTCTCTCTGTTTCTCGTATTCCATCACTTCTTATCTACAAAATTATTTCCGTCTTTTGTACTGTTTATGGCCTAGTTATTGGTGTTCACTCTTCACATAGGTCTCCTGCTACTTCTGCATGCATACATAATAGCATGAAAGTGATCAATACGCGCATATAAAGCTTTGTATCTCGTATATCATATCGGGGTCTCTTCGCGAGGTGAGGGAGGGACGTGGGTGACAGTCTGGGGAGGGGTAGGAGGGGAATGACTTTGCAGTGGTGCCTTGCCTTTATTAACGCTACATTACCGCTAGATGTAGAGGTGTTTACTTCAATCTAGCAGCCATTTTTGTTATATCTAGAGACATTTACTAGGGATAATTTGAAAATTTCAGACATTCTAGTCATATTACATTGTAAAATTTGCAAAACGTAACCAAAACTCTTTAGAGATTGCGGCATTATTCTAGCACTGTTTGACTATGTAGGTAACATGTTAGCGACTTTTGAGAAAGGATCTAGCGGTATTTTGTGGTAACACTTAACTTAGGGTTGAGGGAGAAGGGTTAAAATACAGTCACACAGGCAGTTGTGAAAACTTTGAAGGGCCAGATCATTGTTATTAAAGTAAGCATTTGGCAAAGTAAGGAATTGTTAAAAACCTTAGCCAATAAATACTCCGCTATTCACCAAAAATGTAATTATTATTATTATATTCTTTTGGTATCAAAACGTTCGGAATCGGAATCGCGAGCCTCACCCAACTACGCAAGCATGGCTTTGATCATCGGCGTAGTTTTCAAGATGTGGAATTTTAAGTGGAATTCGAAGTTTTTTCAAGATTGCCGGAAAAAAACCCACGTGCAAAAGCAAAACCTTCTCTATAACATTTGCGGAGCATTAGTAGGGGATTCCATATGCCAAAGCCCAGTCGTTTCCTATGAGTGGGAGAGACGGTATTTAGGCGTCAAGTTTTTCGGGTAATCGGCTGCCACGGACCTGTTTGGCCACCATGCCGGATGTTTAGCATATCAAAAGTTGCCCAATACAAAAACGCACCTCTTGTGAAAGTTTGATCCTGATCCAAAAAGCTGTTCTGGAGTTATTGCGTCGAAACTGGCGCGTAAGAAGAATTTGGATGAAAAACGGGTTTAATGATTACAATAGGGGTTGCCCGTAGACGTCGAACCCCTAATAATAATAATAAACTCTACGGGGATAACATACCGAGAGTGATACACTTATATAATTTGTCTATCTATCTATCTATATGTTCAGGCCCAATCCCCACTTTTCTTATTTGTTGTTTAATTTTTTTTATTATTTTTTTTTTTTTTGGGTGGGTGGCCGACTCAAGACAGAGCAAGAATAGGGACAACACAAAACACAACAGAAAACAATGAACACACAGAAACAAAACAAAAATTCACACACATATAGGTCATGTTTTTTCTTTTATCAGCAAAACATAATTCCTGGGACGACCTGATTAATATTGCCATTTAAAAAAAAAAAACAGAAAAACCCCACAAACTAACAATGAGAGAGAGAGTGTGTGTGTGTGAGCTAGATAGATAGAGATAGACATATAGAGATAGCGGGAGTTAGGAGAACGCTAACAACCAGTAATAGGATAAAAGGAACAGTAAAAGCGCGTGGGATGTACAAATGTACAACATATCAACAACAACAATAAATGTACAACCGTGGACAGGCATATATGACCACATGAGTTTTGTATACACTCCATGGTTTTATGTATGGAATGAAAATGATTATGAATTACAACTGCATTATTACTGTATATGTAGTAGTCAACCAGGATAATAGCGATGTTTATTCGATTATCCTGGCTATCATTAGACGATTTTATACAGCTTAGGAAGGATTTATGGGAATCAAAGTGCTAAAGCCTATCTCAACCCTCTGACTTCAGTATACCATTCATAATCTGAATAGAATCGTCTACTCATAACCAGAATAAACTGTCAAAATGCGTCATAATTCTCAGGGGCTAATAGATTAATCGACAATTATTCTTGTAATTAATATTCTTTTAAGATTACCCTTAGAAGAGGATTCTGCCACATGTTGACAGTTTATTATGGCTATCATTAGGCCATTTTAGACAGCCCAGGAAGGATCTGTGGTAATTTAACGGGAAAAGACTAGCTCAGTTAACCCTATGATTGGCATCTATTTGTCCTAACTTGAAAATAATCGTCTCATAATAGCCAAAAAAACAGAACAGAAATGCGTCATCGGATTTTGATAGTTAATCACACTATTATTCTTTCCACACATTTAGGCACTACTACTGATGTGGCCAGCTGTGCAATATTTGGAGGAACAATTATGATAAGATGACGTAATACATTATGCATTGGATTAACCCTATATGATCCCCTGTCTGCTTTCTTCTATATTTCCCCTGCTTTGCTCTATTTGTTTGGAGATTTTAAGACGCTTCACCCAATTAGTTTGGTGATAATAAGACGTTTCACAACATTCAGGTGTCGATTTTTTTCTGGGCGAGCGATAAGCCGCCAATACCTTAAAAGATATCGGTCTTCAACCAGGAAATTGTTCTATAGCAAACTGTACAAATTATACTTGTCGAGGGGCTGGCTGAGCTTTTTCTAGTTTGAAGTCTGGGGAGGCGTTTTCGTTGGCCTAGGTGACAAACTAAAATACATTGCTCGAAAATGGCAAACGCAAGCAAAATCCTCCAAAATAGATAAGCAAAATATAATAACCCACAAGAAATATAATAACCCACAAGACATCGTATCAGATGGCGTTAAGCCCCATCATTACAAAGACGTGAGAACTGACAAGGGAAGGTCAGAGTAACTTAACACGGCATAAATATGAACAAGTTTTTCAGTGAACTTACGGATTTTGCCCGAACGTGGGTATGCAAGAGAAGTCAGGGCCACAGCAAGAGATTGGCGCAATAAAGCAAACAAACTGACACAAAAGGGTTCGGCAAGGGAATAATTGGGTTACAAGGTAAAATCTGAAAGGTCCGAGCAATAACAGAACAGTGTGACCGTGGATATAATTATAGCCTAACAGGGCTTGGACAAGACTGAGCCACACGATATTATATATATTAATATATATAATAATATATATATATATATATATATATATATATATATATATATATATATATGCTTGGACTAGACTGAGCCACACGATATTATATATAATAATATATATAATAATATATATAATAATATATATAATATATATATATATATATAATATATATATATATATATATATATATATATATATCATATATATACCGTATAATTATATATATATACAGTATATATATAGTATATATAGGCTATACAGTATGTTATTTTCTCATAAATTTAAGATTCTCGTTATGACGCTTTCAATGAGGCGATAGCTTTGTAATATATTTTTCACTACACTAAACAAATACGACAATGATAATGGTATTTAAATTGTCTGCAATATATATTTTTTCTATGTGGATGAGGGAGACAAAAGGCAAAGCTGCCTGTGACAAGTGCCTCCCAAAGAGTTAAAAGAGTGACAGGGCCAAACGGAAGGAACATTCGAGCCTAAATGTCTGGACACACGGAGTTTGAAACCATTTAAGTCATAGGATAAAGGAAAGATGAGTTCAGGTAGAGAGTTCCAGAGCTCAGCTGTTGAATAGAAGAATGATTGGGAGTAACGTTTCACTCTTGAGTTGGAAAGTTGTATAGAGTAGGGGTGGGATTGTGTTGCAAGACGGGTCCAACGTACCCTACGTAGAGGAGGTGGTATGCACTGAGAGAGCTATGAGGAATACTGATTGTTGAAGTAACGATAGAATAGCGAAAGAGATGCAACATTGCGGCGAAGAGAGAGAGATTGCAGAGAGTCAGTGAGTGGAGGTTAGTTAATGATACGAAAGGCTTTCCTTTCTACTTTGTCTAGAAGTGCAGTGTAAGAGGATCCTTCCACACATGTGAACAATACTCAATACAAGGACGCACTATTCCCCTGCACAGAGCAAGAAGCTGTGCAGGGGTAAAGAACCCCTCGAGGCAGTTGAGCACACCCAGCTTCTGGGAGGCCGCCTTAGCAAGACTAGTAACATGATCCTTCCAAGAGAGAGCAGAAGAAAAAGAGACGCCAAGCATATTGAGAGAAGATGAAGGGTTGATTATTGTATTGTAGAAGAATAAGGGACAGTCCTCTGGTAGTTCACGGCGGGTAGATAGATGGAGAAATTGTGTTTTTGAACCATTGAAGGTTGCATCCTCTATTTTTTGACAGAATCATTGGAGAATTTTCTTAAGTTTAATAAGAACCTTTGGGAGTCAGAGGGTTGATCAAGATAGGTTATACTCCTTTGATCTCCAGAGTCCCTTCCAAGGCTGAATATATTAGTCTAGTATTGGCAAATATAGATGCAAATGACGCCAACGCTATGAAATGGTTGGATTTTCTGGATCCCCTTCTCCCTCATGCTTAGCTTCATTAGTTTTCAGAATTTAAGACGCTCCGCTCATTAGTTTGGCGATTTTAAGACCTTTCGCCTCCTTTTATTGTCAATAATAAGACTGTTCCTATCATAAAGCATAACTATAATGACAAATAAGTAGGACATCAGAATAATAATACATACCCCGAGAGAAGATAATGATGATCAATAGAACTCCTAGATAGACTCAATATGTGTGGGGAATAACTAACTGGAATTTAGTGTAATATGTGGGACTGGTAGAGTATTTCACATAAAGGTATGCAGCGGTCTGGTGATCTTGGGATCAGACAGACATGTTACAATATACATATAGGTGAATTATAAATTATAGGTAGCGTGTGAGGGTTTTATAGGCAAACTGATAAAAACAAATTACGGTAAAGGGGGCCTGAAAGACAGGTCGCAGCTTATCAAATGCGTCTCTAAAACAATCTCTAGGGTTTTCACCTTGCCAGGATTAGCCATTGCAGATATGCAGGTCAGACACCACTGCAAGAGGTCAGACAACTCTTTATGGCTAGACAGCACCTTTGGGGGGAGATTTTGCCTTGTCCGGATTAGCCATTGCAGTTATGCAGGTCGTTCAACACTGCAAGAAGTCAGACAACACTCTTAACCTGGGAACTGCGGGAAGAATCATGAGAGCTCCCCCGGCGGACTGCGGGAAGACTCTTAGGAGTAAGGCAATTAAAAAATCCATTTAAAACACCCAAAATTTTTTTTTTTTTTTTTTTTTGCCCCTGGGCCATGCCAAATATCACTCCTCCACCTCCCCTCCTTCCCAACTTTCCTCACCTCCTTCAGTTATCACCTATTTTCCCTGTTATTCCCTTATTCTGTGGTATATTTTCGTGCTAACATTAGCGAGTTGCAAGCAGGGCATTGTCATCACAGTTAGCAAGCGAGTGCAAGAGAGAAAGAGAGAGTATCGATCGACAGTCTCTCTCCAGACGTGGGGAAAAGTGGTGGGAAGGGAGATTGCCTCAGCCATACATTATGTAACTCCCGGCCTGTATCGCCGATTTTGACGATCCAAACGCTGTTTCCACTTGTTTTATTGTTGTAACAGGTTAATACCTTTATAATCAACCTATAATAGGCGCATATGGATAAGTATTAATGCTATTTATGGTAAAATAACGATGTTAGTGATGGGAACAGCTCAAATACGTCAGCACAGGAGTGTGGTGTCTTATACCCCCCATGCGCACTTCAGAGGTTAAGGACCAGTTAGCACCTTGAGGCCAGGAAGCACTCAGATCTCAGGAGGAGAGGCGAGATACATTCCCTTGCTTCGTCTGAGTACCTATCTAGTTTCTAGGCAGATCTGGCCCAAGGGATAGTGCTGGGAAAAAGGGCACATTTATATGTAGTACCTGTCCATACTTAGTATACTATCTAGTATGAACAGTCTCGATGTTACGCAATCTGGGTTGATGTAGCGTTACGTATCTTTCCGTAGTCTTAAGTTCAACGCTTCCGTAACCTTAGGTTGGACGTCCATGATTGGGAAGAATATATTATTCTGTAGTTGTATATGGGAAAGTATTGTAGGATTATAATTCCCATATATTTGTGTATTATGTATTAAGATTGTTCATATGTATCACATTGTATAAGGATGGGATACATTTTCCATATGCTATGCGCATGCGCGGATAGTCACGAGAGACACAAAGACGTGGCTCTCGCGCTGACTCTCCAACCAACCTCCGTCCCCGCTACACACGCTAAGCCTTCTTCATAGTTCATATATTAGGTGTTTTTCCTTCACTATCATCTCATTTTCATATAATCACTACATAATCATCTTTTGTTAGTTATCACAAAATGTAACGTAAATATCTAGCCTATCTTAGCCTATTCTAGCCTCTTTCCATACGCTTCTTTATCCTACTAACCTACTCAAGTCAACTAGCCTATCTTCCGCCATATTTCAGTCACCAACTGAGTTCATCATAAAAGGTAACTAAAATATTCTATATGTGTTAATCATCTTTAAATATATACAGTCCACTTCATCTAAATTAACCATATAAGTGGTCCTTCGACCTTTCACTAGTTTGCCCCGTCCCCCCCCCCCCCCCCCCCTATTTTGTGTGTTGCGGCGGTTGGCGGTAGCCTAGCCTTAGCGGGTTTTATTGTGCCGTACTTCATCCGTACCTCATGGCCCAGGGCTTTTGGCCTCGTGGTGCCACGGGTGGTGGGGTAGGGGAGGATTTTCCTGCGGTTTCTGAGAGGCCTGTGTTCCCGGGACCTCTTTGGAAAGTGGCATTTTTGGGCCACTCCGACGTGAGAACTATTTACGTGGACAGCCCCGTGTACCGGCCTTTCTTTGCGGTTACTCCTCTGGCCGCCCCAGGTGCCCGTCTGTTTTCAGAAACTCTGGCAATATGTCGCCGGTTCTTTGCACAGGACGAGAATGCGCGAATAGACAGGGCATACGACAAGATGTAGAGTAGATCAACAAAGTCAGTGTAGTCTACAATAATAAACTTCTTCAAAGTTGGTACAGTATTTACTAACTAAATTTTGATTACTAATCCTTTACGCCCAAATTATATCACAATTGATTGGCACTAGGATTAAAATCATCCATACTATACTGTATAATAATTTCAAAAGTTAGTGTTATTCAATCTAGATCAAAATTATACTGTCAAATAACTTCTTTATTTATTCACATATCTTTCTAAATTCTACACTCGTTGTGTGCCCTGAAGGCGGGGTAATATGATAGTTGATAGGCTGAGTGTGTGTTAATCCAACTCAAAACTTTTGTCCTTGTGACTTCTTGATATGAACTTTTTTTGTGTACAATTTCCACAATTATTAAATAAAATAATATAAAATTATCAGTACCCATTGAGTTTAGCCTGATTAAATTACCCTACTGGCTCTCTCTTAAATTTTTTGAATTTATTATAACTTAACATCGCTACCTCTTTTTTTGTTTACATCAAGAAACTTTTGGCCTATACTGTATATATTGTACTAAATTTCCCTCCCGGCTTGTCTTAAATTATGATTCTATAATTTCTAAATCTAAATCAAAACTATTATGTAAGGAGTTAAATTGAAAGCCTCCAGACTGCTAGTCTGCAATTGGGCAAAATTCTTATTCCGCATTTCGTGAGGGTGTTTTATTTTTAGCTCGCGATTTAATTTGATTTCACGGAGTACTGTATTGTTGTCTGCAACCTAGTCGGACTAGCATTGATAGATTGATTTAACATCACTAAGTTTCCTTCCCCTATAATCATGGCTACAAGTTTACAATGGCGTCGGGCTGGGCTTAAGGGCTCTTTGACGGTACTGACCTCTGACATCGACGACTTCCTTGAATCGGCATCTGGGGTGGAGGTGGAGGCCAGGTTGCTCAGTATTCAAAAGCAACTTGACAAGTATGAGGTCACACAGGAGGACCTGGCCGACATTTACGAGATGGATGCCGAGTATATCAAGGAGTTAAGAGAGGATACCCTATATTTGGAGGGCATACAAGTAATCGTTGCCACATTAAAGGGGGTCTTGGTCACAGAGGTCAAGAGGGTGTCGACTCGACCTGAGCCAAAGAAGTCCACCGTTAAATTACCACATATTACTCTTCCAAAATTTGAGGGTGATGCCTCAATGTGGTCGGGATTTTGGGAGATGTTCAAGTGTACCATCCATGACAATCCCGACCTCACAGATATACAACGCTTCACCTATATAAAGGGTCAGCTTCTGGGTGATGCGCATAAGCTAGTCGAAGGTTTCATTGTCGAAAGTGCAAGTTATGCCCCAGCAATAGAACTCCTGCAAGAGACATATGGGCATCCAGATCAAATCAAGGCAGCTTATGTTACCCAAATCAATCAACTAGCGTCACCCAAATACCAAACAGCTGACCTGAAGAACTTCTATGCCAATACAGAGAGTGTGATGAGGTCAATCATTAGCCATGGAATTTGTTTGGAGGAATTTTGTGTGGTGACTCTTGTCAATAAATTACCATCACCACTAAAAGAAACCATAAAACGGGAAATGGGAGACTTGAGCCTGGATTAAAAGAAATTCACCCATTGCTTCCAGGCTGAAGTGTACAATTTGGCAGGTCAAGACAAAGTAGGGGGTACACCCATGGCTACGGCAACATTTACCGCCCAAAGTGAATACAGGAAATTTAACTGTGTCCTGTGTAGTGGCACCAATCATTTGTGGTACAAGTGTATGAAGTATAATTACTGTATTAAAGTTAAAAGAGCCCTTCAACTACGTCTCTGCACTGGGTGCTTGTCAAAAGAGCATGGCCATTCGGGTTGTACTAATCCTAACATAAGAAGCTGCAAGTTTTGTAAGGGCAAACACTTTCATTCCCTATGTACAAAGAAACAAGGGAAGGAAAGTAGACCAGCGGAGGATAACACCAAGAGAGAGCATACTGCTACTACTTCGACTACAATGTCCGTTGCCACACGTAAAAATACAGTAATCTAGCCCACCGTACAGCTGCCGGTAAAGGGTAAGGATAATAATTGTGTTAAAATCAGATCGCTACTTGACCAATGTTCTCAGAGGACCTTTGTGAAGTCTTCTGTTCTATCCTCCCTTTCCTACATTTCTAAAGGAACTGAGGAGTTATGTCTTCACGGATTTACCGGAAAACAAGCCTCTAGGGAATATAATGTCGTGGCACTGCAATACAAACACAGAGGTAAATTTCATCATCTAGATGTAATAGTGGTTGATGAATTGCCAGAAAATAAAGGTGAACTTAGCCTAAAGTCTAAACTGGTTAGTTTAATGCATAAAATTAGCCGATCCTCATGCAACGGACACAGATCAGTTGGAGCTGCTCATCGGTGCGGATCACTACCACGATATAGTGCGACCTGGGTATAAAAGGTCAGGTAGCCCAATTCTGCTTCCTACCAAGTACGGGTACGCCATAAGTGGTTCATATGTGGCACAACATACCAGCTCCAACACTGAAGTAATTACTGTATTGAAAGTAGCAGTTACGCTGGACAAATACATGTCCACTGGTAATATTCCACCATGCAAAAATGACTTGAATGTTTTGTGGGAAATAGATCGTATCGGGATAACCCCTAAGGAATACTCTCAAGTTGAGTGTCAAGCACTATCGCCATATGAGAATACCATTACCTACAATCCTGACAGCCAACAATATAAAGTGAGACTACCCTGGAACAATTACAAGGATCAGCTGCCAACTAACAAGGGTTTGGCCATAGGCCTTCTTCGGGGTCTTCAGAGAAGATTCATCAAAGAGCCTGACTTTTGCGAGGAATACTCAAAAGTCATAAAGGAGCAGGTGTCCCGTGGTTTTATAGAAGAGGTGCCTTTTGACAATTCAGATACCGGACATTATTTGGCTCATCATGGAGTGGTCAAGGAGAGCAAAACTACGCCAGTGCGTATTGTCTTCGACTGTTCAGCCAAGGTGAGTGATCGTCAGCCTAGTCTTAATGACTGCTTACATACTGGACCTTCACTGGTACCAGACTTAGCGCAGGTTTTACTCCGGTTTAGACTCGATAAGTATGCCTGGGTGTCTGATATCGAGAAGGCGTTTCTGATGTTAAAACTCCATGAGGACGACCAAGACTATACTCGGTTTATGTGGCCAAAATTTCCACGGCAGCTAGATTCGCCCCTCACTTGTTACAGATTCCGGGCGGTTTTATTTGGCGCTACATGTTCCCAATTTCTTTTAAACGCCACCATTTTAAATCACTTGTCAAATGTCAGTGCAGATCTGGAAGTTATTCAGCAGATTCGGTCAGGGCTATACATCAACAATTTACTGGGTACAGGTAATGATGTAGATTTCCTGATTAATACCTATGGTGAAGTCCGAGAAATTATGAATGATGCCCATCTACATCTGCGTGAATGGGCGACTAATAGTTCTGTTTTGCGGACTGTACTGCAACGTGATGGAGTGGCGGCTGTACAGCAGGAACATGTTAGGGTGCTAGGGTTGTTTTGGGAGACGGACACAGATACCCTCTCATTCGGCATTCAGTACGCGCAATATTCGCAGATTACAAAACGGATTTGCTTGAGTATGACGGCTAAACTTTTTGACCCCTTGGGGATAGTTCTACCGGTGTCGATCAAATCAAGATTATTCCTTCAGCAATTATGGAGGATAAAATTAGGTTGGGATGAGGTTTTGACTGGCGATCTGGTTCAGGAGTGGGAAGACATTATTTCGGATCTTCGTCTCTGTAAGGGTTTTAATTTTCCTCGGAGAGTTGTCATGGACCATCCTGTTTCCATTCATGCCTTCTCAGACACTAGCAAGGTCGCGTTAGGCACCGTCATTTACTTTGACACAGGTGGCAGCCATCTAGTCATTGCGAAGGCGAAAGTCGCCCCGATCAAATCCCTTTCCATCCCAAAATTAGAGCTAACTGCAGTTCTGTTGGCTGCTAGACTCGTTCACTTTATCGAGGAAACTTTTAAAACTTTGCTAAACATCTCGGAGACAGTTATATGGAGTGACAGCCAAATGACGCTCTACTGGTTACATAGCCGAAAGAAGCTACCAGTGTACGTCACCAACCGTGTCGACGAAATTCATACCCTGCTCCCAACCGCACAGTTCCGGTATGTGTCTACCAAAGAGAATCCAAGTGCCTGCATTACTCGTGATGTATCTGCTAAATTTCTCAAATTTTCTGCATTGTGGTGGAATGGCCCATGCTGGCTTAATAATCCCAACGAATGGCCAGAAAATATAGATTTGAGCGAGCAACAGACTGCTATTGTGGCACCGGTAATTGACTCGGTGCCTGACGAAGACACACGGTTATGGGACTGGGATAGATTCAGCAGCTATGAGAAGTTACAACGTGTTACAGCATGGGTGATACGATTTGTAGAAAATTAAAAGCAAAAATCAAAGGCACACCGCCCACAGGTAGTGCTTACCTAAATGTGAAGGAGATCAGAATTGCAGATAAATTATTACATAAGCTCTGTCAACAAGAAATATATACGCAGGAATATAAATTACTGGTTAAGGGAGCAAAGTCCAGGAATAGCCTGATCAACCAGTTGGTCTTACACTTGAAGGGGGGTTTGATACATTGCGGAGGCAGATTACGATTGGCAGCACTCTCTGAGGCAAGTAAGTATCCAATACTACTGCCCCCCAATCATCCCTTCACCCATCTTATCATCGATAGGTGTCACCGACTCTGTTGTCATTATGGGGTTGGTCATATAGTCACCTATGTTCGACAAAGATGGTGGGTGCCTAGAATCAGGCAAGTGGTCAAGAAAGTCCTACGCAAATGCTTAAAATGTAGGCGGGTACAGGGAACACAATATGATCCCATCGGAATTCCTCCCTTACCAAACCTGCAAACCATCCCAGGTGACCCTTACAAAGTTACCGGGGTTGACTACAGTGAAGCAATCCCTGTGAAAGATTCACCCAATCTTAAGGTGTATATGGTAATTTTCACCTGTGCCGTTACCAGGTCAATTCACCTGGAACTGGTCACCAACCACACTTGTGATAGCTTCCTACATGCCTTCAGAAGATTCTGCAGTAGACAGGGATATCTACGTATCATGCGGAGTGACAATGCAAAGATTTTCATAGGGGCATCTACATATCTCAAAGAAGTGAGCAACAATCCCAAGATTCAGACCTGCCTTGCAGATGTAAATTGCGAATGGCGTTTCATTCCCGCCAGAGCGCCTTGGTTTGGCGCCATATGGGAAAGGGCCATAGGGATCGTGAAGGCGGGTCTGAAGAAGGTGTTGGGTAGAGCTCTCATAATTATCGATTGAGGAAATCAACACCATACTCTTGGAGATTGAAGCCACCGTAAATGATCGCCCTCTATACTATGCTTCTGGTGATTTGGAAAACCTTACCCCAATCACACCCTCAGTACTGGTACGTGGATACAGACTGCGGGATCTTCCTGAAGAACATGATGAGGATACTATGGAAGATCCAGACTGCACAAGTAAGGATGTGATATCGGCCCACTACAAATATATTCGTAAATTATTGCGAGATATTTGGCATCGCTGGTCAACAGAATATCTGGTGACTTTAAGGGAAGCGCAAAAAAGTAAACTAACAAACTCCATCTATCTACCCGTCAGGATCTCCCAGCGGACTATCCCTTATTCTTCAACAATACAAAAATCAACCCTTCATCTTCTCTCAATATTCTTGGTGTCTCTTTTTCTTCTGCTCTCATTTGGAAGGACCATATTACCAGTCTTGCTATGGCAGCCTCCCAGAAGCTGGGTGTGCTCATCCGCCTTAGGGGGTTCTTTTCCCCTGCACAGCTTCTTGCTCTTTACAGGGGCATAGTGCGCCCTTGTATTGAGTATTGTTCACATGTGTGGGGAGGTTCCTCACACCACTCTCCTAGACAAAGTTGAAAGGAAGGCCTTTCGTATCATTAACTCCCGTCCACTCACCAACTCTCTGCAATCTCTCTCTCTCCGCCGCAATGTTGCATCTCTCTCGCTATTCTATCACTACTATAATAATCAGTGTTCCTCAGAGCTATCCCAGTGCATACACCTCCTTCGTAGGGCGTGACCCGTCTTGCAACTCAATCCACCCTACTCTGTGCAACTCTCCAACCCAAGAGTGAAACGTTACTCTCAAACTTTCTGCTACTCAACAGCTGAGCTCTAGAACTCTCTCCCTGAATCAGTCTTTCCCTCTTCCTATGACTTAAATTGCTTCAAACTCCGTGTGTTCAGGCATTTTGGCTCGAACGTCCCTTGATTTTGGCCCTGTCACTCTTTCAACTATGGGGGAGGCACTCGCTATAGGCAGTTATGCCTTTTGACTCCCTCAATCACATTGAAAAAAAAAAAAAAAAAATGGTCATTGGCCTAGGGTAGGGGACGTGGTAACCATTCATGAAGAGGGCCCGCGCGCATTCTGGAAATTGGGGTCGGATAGAGTTGTTACCAGGTCGTGATGGTGAGGTTCGGGTAGCAAACGTTCGACCAGGACTGGACTAATCACACGGCCAACAGTACGACTATATCCTCTTGAGGGTGACCTCGATCGCAAGGACACCCCCTCGGATCAGTTATCCATAGATGTCCCCTCCCTGGCTCCTACATCGGCGCAGCCTGTTGACGCGTCCGGCGGACGCCCCAGTCGACAGGCAGCCCAGATATTCTCCCAAGCTTGGCGGGATAAGATTGCCTCCGGGCAAATCTAATCATGTAAATTTTGTATATTTTCTGTTGGCGGGAATATGTCCATACTTAGTATACTATCTAGTATGAACAGTCTCGATGTTACGTAATCTGGGTTGATGTAGCGTTACGTATCTTTCCGTAGTCTTAAGTTGAACGCTTCCGTAACCTTAGGTTGGACGTCCACGATTGGGAAGAATATATTATTCTGTAGTTGATCTGTTGCTTCCAGAGGGGGAACTGAACTATACTGGGCCCATTCTCTTTGTGGGGTAACTGGCCGATATAGTGGCATAGCAATAATAAATTAATGAAAAAATCAACCGAAAAATAAACCCTTCCCTGTTGAGGGAGAATGAGACACTCACCGAAAAAATCTAAACTATTTGGAGTTTAGACTTGAAACTTTGCTGATGAATAGGCACCTATGCTGCCCACATTGTGTGTGAACAAGAACGATATACATATTCGTATATGTATACATATACTATGTATACGTATATATGTATAAAGACTTTAAATTTCATAATGGCATTAATACTTAACCAATTGTTTTCATTGTTTGGCTGTGAATAGTTATTCGATATCTTTACCATTCTATGCAAAAGTTTGTAAAATTTCCCATACATCATGGAATGTCGCCATGCATTATATCACGTATGCCTGACGTAATATATAATCTGGGTTTTTTTGTGACTTTTTCCCCTATTATACTTAACTCCTCAATTTCAACAATATATTTACATAGGTTGCTAGCTCCATCAAAAACAATATTTCCTGGTAATCCCAAATAAATTTGATTGATTTTCGATTTCTTGTGATCATGAAAAAGACCAAATTCATTGAAAGGAGATACAGCCTATTAACCCTTTCTGTATGGTGCCCATTTGACGGGCACCATTTTGAGGCTATTATGAGCCCTGAGAGAGAGGCCAGATGTTGCAGGGAGCACAGAGGGGCCACCAACCACCGGCCACAGGCAGCGGGCACACACTAATCTCTGAAATGGTGCTCGGTCACTCATGTGCAGCGTCACACATCAAAAATAGCAAAAATTTAAAATGTTTACCGATTTTGGCCTTCGTTTGCAAAATTGTTTCAAGATAACTAGATGTCGTACAGGGATGATTCAGGTGTTATTGGAAAGCTCTAGCATTGTACTTTCACAGACATAATTATAATTGTATTACGCTCTGTCTCTTGTTTATGCATGAAAATGAGCATGGAATGAAGGTAATTTCGGGAAATTCTGCCCCCCTCCACGTACATACGACCTTCGTCCCCTTAACTCCCGCCCGGGTATTTAAATTTGCGCGGCCCAGTGAAATATTGGCATGGTATTATTCCACGATAGTGTAGGAACACTTTGAGGCTGGCTTTGTAACATGTGATATGTATGACCCCAGGACACCGCCCCCTCCCCCCCCAGGTGTCTCATTCCCCCTTAAGGCGGAGTCACATGATACTATTTCTAGTATTTTCTTGGGTATTATTGTAAGAAATGAAACAAAACCATATGCTTTATTGGTTATCTAACCTCGGAGAGAGAGAGAGAGAGAGTGTGTTGAGGATCAGGCAGAGCACTGGTTGACATCTCTGCCATACCCTTCCCATTAATTATATTATACCCTTCCTATTATAACCATAGGAGGGTAACAAGGTGCTATGATGTCAACCTTCGTGCTGGATAGTTAGGGAGAGGGTTTGTTGGTGTGTGTGTGTGTGTGTGTGTACCCTAAGGATAAGGGAAAGTGGAGAGAAAGGATAGCAAAGGTATGGCGGAGATGTCAACCCGCGCTCTGTCTGATCCTCAACACACACACTCCCTTTCTCTCTCTCTCCGAGGTTAGATGTCCAATAAAGCATTTGGTTTTGTTTCATTTCTTAAAATAATACCCGAGAAAATACTAGAAATAGTACACATAGAAACAACAAATGTGTGTGTGTGTGTGTGTGTGTGTGTGTGTGCGTGTGTGTGTGTGTGTGTGTGTATTTACCTAATTGTATTTTACAGGATTGAGATTACTCTCGTAGTGTCCCGTTAGCCTTTAACTTATCATAATTTACTTTAAAAGCTTGAATACTTTGTGCACACACTAGGTCGTTTGGTAACTTATTCCACTTCTTAACCATTCTATCTGGAAAACCAAACTTCCTAACACAATTCCTAGCTCTCCTCCTCAACAGTTTATAGTCATGTCCTCTCGTCCTCCCCACCGCTGGCCAAACAAAATGTGGTTGATCAATATATTCCTTTCCGTGAACACACCAAATTGTGTTGTGATGTTGTGGTTGTGTGTGTGTGTGTGTGTGTGTGTGTGTGTGTGTGTGTGTGTGTGTGTGTGTGTGTTATTGTTGTTGTTACTGGTTACTGTTGTTGTGTGTTCATAAAATATGTGTTACGTTTTATGTGCCTGGTTATGTCTTGCTTATGGGGAGATGGGTCGTTTTTCTGGCCCCCTTCTTCTTCCTCGTGTTTAGCCCCATTAGTGTTCAGATTATATGGCGTTCGGCCAAATAGTTTGCCTATTTTAAGACCTTTCACCTTATTCTTTTTTCAATATTATGTTCTTTTTTTGTAATTTAGGCGTCTATATTTTTCTGGCGAGCGAAAGCGAGCCTGTAATTTAAGAGGAATCGGCCTAAATTTACTATCGGAAAATTTACAAAGTTATCTTGAAGGAGTGTCGGGGGGTGGGGGTGGGGGGTAAGCTTGATGGAGGTCTAGGGAGAAAACTAAAACAATGATATAAAGATATATGCATGGAACAATAAGTACGCCCATCCCCCTTAACCCCTTCTGTAACGGCGACGTCTTTTTACTTTTATTCTAGCTATCTTTAGACGATTTTGTGCAGTTTAAGAAGGATTTGTGGTAGTAAAAAGGATTGAGTGAGATGATTCGAAGCCTGTTCATTGCTGGAGGACCGTTTTATACTGAATATAATTGTCTAATAGCAGCCAGAATATTGTTAACAGGACGGCCCCGGTACAGAAGGGATTACTGATTTATTGTGTTGTTCGATAGTTTGGTAGAATGTATGTTGTTGTGGATGTCCTGGTGTGTGTGTGTGTGTGTGTGTGTGTGTGTGTGTGTGTGTGTGTGTGTGTGTGATAATTATTATCTACAGAGTTTTTCTTAAACCTAAGTACAGTACAATACTTATTCTACCTTAACTACGAGGTCACATGCGACCTTTGGCGACCGTGAGGTGCCTGGCTTCCCACCAAGTACATACACAGATGCACTTTTTATTGGTGAGAAGATGTGTAGGCTAACACAGGCTGATAGCAGCTTGGTTAGGGAGGAACCACGATTCGATTCTCTAGGTCGCTATGGCCGAAAAAACCTTTAGGATTCTGATGGATTCGAACCCTCACTCCGCGGTCAGCGCGAGAGCACAGTACAGCACCTTAGACCACGGGACCACAGCGACCCGTGTGTGTGTGTGTGTGTGTGATGATTTAGTCGAGTAATTTAATTTAAATTTAATTTTAATTCACCTGAAATTCCCTCACTTAAGATCCACACCAGACATGTCAAAACTATTTTGCAGAATCTCTCAGTAGATAAGGCTCCTGGTCCAGATGAAATTCCTCCAATAGTACTTAAGAATTGCTCCTTGGTGCTCGCTCCTGTATTGGCAAAAATTTTCCGTCTGTGTACTCATACCTCATGCTTCCCAGTACCCTGGAAAGAAGCAAACATCCATCCAGTTCCTAAAAAAGGTGCCTCTTCAGATCCATCAAACTACAGACCAATAGCTATAACTTCCACTCCTGGCAAAGTTTTTGAAATTATATTAAATAATCACATAATTAAGCATCTGGAGAATAATAAATTAATCAGTGATAGGCAATATGGTTTTAGACGATGTCGATCAACTGCAGACATTCTTTGCCTTCTTACGCATCAAATCAACCAAGCTACAGACCAACATGGTGAAACACATACAATAGCACTGGATATATCAAAGGCATTTGATAGAGTCTGGCATCAATCCTTATTGTCGAAGATGTCACACTACGGCCTTGCATCATTAGTTCCACTAATTTCTTCTTATCTTCATAACAGAAAAATACGTGTAATGGTAGATGGCCTTTATTCTCAATTTCACTCAATAAATACTGGTGTTCCCCAGGGATCAGTTTTGGCCCCAACTCTGTTCCTCATTCATATCAATGATCTCATATCTACCACTCATAATCCAATACATTCCTACGCAGATGACTCAACACTCCACAGTTCCTTCACATTTACCAATTCTTTCACCCAACCCGATCTTATAAATTCAAAAATAAACACTGCAATTTCTCTGAACCAGGACCTTTCTAGAATTAATGAATGGGGACAAGAGAATCTAGTTTCCTTTAATGCACAGAAAACCAAGTACATTCAATTTTCTAACCGACAGAATCTCACTGACTCCCATATATTTTTAATGATGTAAATATTCCCACTTCCCCTAGTATTGACATTCTCGGTGTAACATTAACTACTAACTTGAGCTGGACACATTATGTTAGAAGCATTGCTAAGAATGCCTCTAAAAAACTGGGACTCCTGTACAGAGTTCGAGAATTCTTCACTGACGAGCAGTTGGCCGTAATATATAAAAGTCATGTGCGCTCTCAGATGGATTACTGTTCACCTCTGTGGGGTGGAAGTGGAGTGGTTGCATTGAGGCAGTTGGACAAAATTCAAAATAAAGCTATTAGATTAATCAATAACCCTGCAATCACACAGGACCTTCCTACATTAGCCATACGAAGAAACGTTGCATCCCTTGCATTATTCTACAGATATTTTCACAGCAATTGTTCCGAGGAACTTGCTTCAATTGTGCCGCCTCTCCACATCTTTCCCCGTAGAACTAGGGCAGCTGAGAGCGCCCATGAATTTACACTTTCTCCTCCACAATGCAGAACTTCTGCTTATCAGAATTCATTTATCCCCAGAGCTACTACTCTTTGGAATTCACTTCCCTCGAATTGCTTTCCACAAACTTACAATCAACAAATGTTTAAATCCAGTTGTTACAAACATTTTATGAATGGAGGATGCCTTTAGGCACATGGACCTTTTTGTTTTATCTGTGTTTTTCCTTCCTTCGTTCATTGTCTCTTAAAAAAAAAAAAAAAAAAAAAAAAAAAAAAAAAAAAAAATAGTCTCTCTATAAAGTTGTATACTATATTCGCATGTAGTGTGTCCCTTTATCCCCAAAACCTATGGGACTATGGAAATGAGACTTGACATGGGTGCTCAGGGAGTCCCAGAATGAGTTTTAATCGAAAATGATATCGAAAACAAATATGTTTTTAAAAATATTTCATCATATCGGCGCTACTGGGGTATATGATCCCTGTGGTGTTTACTATCATAGTGTTGCCCTCTCGAGATATCAGGCTTACTTATTACTTATATCTCGGTTACTATATTATATAATTCAAACATTTGTTAGGAATTAAATACTATTCTCTATCAGCATGTTTAATTCTAGGTAATCTACTATCTTGTCTCTTAGAATTGCTCCCTATTATCGATGTGAAACTATTTGGTCCATAATTACTCTCTCTCTCTCTCTCTCTCTCTCTCTCTCTCTTACCATCTCCCGCCGTTATCTTAGTTATCCTTTCTTTCCACTTTCCCTTATCCTAAGGGTTTCTATCTCTACTAGGATTTAGTCCTGGCCACCTAGCAGGGATCATAAGATCTATGTGACCAGTGTATCTATGTAAATCTATGTACATAATCTCTCCCTCTCTCCCGGAAATTGGTTACATGTAGTGGGTCCGTTTTTTATCATTGAGTGGTTACCAATATTAGCATAATGGTGTGGCACATGTAATCACGTTAGTGGAACAGTTGGCCGGGCGGTGAATGTAATTACCGTAGGTGCAAAGGAAACGTGTATAGCCATTATTGAGAACAGTCTTATAATAGGTTCACTGTCTTTCCCGCCGTGAACCATAAGGGCTGTGAACCATTGAGTCCTCGAACCTTTAGGGAGCGTACCATTGGGACAATGTACCATAGGGGCTACGAAACATAGAGGCCACGTACCATAGAGACCGCAAAGCATATGGACCGCAAACCATTAGAGCCGCGAACCATAGGGGCTGCGAACCATAGGGGCTACGAACCATAGGGACTGCGAACCAAATAGACCACGAACCATTGGGGCCATGAAAGCAAGAGATGTGAAGCATAGGGGCCATGAACCACAGGCCACGGACCATGGGGACCGCGAACCAAACCATCTACGTTTACTATTGTGAAGAGACAGGTATGCATATTCGCGAATTTGGAAGGGTTCTTGCGCTTGTTCTACTTTTTCTTTACCAGGACGATCAAGGTTATTTATCCTAGCCTAACTTGACTTAACTTTACATTATCTAACCCTACCCTAACTTACCTAACCTAACCTATCCTACCTCTACCCTACTCAACCTAACCTATTCTAACCTTACCCTACCTTTCCTAATCTATCCTACTTTACCCTAACTTACCTAACCTAACCTAAACTAACCCTACCCAACCTAACCTAACCTAACCTAACCTAATCCAACCTACCTTACCTAACCTATCCTAATCTTACCCTAACATAATGGTTAGGATAGATTGAGTTGGGGTTGATAGAGTGATCTTCCTGGTAAAAGAAAAGTGAAGAGAGACTATGAACTTATCCATACTTGTGGTACAGTCTTCGGCAAAAATCCTGTCACCTCTCCTGCTTCACCGCAACACCCCGATATTTTGAGTTAAAAAAAAATGGTAAGTGTACAAAGCATGCATAATTCTACCACCAGATGGGGCACTATGAGGTGTGTGACTTTTAGGGGGTAGGGTGATGGGAAAGAGCAGGGGTTAGAGCTGTTTGGCAGGGGAAGCGACAGGACCTTTGCCACCGATAGTACATGAGGTCATCGATATTGGACCGCGACTGCTTTGGTTGGTGTACTTGGTGGCCGAAGTGACTGTGGACATTAAGGTATCTCGAGGTATTATTAGGTTAATTATTATACATGCAACTGACGTATAAGTATCTTCTATTTACTGGATTACTTGTTCCTAATTCTGTTTATGTGTGTGTTTGTGTGTGTGTATCAAACCCCTGTTTTACACTACTTCATTAGTACTATACTACTTTTTCTTTTCTTTTAGGGCAAACACTCTACACCAGGTATTATAGAGATAGCCGGTTTGCCACAGTTATAACAGAAAACCGATTACGGCGGATGGCTGTGGCCTGATGAAGTCCATCCGCCTCTCTATTTTGCCTTGGGGTGGGTGTTTGACTGTCTCTCTATATTTTTCATATATCTATATTAATTTCAACTCTTTTCACATGTGTGTGGGTGTGTCAAGTGCGGTGTGCGTGCGTATATGCGTGTGTGTTTCAGCCACCGTTTTAGTCCGCTATTTATCTCTATCACTGTAATGAAAAACAAATGGATCCACTTCATGCACACAATAAATTGATCATAAATATCTAAATGCTAGGGTTTCGCCAACATTGAACCTTACGGGTATACTGGGTATACGAAGGGAATTTAACCCTCCCGAAAACTCTCCAGGTTTTGAGATGCCTGGCGCGGGATTCGAACCCTCAGTAGACCTCAGTAGGTGACTGTAGGTCAACCCAGGTCCGGGCACTAACCCACTGTACTACCGCGGACGTTAATAGGATAGTAACCTTAGTTCTCCTTGAAAGAACCAGGTAATAGTCTCATGATGATTCACGTGATGGGTTTCTTAGACTTCGCCATCAACGACTATTTTGCACTATCCCAAACGTCAACTCAGGTGTAGTCAAACCACTATATGAGCGACCCGGAGTCCTCCATTCTTGGCTACACTGCGATCCTTCGCACGGCCGCCTTCTGTAAACACATTGGCAGCTGATATTGGACAGTTTGGTTGATAAGCGTGTATGACCTGTTTCACTTCGCATATCCATTGTCATTCTCTCTCTTCTTTTCCCTCATTCAACATACTTCTATTAATTAATCATTAGATAAAGTGAAGACATCCAGGTGATTTTGTTAAAATTAGGAAGGACCTTATCTATCTATATATATAGTCTTGTTCTAAATGATCTCTCTCTCTCTCTCTCCCCCTACCTACCTATCTACCTTCCCACTTATATATCAATCTATCTGAGAAATGCAGGAATGCCAACACTTTATTTTTAACAAATAAATATAGGGTTGCTTTTATTGTACAGGTTTCTTTAATAAGAATGAATGGGTTACTTCTCTAATAGAAGTACTGTGTTTTATGTTTCCCATGTTATGACTTCTTTTCCACACCAACCCTGAGGTAAACTTTTACGCGCGTTTTTTTTTAAAGGTTGTGTCTGTCTTTCTTTATGTATGTCTGTGTGTCTGCTTCTGTTTCCCTCTCTACCCTTCTGTCTGTGTGTCTGTCTCTCTTGATCTATACAGTATATCTATCTATCTGTTACTGTGTCTGTCTTTATGTATGTGTGTCTGCCTGTCTCTTTCGCCCTCTCCGTCCGGTTTGTCTGCCCGTCCGTCTGTCTGTCTGTATGTATGTATTTCTCTCTTTAACGCTCTCTCTCTCTCTCATTCGTATTCATTCTTATTAAAGAAAACCGTACAATAAAAGCAAACATACATTTATTTGTTAAAAATTAAAGTGTTGGCATTCCTGCATTTCTCAGATAGGTAGATAGATAGATAGACATACAGATAGATGGATAGGTGGAGAGAGGGAGAAAGAGAGAAGAATATATATATATATATATATATATATATATATATATATATATATATATATATATATATATATATATATATATATATATGTTAGTATAGCCAGGTAATAGATTCTCTTTTAAACAGACGAGGTTAAAAGCAATAGCCGTTTCAGCATTCAGGATTTTATTGTTACAGCTTTCAATAGTTCTAACAATTTTCCTCTGGGGTTCAGAGATGAGGTTCAAAAGGTTAGCAAAATTCATGGTGGATCCAACGTTTCACAAGAAAACATCTTGCATCTTCAGGGAATGGAGAGGTAATGATTAGAATAGGGACAAAGCATCATATTTATACAAAATTCGAGGATCAAGTAGAGGGAGGTGGGCGGAGCTACTGGGTGTGTGGTGGCTGTTCATTGGTGGAAGGCAGTCTATTCGCGAGACGGGCACTAAATCTTATCGGTGGTTGGTTGTTGGCTGTGGGTGGCTATGATTGGTTGGTGTTGTCAGTTGTGTGCTGAGCTTGGAAGCGTAAGGGAGGCGGGCGCGGGGCGAGAGGAGGGGGGGGGGGGGGGCAGCATGCCTGTAGCGCTTGCCTGAAGGAAGAATTTGAAGGTCTTGTGTTTGGTTGTTGATGCTGGGGTTGAGTGTTTGGATGTATAGAGCTTCTAAAATAGCTAGTCTTCTGGGGTCTGATTCTTTGTCGAGTATGGTGGTTTGTTTGTCTAGGTCGGCACGAGTTAGGGCAAGATGGTGGGGGCTTGATAGTGATCTTTTATAGCGCCAGATTGAAGGTGGAGGGTTAGTCGACGGGAAAGGCGAGTCTGTGTCATTCCAACATAGGATAGGGGTCCACAAGAAGACAAAGAATCAGACCCCAGAAGACTAGCTATTTTAGAAGCTCTATACATCCAAACACTCAACCCCAGCATCAACAACCAAACACAAGACCTTCAAATTCTTCCTTCAGGCAAGCGCTACAGGCATGCTGCCCCCCCCCCTCCTCTCGCCCCGCGCCCCCCTCCCTTACGCTTCCAAGCTCAGCACACAACTGACAACACCAACCAATCACAGCCACCCACAGCTAACAACCAACCACCGATAAGATTTAGTGCCCGTCTCGCGAATAGACTGCCTTCCACCAATGAACAGCCACCACACACCCAGTAGCTCCGCCCACCTCCCTCTACTTGATCCTCGAATTTTGTATAAATATGATGCTTTGTCCCTATTCGACATTCCATATTCATCCCTACCACATTCACCATGGCTCGCACACACATCATGGGCTACAACTACCGCAACCCCATCACTATGATAGAGCCCAATATCTCGGGACTTGTCAAGTGGTATAATGTAAAACAGGGTTATGGTTTCATCACAAGATCGGATAATAAGACAGATATATTTGTTCATCACAAAGCAATATCTAAATTCAACTCTAATTATTATCCATCTCTAGGAGAAGGTGAACAAGTGGAATTCAGCATTAAACCCGGGCAAAAAGGACCAGAAGCTCACCAAATCACTGGCCCTGGAGGTGCAGCAGTAAAAGGCTCATCTTGCTCGCCGAACACCACACCAGCAATCAACAAGACAGAAGGAGGAACCTGACATCACAGCCAGTATATACGCCTGTATCCAAGCTGCCACAGTCATTGCTGGCTCAAATAAACATCATCTATGTCAGTTAATCCCTCAAATACTCCAACACAACGGACTACCAACCATCTACATCCCTCCTGAAGCCTTGGACTTTCGAAAAAAGCACAAGAAACCAAGGAGGAAAATCGAACATCAACCCAACATCACCATCACTGAAGACACATCCATCAACCTCGAAGATCATGAAGAGGAGGATAATGAAGAACAAGATGATGAAGAATATGAAGAGGATGAGGAGGAGGAATGTTTAGACCAAACTCGCGAGAAGTCTCCCTCCTCCTCCTCCAGTTCTGACTCCTCAAGTTCCTGAGAAAAATCAACAAAGTCTCAACTACCAAGACACAGTTGCTGTGAAGACATCAGAATACATCAGAGAAGACAATTCTGGATTTTGAGAGATACTCAAACTCTACTCTTGCTAAGATGAAGGAAAAATACCCTGACAAAGAAGAAGAAATAGACTTTGCATTTTCACCAACAGGGAGAGACGTGTATTCCATGCTTATTGACCCACGCATGGAATTATCACCTTATTTATTACCAAGATAACTCAATCAAAACAAACTTTCTTAGTTATAATATTATATTTCAGGCCCTCAGCTACTATGTAAATTGCCAATAACAACACTTAATAATAAAAAACAGCAAAGTGGCCGGCCCACCAACTTTTTCCTTCTACGTACGTCATAATTCCGACTTACCTTGACCAACCCTCTACTTATTCCCCCTCCTTCCTTAAAATCTAATCATTACCTCTCCATTCCCTGAAGATGCAAGATGTTTACTTGTGAAACGTTGGATCCACCATGAATTTTGCTAACCTTTTGTACCTCATCTCTGAACCCCAGAGGTAAATTGTTAGAACTATTGAAAGCTGTAACAATAAAATCCTAATGCTGAAACTGCTATTGCTTTTAACCTCGTCTGTTTAAAAGAGAATATATATATAATTATATATATATATATATATATACCGGCATATACCGTTATATATATATATATATATATATATATATATATATATATATATATATATATATATATATATATATATATACTGTACTATATATATATGAGGTCCTTACCTAATTTGAACAAAATCACTTGGGTGTCTTCACATTATCTAATGATTAATTAATAGAAGTATATTGAATGAGGGAAGAAGAGAGAGAATCAGAATGAATATGGGAGGTGAAACAGGTCATACACGTTTATCAACCAAACTGTCGTCCAATATCAGCTGCTAATGTGTTTACAGAAGGCCGTGCGAAGGATCGCAGTATAGCCAAGAATGGAGGACTCCGGGTAGCTCATAATTACACAGGTTTGCAGTATAGCCAAGAATGGAGCACTCCGGGTAGCTCATAATTACACAGGTTTGCAGTATAGCCAAGAATGGAGGACTCCGGGTAGCTCATAATTACACAGGTTTGCAGTATAGCCAAGAATGGAGCACTCCGGGTAGCTCATAATTACACAGGTTTGCAGTATAGCCAAGAATGGAGGACCCGGGTAGCTCAAATTACACAGGTTTGCAGTATAGCCAAGAATGGAGCACTCCGGGTAGCTCATAATTACACAGGTTTGCAGTATAGCCAAGAATGGAGCACTCCGGGTAGCTCATAATTACACAGGTTTGCAGTATAGCCAAGAATGGAGGACTCCGGGTAGCTCATAATTACACAGGTTTGCAGTATAGCCAAGAATGGAGCACTCCGGGTAGCTCATAATTACACAGGTTTGAGTATAGTACAGTATTTGGATTGCGGGAATTTTGCGAGGGCATTACACTGCATTCTTCTCTGACAAGGCTAGACCCTAGCCTAGTTTAAAGGTTGTTAGGTTTTTAGCCATATCACCCCAGTAATATATACTGTACAAAATGAGGTACGTGGAGAGAAAGAGAGTGGTGAAGAGAGTAGTGAAGGTAAGTAAGAGAAGAGTAGATGAGGAATTTGGAAGGAATCTGATTGTAAAATGGAGGGAGTGTAAGAAACTTCTGGAAAGAAGTCAAGAAAGTTAGGGAAGGTAGCAAGGGAAACAGTAAGGGTGTGAAAGACAAGAACGGGAGAATGCTAGTCGAGAAGCAAGAGAGAGTCAAAAGATGGAGGGAGTACTTCAACGAGTTGCTAAATGTAAGGAATGAAGAGCCAGCAAACATAGTTGGATATGGTATGGGAGGGAGAAGAAGAAAAGTAGTGGAGGAGGAGGTGGGGATCAGGTCAGAAGTGTGGGAAGCCATGAAAAGAGGAAGTTGGGGAAAGCACCAGGAACAGATGGAGTGTGGGGGGAAATGTTGAGGTATGGTGGGGAGATAGTGATCGAATGGGTATGGAAAATGTGCAAGCTAGCATGGGAGAAGGGGAGTGCACCCAATGACTGGAAGACTGGCATAATAGTTCCCCTATATTAGGGCAAAGGGGAAAGAGGAGTGTGTGGTAACCACCGAGGAATATATCTTTTAAGCGTAGTAGGGAAGGTGTACAGTAGGGTAGTGATTGAGAGAGTGAGAGTGAGAACGGAGAAATGGATAGGCGATGAGTTGGGAAGTTTTAGGAAGGGAAGAGGATGTGTAGAACAGAGTTTTACCCTAAATTGTGTTGTGGAGAAATATCTGGAGAAGCAACAAAAGGTGTATGTTGCCTTTATGGACTTGGAGAAGGCCTATGACAGAGTGGATAGAGAAGGTATGTGGAAAGTACTTAGAATATACGGAGTAGATGGCAAGTTGCTGAAAGCAGTGAAGAGCATGTATGAGGGTGCAAAGGCGGCAGTACGTGTGGAGAATGAGCAGAGCGAGTTCTTTGACCTGAATGTTGGGTTGAAACATGGGTGTGTGATGTCCCCGTGGTTGTTTACTGTATATATGGATGGAGTCATGAAAGAAATACTAGGAAGAGCAGTGGATGTTGGTGTATCGCTGAAAAGGGAGGGAAATGAGTGGAAACTGCCTATACTGCTGCTTGCGGATGATACAGTTCTGATGAGCGATAATGAATGGGAGTTGCAGGGTCTGGTAAATGAGGTTGGAACAGTGTACGAAAAACGGAATTTGAAGGTAAATGCGGGGAAGAGCAAGGTTATGGTCTTCGAAAGGGGTGAAGTCACAGAGTGTGAAGTGAAGTTGAACGGTCAGGCTATGGAGATCGTCAACTCTTTTAAGTATCTGGGCAGTGTGTTGAGTAAAGATGGGATTATGGATGATGAAGTGTGGGAGAGGGTACAACAGGGGAAGAGGGTTGTAGGAACATTGAAAGCAGTAAAAAGAAATAGGGTGGTCAGTATGGAAGTGAAGAAGTCCTTGCATGACAGTGTGGTAATCCCGACACTAACTTACGGAAGCGAAGCATGGACGTTGGTTGAGAGACTCAGACCAAGAGTGAGAGCGGTGGAAATGAGTTACTTAAGAAGTGCGTGAAGAGTTGCATGGAGGGATAGACAGACGAATGAGAAAGTAAGAAGGAGGTGTGGTGTGGAGGTAGATGTGCTGGATAGTTTGAAAAGGAACAACTTGAGATGGTTCGGCCATATGGAACGTATGGAAAGCGAGAGAATGACTAAGAGGGTGTACGAGAGCGAGGAGGAAGGACAGAGAGAGAGATGTAGACCGAAGGAGAGGTGGAAGGATGGAGTGAGGAAGTATATGGATGAAGGCGGTGCTGGCTGGGAGGAGGGGCGTCGACTGACTGGGGACAGAGGTGCATGGGGACGGTACGTTCGTGGCCACCCCTTCGGGGATCACGGCGTCGGGCAATAGATAGATAGATAGACCCCAGCAATCTCAATAGTCCCAGGCTTTGAGATGCCTGGGGCAGGTTCTCATGATGGGTGCTCTATCTAGCTACCAGATCACGCACCCTGTTAGGCTGGGTATACGTAGGGAATTTAACCCTCCCAAAAACTCCCCAGGTTTTGAGATGCCTGACGCGGGATTCGAACCCTGGTTAGTGACCTCAGTAGGTGACTGTAGGTCACCCCAGGTCCGCGCGCTAACCCACTGTACTACCGCGGACGTTAATAGGATAGTAACCTTAGTTCTCCTTGAAAGAGCCAGGTGATAGTCACGTGATGATTCACGTGATGGGTTTCTTAGTCTTCGCCATCAACGATTATTTTACACTATCCCAAACGTCATCTGGGGTAGTACAGTATTTGGGTTGCCGGAATTTTGCGAGGGCATTACAAAGGGGGTTTCTGGGTCCTCCTATCCTTTATGTTTAGCCCCATTAGTTTTGAAACTTTATGAGATTCGCTTTATTAGTTTGGCGAGTTTAATATCTTTCGTGCTATTTATGGGGGATTTGTGGGTATTTTAAAGCTTGATGGAGGTCTAGAGAGGAAACACGTGTTTAAGCTTCCTTCGTCTTGTCAGTTACGAGGCTATAGGGTAAGAAAAGTTACAAGAAACACGTATTTTGACGTACAATGTACAATATGACGAACACACACTAACCCCCACCCCACATATACAGTATATACACATGCACTCACCGCCCAACCCCACTTAAATACGCAAATGCAAACATCCCCCTCCACACACACACACACACATTCCCCCTCCCCCCTCACACACACACACATCCCCCCCCCCCCCCCCAACACACACACACACAGAACAAGAACGAGAATGCGAAATCTATCATTAGGTGAGCAGGGATGTCCCATCAGCAATGTCCAATTTATACTCGGTTTCAGAATCGCCAAAGAAAAGAGTGAGAGAGAGAGAGAGAGAGAGAGAGATTAATAATAATTAATAATAATAATGTTTGTTTCCTCTAAAAAGGGGTTGCTATGCTCATAATTACAATAACAAAGTGTGCATTATGTATTAACTTAGGTATATGCTTAGGTATAAGAGAGCGAGAGTGAGACAGAGAGAGAGCGAGAGCGAGAGAGAGAGAGAGAGAGAACCCACCCATCCAAACACACATACACAAACCCAAAACACGAAGAAACCTATAATATTAACCCACTGTAAGATCGAACAAGATAGTACTGATAGGAGTCCAGGTGCCTTTCAATATGAGAGAGAGAACACACACACACACACACACAACACGAGGACACTTCAAAGCCAATGTAAAGCCGGTATCACATGAGAGCTTTTATAGTCAACATTCGATGATCAACAAGTTTCTGGCAACAATTCTAGATTATATTACACTTGATATGTTGACCTCATAAGCTGCCAGACCAGTGTTAAGAATACATTTTGAAGGAAAAAGCGCTCGTGGGATATCGGCTAAGTGGGTAGTGCTTGTTTTTTGGTCTATATAATTATCTATTTATATATTGAGTTTCCTCGCTATACTTCCATCAAGCAAAAAAAAAAAAAAAAAAAAAAAAAAAAAAATCCTAAACCCCTTTTTAAGATAAAGTTGTAAATTTTTCGATAGCAAAATGTCCCGGCCCAAGGCCAGTTACTTCTAAAATAACAGGCTCGCTATCGCTCGCCAGGAAAAAATCGACACCTAAATGGCACGAAAGGTATTAATATTGACTGAGAAATGGGGCGAACAGTTTCAAAATCACCATACTAACGGAAAAAACGTCTTAAAATCTCAAAACTAATATGTTAAACATATTACATGTTTAACATATGTTAAACAGACTGAGAAGGGGGGCCATAAAAAGCGAGTACTACCCCCTTAAGATCGAACAAGATAGTACTGATAGGAGTCCAGGTGCCTTTCAATTATGAGGGAGTCTTGCAGCAGCATTCTCCTCCTGGGTTTATTAGATCGAGCTACTGTAGGTGAGCCAGTTCCTACAATCACTTAAATAAATTCCTGGATCGCATTATTTTTTATTTTACGGTAGGCTATTTAACCACTTCTATTCAGTACGGGTGATGCTATTACTTCTTCTATTTTGACTATTATTAGATGATTTTATGTAGCTTAGGAACGACGTCTAGTATTCAAAGAAGTGTAGTATATCTCCCTTAATTCGTGATCATAAATCCTTCTTAAGCAGAGTAAAATTGTCTAATGAAAGTCAGAATAAATTATATTAATGACTTCACCCGTAAAAAACGGTTAAATGCAAACAATATATAAAACCGTATAAGGAGGAGCACTTTATTGACAACGTTTAGCATATAGCTTCATCAAGCCATGCGCCTGATGAAACTATATGCTAAACGTCAATAAAGTGCTCCTCCTCACATGGTGTTATGTTCACTTCTCTCTCTCTCTCTCTCTCTCGCTCTCTCTCTCTCTCTCCCTCTCTCTCTCTGTGTGTGTACTATTATCTCCTCTGATAGCCAAGCAGGAATTAATAAAACTCGCCGGAGCACAAGTAGGTTATAATAGCGGGCCCCGGGGGAAGCGCTCGATCATCGCTAAATGTCGGTAATCGGGCTTCGGGAGCTGGGTGGTTTGGAGTTTGGTGGGGGGGGGGGGAGGAGAGGAGGGGGCTTGGTGTGGGGGGGGGGTAGGGAGGGAGGACTGGGGTGATGGGGGGACGTGGGGGTGTAGGTATATTGGAAGAGTTTGGAGTAAGAAGAGGAGGGACAACGAATATTGATAGATAAAACCGGGTTGGGGTGGCTGGGGGCGTGGGGATATTGGATGATATTAGAGGAAGAGAAGGGATTATAAAAATAGTCATAACAAATAACGGCTTGGGGGATATTGGGGCAGGGGGTGGGGCAGGTGGGTAGGGAGGGTAAGAGGGATGAGGATATAGTAATAAACATAGTAATAGCAAAACAGGGGTGGGGGTATGGGGGTGAGGGTATACACGGGTGGGGGTATGGGGGTGAGGGTATACACGGGTGGGGGTATGGGGGTGAGGGTATACACGGGTGGGGGTATGGGGGTGAGGGTATACACGGGTGGGGTATAGGGGTGAGGGTATACACGGGTGGGGGTATAGGGGTGAGGGTATACACGGGTGGGGGTATAGGGTGAGGGTATACACGGGTGGGGGTATGGGGGTGAGGGTATACACGGGTGGGGGTATAGGGGTGAGGGTATACACGGGTGGGGGTATGGGGGTGAGGGTATACACGGGTGGGGGTATGGGGGTGAGGGTATACACGGGTGGGGGTATGGGGGTGAGGGTACACGGGTGGGGTATGGGGGTGAGGGTATACGGGGGTGGGGGAAGGGGGGTGAGGGTATACACGGGTGGGGGTATGGGGGTGAGGGTATACACGGGTGGGGGTATAGGGGTGAGGGTATACACGGGTGGGGGTATAGGGGTGAGGGTATACACGGGTGGGGGTATGGGGGTGAGGGTATACACGGGTGGGGTATGGGGGTGAGGGTATACACGGATGGGGGTGAGGGTATACACGGGTGGGGGTATAGGGGTGAGGGTATACACGGGTGGGGTATAGGGGTGAGGGTATACACGGGTGGGGGTATGGGGGTGAGGGTATACACGGATGGGGGTGAGGGTATACACGGGTGGGGGTATAGGGGTGAGGGTATACACGGGTGGGGGTATAGGGGTGAGGGTATACACGGGGTATGGGGGTGAGGGTATACACGGGTGGGGGTATGGGGGTGAGGGTATACACGGGTGGGGGTTTGGGGGTGAGGGTATACACGGGTGGGGGTATGGGGGTGAGGGTATATTGGAAGAGATTGAAGGTGGAGGAGGAATATAAAGATTAGTAAGAGAAAAATAAACGGGTTGGGGTAAAGTGGGAGGAGATAGGAGGAGGAAGAGGGGAAACAAATATAAATAGATAACAAATATACGGCTTGGGAGTATGGGGTCGGGAATGGTGGAAGAGTATATTGGAAGAGATTGGAGGAGGAAGAGGGACCAAAAAAAAAAAAAAAGTAACCTAATAGCCAAAAAAAAAAAAATCGGGTTGGATTGGGGGGTGGGGGGTGGAAGGGGAGAAGGTATATTGGATGAGATTGGAGAAGGAAGGACAATTAAACATAAATATATAAATAAGTAATACGAGAACATAACAAATAATGATAATAATAATAATAATAATAATAATAATAACAATAACATACAAGTACCTAAGAGTGAAGGAAGGAGATGGCATACAACACTCGGACATGAAAGAAAAGATCCGGAAAGAGTACTATACTGTAGGAGAGTGAGAATGGTACTGAAGAGTGAACTTAATGTTGCCAACCGATTGGAAGCTATCAACGCCCTAGCCATACCAATAGTGACATACAGCTTTAACATCATAAACTGGAAAATGGGTGACATTAAAATGTTAGACACCAAGACCAGGAAGATACTAACCATGGAAAAAAATACATCACCCGAAAGCAGACGGCTGTATCTACCAAGAGCGGAAGGAGGACGAGGCCCGGCCCAACTTGAATTGACCTACAAGACTACCACCATAGACATTGTCACGTACCTGACTGCAACAGATGATCCACTCCTTCAAATAGTAAAGCAACATGAAGAGAGAAAGAAGCTCTACTCTATCAGGAAGGAAACCACAAGGTTCAAGCAGGAGCTGGGCATCCAAGAAATATCACCAATAGAAAATGAAGCAACAACGAAGTATGCACGCAGAGTCAAAGAGAAGGCAAAACACCGTGGTCAATTACAATTGCGGAAACAATGGGAGGAAAAGGCAATGCACGGAAAGTACCCAAAAAGAATAAATGAGGCAGGCGTAGACACACAGAAGACGAACCAATGGCTCAAGAACACTGGACTGAAAGCAGAGACAGAGGGCCAGGTCATCGCTGCACAAGACCAGAGTCTCGTCACCAAATCTTATCACCATCGCAACATCAAGGATGGAATAAACCCACAATGCAGGATCTGTGGAAAGTATGAGGGACTATCAACCACATCATCTCTGGCTGCCCGGAATTGGCGAAGAATGAATACATCAACCGACACAGTAAAGCAGCGGTTTACTTGCATTGGAAGATCTGTAAGAAGTACAAGATCAAGACAGCTGACAAGTGGTATAAATACTAACCAGACACCGTCAATGAGAACGATGAAGTCACCATCTTATGGGACATGCCCATCAAAACTGACAGAGAGATCAAAGCAAACAGGCCAGATATCGTCATCAAGAACAAGATATAGAAGGAATGCATGCTCATCGACATGGCCATACCATCTGAACGAAACAACTCTGTCAAAGTAATTGAAGAGGTGTCAAATTACAAGGATTTGGAAATCGAGATCAGCCGGATGTGGGTTATGAAGACTACAACAATATCAGTGGTCATTGGAGCATTAGGACTTGTGAAGAGGAGACTAGATAAATTCACCAACAAGATCCCTGGAAGCATTAACATCCACTAAGTCCAGAAGAGCGCCCTCCTAGGAACAGCCCATATATTAAGGAGGGTGTTATCAATCAAGCAGAGAGGAACATCTCCCCTGCAGCGCCTCAGGACCATTGTTTGGACCCGGCTCTTCAGGATGTAGGCTATCAAAACGCAATAAATTTGAAAGAAATAATAATAATAATAATAATAATAATAATAATAATGATAATAAAGCCAAGAGGTATACCATTGCAGACCCACCTATCTGTTAATAAGACCAACACAGCCAAGGACAACAATTGAGAACACTATAATTGAAATCTGAGCAATAAGACAGGAAGATAAACATTGTCTGTCTGTCTGTCTGTCTGTCTCTCTTTCTCTCTCTCTCTCTGACACAAACAAACATTATAATTGAAAGCTAAGCAATAAGACACGAAACTACAATATATAGACTAATCAATCCCCAAAGACACAATACAGTCGCGGTCATAAATTTAATGCAGTTGCTAAATGATTGAAGCTATATCAAACTGCACTGAACCACCTTATTTAACCCTGCACAACCATTACGTAATTTTCATCATATTCGGGTTACCATTAGACGATTTTCTTTAGTGTATAATCTACCAATACTACTGAAATGGGTAAATACGATTTCCTTATATCCTCTTAGTAACATAGACACATTCTTAAACTGCATAAAATCATCATAATTTAGCCAGAATAAACCGGCGACGTCTTTTTAAGTTTTTATTAGCTTTGTTTATACTATTTTGTGCTGTTTAAGATGGATCTGTGGTACTAAATATGATTAAGCGAGGTAGTGCGAAGCCTGATAAAATGCTGGAGGCGAATTTATAAACTGAATAAGATCATTTAACAGTAGCCAGAATAGAGTAGAAGGACGGCACCGGTACTGCAAGGGATAATTATTGACTACTTGCGAGTTTCAGGCTATATAGAAGTTGGAGCCATGAACATCTATATTTAACAGAATTACCAGGGGACATACGATTGTAAGGTACATACTTAAGCATATATTAATCCAACATTCTGTATGTTACAAACTTGCGTACTCATATAATTATATCTGCTAGATATCAATGTTTACGGCTCCATCTTCCTTATAGCCTGAAACTCGCAAGTGATTAATTAAAAAAAGTGATTTAGTGCAGCGTAAGATACCTTCAATAATTTTAGAAAGAAGTCTCAGCCGAAGACCGGATTATTCTAAATTTCAGGCTCGCTATAGCTCGTCAGGAGAAGAAATCGACCAGTAAATGTGGCGAAATGTCATATAATCGTAAAACGAATGGGTCGAAACGTCTTAAAATCACCTAACTATTGGGGGAAGTCGTTGAGTTGCGACGGTCCACCATAACGAACGAATACACCATGATAAAGTAAATGAGTTAACCCATTTAGTACCGGTGACATCATTTGCATTATATTTTGACAACAATTAAACGATTATATTCAGCTTAGGAAGGACGTCTACTTGATAAAAGGCTACAGACTATTTCCATTAATCCTTTTAGCTATCATATATCCTTCCTAAAGTAATTAATCCTTTTAGCTATCATATATCCTTCCTAAACTACATACTATCTCCATGGATCCTTTTAGCTATCATATATCCTTCCTAAACTAATTAAACCTTTTAGCTATCATATATCCTTCCTAAACTAATTAAACCTTTTAGCTATCATAATTATATCCTTCCTAAACTAATTAATCCTTTTAGCTATCATATATCCTTCCTAAAATAATTAATCCTTTTAGCTATCATATATCCTTCCTAAACTAATTAATCCTTTTAGCTGTCATATATCCTTCCTAAACTAATTAATCCTTTTAGCTGTCATATATCCTTCCTAAACTAATTAAACCTTTTAGCTATCATAATTATATCCTTCCTAAACTAATTAATCCTTTTAGCTGTCATATATCCTTCCTAAACTAATTAATCCTTTTAGCTGTCATATATCCTTCCTAAACTAATTAATCCTTTTAGCTGTCATATATCCTTCCTAAACTAATTAATCCTTTTAGCTGTCATATATCCTTCCTAAACTAATTAATCCTTTTAGCTGTCATATATCCTTCCTAAACTTTATAAAATCGTCTAAATGCAGCTGCAATCAAATACAAACAGGCGCCACCGGTACTGAATGAGTTGAGGGGAGGTGGGTCGTTTTTATAGATCCCCTTCACCATCATATTTAGCCCCATTAGTTTTCAGATTTTATGATGTTCAGCCCATTAGTTTGGCGGTTTTAAAACCTTTCGCCCCATTTCTTTTTTCCATATTAGGCGTCGATATTTTCGTGCCCAGCGATAGCGAGCCTACATTTAGAAGGAAAGGGCCTTCGGCCGGGACATTTTTCTATCGAAAAAATTACAAATCCAGCTCGAAAGGGGGTATTTGGGGTATTTGTTTCCCCCTGGGGGAAAGGCAATAGAATATGCCCCACGTGCTTTCTGCGTGTCGTAAGAGGCGACTAAAGAGGTTGGATCGGTGGGCTTGCGACCCCCACCCGGAAAAAATACCTAAGCAAAGAAAAACGAACGAACAGCCTCGGAATTGGGGGCGGTTCGTTCGTGGCCACCCCTTCGGGGGTCACGGCGTCGGGCAATGGATAGATAGATAGATAGATGGAGGTCTACGGAACAAACTAAAAATATTCCCTTAAGCTTAGCCACATGATCTAATGGTAAACTAGAAGCAATAATTATAGATAAGTCATCATAGTGAATTAATTTAACCCGCAATATCAAGGAGATAATATTTGTATTAAGGGGGAAGGGTTTATTTATTGGTTGAGTTATTTGTTTATGTATTATTGGTTTAGTTGCTTCCTAGACAAGTTTAAAAAAAGTTTAAAAAGTTTAAAAAAGTTTAAAAAAAACATCCTCAAGATCTCCCTTTTAGATGAAATTTGTACAATATTCTTTAGAAAAACGTTCCGGCCTAAGGCCGGTTACTCCTAAATTAGTCTCGCTGAGAAAACAAAATCGACAGCTAAATGGCACGAAAGGTGTTAATAGTGACAAAGAAATGGGTCGAAAAATCTTAAAATCGCCAAACTAATGGGATTAAACATGAGGGAGAAGGGGGGCCAGGAAAAACGACCTATTTCCCCTTAACCCTCTCCGACATATGCAGCGATTTTGAGCATATTAGGGATACTTTAAAGCCTTTGTTACCATCAAGGGTATTTAGAAACCTGTAGTTTAGTTACTTCAACCTCTGCAGTTGGATTTGATTTAGCTGTGGGCAGAAAACTAATTTTGGAGAGGTAATTAGAAGAGTGAGAGAACTCTATTTCTTATTAATAATCTGGTAACCTCTGCGTCATATGTGCGTGAAAGGGTATACATGGTCCAGGATTGTAAAGTGGGCTGGACTGATCCGAAAATTAGCCTGCGATTAGTGGCAACAGGAGTCTTTATTATAGATATTGTTGAGGGTATCAGATAATGATGCCGGAGTGATTTAAATTAAGGGGAAATTTTCACATAGTTAAAGAGTGTTTTTTTCTAGACTCCCATCTCCCTTATGATTAGCCCTATTAGTTTTCATATTTTAAGACGTTCGGCCCATTAGTTTGGGAATTTTATGAGCTTACGTCACATTTTTTGGTTAATATTAAGATTTTTATGACATTCAGGTGTCGACTTTTATTCCTGGCGAGAGATAGCGAGCCCTTAATATGATCCAGGATTGTAAAGTGGGCATAAATGATCCAAAAATTATCCTGCGATTAGAGGCAACACGAATCTTTATTATAGATATTATTGAGGGTATAGGATAGTAATGTCCACGAGTCTTTATTACAGATTTAATTGAGGGTATAGGATAGTAATGTCGGAGTGATTCAACCCTCTGAGGATCATGACGCACTTTGACAGTTTATTCTGGTTATTATTGGATGACATTGTATAGCTTAGGAAGGATCTGTGGGAATTAAAGGGCTAAAGACTATCTCTATTAACCTTTAAACGGCGAAGATATTTTGTTACATTTCCGACGAAAATCGTCATTATCCTATAAATATCGTTATTACTTATTCGTATGCGCTTATTTTACGTTTAATATGCCGATATTAACATGTAGGCTAACAGCAATAAAACAAGTGGGAATTGTATTTAGGGGGTGAAAAAGATGATGTATTGCCGACTGGTTCATTCATGAGAGGAGAGCCGTCGCGGCACACACCCTCCCCCTCCCCACTTATCGATCAACACTGATGTCTTGCTTGTGAAGTCTCTCTCTTGCCACGATCTCTATATGCCTCCTCTTCGACCTTGAAACCGGGTGGGGGATATTGGCGCGGAATATAAACCGATAAACAAGGGAATAAGAGGAAAAATAGGTAATAATTGAAGGGGGGGAAGGGTTTGGACACAGTCATGTGGAGGAGTGATAGGAGGTATGGAGGGGAATGATCTCACTTAATCATATATTCCTTTGTTTTGAGTGCCACTGGGGTCTTTTAAAAGGCTTTTCTTAGGCCTTGGATCTTAACTCCTTCAGACATATTATGTTCCAATAAGTCCGAGGAGGCGGGAGCCCCGGGATCATTGCCACTGCCTCGCACTACACTCACAACAACACTGCGGCCGTTAGAATTATCGGAGGAGGCTGAGGTTGCCACCAACGGTTTTATCGTAAGCTAACTTATCGGACTTACTGAGCTCATATGACGCAAAATCGCATCATAAACTTATTGGAGAGGCATGGAGATAAGTTCCATATGACGCGATCGCGTCATATATGTCGCAAGGAGTTAAGAGTGCCGTCGCCTTCGCCCAATAAAACCTCTTAAGAGTCTCGGCGCCGTTCCCGGGTTAACTCTGAACTTCGTATACCCTTCTTAATCTGAATAAAATCGTCTACTAATAGCCGGAAAACAAACACGAAATGCGTAATTATAACCTTACTTACAAAAATGTAAGCTTAAAAAGAGTCTAGAATTCAACGGGGTTAATGGAGATTAAATAAATTTTACCCCCTTTAATTACTAAAGGTATTTCTTAAGCTTACTAAAACCGTCTAATGATAACCAGACTAAAATGAAACAAGGCGTCCTAAGAACCCAAACCCCCCCCCCCCCCCCCCCTTAAAGGGAGATGGGTAATTTTTCTGGACCCCCTTCTTCCTCATGTTTAGCCTCGTTAGTTTTCATATTTTAACCCCTACTATACCATAGGGTACTACCATAAATGTACCCCCCAGTCCAAAGCAATGTGGCCAAAATTGCTTCAGAGGCAAGATATAACAACCTCCCACCTCAAAATATGGAGGAATACTGCCTCCCCTAGCCTGTGTGAGCTTCAGTATAAGCTGAGAAGTGTTGCCAAGGTCTTAGAGCAGTGCTCAAAAGTCGTGGTACCAGGCACTGCCTGATACTGGCAGTTACAAGGATCGTATATTACTGACGGCTTGCAGCCGCCGCTGGTACTGGGGAGTGATTTATCTACTGATGGCTCTCTGCCATCGCTAGGATTGTACGGGTTAAGACGTCCGGCCCATTACTGTGATGATTTTAAGACCTTTCGCCCCATTTATTTGTCAATATTAAAACTTTGTGTCATTTAGGTGTCAATTTTTTCCTGACAAGCGATAGCGATCCCGTAATTTAAGAGCAACCTTTGGCCGGGGAATTTTCTATCGAAAAATGTACATATTTAATTTGAAGGGTCTTGGGCAGGTGTTTTTTTTAAGTTTGATGGATGTCTAGGGAAGAAACTAAAAAAATAAAAATAAAAATAGAAGTATAAAATAATAAATAAATAAATGAGCAAATAAATACGCCCATCCCCCCTTAATAATTACGAGAGTATGTTATCAATTTGCGAAACCCTCTCAGTATCATGACGTCATTCTTTATATCATCATAACTAACAATATACGACTGGTTTGGGTTAGGAAGAATTTGTGGAAGTCCACCCCTTCAAGATCCGATTGCGCATTTAATTTCTGTATGTTTTTTTTTTGTTTTTTTTGCTATTATTAGACGATTTTATTCAGATGAGGAAGGGTATATGGAAGTCAAAAGGTTAATTGAGATAGCCTTTCCCCTTATGGTTACCACACGTCTTTCCTAGGCTGTATAAAATCGTCTAATGATAATAATAAACTGTAAAAATGCGTCATAGTCTTCAGAGGGTTAAATGGTTGATTATATGGGAATGTGTAACCAATTCGATCACTTTACCCTTAACCCTTTCAGAATTATGACTTTTATTTCATATATAACATTATTAACACTTTGGCATAAAATGAAACATACAAGGGACTGGAGTTCTCGAAAAGAGGCTCCAGTCTTGACGTTCTTCTTTACTTAATGTTCTGGATTGATAATTCCAAAGGGTTGATGCCTCTGAAGTCCTATTTTAATTCAAGAACTGAAACATAAGATATGTAGGGACTGGAATTCTCGAAAAAGGGCTCCAGCCCTGATGTTGTTCTTGACTTACAGTGTGCTTGCTTAACAATCCAGAAGGATTGATAGCCTTTGAATATAAAATGTATAAACCCTACCCCTCTCTTAAATATGGTTTGTGTGTGTTATTGTTGACTATACTTTTAAGTATAGTAATTTGTGATTGAGGACATATATACCTTAAGGTATCTGATCCTCATTGTAACATATTGTAAAATTTATCAATTTTTTTTCTTTTTTTAAAGAGACAATGAACGGAGGAAGGAAACACACAGATAAAACAAAAAAGGTCCATGTGCCTAAAGGCATCCTCCATTCATAAAATTTTTGTAACAACTGGATTTAAACATTTGTAAATTGTAAGTTTGTGGAAAGCAATTCGAGGGAAGTGAATTCCAAAAAGTAGTAGCTCTGGGGATAAATGAATTCTGATAAGCAGAAGTTCTGCATTGTGGAGGAGAAAGTGTAAATTCATGGGCGCTCTCAGCTGCCCTAGTTCTACGGGGAAAGATGTGGAGAGGCGGCACAATTGAAGCAAGTTCCTCGGAACAATTGCTGTGAAAATATCTGTAGAATAATGCAAGGGATGCAACGTTTCTTCGTATGGATAATGTAGGAAGGTCCTGTGTGATTGCAGGGTTATTGATTAATCTAATAGCTTTATTTTGAATTTTGTCCAACTGCCTCAATGCAACCACTCCACTTCCACCCCACAGAGGTGAACAGTAATCCATCTGAGAACGCACATGACTTTTATATATTACGGCCAACTGCTCGTCAGTGAAGAATTCTCGAACTCTGTACAGGAGTCCCAGTTTTTTAGAGGCATTCTTAGCAATGCTTCTAACATAATGTGTCCAGCTCAAGTTAGTAGTTAATGTTACACCGAGAATGTCAATACTAGGGGAAGTGGGAATATTTACATCATTAAAAATATATGGGAGTCAGTGAGATTCTGTCGGTTCGAAAATTGAATGTACTTGGTTTTCTGTGCATTAAAGGAAACTAGATTATTTTGTCCCCATCCATTAATTCTAGAAAGGTCCTGGTTCAGAGAAATTGCAGTGTTCATTTTTGAATTTATAAGATCGGGTTGGGTGAAAGAATTGGTAAATGTGAAGGAACTGTGGAGTGTTGAGTCATCTGCGTAGGAATGTATTGGATTATGAGTGGTAGATATGAGATCATTGATATGAATGAGGAACAGAATTGGGGCCAAAACTGATCCCTGGGGAACACCAGCATTTATTGAGTGAAATTGAGAATAAAGGCCATCTACCATTACACATATTTTTCTGTTATGAAGATAAGAAGAAATTAGTGGAACTAATGATGCAAGGCCGTAGTGTGACATCTTCGACAATAAGGATTGATGCCAGACTCTATCAAATGCCTTTGATATATCCAGTGCTATTGTATGTGTTTCACCATGTTGGTCTGTAGCTTGGTTGATTTGATGCGTAAGAAGGCAAAGAATGTCAGCAGTTGATCGACATCGTCTAAAACCATATTGCCTATCACTGATTAATTTATTATTCTCAAGATGTTTAATTATGTGATTATTTAATATAATTTCAAAGACTTTACCAAGAGTGGAAGTTATAGCTATTGGTCTGTAGTTTGATGGATCTGAAGAGGCACCTTTTTTAGGAACTGGATGAATGTTTGCTTCTTTCCAGGGTACTGGGAAGCATGAGGTATGAGTACACAGACGGAAATTTTTTGCCAATACAGGAGCGAGCACCAAGGAGCAATTCTTAAGTACTATTGGAGGAATTTCATCTGTACCTCGCCTTATCTACTGAGAGATTCTGCAAAATAGTTTTGACATGTCTGGTGTGGATCTTAAGTGAGGGAATTTCAGGTGAATTAAAATTAAGTATAGGGACATCTTGATTTATTTCATCTAAGGTTGAGTTGGTGGAGAAAATATCCGCAAGAAGGTTAGCTTTACCTCTTGGGTAACTTACAAGATTGCCAGTCGGAGATTTTAATGGTGGAATGGATGAAGCAGTAGTGAAGTTGGATTTGAATGAGTTAAGAGTAGACCAAAATATGTTGTTATCATTTGGATTATTTAGAAGTGTATTTGCCTGATTGTGGAGAAAGTTTGATTTAGTTAAGTTTAATACAGTTTTGGCATGATTTCTGATGTTTCTAAAGTAATTAAAGGCTTCATGTGTTTTTGATCTTGTGTATGCATTGTAGGCTATTGCTTTTTGTTCAGTTACTCTAGCACAATTATGGTCAAACCATTTAGGTGAATTAGATCTTTTACTGTACTTTTGATGAGGAATAAAAGTGTCCATTCCAATTTTTACAAAATCTTGTATGTGGCTCAAGGTGGAGTGTGCATCATTAGAAAAGAAAGAGGTCCAGGGAATATCAATAAAGAAACCTTGAAGACCCTCCCAGTCTGCCCTATCATAATGCCATTTAGTCACCAAAACAGGTTCAGGGTGGGAAGGTGTGGTAGGTGATAGACAGGTGGCCTGTATCAGACAGTGATCAGAAGATCCAAGCGGGGACCTCACTGTAACATCATAATTTTCTGAATTGGTTGTTAAAAATAAGTCCAGTAGGTGGGAATTATGATTAGGATTATCTGGTACACGGGTGGGTTGGTTGACTAGTTGAGTGAGATTAAATGAGTCTGCAAATAGCTCACATTCAAGACCAGCAGCATCAGTCCTGGCTGAATGAGTGAGCCATTCAACATTATAGACATTAAAATCACCCAACACAGTGATTTCAGAAGAAGCATTTAAGTTGAGGACACTGAGTTGTGAGGACAGAGAATCAAAAAGACTTTGCTCTGGAGGAGTATTTGGGGAACGGTAGATGCAACATATGTATTTAAATTTACCAGCAGAAATTAATTTGTATATAGAATAATCAAAATAGGGACAATTGAAACTAGTAACCTCCTCCAGGGCAATTTCAGATTTTCCGAAGCAACCTTTAGGTCTGAAATTTTGGAGCAGTTGATAACCTGGAAAATTAAATCTAGACGTGTCAGATGTGGATGTTACTTGAGTCTCTGTCAAAAAAAGGAGAGTAGGGGATTCTGCTTGAAGAAATTGGTGTACAGAATTGATGTTAGAGTGAAGTCCCCTTATATTACTAAAGAATTTACTGATAAATATGTATTTGTTTTGTGACAATTATAGGTTTGATTCCCGAAGGGAAGTAGAGAAAACCTAATATTTAGTAGGGCCCGTAATCATTGACGACTTCGCCTATTAATAGTAATAGTCTCCATTCAACATCCTGCGCCAGCATTTTGAATAGCCCGCGCGAAAGTATCATGGAGTACTCGTCATAAGTGCACGCTTAATTCCCTTATGGGATCGTCATTTTGATCGGGTACCCTACAGAAAAAAAACTCTAAAAAAAGAAAAAAGAAAAAATAACTTAATATCTGTTATCATAATTATGACTTGCCATATGCGTGGATTTCTCGTGTTTCGCTTCCCCGACACCAGGCCCCCTAGCGGCCATCTTCATCCTTCACTGATATATCAAGAATACACTATGGAAATCAACAAATGGGAAGTGGGATGGTGGGAGGGCCCGAGTCGTCAATGATTACGGGGCCCTACTAAATATTAGGTTTGCTCTACTTCCCTTCGGAATCAAACCTATAATTTAATAGGGCCCCTTCACCATTGACGACTTCGCCTGAATATCAAGACTGGAGGCGGGACATTCGTAATATATCCTAACCTTAGGGAAGAAGAATCCGGATAACATTTTCTTAAGTTTTATTGTATGCAATACAACATAAAAAAGTTATAAAAGATTTGCAAGCAGTGCGTGGCATTAAGAAACTACTTGCTCATGGTCAGATCGTTGCAATCGATCGTATGGTATGCATGAAAATACGTGGACACGCTTGTGTTCCCTGCAGTGTCTCTGCAGTAGTTATTCGTTCCCTCCTTAAACTATTTGTACAGTAAATATATTTGTACACTTTGGTAAACAAAAAAAACATACATAGTTGCAACTATGCGATATATCTTCTTAGAATTAACACAATAAAATTAATACTGGACTGTAGAACCCGTCCTATCACAGCTCGTGATACATCACAATCTCCAAGGGTACAGAGGGGATATGGGCTATTCCGCACCCACCCCCCCTTTTAAAACAAAACAACTTATAATAGAACATTACCTACTGTACACGTTGCCGTAAAGCTACACAGGTACGCTTTGGTTTATCTAGAGCAACAGACAGGTAGCGTGTAAGGAGTGTATGATTGGAAGCCCAAAGTTGAGTCTTAGCAATGTCATCAATTGAAAAAATTTGCAGAAATCTGAGGGATACTGCCCATTTCCTGATATCGTGAGCCCTGCCTATCACGCCGGGATTGCTTTCCCTGATAACGTCGACAAGCAAGGAAGCTAACTTCCGTTTTGTTACACGCTTACCTGTTCCGTTTACCCATAAAGCACCTGGTTGGCGAGGTTGCGCAGCCCTCATAAACTTTGTGAGTGCTTGCACTGGACATAAAAGGTGATGAGTGAGGCCTCTCTTCAAGGCCGGGACGGAAAATTCAGAAAAAACATGGTCCGAATGTTCGTTCTTAGCAATAAAAGAGGGAGACGGCGCAATTTGAAGATGGTCGTGCAGTCTCCCAAACCTGAGACAGTTTGGTTTGTTGCTCATCGCCGCCAGCTCAGACACCCAGTTCCCGGTGGCAAGTGCCATGAGGAAAACAGCCTTTTCAAGAGTGAGTCAAAATCCGGCGCATTATTATACTTGCGCGATTGAAGCAATTCTAAGGCTTTATCAAGTGCCCAGGTGGGCATGAGCTGACGGGGAGGTGGACGTAGCTTGAAACATGCCCTCATAAAACCTTTCTCCTCCGCATGCGGTATGGAAAGGCCAGTGAGATCAAGGAAGGGGGTTCTAATGGCAGACAAATTATTTTTTAATGTTACGACTGAAAAATGTTTCTGCTCGAAAAGTATTTGTTGCTGTCTAAGTCTTTGAAAATTAATGCTCCCGAGGCAGTTGTTTGCCCTGACTCAATAATCCAGGTTGTAAAAGTTTTCCAATGGGATTGGAATTGTCTCCTGGTAGACGGAGTGTACTGGTTCATTAACTTATTAGTGACGCTCGGCCCAAATTGAGTTAACCATTTGGCATTGTAAATATCCATAAGGCAAAACTGAGCGAGGTCCGAAGGTTGCCAATCGTTTCCAAGTGGAAAGCGGAGACCGGGAGGGACACCGGGGTCCTGCACCACTGTTGCAATTGGTGGTACCATACCTGGGCCGGCCAAAGAGGTGCGATCAGTGCGACTCGGCCCCGGTAATCCCTCAGCTTGTGAATGACTTTGCACATTAACACAGAGTCTGGTGGAGGAAACAAATAGATAGAGGTCCACCTGTTCCAATCCACCAGTAATGCATCGGGTCCCCCCGCCGGGGTTACCCCATGACGTGTGAGAAAGAGTGGGAGTCTGTGGTTCTCTGTGGACGCAAACAAGTCCACTTGTGGACGGGCCGGCGTTGCAATCATCTTGTTGAAGATAGCCTGTTTGATTGTCCATTCTACTAGAGTGCTCCGCCGGCGAGAGAGAGCGTCTGCCCTGACGTTCGCCACGCCGGGGAGGTATGTGGCATGCAGGGAAATTCCAAGTGAGTCGGCTAGGGTAAACATTTGTTCTGAAACCCTCAGCAACTCTCGTGACCTCACTGAGCCTTGTCTCTGAATACAAAAACCTGCAGTTTGATTGTCCATTCGGAACGCTATTGATTTGTTTCTCAATGTCATGCCGTGAGTTTGGAGAAAAAAGAGGAGGACTAAAGACTCTTGCTAGTTGATATGTGAGTGGCTGTCTGACAACCAGATGCCCTGACCTTGGTGGCCCAGGCTTGACTGATACCCCCAACCTAGTGTCCCTGAGGCGTCTGTGTCTACCCACACCGAAGGAGGGAGAGAAACCCATGTCACGACAGAGTAGAGGACTTCCCGCTTGGTCCAGACCGAGAGTAAGTTGTGGAGTAATGGAGGAATTGGCCATAATTTCTTCTCCGGCAAGAGAGGGAACACTTTGTTGCCTTCCAGGATTAATCGTTTGGATTTCAAACGGCCCAACTTGACAGTTAATTGAACCCAGTTGATAGAACCGATCAGGGAATCCCACGTTTTCCTGGTCGTATCCAGACTGTGGAGAAAACGGAACAGTTTCTTGCGAAATCTGCTGCGGTTTTCCACACTCTGAGTAAGAGTCAGAGCGGCGGTGTCCCAGATCAGCCCTAAGCACTGAATAGTCCGTGCGGGGACAAGGTGAGACCTTGCCAATTTCACTTTGAACCCTAGGTTTTGTAAATGAGTTAACACTTGGTTTACATGGTCTTGAGATAATTCCAAAGAGTTTGCCACTACTAGCCAATCGTCCAGATACCAAAACACCTGTATGCCGCGAACTAACAGAGGTAAAAGAGCTTGCCGGACGAGTTTGGTAAAGATTCTCAGTGCTAGGTTCAACCCGAACGGCATCCTTTGAAAGACATAAGTCTCGTACCGGATCCTCAGAGCGAGGAATTTTTGGAACCGCTTGTTTATAGGGACATGCCAATAGGCATCTTAGAGATCGATCGAGCACATCCATCCTTGCGGAGGAAGTGCGAGTCTGAGGTGCTGAACAGTCAACATCCTGAAGGGTGAATTCTCTATAAAGGTGTTCAGGTGCGAGAGATCTAGAACTGGTCGCATCTGTACACAGTCCCTTTTTGGCACTAAGAAGTGTCTTGACATGAACACTGGTTGATTGGCATTGACCTGAATAAGGACCTATTTGGCAATCATTTCCTGCAGTAGGGTCTCCTCCTCCTGAGACACTTTGGTATATTCCCGCGGCTGACGCAGTCAAGGCCGCCGGCGCCACTGCCAGGTGATCCCTTTGCTCACTACCTTCCTGGCCCGGGTACGCTTGGGCCAGGCTGAGCGGAATGAACGGAACGAACCCAGGTGCAACCGGGGTTCGCCCTTCAAGGCAACTCTCCAATCTTGTGTCTTTGAGCTCGGCACTGGGATGTAGAGAGTATGAGTGGCTAGTTTTTTGGAGGGGGAGGTGGGTTGGTATCGGACGCCTGACTAGTTTTGGCTGATGCTGAGCCCTGAGTACCTTTGTAGGGGGCCTTACCCTTATACCCAGACTGTTTATGTTTGGGTTTGTGCTGATTACCTCCCTGCTGAGGAGGTGGTCTGGGGTCCCTTGGTGATTGTTTAGCTTGGGGCTGGTATGGTTTGTTACCACCCTTTGACTTATGAAAGGGCTTCTTAGCCGGGTCCTTCCTTGCTTGGAAGGTAACCTGCTTCCACCCACTCACCATATTAAACACTAGACTCCAAGTGTCAGAGTTAAGGAGGGTGGCAGTAAGTACCGGGGAGAGAGTTACCCGGCGACCTATGTCCGCCGGCAACTTCTTCACCAGATGGACTCTCAGATCTTGGCGGGCTCGAACCGCTTCTAAGATTGCAATTCTAATGTCCCCTAATGACTGAATGGAGTTTTGAAGCAAGAGTCTTCGAGACAGCTCAGTAGCTTTTCTAATTTGGGGGTCAGCTATGGCCGAGATCGTACGTGAAAGAGAGGCGGCTACTTGGTGACTCACCAAATATTGAGAGAACATCCGGTAGGCCTTATTTCGTAACTTAAAATCCCTCTCCAGGTGAGCAGCCGGGGGGAGGGAGGGGGGGGGGGGAGAAATAGGTTAATCAAGGGCATGCAAGGACACTTTGGGTGCCGCCAGAAATGTAAGTAAGTCCGATGACACTCCTTCAGCTTTGGCTACCGGCAAAGAAAAGTAAGTATGATTTTCCTGGGAATCTGATGAGAAGATTTTGAGGTAATAGTAGCAGCAAAAACCTGAGCTTCTAACTCCCAATCTACCCAAAGGCCTACTCCTACCTGCCCCATTTGCAGGACCGGAGTATAAGTGTGGTCAAGGACCGGAGTTGTAGCAACTCCGGCGTAAGAGCATTCAAGGCTTTGACATCGTTGATGCCATCAGCCTTAGACCAATCGGCAAATAGTCGTGCAGATGCGGCGGGAGGAATGGGCGGCGCAGCTGAATACACAAAATAAGACGGGTTGTACGAACTTGGTACACCCTTAATCAGTACATCCAATACCCTCCCTGCCTCGTCTTTAGCCCTAAATTTACGGGTTTTATTGATCTCAATGGACCACTCGCCGGGAACTGGGGGGTCCCCTGACACCGAAGGTTGAGCTAAAAGGGGATTCTCTGGTAACACAGGTACCCAAGAGCAGTCAGCACCATAGAGGAGGGGCATGGGGCCCTTCCTCAGAGGTGCCTTATCTAAGGGAGGTGGAGGGACATCAGCAACAACCCTCAGGGTGGACATAGCTTGCGTCGCCGGCACTGTAGTGCCTGGAGACGAGGCTACCACCGGAGTTGGACACAAAGGAATGAATTCAGGAGGATTTAGGGGTCTGACAACAGAAGTGCTAGGGGGCGCAGTCGAGATATTGACCGGGGGATCCGAAGAGGCAGGGGTTTGATAATGTTGCATAACTTTATGCAATAACTCACTTATCTGATCCAAAGTCATCCATTTACTATGAGAGTCTTTAGATGAGTGGGAACTAGCTTCAGAATCATTACCTGGGAGAGACTGAGGAGCCGGGGAGAACACACCATCCGCCGGCTCCTCACTCTGCTCCTTCTTGTCTCTCTACTTCATTATCCGCCGGGGGCCATGGCAAATCTGGCACCGATGATGGTAACATCTCTATATTACCGTCCTCAGTTTTTTCAGGAATGACGTTACAAAGAGAGGGTTCAGACTGACGCCAATAACCCCCTGCCACCACGGGCTGGGAGTCTTGAGTCACTTGAGAGCTGAAATGGGACCCCTGTACTGGTCGGCTAGAACCCTACTTGGTCCTGTCGACCTAACACTACGGGGAACAAAATTAAATTTTGGAATAGCAAAAGTAACATTAGGAGGCACACTCAATGATTGTTCATGACTAGGTGTAGATTCCAATATATCCGATCCTATTTCCGACTCCCCCGAATCACGTAGAGGCGTGTCTGAGGGGGGGCGGGGGGGGGTAGGATGCGACGGCTGAGGAGTGTCCTGCCGGCTGCTCGTCGTGTCCTCATAGTTCTCTCTCCTGCATTTGTGAGACCGGGAAGAGTCCGAGGTAGAGTGGCGAGAATGTTTGTGAGGAGACTTCGACCTCGACCTCGATTTCCGCCGTGGGGAGGGCGAGCGCCTCCTCTTGGTACGGTCAGAGGGGGGAACCTCGGTGACTTCGGTCTCACTGCTACTACTCACTACCTCTTTGCTGAGGGCTTTCAATTTGACTTTGGGTCGGACAGATTTGGAGGAACCGGGTTTAACCAGTGATGACTTAATAATGAGATTCTCCAATAGAACTTCATCATAGCAGCGAAGTGCCTTATGGGCCGTGTCCTTTGCATAAAAATTAAATGTGGCTTTAATCTTGTGTAATGCTGCCAGGCACGATAAGTCTTTCTTAGCCACTAAGGCGGTTTTTAACTCAGAGTTAATAAAGCATCGTTTAGATAACCACAAGCCTCTAGAACGATCTAAACACTTTACACACTTTATGCATAGTTTGTGAGCAAAAATGGGAAAAAGGGAGCAGGTAGGAGTAACGCATAGTTCAAATCTAGGCATGGTGCCTTAACCTAAGAAGTGCGCATGGGGGGTATGAGACACCACACTCCTGTGCTGACGTATTTGAGCTGTTCCCATCACTAACATCATTATTTTACCATAAATAGCATTATTACTTATCCATATGCGCCTATTATAGGTTGATTATAAAGGTATTAACCTGTTACAACAATAAAACAAATGGAAACAGTGTTTGGATGGTCAAAATCGGCGATACAGGCCGGGAGTTACATAATGTATGGCTGAGGCAACCTCCCTGCCCTCCTCCTCTCCCTTTGTCTGGAGAGACACTGTTTCGCAATAGTCTCTCTCTCGCTCTTTCCCACGCTTGGTAACAGTGATGACAACGCCCTGCTACCAACTCGCTAATGTTAGCACGAAAATAGACCACAGAATAAAGGAATAACAGGGAAAATAGGTGATAACTGAAGGAGGGGAGGAAAGTGGGGATGGAGGGGAGGTGGAGGAGTGATATTTGGCATGGCCCAGGGGCAAAAAAAAAAAAATTTTTTTTTTTTTTTTGACGTTTTAAATGGATTCTGTTTTTTTCCCTTACTCTTAACCCTTAAAGAGCGGCTTGCAACATAAGTCGAGTTGAAAAAACTGGCAAAAAACGGGTGAAAAAAGGGTTGAAATCGAGTGAAAATGGGTGGGATAGTAATGATCCATACGTCCGACATCTGTGGCCTCCCGGCCCACACTAACTCCAGTTCCCCCACCGCGCGTGAGGATGACAGTGTAACCAATAGTTCGCTAAAAGTGAGCAAGGTAGCAAAATCAGCTAAACTTCCATCTTCGAGGTAACACTGTCAGTGCTCCACGAGTGCTACGTAGCTGTATGTGGCGTCATTGTGTAGCGATTTCCACCTAGTTTTCGGCGCAATACAGTTCCTTTCATACTGATGGTTGATATAGCAGTCAGAACGGCCCGGAAAGGCCCAAAACGGCCACAGAGCACCCGCTAGAGGAGGGTTAAGAGTCTTCCCGCAGTCCGCTGGGGGAACTCTTAAGAGTCTCCCGGCAGTTCCCGGGTTAATGAGAGGTTCCCCCCCCCCACCGCCGGGATCAGTTGTCAACTCCGCCGGAGAAGCAGTCTCTGGGGCCTGGAAAAAAATTCCAGGAATCAATGCTCATAAGGATAACCTGTGAGGTATAAAACATCCTAACCCGAATCCGCCGGAAAATTAGCTATAGTGTACCACTACTCTAACCTTCCGCCGGATCCGTCTAGCTGACTTTCAACTACTTACCTGTGACGAGAGCCACAGGTCCCTTGACCTTTTGTCTGATCATAAATGAGAAAGTTTGCAAAACTAATAGTATCACTTCTTGTACACTCGACTCGTGGCGCCGAAGGCGATAAAGTCTCAACATGTCACTGGGTCAGTCAGGGTGAGTTAACTCGGCGGGCCGAGTTTGTAGCCCCGCTAGGAATGCAATTCCGCCGGGAGAGAGTGGTTCAGCCAAACCACGCCGGGATCTTCTGAATGTTCCTACCCGTTAGAGACGGATAACCTGGACCCACCGCACGGGGCCGCCGGAACAGACAAAAACTACCGGGAAATGGGGTTGGCACATCCCCATTAACCGAAGTCCCACACATACACAGTAATATAATGACATATAGGGATGTCTCCCTTACCCCAAAAGAACATGCCCTCATGCATGAACGTATAATAGGGGGTACATAGGCATAACATAATGACAGAGAATTTAGAAACCTAAATTACCTGAAGCCTACGCCGGAGACCCCTAACTAGGCTGACCACGAGGTACGAAGAACATCCTGGCAGACGACGCTCCGACACCCGGGAGCCACACACTGATGAGGGAGGCCCACCCAAGGGGCCCAAGCAAAACACGAACCCTGGAAGGTGGAGCACCACGTGCAGACACCCTTAACCCTTATTTAGCGGCGAGCAACATAAGTCGAGTTAAATAAAGCTGGACTATGTGGCGGCGCTCGACATAACTCGAGTGGCAATTTCAGCACGTAATGTGGCTGAGAGAGAGAGACAAGTGGTGGCAGGAGACTAGCGAGCGTATGACTGCTCCAGACCACCGCGGCGAACCTACTGACACAAATCTCAGCTCCCTCCTCCCTCTCTCACTCGCTACATACTCAATTATGTACTGAAAGTACCGAATTACCTGCTTTTTGCACTCGCGTTGCACGGTTATTGCAAGAAAACTATCCATCATACAAGGATCGTTATGGTGTCATTCGAAAGCTCTGTTTATGCCCTTTCAGGGATAGGTACTTGTTTTACGTTCTGGGTCTTATTTAGGCATGAAAATGATCACGTAAACAGCCCTATTTTGGCTAAAAACACCCCGCTGTGCGGTACACATAAATAAACCACATAGGCCGCTCGTAAGGTGTTAAACCAGAGCTTTTGCTGATATCTGAAGAATATGGCATGTACTTTCCTCAATATTGACAGTCTGTATCATGCCTTGTAGAGTGGTAGCCTCCTAGCTAAGTAAACACAACTGCTAAAGGCGTATCACAACAATAACACATGGTACGACGATCCGGGACCCGTAGACGCCTGTGACAATGGTACCCTATTTTAACACACACTTCCTGCTGACATACCAATCTGGCAGCCGTGCTAGCTAATCTAAACCTTGTTACTACAACACAGATGTATACAAATGAGTAAGGACTCACTAGAAGCTCTGCGAACTTCGAATGAAGCGGACACGGCGCGAGCCCTGTTGATCGTAAGGCCGCGGAAGTAGGAAGGACGAAGATGGCCGCTAGGGGGCCTGGTGTCGGGGAAGTGAAACACGAGAAATCCACGCATATGGCAAGTCATATGATAACAGATATTAAGTTATTTTTTATTTTTTATTTTTTACAGAATTTTTTTCTGTAGGGTACCCGGTCAAAATGATGATCCCATAAGGGAATTAAGCGTGCACTTATGACGAGTACTCCATGATACTTCCGCGCGGGCTATTAAAAATGCTGGCGCAGATGTTGAATGGAGACTATTACTATTAATAGGCGAAGTCGTCAATGATGAAGGGGCCCTATTAAATAAAGATTTTTGAATTGAATTGAATTGAATATCAAAAGACAGTGGTTTGGTCCATGGGTTGTATTTTGTACACCCGAAACGTAGATTGAAGAAAAAAGTTTGTCAATAACACGTTCACAAGCTTCGAGGCCCGCTCATAATTAACGAAGTGGGGACAAGTGCTAGGGGAGAAAATCAGCAGAGGAGGGATGGAGACGGAAAAATTATAGAGGAACGAGTTACGAGGGGGGAAAATTAAATTGATGTTTGTATTTAATTTAGAGAGCATCCAGAAGTGCTTATGGAGATGTGGCATATATTGTAAAAAAAGGGATGAGAGGTTTATACATGTGGTAGAGAGAGAGAGAGAGAGAGAGGGAGAGCATATATCGTAAACAGAGAGATGAGAGGAATGGGTATGTGGGGTAAGGGAAGTAAATAGAGGTAAACATAATGAAAGGGAAAATACAAAAGAGGGCATTTGAAATTAACCCTTTGCGTACGGTGACGTCAGTAAAAGACAGAGAGAGATAGAGAGATGTAAACCAAGGGGTAAGGGAGGGAGGGAGGATCAGCCAGCACGGTATATCTCTCACTGATGATGGTAGTGTTTACCCAGACTTACATTACCCCAAACCAACAATCAAAACCCCACCTTTATTAATGGAGAGACAGAGAAAGAGAGACAGTGACCAAGGATGAAAGAGAGATATATAAACGGAGATAAAGAGATAGAACCACAGAGGGATGAGGGAGGCATAGAGGGAAGAGGGATAGACAGAAAAAGAGACAGGGATGAGGGAGAGACAAGAGGGTAAGGAAGAGACAGAGATACCTAGGGTAAGGGGGTAAGGGAAGGAAGGAGGGTCATCCAGCACGGTATCTCTCTTACAAATTATGGTAGTGTTTATCCAGACTTACATTACCCCAACACAATAATCAAAACCCCTTGTATTGATAGAGAGACAGAGAGAGGGACAGTTACCAAGGATGAAGGAGACACAGACATAGACAGACAGACAGAGATAATAAGTGAAAGTAAGGGCAGAAACCAAGGGGTATGAAGGAGTAAGGGGGAGAGAGAGAGATAAGACAGAGATGGACGATGGAGAGACAAGATGGTAAGGGAGAGAAAGAGACTGAGAGACTAAGAGGGTGGGGGTAAGGGAGGGAGGGAGGGTCAGCCAGCACGGTATATCTCACTGATGATGGTAGTGTTTACCTAGACTTATATTATCCCAACCCAACAATCCCACAAGCCCCACTCTCTTTTGTGGGGCTTCATTGGCACGGTGTTAATGCTGGGGGAGGCCCACTTACTGCATGATATCTGGCCGGGGGAGAGGGAGAGAGGACAAGGAGGAAGGGAGGACAGAGAGGGAGGGGGGTCTAGATGATAGGGGAAAGGAATAGGGTGGTAATGCTGTGGGAGGTCCACTTACTGCATGATAACTGGCGGGGGGGGGGGGGGGGGGGGTAGGAGGGAGGGGGAGAGGACAGGGGTGGGGGGAGTAGAAGATACAGGAGAGGGTTTTTGTTTTTTCTATATTCCAATTACTCCCTCTCGGGCATAGGCTGAGAGCCTGTGCATTCTATAGCTGAACACGGTGAAGCCTATGAATTCTCGTTCCAGTCTAGGGAGTGAGACATGTGAAGCACCCATTCCAGGCTAGAAGTAGCCTCATCTCTGAAGCTGCTTTGCCTCTGTGCTGCACTGTCTATCCCCCTAGACTCTGACTCTCTCTCCAAGAATGCCACCTATTGAAAAATCAACTCACTAGGCATTACTCCCCTAAAGGATATTTTGAATATTGGAATATTCATACACTGTTATTTAATCAGGGAACAATGAGGGTGGCAATGCTGGGGGAGGGCCACTTACTGTATGATAACTGGCTGGGGGAGAGGGGGGAGGGATGGTGGGAGGGAGGGATTTGGAGGGGGAGGAGAGAGGGAAGATAGAGGATATTAATAGGGTGGTAATGCTGGGGTAGGCCCACTTACTGTATGATAACTGGCTGGGGGAGGGAGGGGGAGGAGAGAGGGAAGATAGAGGATACTAATAGGGTGGTAATGCTGGGGCAGGGCCAATAACTGCATTATAACTGGCTGGGGGAGAGGGAGGGGAGGGGGTATAGAGGGGAGGATAGGGTAAAGGATGGTTGATACTTGGGAGAGGGGAGAAGAGGGAGAGGAAAGGGAAGAGGGAAAGGAGGGAGGAAGACAGAAATAAGGTAAATAAATAGGGTATAAATGGGAGGAGGGAGATGGAGAAGGGGAGGGAAGGGAGGGAGTTAGAGAGAAGATGTGGTAAAGGAAGAGGGTGCTAAAGAAGGGAGGTGGGATCACTTTCTACTTGATATAACTACTAGGGGGAGAGTGGGAGGAAAGGGGAGAGAGAGAGAGTGAGGGAGGGAGAGGGGAGGGGAAGACATAGGTTGGGGTAGGAAGATAGGGTTAAGGACAAGGGTGATGATTAAAGGAGGAGGGTCATTTACTGCATGGGGAGAGAGATAGAAAAGTGAGGAGAGAGAGAGAGAGAGAGAGAGAGAGGGGAGGGAAAGAGTGATAAGGAGAGGAGGAGGGTCACTTACTGCATGGTAACTGGCAGGGGGAGAGATGGAGGAATGGAGGAATGGAAGAGAGGGAGGGGAGGAAGAGGCAGGGGAAGGAGAGAGAAGAGAGGAAGGGGAGAGGGGGAGAGAAAGAAAGTGATAATACAAGGGAAGGGGGAACTTACTGAATGATAACTGGCAGGGGGGAGAGATGGAGGAGTGGAGAGGAAGAAAGGGAGGGGGGAGAGGGAAAAGGGTGAGGGGAAAGAGAGTGATAATGCAAGGGGAGAGAGAGTGGGGGCTGCAGAGAGGAAAGGGGGGGAGAACAGGGAGAAAGGGAGAAGGAAAACAACGGTCATTTACTATAGAGACAGAGGAGGAAGAGATATAAGAAGAAAAAGGGAGAGGGAAGGAATGAAGAGTGGGAGAAGGCGATGCAGATGAGAGCCAGCTAAAGAGGGCATGGAAAAAAAGTATATACTGCTTTCACAAGTTCTTCTGAAATGTAACAAATATCAGGAGCATCTGACCCCTCAGCCTAGCCATACCCTCCCTTACCTCAGCAAGGGAGTAGAGGGTGTGCGTGTGTGTGTGTGTGTGTGTGTTTTGTCTATGTATGGAGAGAAAAGGCAAAGCAGCCTGTAACAAACCCCCCCCCCCTCCCCTTCCCCCCCGAGTTGAAAGAGTGAAAGAGAGTCAAATTCAAGGTTTGTTAGATTAAAACTGTCTGGACAAACGGAACTTGAAACAGTTTAAATCATGAGGGGAAGACAGCTTGAGGGAGAGTTCCAGTGCTGGTTAGTGGATCAGGAACCGATGACTGTTTATTTAGTGGTTACATCTGATACAGTCGCCCAAATAAGTGAAGTCGTGGCACCAAGAATATTTCGGTCAATAATTGGCATCAGCACTATCTAAGCATTAATTCATCGTTTTGAGTAAGATATACAAACATGTTTCTTTCTTTACACACCCTATTCAACATCTGACATACATTAATACAGCACACAGCGAGCAAAACGTAATGACAGCGGAGACACGACTGATATGGCCAAATGTACCATCTACCATTCTAACTGAGTTAACCTGAGGGACAGACTTAGAACAGAGCTTCGTCAGGTCTCAGTAAGCAGGCCGAAGGTCATTTGCAGAAAAATGGCCCTTAACATCAACAACACTTATACACACACAACTTGTACAATATAGAAATGACGTTTACTGAAAGAGGAATTAGATGGGGAACAACAGGCCTTCAGAGCGAGGAACTAGATGGGGAACAACAGGCCTTCAGAGCGAGGAACTAGATGGGGAACAACAGGCCTTCAGAGCGAGGAACTAGATGGGGAACAACAGGCCTTCAGAGCGAGGAACTAGATGGGGAACAACAGGTCTTCAGAGCGAGGAACTAGATGGGGAACAACAGGCCTTCAGAGCGAGGAACTAGATGGGGAACAACAGGCCTTCAGAGCGAGGAACTACAATAGCCCACCTAATAAAAGCCAACCTGGGTAAAGCGGGGAGGACGGACCGTGATATTATGGAATATTTATTGTGAGAGTTCTGTAAACATAAACTTGACTGTGGCAGATGGAGAGTGGGCGGAGGTCGGGAGGTGAGCGGTTGTGAGTGCTTGGTGGGGATAAATATTACACGGAGAGCCAGCGCTGAGTTTAGGGGGGCTTATCCTACCTTTCTATTGTATTTTTTTATATTACTAGCCTCTATGCATATGTTTAGTTTGCTCCCAGCTAGACCTTTATCAAGATTAAACAAAGAAACACCGAAAGATCCCCCTTCGAGATAAATTTCTACATTTTTCGGTAGAAAAATGTGAAGGCCGAAGGCCGGGTTTCTACTAAATTACAGACTAGCTATTGCTCGCCAGGAAAACATCAACACCTAAAACAACCGCTAATCATTGAACGGTGAAGCCTATGAGGTCTCGCTCCAGTCAAGGGAGTGAGACATGTGAAGCACTTTTAGCTGCAACCAGCCCCTGCCATCTTGCCTTCGCAGGATGCATGGGGCTTAGTTGCCCACTCACGGCCCGAAGCGGCCCCATCTCTGAAGCTGCCTCGCTCCACTGCTTCACTGTCTCTTCTCCTAGACTCGGACCCTCACTCTCAGAATGCCACTATTGAGGAATGAACTCACTAGGCATTGTCCCCCTGTAGCATATATTGAATATGGGAATATTTATACAGTGCTATTTAATCGGGGAACAATGAGGGTATTTATTTGGCGTTTTGATGGTCTTTGTGGTAATGCACTGATACTAGGTACAGCACAAATTCCATCCCAATAATATCTTCCAATTGACATATCGGGATTCGAACCCAGGTTCATTGGATTACCAGTCCAGTGGCAAGACAACTCCATCACACCTCCCCCCTAGAATTGGTTTGTCTGGACTCCTTTCTCCCTCGTGCTTAGCTCTATTAATTTTGAGATTTTAAGACGTTCGGCCCATTAGTTTGGCGATTTTAACACTCCATTTCGTTGTCAACTTTAAGATCTTTCTTATCATTTAGGTGTCGATTTATTCCTGGCGAGCGACAACGAGCCTGAATTTTAAGAGTAACCAGCCTTTGGCTGGGACATTGTTCTACCGAAAAATGTACAAATTTATCTTGAAAGAAGGTCTTGGAGGTGTTTTTCTAAGCTTGATGGAGGTCTAAGGAGGAAACTAAAAATATGTTAAAAATATACAGTAGCCTATATACATGAGGAAAAACATTTGTCCATCCTCCCTCAAATAAACTGGCACGGGTTGTCCTTCTCACGGGGGATAAGTCAAAATACCACCCCTGAAGAGGTAAGGGGTTGTGTGTGCTGGGTGGGGATATACATTACAAAGAGGTAAGGGGTTGTGTGTGCTGGGTGGGGATATACATTACAAAGAGGTGAGAGGTTGTGTGTGCTGGGTGGGGATATACATTACAAAGAGGTGAGAGGTTGTGTGTGCTGGGTGGGGATATACATTACAAAGAGGTGAGGGGTTGTGTGTGCTGGGTGGGGATATACATTACAAAGAGGTGAGGGGTTGTGTGTGCTGGGTGGGGATATACATTACAAAGAGGTGAGGGGTTGTGTGTGCTGGGTGGGGATATACATTACAAAGAGGTGAGGGGTTGTGTGTGCTGGGTGGGGATATACATTACAAAGAGGTGAGGGGTTGTGTGTGCTGGGTGGGGATATACATTACAAAGAGGTGAGGGTTGTGTGTGCGGGGTGGGGATATACATTACAAAGAGGTGAGGGGTTGTGTGTGCTGGGTGGGGATATACATTACAAAGAGGTGAGGGGTTGTGTGTGCTGGGTGGGGATATATATTACAAAGAGGTGAGGGGTTGTGTGTGCTGGGTGGGAATATACATTACAAAGAGGTGAGGGGTTGTGTGTGCTGGGTGGGGATATACAATACAAAGAGGTGAGGGGTTGTGTGTGCTGGGTGGGGATATACAATACAAAGAGGTGAGGGGTTGTGTGTGCTGGGTTGGGATATACAATACAAAGAGGTGAGGGGTTGTGTGTGCTGGGTGGGGATATACATTACAAAGAGGTGAGGGGTTGTGTGTGCTGGGTGGGGATATACATTACAAAGAGGTGAGAGGTTGTGTGTGCTGGGTGGGGATATACATTACAAAGAGGTGATGGGTTGTGTGTGCTGGGTGGGGATATACATTACAAAGAGGTGAGGGGTTGTGTGTGCTGGGTGGGGATATACATTACAAAGAGGTGAGGGGTTGTGTGTGCTGGGTGGGGATATACAATACAAAGAGCCAGCGGTGAGTGAAGCTATCCCAGGGAGAAGGATGGTCCAGAACATTCAGATGAGCCACTATACTCCATTCAATACAGGTAGGCCAGAAATCATTACCCCTAACCTCTGTAACTCAAAATGGGCTAGAACAAAATTAATGAACTTTACATTTCCACACCAATTCCCTGGCTGACTATTCCCTAATGGTAGAAATATTAGCTCGATTACTTTAGTCGTTTTTGAGTTATAGAGGTTTATGTTCAAGAGTTTTGGCACACTTAAGCCGGTATCACACGAAAGTTTTTATAGTCAACATTCGATGATAAATATTGTTCAGGCAACATTTCTGGAATATTTTACACTGGTATCGGAAACTAGACTGATGATAGATGAATTTAGGTGACCGAAATATTTTAAATGACCTCATAAGCTGCCAGACCAGTGTTGAGGATAAATGTTGAGAGGGAAAAAGTGCTCGTGTGATATCGGCTTTACTTGGAACAGAGTATACCAGAGGCCGGGTGCTTTGCTCTCCTTTATCTATCTATATATCTATTGCCGGACGCCTTACTCCCCTTACGAGGGTGGCCATACACAGAATGCCCCCAAGCTGACCTATTCTCTGTGAGAGGGATAACTCGAGCCAGTTTAGTGAAGGACTTACAGGATTGGCCACTCAATTTGGGATCCGTCCGACTCCGAGGCCCTCTGTGTATCTTGTTAGCACTATTTTTCTACAGTGGTGTTCGGCTAATCCATCCACTAACCTTCATTTCCCTTAGGTAAGCAGTACGGATTTGTATCAGGTTTACTCCCCTAGACAGGTTGCCAACCAAGGCTGACGAGTCCCATTTACCCGGATTTGTATAAGGTTGTCTCCCCTAGATGAGTTGCCGACCAAGGCTAACGAGTCCCATCCACTCCTTTATGAGGGTGGCCATACACATAATGCCCCCAGCGGACTTATCCCTTATGAGGACAACCCGTGCCAGTTTATGGAGAGATGGGGCGCTTTTCTGGTCGCCCATCTTCATGTTTAGCCCCATTATTTTTCAGATTTTAAGACATTCGGTCCATTAGTTTGGCGATTTTAAGACCTTTCGCCCCATTTCTTTGTCAATATTAAGTCTTTTCGTGTCATTTAGTTGTAATTTTTTTCCTGGCGAGAGCAACCACCTTCGGCCGGGAAATTTTTCTATAAATTTTGTTTTACAATTTTATCTTGAAGGAGCGTCGTGGGAGGGTGTTTTTATAAGCTTGATGGAGGTCTAAGGAGGAAACTAATATTAATTAACAATACAAAGATATATAAATGAGCAAATAAATACGCCCATCCCACCTTAAGGACTTACAGGATTAACTACTCAATTTAGGGGCCATCGAACTCCGAGGCCTTCTATATATCTGTTTAGCACTATTATTCTACAGTGGTGTGCGGTTAGTCCATCCACCAACCTGCTTGACCCTTAGGTAAGCAGTGCAGATTTGTATAAGGCTTACTCCCCTAGACAGGTTACCGACCAAGGCTGACAAGTCTCATCCACCCAGATTTGTTTAAGGTTGTTTCCCTTAGAGGGGTTGCCGACCAAGGCTAATTAGTCCTATCCAGGTCGTTTTTGCCACCATAATATATTATATTCTGTTTCTTTCAGTTCTCCAATAATTTGTATAAAATAAAAACAGTGTATGAAAGATTTTTAGGCAACAATTGAATTATCTGGCATGCACTGAATGATCTCCTTATATATATTAAAAGGAAAGCCAACTGATGAAAAAAGGCTCCTACCTTCATGACTTCAAATAAATGTGCCTCTATTAGTTTAATGCAAAAATCCACCGAAGCCACACGAAATAAAGAGTGAATATTGATGATATATTCATAATTCATATCTTTCCCTCATCCTATGACTTAAACTGCTTCAAACTCCGTGTTTCCGGACATTTTGACTCTAACATACCTTGAATGTGGCTGTCTGACTCTCTTTCAACTTTGAGGGAGACACTTGTTTCAGGCACCTTTGCTTTTTGTCTCCTTCAAACACAGAAACAAAATTATATTCTGTAGTTTCTTTTACTTATAACTAGACAGATAACCAGAGTATACATTATTTATAATGGTAAATACTATCTCAATTAACCCTCTGACTTCCATTCCCCCCCTAATCTTAATAAAATGATCTAGTAACAACCAGAAAACATAAATGAAATGCGTAATCGGACGTTGAAAGGGTTAACAGGAATATCCACCTAAGCCACACGAAATTATGGGTGAACATAGAAAATTTATATTATGTATTTCCTCTTACGTATAACTAGACAGATAACCAGAGTAGTAATGATGGAGGTGGAACACGACTTTTGACCATGCTGGTACCAGGTCAGGTCAGGTGAAGGTATAGAGGGATTAGCCTTTACAACGGCACCTCGTACCTACATTTCGAATAGTGTTGAGAGGGGAGAATGGGTGTTAGAGAGAGAGGAAGTTATTGGAGAGGCTTTTTTGTGTGTGTTATTAGTCTGTATACGTCGTCGAGGTGTCCCCCGACTGAGTGCAAGCATGTGAGACACACTAGAACGTACTACCACACCCACTACAGTATACATGTCCGCCTTGGTTGGGATCAAACTCTGGTCAAGCAGATTTACTCGTGAGCATGTTATCCACTCGGCCGCCTGTGGTTTCAAGGCACCGTTTACCTCATACAATATATCCGACACTTGGTTTTACCACCGAGATAACAGCCAGAAAGATCAATACATACGTAATGAAGCTGGTAATTGGTCTATGAGGTTATCTTGAGGGCTCTGGGTCACCTTTCTATACCTCCTCCTCCTCCCCCAACAATAATCAGATCGTTAGGCCAAATTGCACACGGAAAATAGTAGTGATAATTTGGGTTCTCCTTTACCTTGTAGCGAGCCGATATTCAGACCCGCTCTCTTATCTCTCCGGCCTGCAACTTAGACATGGAAAAAGGGCTTGGCTTTAATAACAAGGGGAAATACTCAGGTGGCTTGGCTTTAACCCTAATACCGAACCCAGGCGGCTTAAGTATTGTAATTTGTCAACCTTCAAACATAAGCATTCGTCAGCTTGACATTGAAACCCTTGCAGAGAAACGAACTCAAGAGGATCTGACGCCTCCCTGACTACCCAGAGATGGTGCATCCCACAAGCGTGCTCAGTAGAGTACATATCTCTGCCATACATGTAAACAAGAGCAAGTATCATCTACATTCGTCAAAACTGTTTTGAGCTGTAATATTGTGCCAAGTAGTGTCGACTTTGATGAGCTGTTTGATCCTCAGCAAGTCCACGGTTCATTTGACCCATAACCGATAATTGTAAAACCGAACAGTTGCATTAGTCCCATTGTAATTAGTTGACTGAACAATTGTGTATGATATCGCTTTGGTCCGTGGTTGCATTGGTCGAGTCCAAAATGGCCCAAACGATCGAACATAGTGGGCCGCTTTTGCCCACGGCCATTTTGGTACACAGTGGTCGACCAAAAATGTATCATGGTAATTTTTTGAGGTGATAAATTCGGGTTGGTCATTGAATACTGGTCATAATGTAATTGTTCCTCATTCTGTTACCAAATATATAATTCTGAGTTTCAGATAACCCGTACATCAGATTTGAGAAATTCTGCATACAAACTGATGCACAGACACAAACGGATAGGCAGCAACGATTACATAATCTTCTCAAGCTTCGGTTGGTGGGAATAATTAAGTATTCCATCAGAAGACTCTCTATACTGTATCCTTTTAGATATGCTAAGTTCAGATATACAGTATATATATATATATATATATATACTGACTTGAACAAAGCATATTGATAGACAAACATTATATTCACATAGCTGATAGAAACAGGCAAAACAAAAACATGTAAATAAATAAAACATAAATAAAGCAAATGGAGACATAATTACAGGCACATGGAATATGCACAATATAATGCACAACACACAGACACAGACAGACACACACACACACACACACACACACACACACACACACACACACACACACACACACACACACACACACACACTAACACAACTCACTAAAACCAAGCTACCCACCCACACGAAATGAGAACAATCATTTCTGGCCAAACCAACCAGGCGAAAAACCCCGTTGAAAAATAAGCCAAAGTAACGATTGCGACCCCAACGTTTTTCTTAATTGAGTTGCAAAGCGCAGGAAAAGGCAACGGAGCATGCATGGCCAACGGTCGGTAATTGTTGATGTTGCAAGGGAGTGAGGGAGGGAGGGGAAGAGGTGGGGGAATGAGTGTGTGTGGGTGGATGGGAGGAAGGATGAGAAGTGGGTGGTGGGTGGGGGAGGGGGAGAATGTGGGTGTGGGAGGGAAGGAAAGTGGGTGTGGGAGGGAAGGAGGAGGCGGAGGTGGAATACTGATAACAAATAATACGGAATAATAGATTACAAGAATTTGAAGAATACCAAAACAGAGGAGATGTACAGAGAGAGAGAGAGAGAGAGAGAGAGAGAGAGAGAGAGAGAGAGAGAGAATGTATTGATTAAACACAAACCCATTAATAGCTGTAGAACATTGTTACGATCAATAATACGATTTATGCAGTTTAGGAAGGGTCTCTAGGAATCTAAGGGATCAAACCAAACTATATTATGCCTCTGACTCCCACAGATCCTTCCTAAGCTTAACAAACTCGTCTAATGATAGCCAGAATAGACTGCTAAAACGTGTCATAATCTCTAAAGGGCTAAATACTGTGCGAAAATATATGACTTCATATTCGAGTACCAATTAATGTTAGTTTAAATTTAATAGTCTGTATTGTCATACACTGTATACAAATATATTTGCATTATGTAGGTTTATAATTACAATAATACAGTTAGTCCGTGACATGTATGCAATATGGCAAACTATAATACATTAATTAGTCAACAAACTAATAAGAGATGTGGATGGGTACTTACAAATTAACAAACACCGACCAACCAACTTTCATCTAAATCCGCCCCTTAATATGTATACATCCTGCTTACTAACAGACACAGAGCCGGTCAATTAAGCAAGTACAGAGAGACGTGCACATAATCTCCCCAATACTTTGCTGTGGAGGAGATAATTGTACCTAGATGGGCGTCTGAACCAAGGTGAGGTGCATGTGGAGGGGAAAGGTCAAGCAATACCTGCCAATCCAAACCATCAACAGGTATAAACAGATGATGTCTGTATTAGAAGTGAGGCGCGGGAGGATTAGAGGAGGAAGGGAACATGCATCATATGGAGTGAAGGAAATATTTTGCCATTTTCAAGCAATATATTTTAGTTTGTCACCTAGGCAAACAGAAGCACTGTCTCACCTATGCGATGCCGTCTTGTGACCTACTGCGATCCTTGATTTTTTAACGGTTAGCAGTCTGACTGCAGGTTTGGTCAGCGACAAAAACAGGATTTCCCTGATGATCTTGTGGGACTCGCAGGAGGTCATGCCAGGCTGCTATAGTTTTGAGTACACACAAAATTTGTGCAGCGGGTCTCAGTCCTCTACGATATTGTATTTCTATTGCAACAAACTACCCGATTAATGTAGCTCACGCCTATATGGTTGCAACAACTGCCCGATAATTCAAACGCGGTGAACCCCCGGGCGCTTGTTGCACAATGTTCCGTGGTCGTTGCGACCACATGGAGTGGCGTGATGCGACCATCCAGGCACTAGTTGCGACTTTGGTTAAAGTGCTTATCAGCCAGGTCGCCATAGGTTGCGGGTTACTGCAACCAAAGGGATGCCTGGAGCTGCGTTCTCATTGCAACATGCCCCTGCACGATACTGCGATGGTCGCAAGGTGGCATTGCAACATACACGTCGCAGGTGATATGTCAGTGACTCAGTTGCAACATCCCACGTTCACTATGCAACGGCCTGAGGAATGTCGCAACCAGCAAGTACTTGTGTCGCATTGGCGTCAGAGTATGGTGCAAGGCAGCCACATCTGCAACGCAAGAGTGTCGGGGTGTGTCATAAGGGGCGCATCGTATGTCGCAAAACCATAAAAACGTTAACATTTAAATGTTGTGTTGGTCGCAACAAGGTCTTCGCATATTGCAACTAGGTCGCAACTAATTTTTAATTTACAGGCAGCCAACAACCTGAGAACCATGCGACACACTCCGCCCGACTTGCGACATTAATTGGTCACCACAAGTCGCATCATTTTCGGCCCAACTAAGTATAATTTTATGGTCACGGAAGAGCGCAGCAGCACATCGCAAATGTAGGATGTGGGGCTTATAGTTTAGGTCGTTGCACACTGACACGACAGCCCCTTCAAGACTGGCACGAACACCCCACGACACATACAAATCCTGTGTCTTGCCGAATTTACTATAGATCGCGGCGAAAATGGCTGGCATCGTATCTCTACCAGATTTCTTCCGCACGACTTGATAAGACTCTAGCGATGCAGATACGGTGGAGAAACAAATGCTACGAAGAAGATAGGAAAAGTCGTGCGAAGGGTACATGACTAGTCCACGGAAAAGATACGACCCAAAAGACTGCGATACAACTCAGAAGAATCGTATCGACGCCGTATCGACGCCGTGAGACGTGCAACCGGATTGAGGCTAGACGCGCGGTTGCCAACTCGACCGTTGCCAATTTTCTGCTCGGAAGAGATACGGTCCGCACGGTACTCGGAAAAAAAGGCACCGGAAAAAACGGCACAGGAAAAAAAGGAACTAGAAAAAAAGGCACTGGAAATGTTTTCACATATTACGGACTAGGAAAAAATGGCACATAAATCAAAATGTTGTATTAAGAAGTAATAGATCAATAAAATGTGTTTCGATGCAATATGCAATATTGCATAATGTAAGTATATACTGTATATCTGGTAGTGTACTCACCATAGGTTAGGTTAGGTTAGGTTAGGTTAGAACTTAAGAAACCGGAATTATGCATAAGGCCGACCGGCCCACACGAGGCATATCCCATTCACACCAAACCTACATAATTCATATGACTATCAACTTTGCACTTAAAATTTTCTACCGTTCCCGAGCTAACCACACACTTCCACAACTCTGTTCCCAAACCATTGCTTACCTATATCTTTTCTAAAGCGGAACTTATCCAATTTGAAGCCATTTGAACGGGTTATCTCGCCGTTATTAAGCCTTAATACCTTATTTCTATCTCCCTTATTGATGCCTTTCATCCACTTAAACACCTACCATATATCATCTCTCTACATGTTCGTCTTTCTAATGAATGCAAGCCAAGGGTTCTCAGACTCTCATCATAGGCCTATGATAAATTTCTAACAATGTGGGTCATTTGCGTTATTCTTCGTTGGACTGCCTCCAAAAAGTCAATATCCATTATATAATAAGGACACCAAAACTGAACAGCGTAATCCAAGTGAGGTCTCACATTAGGTCAGGTTAGGTTAACTAGAAATTAGGCCTACAATAAATGTATAACTAATATATTAAAATTATGTAATTCTTGAATAATACATCATTTAGGAATAAATCCTGGAAAATATATTTGCCTTACTAAACATTGTGATAAATTTTCATAATATGTCATTTTTTCCTACCCTTTTAAGAATGTGCCATTTTTTCATGTGACTTTTTTTCCCAGTGCCTTTTTTTCTTGTACCTTCTTTTCCGGTGCCTTTTTTTCCTACATTCGGTCCGCACTCGGCAGGCTTACGCGCAACAGGCGACGTTGATACGGGCCATACGGTTTTGATACGGACCATACGTCTTTGATACGGACCACACAATTGTGATACGGCGAGTTCGTGATGGAGACCAGACTCAGACGATTTTTTACAGTTGCCGGGGGATTCCCACGAACTTTTGAACAGCTCAATATCTCGTATCGACCCCCGATACGTCGCTTGGACCGTGAGTCACCCACGGTTAATTCCCGATATCCACGATTATGTTGCCGATTCGCCGTATCAGGCTGAAATTTCGAGTCGGGAACTCGCCTGGAGGGGCTTTCTGTCAGTGTGCAACGACCTTTACAGGCACGTTATCGATCGCCCAGAAAATACATCGACACCTGAATGTGGTAAACCGTCTTATTATTGCCAAAGGAATGTTGTGAAACATCTTAAAATATCCAAACTAATGGATGGAATGTGGAGGGATCCCTCGGACCAAGTAGAGTTGATGGACGAAATAACCTGAAAATTACGTTACTTTCAGAAATGGGCATGGTAATCCGTGTACCCTCTGTAAACAACACTCATTACCACAGTGGTCGTTCGGTATCAGGCACTGCAAAGAGAAAGAATAGTTCAACCCTTACAGTACCGGTGACGTCTGTTTTATTTGATTTCAGCTACATTTAGACGATTTTATGAAGCTTAGGAAGAATATATGGTAGCTAATAGAATTAAATGAGAAAGTCTGTAGCCTTTTAATGGGTAGACGTCCTTCCTAGACTAAATAAAATTGTCTAATAGTTGGCGGTAAGGAAAGGGAAGAAGGAACGACGGTGGGACAAGAAGCTGAATACTATTTGGTCTGCTTTTTTCCCATTTAGCTTATCGCGTACTTGTAATTCGGCATGTTAGTGTTTATTGTATACGTACAGTCGGCCAAATAACTCATGTCTCTGCACCAAGTATATTTTGATCAATAATGGGTATCTGCAATATCTAAACTTGATTTATTTATTTCGAGTGAGATATACAAACATGTTCCTACACTTACCCACTCTATTCAACATTAATATAGCACAAAGCGAACCAAGCGTAATGACAGCTGAGAAATGACTTATTAGCGCTACCATACAATTCCCAGTTTATATTTTGTTTTCATCTATTTGGTCCTGCGCTATTTCCTTGTATAGTGTTTATCTTATACATACGATATACAGTATAGTTTATAGTGTTTATCTTATACATACGATATACAGTATAGTTTATAGTGTTTATCTTATACATACGATATACAGTATAGTTTTATAGTGTTTATCTTATTATTGTTGATCTTATATGAACAATTCATATTATTTATTTTTCTTCCATCGTGCTTGTGTGTGTGTGTGTGTGATTTGGCATATTAGTCATTATCTTCTATCTTATTCCCAGTTTAATCCTTTTTTCCGCGTGTGATTCGGCATATTACTAAGTTATCATATACGTCAATGTTCTAGTGTATTCCCTATTTATTTGTCAATTCGTTTGTCCTGCACGTCTGAGTTGGCATATTAGTAATTGATTTTATACTTAAAACTCCCACTTTTTCTTTTAGTTCCATCTATTTTGTCATCCACGCGTGATTTGGCATATTAGTGTTTACCTTATGCGTACAATTTCTAGTATATTCTCTATTTTTTTTTGTTTCAACCTAGCTTGTTCCGAGATTGTCATTCGGAATATTTGAGTTTATATTATATACAATTCTAGTTTAACCTTCCATTTTTCCATCTATTTTGTCCTTTCCGTGTGATTCGGCATTTTATTGTTTATCCTGGCGGGTCTTTGGGCAGTGTTTGTGCGTGATCATCGGAGTC
>CM064509.1:11373078-11457113 GCA_032716605.1 Paralithodes platypus
TATAGACAAAATAGAAAGGAATGCCTTTCGTATCATTAACTCCCATCCACTCACCGACTCTCTTCAATCTCTCTCTCTTTGCTGCAATTTTGCATCTCTCTCACTATTCTATTGCTACTACAATAATCAGTGTTCCTCAGAGCTCTCTCAGTGCATACCACCTCCTAGACGTAGGGTACGTAGTACCTGTCTTGCAACACAATCCCACCCCTACTCTGTACAACTCTCCAACTCAAGAATGAAACGTTACTCCCATTCATTCTTCTATTCAACAGCTGAGCTCTGGAACTCTCTCACTGAATCCATCCTACATCCTATGACTTAAATTGTTTCAAACTTCGTGTGTCCAGACATTTTGGCTCGAAGTTTCCTTGATTTTGGCCCTGTCACTCTTTTTACTCTGGGGGAGGCATTCTTCATAGGCAGTTTTGCCTTTTGTCTTTCTCATCCACATAGAAAGAATATATATATATATATTTTCTTTAATACATACGAGGTTGAAAGAAATGGCAATTTCTGCGTTGGAAATTTTATTATTCAAAGTTTCCAGGTCTCTGATGAGTTTTCGCTGGGTGGCAGGAAGTAGATGAAGGAGATGAGCAAAATTCATGGTGGTAGAGGGTTACATTAAAGTACATGAAGATACAGGATATACGACGCGTTTCACTGGACAACCAGCATTATCAAGTAAGGAAGGAATGATATAAAAGGTAAACAGGAGGGGTATATATAGAGGGTGGAGGATCAGAGGAGGCGGAAAACAGGGGGCAAAAGTCTGCTATTGGTGGAAGGGTAAACTAGGAGAGAGAAAGGGGTTAACCGCTTCACGCATGCGCACTGGATGCGGGATGGTGGTCAGTAGGTGGGGTCGAAGCTGATTGGCTGCGTGTCGAGGGGCGTGGCCTAAGTTGTGTGGCGCCTGCAGAAGACGAAGCTGAAGGAGGTAGCGCGGGGGGCTGCGTCAAGAGCACCGGGGGGCGAGGAGGGGTGTTAGGTCCTGTAGGGTAGTGCCTTTTGGCAGAAGGAAGGATCTGAAGGTCCAGAGTTTGGTTGTTGATGTTGGGATGTAAGGCTTGGATATATAAAGCTTCGAGTATAGGTAATCTCCTTGGGTCACTTTCTTTATCGAGTATGGTGGTGTGTTTCTCTAACTCGTTGCGTGTGAGGTGAGGGTGGTTAGGGGTGAGATAGTGGTCTTTGATGGCTCCAGCCTGAAGGTGAAGAGTTAACCGACGTGAAAGACGAGTCTGCGTCATACCAATATAGGAATGAGGTCCACAGTCCTCATAATTACAGGTATGTTGGTAAATGACGTGATCGTCGGTCATCGGGCTCTTTATCTTGGTGGAGGCTGGTTTGTTGCGGAGAACGAGGTTGGAGGTCTTGGGGGATTTGTAATAAATTATTAATTTGATTTTGTTTTCCGGGTTGGTTGGGTGGACATGCTTGGAGATTATTTCTTTTAAGACGGCCTCGTCATTTTTGTGTTCAGAGGACATGTAATTGCGGTAGAAGATCTTAATTTCATTGGGGGGGTCAATGTTGGGAGGGCTTTGGGTGTACCATTTTTCAAGATAGTGGTTGATGGTGCTGGAGATGTCGGAGTTGGAGTATCCGTTATTTACTAAAACTTGGGATAGTCTTTCTAGTTCCTGGTGGGTGTCGGCCCAGGTAGAGCAGTGCGTGAGGGCTCTCCTAACATTGCCATTTCTTTCAACCTCGTATGTATTAAAGAAAATGTATTACCTGGCTTTACCAACATATATATATATATATATATATATATATATTATATATACAGTATATATATATATATATATATATATATATATATATATATATATATATGTATTAAACTAAAATATATTTAAGATTAATTTTTCCCCTAAACTGGCCAGAGATCATAAAGCAGGACATTAATTTTCGTAGGAGGTAATCCATCCATATATGTTCAGAGCTGCGTCCGTTCCATAGTCTACCATATTGCCATAATGAACGCTGCCCAGGTTTATTGATATCCACCCTCACCATATACCATCCATCATCGCTCGTGTGTCAATAGCTTCACATCACTGTTATTGATATCATGTTACTTCTTTGAGTTCGGGTGAAATAATTTGTCTTAATATGCTGGCTAGCATTAGACGATTTTTCAGTGCTTAAGAAGGATTTATGATAGTCAGCGAATTAATGTAGATATAATGCACCTCCTTGATTACTAGACATCCACCCTAAGCAGCATAAAACCGACTAATAATAGCCAGAATATAAGGAATAATGGCGTCACCCATACTGAAGCCATTAATCGCTGACCATACGTTCCAGCCTATATAAACCAACGACCAAAACACTATCGGCCACCGTCAATATGTCACCACAATTTCCATACACTATAGTCCATTTATTATACATAGGCCAGCAATCATGACCCATAATCTCTGTAACTAAAAAAGGGCAAATAGGCAGTACATTTCTACACGTTTTCCCTGGCATACTCTTCCCAGTGGTAGAAATATTAGCTCGATTGCTCTAGTCGTTTTGGAGATATGGAGGTTATTGGTCAAGATTATTGGCTTAATAGTAATTAATAGACTATATATCGAGCTTTATTATTAGACTGTCATAGCCACCACAAGTAACATAATCGACGATAACATGACTTTGCCTTCATATCAAGCACATTACTATAGATACACCAACAACTATCACTGCTATATAGAGATCAGCATCGGGTACCACAACAACATGTAATGCCTTGACCTTAGCCCATTGAGTACCAGGGTCGTCCTTTTCATCATACTCTGGCAACTATTAGACGATTTTATTCAGCTTGGGAAGGACCTCTAGCAATTAATAAGGTTTCAAACTATCTCAGCCAACCCTTTTAACTACCGCAGATACATCCTAAGTTGCAGAATATCGTCTAAATATATCTTGAGTACAATATAACACACGTCGCTGGTACTCAAAGGGTTAGCGAATTAAATACAATAAGTCCTCACACCCCTTGCCTCTGTCTGATCGCCTGACAGTAAAATAGGTCTATTACAAGGTAGACAGGTTATGTTCCTCATCCCATAACTACTGCGTATATATATATACGGAATATATGAAAACAATACAATAATACAAATATTAATAATACCAAAAACAAAACAAAAACACATCAAGCGTAACTTCTGTAAACTATCTTACTTGTTAGGTGAAATGTAAGTACAATTCAGCTTGGCTGTTGCAATATCCTCATAAGTTGTGATGTTCTGCAATAAAAAGAAAATAATGTATTAGTATACCAATACAATAGGAATATTGGTTGATCAGTATACCAATAATATAGCAATATTTTAAGCTGGCGAGAACATGGCTTGTTCCCATTTTAAGGGGAGATAGGTCGTTTTTCTGGTTCCCCTTCTTCCTCATGTTTAGCCCCATTAGTTTTCAGATTATGAGACGTTCGGCCCATTAGTTTGGCGATTTCAAGACCTTTCGCCCCCTGTCTTTGTCATTATTAAGACTTTTCGTGTCATTTAGGTGTCGATTTTTCCTGGCGTGCGATAGCGAAGCTATAATTTACGAAGAACCGGCCTTGGGCCGGGCCATTTCTCTATAAAAAATGGACAAATTTATCTTGAAAGAGGGTCTTGGGCGGATGTCTTTTTAAGGTTGATGGAGTTCTAGGGAGGAAACTAAAAATAATAAGAAACAGATAATTAAATGAGAAAATAAATACCCCCAAAGAGAACATAAGAGAACAGTTACATTATTTATATTTCTCAAATTCGATTCAAGGAATATAATTTTGAAAGACAATTTGTCCATCTGATCTACGTTTTCCTGAGCAACAGATTGAAGTTATTCCACTGAACACCTTAAGAGGGAAGGGTTTTTAATGGTCGATATATTAATGTGTTTATTTATTTATTCATCTTTTTGTTTAGTTTCCTCGGTAGACCTCCATCAAGCTTAATACAAAATCCCCAAGATAAATTTTCTTCAAGATAAATTTGTACATTTTTCGGTAGAAAAATGTCCAGGCCACAGGCCGGTTCCTCCTTAATTACCGACTCGCTGTCGCTCACCAGGAAACAATCGACACCTAAATGACATGAAAGGACTTAATATTGACAAAAAACATTGGTTGAAACGTCTTAAAATCGCCAAATTAATGGGCCGAACGTCTTAAAATCTGAAAAGTAACGGGGCTAAGCACGAGGGAGAAGGGGATCCAGAAAGACCAACCATCCCTCCTTAACCCCTTCTATACCGGCAACGTCTATTATATTGTATTCTAGCTACTATTAGACCCCTGTGTGCAGCTTAGGAAGGGTCTTTGGTAGTAAAAATGGTAAAGTCAGATAGTTCGAAGCCTGTTAATTGCTAGAGGACCTTTTTAATCTGAATATAATCGTCTAATAGTAGCCATAATAAAGCACAAAGTACGTCGCCGGTACAAACGGGGTTAAAGCAGGAAGCAGGTCAAGATTGTACACTTGTTCAATAAAAGGAAACATACTTATAGTTGACTCTATGTTGAAAGGTTGATGTTGTTGTGTGTAAGTGTGTGTGTCTGTGTGTGTGTGTGTGTGTGTGTGTGTGTATGTATGTGCATATGCGCGTGTGAATGCATATATGTGTGCGTGTCTTTTTTTCTGTTTTTTTTTCTATATTCCAACTACTCCCTCTCGGGCATAGGCTGAGAGCCTTTACACTACACCGCTGGACACGGTGAGGCCTTTTTCCAGTCTAGGGAGTGAGACAAGTGAAGGAACTCGGCTCGATGCAACTCCATCTCTGAAGCCGCTTCGCCTCTGCGCTTCACAGTCTCATCCCTCAGACTCGGACCCTCACTCTCAGAACGCCACCTATTGAGCAATTAACTCACTAGGCATTGCCCCCCTGTAACATATTTTGAATATGGGAATATTCATACAGTGCTATTTAATCAGTGAACAATGAGGGTAATTTTTTGGCATTTTGGTGTGCTGTGGTAATGCACTGAAACTAGGTACAACACAAATTCCATCCCAATAATATCTTCCCATTGACATATTGGGATTCGAACCCGGGTCCATTGGATTACCAGTCCAGTGGCAAAACCACTATGTGTGTATGTATGTGTATATGCGCGTGTGAATGTCTATATGTGTGTGGACGTGTGAATGTATGTATGAGAATGTGTGAGTGTATACAGTATATAGTATGTGCGTGAGTATGCATGGGTATATGTGTCTGGGTATATGTGTATGGGTATATGTGTATGGTTATAAACCTAATAATGTGGGTTATTATGTTCCTTCCAACAACCAACTATACTCCTAAAATCGATTTATGACATTTAGAAACACATGTGGCAGTCCGTGGATTCGAACCCAGGACGCTCACACCGAATATCAACACCTTATACATTACACCATGAAGGCAGTTAGAACATATAAGTTAGTAATATAAGAACATAACCCACATCCCCAGTATTTAGGGGGTTAGTGCTTGTTTTTTGGTCTATATATGTATTTATCATAATATTTATAAGTTTGCTCACTAGACCTCCATCAACCTTAACAATACACTCGTAACCCCCTTTCAAGGTAAATTTGTACAATTTTCGATATACAAATGTTCCGACCGAAGGCCGATTTCTTCTAAAATTACAGGCTCGCTATCGTTCGCCAGGAAAAGAAAATACACCTAAATGGCACAACAGGTCTTAAAATTAACAGAAAAATTAGAGGAAAGTCTCAAAATGGCTAAATTAACGGAAGGAACGTTTTAGAATTTCAAAATAATTTGCTAAGCATGAGGGAGAAGGGAGTCCAGAAAAAGCAACTACCTCCCCCATATCAAATTACCATATTACCGCCTACCACAGATTACACCAAGCCGACCGGGGACTACACGCCTTGAACACCCATGTAATCAAAGGGTTAACCCAACACCAAGGAATTACCTATAGTCTGTGTTTTTCCAGTTGACGGTAAATTTCCATGTTCCGATCTTGTTTACTCGCCTAGTTCGGAGATTTGTTGGCGAAATTTGTTGTTAATCATGAAAACCTGGCAATAATATGACACAGATACACAGCAATTGCCTATACTTCCATTAAGAATCGATAAATCAGCTGCTAAAACATTGAATTTACCGTCAGATATAATGAAATCGACTATAGGCCCTATATGGCCAGGGTGCACGACATCAGGTCAGGTCAGGTGAAGGTATTGAGGGATAAACCTTTACAACGGCACCTCGTATCTACATTCTACTTTTCATATTTTCTGAAGAGTGTAGAGAGGGAAGAAGAGGTGTTAGAGAGAGAGGAAGCTGTTGGAGTGGTTTTGGTATGTGTGTTATTATTCTGTATACGACGTCGAGGTGTCCCCCGACTGGGTGCGAGCATGTGAAACACGCTAGGACGTACTACAACACCCACTAAATGTAATGCGGCGTGGAGTTGTTGTCGTTCCCTAAGCTGCCTGGCCGAACAGCCCCGTGCGGCGTGGAATTATACAGTAAACCCATTCAGTACCGGTGCCGTCCTTTATACAGTAAACCCATTCAGTACCGGTGCCGTCCTTTATACAGTAAACCATTCAGTACCGGTGCCGTCCTTTATACAGTAAACCCATTCAGTACCGGTGCCGTCCTTTATACAGTAAACCCATTCAGTACCGGTGCCGTCCTTTATACAGTAAACCCATTCAGTACCGGTGCCGTCCTTTATACAGTAAACCCATTCAGTACCGGTGCCGTCCTTTTAATTTTATTTGGGCTCCTTTAAGACGATTTAATCAGCTTTAAAAGACCCTCCAGCAATGATCAGACTTCGAACTATCTCACTTAACCATTTTTACTACCACAGATCCTTCTTAAACTGCACAAAATCGTCTAAATATAGGTAGAATAACATTAACAAGATGTCGCCGGTACAGAAGGGGATAATATTGAAATTTATATATCAAACTCATTTAAATTTTAATAATGACCACCTGAGGTGAAGCCAATCGATAATTTACATCACATAATTATACACAATGTTCATTCGACAACTTCTATATCCATAAAGTGATTGCAGGAGCATTTTCCTAGTTGCTACTATGTGCCTAGTAAGATGCTATAAGATGTGTAACAAGCAACCCAACTTAGGGTGGGGCAGGGGAAGTTTTAAAGTCAACTGTACCAGAATTTGCTTTGTAGGACATTAATTCCCGATATAATATATTTCTATAAGGGGATAGTTGTTATTTATTTGTTTATATATGTATTTATTTATTTAATATTATTATAATTTCCTTCCTAGGCCTCCATCAAGCTCAAAAACAGCATTCTCAAGATCCCCCTTCAAGCTAAATCTGTACATTATTCGGTAGATATACAATATGTCCCAGCCGAAAGCCGGTTCTTCAAAAATTATAGGCTCGCTGTCGCTCGCCATGGAAACAAATCGAGACCTAGATGGCACTTAAGGTCTTAATATTGACAAATAAATGGGCGAAAGGGCTTAAATACGATCCACCAAAACAAGAGAGTCAAGCCGGTGTCACACGAGCGCCTTTTCCAGCATTTATTTTTGTCTTCAGGCAATTGTGGTCTGGCCTCTTCTGAATTAATGTTGCATTTTATTCCAGTCCCTTAAAATTATAGAAAGTCAGTCTAGTTGTCGATTCCAACGCGACAATACCAGGACATAGTTCGGGAAAAACTTGCTCATCGAAAATTGACAAACAAGACGCCGCCGGGATGGGCATATATATTTGCTTATATGGGCTATTTATAATATTAATATTTATTTAGTTACCTCCCTAGACTGTCATCAAGCTTAAAAAAAAAAACCCAAGACCCCCCTTCAAGATAAATTTGTACATTTTTTTCGATAGAACAATGTCGCGGCTGAAGGCCGGTTCCCTTTAAATTACAGGCTCGTTATCGCTCGCCAGGAAAAATCGATGCCAAAAATGCATGAAAGGTCTTAATATTGTCAAAAAATAGGGCGAATGATCTTAAAATCGTCAAACTAATTGGGTAAACGTCTTCAAATCTAAAAACACAAAGGGGCTAAACATGAGGGAGAAGGGGGGCCATAAAACTAGACCATCTCCCCTTCAGCAAGCAGGAATCACCATCCTGAGCTAACACAGACATCCCCCACACTCCACCATTACCGATACCTGTACAAATAATTCACTAGTATTTTCTGACATAAAAGTTGGACTCGTATTAGATTTTTAGGCGAAGTCATTCCATCCAATTAGTATAAATATAATATAATTATGACAAAGTTTTAAAATGTATATAATGTTTCTCTTAAAAATCAGATATTACCGCAAGGTTTTTACTTGATATCAAGGATTTTTAGCCATTTTCTAAAATATGCGAGGTAAGTAAATACCGAAATTAATACACCTCACACCCACAGACACACACACACACACATACATAAACACACAGACACACACACACACACACACACACACACACACACACACACACACACACATATACACATATGTATACACATAAATGCATATGTATAAAGAATTAGAAGGATTGACAGATCGTCTACCAACATGTTTATTGTTTTAATTTTCGATTAATACCGTAAGCTAGCATTAGGTGTCAAAAGCTTTAAAAAAAACGCAATATAATGCAATGGAATTTAAACTTGTTACGCAGAGTACCATTAGTAAAAACAAAGTACTTATTAACACGGGCCACTGTTTCCCACTGTCATCTGTATTTGGGCTATTGTTCAGAGCTGTAGTTTGTAGAGCTCGTTAGATACACATGAGGGATGTGGTTGAATGGTTATGGCGCTTGACTATACTCTGTTTCTTTCCAGCTGGCGACAAATTTAATCCTGTTGCAGCTAATTTATCGATACTTAATGGACACAAATGAAACTATTATGTCTCTACATCATATTATGACCATGTTTATATAATTAACACCATATTTCACTACACAATTATCAAAATAACTGAGATATCTTGATGGGAACTTTGTAATTTACCGTCAGTTGAAAAGGAGCAAACTATAGTAATCATGCAGGCTCCGATTCGATTTCCGGAATATCTATGGGAGATATAGTTGGGAGTATTTCAGTATTCCATGACACAGCTCTCCTATAATAGTAGCCTACCCTTGCTGTTACCAGAAGATAACAGAAACCACACCTCCCTGTAGAGCACTCGGTCTTTAAATGTATGTATGTATTATTTATGTAAGCAAAGGGTTTACAAAACGTTGATAAAAATCTACCCATGTATAGGTACATTGGTGGTAATAAACCCATATTATACCAGTTACAAAGGTAAATCACCATCAATATACCCTTTTCATATTAATCTACCCAATTAAACATAATATAGGTAGTATGTATATTTATTAGTGGCCCCTCCATCATTGACGAACATGCCTATTACATAAGGCATCCTCTTCAAACACTAATCCGCCGTAGTTTGAATCTACCGCGCAGAGCATTTAAAAACTGAGGAGCCTTCATCATGAGCGCACGCGACCTCACTCATGGCTTCAGTCATTATGAATTGGGTTCTCACTACGAAAAAACTTCGTAAAAAATAAAAACAAAAAGAAAATAAGAATAACTATCCAATAAGCTTTCCATCATATCGTGGATGTACTTGTGTGGATTTCTGACCAGACGCTGATTCAGGCGTCATTCCTCCTTCCCTGCTCTGCGCTCAGCCTGCCTGGACGTGCCTTCCACGCTCCGCTGGTTCCGCATTCGTTGCGTCCCTAGTGAGTTTTTTCTCATTTGTTTACTCCAGGATGTATCGAGTAAGGTTAGGATAGGCGTAGCAGGAGTGTCCTGGGCTGGCTGCCCGCAGTGCAGTGTATTTTGGGTCGTGTGTATGGGGCATCTATTTCGGATGTACCCTCGTGGTCCTGTTGTGGACACGTGAACTTTTCACAGTTGTGTTAGTTTGTGATGCAGGCGGCTTTCATTACGCGTTAATTATTGCTGCCTTTTATCCTTCTGATGAGGTAAGCTGTGTTTTTCTGACGTTCCCAGCGTTTTTTTTTTTTTTTTTTTTTTTTTTTTTTTTCTTCACTTAGTGAAGTTTTTTCTGGGTCCTTGTCAGGCTTCCCGGGGTGGGAAGTTGTCGCTACGGTGGTGTGTTGGCGGTGGTTCCTGTTGTGTTATTCCAGTGTGTGTTTATATTTCAACTATTTTCATGCCGTCTACCTAGGCCTAGCCAGCCGCTCGTAGCTTTGCCACATGTCTAGTGTTATTATTTATTATTATAAATATGCCCTACTGTGTCATGTGTATCCGGGTTTTAGTTGTGTATTGGCTAATTCCTCGGACTATAATTGTTTCCTGGTTTAGTTGTGTATTGGCTAATTCCACGGATTATGTTGTGACCTTGGTTAGTCGTGCGTGACTCTCCTCGTGTCGTATTGTTCAGATGGTGTCTGTTCAGGGTGGGGCTTGCCTTCCGGCGGGTTTTTTCTCGGTTTCACCATGAAAATCCTGACCGATGAGCCGTGTTGGGCCACACGTGGTTTTTAACTCTGGCTGGTTCCCCGGCGTGGGGAGGTGTCTGTGGCTCTCCAGGACTGCGTCTCTGTGGGTGCCTGGTTTCAGGCCTCCTTTAATTCCCGGCGGGATGGCTGTACCCATCCTTATATATATATATATATATATAAAAAACGACGTTCTTACGAACATTCGTTTTTATAGGTTTTTTCTACCTGGTTTACGACAACCACATGGAAAACCTAGCTGTTGTTTAGGCGTTCCTCCCCGGCGATCTTTTACAAAGAAGTGGGGTCAGGAACTTGTGGGGTTAACTTTTAGACTTCTCACCCGGCGGGTGCACCTGAGCAGGGTGGGATAAACGACTTAGGTCTCATATAGTTAACCAATCCATTTTAGTGATACTCTGTGTATCGCTGCCTTTACTCTTACGGCAATTGAAGGTTCAATGAGGTTTAACCAAATCGATTCCCACACCCGGCGGGTGCTCCTAAGTGGAGGAACTAAGGAATTTATAACAAATTCAATTTCGATTAACCTTAATTTGGTGATACATTCAGTATCGCCGCCTTCTATTTTTACGACAATCTTTTGGGACAATTCGTTAAAATATCAGATCTCGTATATTCCTGCCCTGGGCTATTCTACTAAAATATTTCAAGGGCCGGCGTCTTTATGAGGGGGGCTTTGTTACAAAATTGAATCTTGAGACAGTCACCACCTCCTACAGACTATAAGTGCCATGCTGGACCATTATATCAGAGGGTATTCTTCATGTTCTTTAGCTAAAAAGATTTGTTTAGCCTCTTTACACCCCGCCGCGTAGCGAGATGTGTTAGCTGTGTCTTTGCATCCCGTTACCCGGCGGGTTATTAACACTTGTATGCGAACACTTGGGTTAACCTTATGAGCATTAATTCCTGGAAATTTTTCTTTATTTTTCCAGAGCTGAGCTCCGGCGGACCAATACAGACCCGGTGGTAGTTTTCCTCACACCAGTCTCTGTCATGGCTACTGTGGCCCCAGTTTTTGCCCTGTGCATTACCCCTACTTGCGCGGGTATCCCGATTTTTGCGCATACCCTTTGCATAAGGTGTGTTAAATGTCCAGACCGTTCAAGGGGTCTCTGGGTTACACTTAATTGTTCCTTTTGCTCCCAATTAGCCAATAAAGTCCTGTGTGACAATGACAAGACCGCGGTGGTAGCGTTGAGAGAGGTCAGACAACAGATGTCGGCCTACACTACCATTGTCGCACATAAGTCACTTCAATGTGACAACGTCCCACTTTGGGATAAGTTGCTGTCAGAGCACCCTCCCCCTAAACGTACCTCTAGAGTAACGGGTTTTAAGCCGACAGAGACTAGCCAGGGTTCTGTATCGTCTGTGGATACGTCTAAACGCCCGAGAGAGCCTACTCCCCCGGCAGCCACCTCCTCGTCGCGGGCGAGATCGAGGTCAAGGTCACCTCTCAGACAGCAGTCTTCAAGTCGTGCCTCTTCCCCGGCGAGTAAGAAGAGTAAGACGGAAGCTTCCACCAGTGGTCATGGTGGTGATTCTTCCAAATCTAAGTCTAGTTCGCGGTCACACCGTAGCCACAAATCCTCCAAAAAGGATTCCCATAGGAAGTCCTCTCGACATTCTCCTAAGTCTAGTGCATCTCGTCGTACCTCTACACCTGAAAATGTTTCTGTTACAGCCTCAGAGTATAGTGAAGCGCCTGTCCCTAAACAAGATTTACCTATTGATATTTTAACCCTAGAAATGGAAAGTTCAGGAAATTCAATAATTGAGAATGTTTCAGACTCTCAAGAGAGCGTAGGCCAGAGCCTCGGTGTTTGGCGGTTTGCTCAACCAGGGTCTGACCATCCACGTCCGACTCATACGAGTCACACAGTAGCCGATGTCCACAGGGACGCGGCGACCCCATCCTCTATCCCTGACTTATCTTGGAAACAAGGTACCCCTGCCTCGGCGGGGTCTTCTCAGGAGGATCGGGAAGAACAAGATGAAGTGTCAATAATTTCAGATAGGGAAGGACAAGGGTCAGGCTCAGGCTTGGACGCCGCCCATGATAATACTGATTCACCTGTAAGTTCTGCATCTAACCAGTTTGTTACAGCACAAGAAATTGATGGGTTACTTACTCATGCTCTATCAAAATTCTTTTAGTCAACAACAAGAAAACCCCACAATGGACTTTACTGTCAAGGGAGCCTTGACAAGTTCTGCGGTACGGCCTCTGATAACGTCAATCGATTTATCTAAGATTCCTAACCCTCCTACTCTGTCACCGGCAGGGAGCTCTAAGCCAGCTACGGCGGCATTCACTACGTCAAATGTCAGGGTCATCACGGATGTTAATCCACCCCCTCTAGACAAAGCGCCTCATAGAAAGGTAGCTATGCCCCTGCTTTATGGGCCAGACGAGTCATGGGTTCTTTTGAACCCCTCTAAGCCAGAGCTTGCCCAGCCTACCTTGTCAGGGGAACTCCCGGTACCACGTGAGTGGTTTATCCAGGGAAATAAGTCAAAGAAATTAAGGGCATTGGATGCCTTGGGTAATGTTTTGGACGTAAATATCAAGGCTATACCTAGTTATTATCATCAGGATTATTTTGTTTATGCATCTAAGCCTGCTTTACCCCCTGCCTCAGCTTCAAAACTTTTTTCAGACTGGTCTAAGCTGGATGGGTTTAATGATATTAAGGCTCTGTCGGCTCTTACTCCTGAACTAGATTTACAGACCGTCACAGACGAGACAGCTAATCCAGTTTCGAAGGTGGGACAGTTGGGACCAGGACCTTGGGTGGATTGGGAGGTAGAGGCTCAAAACTTTGCAACCACTTTCACTTCTAAATCTTCCCACCAGATCCCTCAGGATACACATTCATGGTTCTCCATGCCGGTGGGTTCTGCCGGCGGAGTTCCGTCAGCTTTATTTTCTTTTCTAGCTGCCCCTAAGATTAATCTTTGTGAACTAAAGGACCCATTCACTACCCCTACCCCTACTCACCTAGACAGAGAATTTAGGCTAAGGGGAAAAGCTTTCCGCCTGTTTTCACAGTACATAGTTTCTCAGCAGGTGGCTAAGTCTTTACTCCGGTCCACTCAGGCAATCGCAGACGCGGATGCTCGAAGATCAGTTGAGTTATCCCGGCGTCTGATTCTTCAGTCGTCGATTCAATCCTTAGGTGACATACGCACAGCCTTACTTGAGGCAGTGCGAGCACGACAGGATCTTAGGATGTCATTAGTTAGCAAGCTGCCTGATCGCATTGCTAACCAGGTGGTAATGTCCCCAGTACTTACTCCTTCTTTAATGTCCCCTGATGTATGGCGAACAGTGTTTAACATGGCACAGGCCGTGAAGCACAGTCCCGCACAGGCTAAGAAACCTGCATTTAACTTCCCCAAACCTAGGCCTCCTACTAAAGCTCAGCCAGGGGGTTCTAAGCCTTTTCTTCCGCCTAAGTCCTCCCAATCCCCCCTGGGTCAGTACAGGCATAGACAGAGAGGGTTTTCAGGACAGAGAGGACGCGGCCAGTATAAGCCGGGGCAGGGCCAGTCTTCGGCCCACACCAGCCAGCCGGCGAAGCGTCCAACACCACCAACCCCACCATCAAAAAACTAAAGTCTCTCTCACTCCCAGTGCCTATCTTAAGGCCGGAGGAACCGAGGGAAGTACAGCCGGCGAACCCTTGTCTGCTAACTGGGTCGTTCCGAACGTGTCACCAAGCATGGCCGTTAAAAACCTGGGCACGGATGGTGGCACGCAAAGGCATCACTTGGCAGTGGCTCCGGCGACCTCGCTTACGTCAGCCGACAACGGCAAATTGTGTTTCATTAGAGGTGGAGTCGCTGGTCCAGGAGATGATTGCCAAGAATGTCATCATCCCGGTCCCTCCAGATTACCCTGTATTCACGTCAAAACTGTTTTTGGTTCCCAAACGGGACAGTGTTCAGATGAGGCCGGTCGTAGACCTGTCTTATCTGAATCTTCACATTTACAACGAGTCTTTCAGAATGTTAACAGTTCATCAAATCAGGCTAACACTTCCGCCGGGAGGCTGGATGTGTTCCCTAGACCTGACAGACGCCTATTGGCACGTGTCGGTCAACAAAAGATTTCAAAGGTTTCTGGCCTTGAGGATCAGGCACCAAAATTTTGTTTTTCAGAGGATGCCGTTCGGTTTGAACCTAGCACCTCGAGTATTCACGAAACTAGTCCGGCAAGCCCTGATGCCGTTGTTAAAACAGGGAATCAGAGTGTTGTGGTATCTAGACGACTGGCTGGTGGTGGCAGAGACACAACAATTATGCATAAAACATGTCAATATCATTTTAAATCATGTCAAAACTCTAGGCTTCAAGGTAAATCTGGTAAAGTCAAACCTTGTTCCCTCAAGAGTAATTCAGTGGATAGGGCTGGTCTGGGACACCGCCGCTCTCACTCTGAGTCAGAGTGTGGACAATCGCAACAGGTTTCGCAGGAAACTGTTCAGGTTTCTTCACAGTCTGACTACGACACGAAGAGTCTGGGAGTCTCTGGTCGGCTCTCTCAACTGGATTCAGCTAACTGTCAAGTTGGGCCGGTTGAAAGTAAAACGATTAATATTGGAAGGCAACAAATATTTCCCACTCTTACCGGCGGGAAAATTATGGCCCATACCAAAATTAATCCACACCTTACTAGCGGTCTGGGCGAAGAGGGAAACATTGCACTCAATCATGTCATGGACCTCTCCTCCTCCAACGGTATGGGTAGACACGGATGCGTCGGGCACCATAGGGTGGGGATTTCAGTCAAATCAGGGGCACCAGGGTCAGGGGCTTTGGTCCCACTTAGAAATCTCTCACATAAATGTCAAAGAGTTACTAGTCCCCTTGTATTTCCTTCAGGCTCACGGCCCGGCGTTACGGGGCAAGTCGGTGGCCTTCAGAATGGACAATCTGAATGCAGTTCACTGTATTCAGAAACAAGGGTCAACGAGGTCAAGGAAGTTGCTACTCGTGTCGGAAGAGATTTTTGTTCTAGCCAGCAGTCTAGATATTTATCTTCACGCATCTTATCTCCCAGGCGTAGCGAACGTCTGGGCAGACGCTCTGTCCCGGAGACAGAGCACGACAGTAGAATGGGAGCTCAAGCAACCCATTTTCGACCTAATGATTGCGGAGCTCTCCCATCCACAAGTGGATCTTTTTGCGTCCGAGGAGACTCACAAGCTCCCTCTATACCTCACCCGCCGGGCGATAACGCCGGCAGGGGGGCCAGACGCCCTAGTGACAGACTGGAACAGATGGAGCTCCATCTATCTGTTTCCGCCGCCAGATGCGTCACTAATGTGCCACGTAGTGAACAAACTACGAGTTTATCGAGGCTTAGTCTCGCTAATCGCGCCCCTGTGGCCGGCGCAGGTGTGGTACCAGCAATTAATAATGTGGTGCCCGGACCCGGTATCGCTCCCGGTCGGGTACTTCCACTTAGACACGATTGGCAACCTAGCGACCTCGCTGACTTTTGCATTATGGACATTCAGGAGGCCAAGTGGCTAGCACCATACGGTAGGGATGTGACCAATAAATTGCTCAATCAATATACTCAGTCTACTAAGTGACAATATCAATCACATTGGAAAGCTTTTACTTCTTGGATTGTTAGAACGGAACAAACTGTACCCTCAGTGGCATTGGTTTTTAATTACTTGAACTATCTGTTTGAGCAGAAACGTTTATCTGTGGTAACTTTGAAGAATCACTTAACTGCGATTAGAGTGCCCTTTTTCGACCTTACAGGTCTATCCATACCGGTGGCGGAGGAAACAGGATTTATGAGAGCGTGTTTTAACACCTTACGAGCGGCCTATGCGGTTTATTTATGTGTACCGCACAGCGGGGTGTTTTTAGCCAAAATAGGGCTGTTTACGTGATCATTTTCATGCCTAAATAAGACCCAGAACGTAAAACAAGTACCTATCCCTGAAAGGGCATAAACAGAGCTTTCGAATGACACCATAACGATCCTTGTATGATGGATAGTTTTCTTGCAATAACCGTGCAACGCGAGTGCAAAAAGCAGGTAATTCGGTACTTTCAGTACATAATTGAGTATGTAGCGAGTGAGAGAGGGAGGAGGGAGCTGAGATTTGTGTCAGTAGGTTCGCCGCGGTGGTCTGGAGCAGTCATACGCTCGCTAGTCTCCTGCCACCACTTGTCTCTCTCTCTCAGCCACATTACGTGCTGAAATTGCCACTCGAGTTATGTCGAGCGCCGCCACATAGTCCGGCTTTATTTAACTCGACTTATGTTGCTCGCCGCTAAATAAGGGTAAACTCCGCCCACCTCCCCGTCAGCTCATGCCTACTTGGTCTCTGGACAAAGCTTTGTCTTTACTTCATTCTCGTCTGTATCAAAATACTGCAGACTTTGCTTTAATCTTAAAGAAGGCAGTTTTCCTTTTGGCTTTGGCCACCGGAAACAGAGTGTCTGAGCTGGCGGCGATGAGCAACACACCTAATTGTCTTAGGTTTGGTAGACTTAATGATTCAATTTCCATTGCACCCTCCCCGGCGTTTGTAGCCAAGAATGAGCATAGTGCACACGTGTTTTCTGAGTTCACGGTGCCGGCGTTAAAAAGGGGAAAGGTGCATCATAATTTATGTCCAGTGCAAGCTCTAACCAAATATTTGAGAATAGCTCCTCAAAACCCCCAAGGTGCTTTATGGGTAGCGAGTACGGGTAAACGCTTACTTAAACGGCGATTAGCCTCTCTTCTGGTAGAAGTCATTAAAGAGAGTAATCCCGGCGTTGTGGGTAGGGCCCACGATTTACGCAAGTGGGCGGCCTCTTTACGTTTCCTGAAAAACTTTTCAGTTGAAGATATTGCGTCCACACAGTTGTGGGCGTCTAATCATACGTTTCTCTCTAGATACTTGTTAGTTGCTCTAGACAAACCTTCCTTACCATGTATAGCTTTAAGGCAGAGGGTCTAGGTGGCCCTGCAGTCACTTATGTTTACTTTCACGGAAGGGGGGGGGGGGGTGCAGTCAGTTGACATAGGACACCCTAGACCCCGCCGGAGTATGAGAGCTGTGATAGAATTTAAGGTTAAAATGTGATATGAAAATTTCTCTGCGAGAAATTGTGCTAGTACAAGGTTTAGTACAAAACAACGGTGTTGTTATAGTAGTTTTAGCTGCGAAAGCAATGTAATATTAGTTCAATGGAGTTCATTTGCAATTGATCTCCACATGTATTTTGGGGTTTATGATGTGCACATAAACTTATAACTTATTTTTTGTCACCACTCGTTGAGTGGGGTGCCTTTTGTAACTACAGATCTGTGTTCAGAATCTTCAGGGTTACCCATTTTTGTCGGGCAGGCTTCTTTGAAGCACGCACCTGCCTGAACCCCTTTTTCTTGTATATTTCCGGCCTACGCCATATTAAATACATTTTTCAAAAGTAAGAATACTATGTGGTTGTTTTTATTATCTGCTTTTCTAGAGTTATGATATGATTACGAATGTCCCCCTCCAGTCTTAGATATCAGGCATGTTCGTCAATGATGGAGGGGCCACTAATAAATTATAGGTTTGACTCCTGTAAGGAGATAAAGAAAACCTAATATTTAGTAGTGGCCCCGTAATCATTGACGACTGGGGCCCTCCCGACCGTCCCCTTCCCATTCGTTGATGTATTAAGGATTTTGGTTTACTTGATATGTCAGTGAAGGAGGAATGACGCCTGAATCAGCGTCTGGTCAGAAATCCACACAAGTACATCCACGATATGATGGAAAGCTTATTAGATAGTTATTCTTATTTTGTTTTTGTTTTTATTTTTTACGAAGTTTTTTCGTAGTGAGAACCCAATTCATAATGACTGAAGCCATGAGTGAGGTCGCGTGCGCTCATGATGAAGGCTCCTCAGTTTTTAAATGCTCTGCGCGGTAGATTCAAACTACGGCGGATTAGTGTTTGAAGAGGATGCCTTATGTAATAGGCATGTTCGTCAATGATTACGGGGCCACTACTAAATATTAGGTTTTCTTTATCTCCTTACAGGAGTCAAACCTATAATATGTATGTACATACTCGGGCACATACCCCATTGCTGGGGGTGGCCGACACGAGACAGAGCCCGAACAGAAACAACATTTAAAGTTCCCATTCTCAGGGTTCTGGACCACTTTCACGTTCCCTAGCCCCTTTGTCTGTCTCGTCGAGTAGGAGGATTATATAAGGGGAGGAGGATTCCTAGCCGCCCTACTACTATAGGTAGTAATAATCCCAAATTATACCAGTTAAAATGGCAAATCACCATCAATATGCCCAATGATCTTATATACCTATGTTCATACCCTTTATAATATCCATGATCTTTTACAGAATATCCACCCGCTAACTTCCTTAGCAAAGCTACTGACCGACTGCCTCGATATCTAACTTCGGACATTTTCCCCTATTCCATAAGTTATCCCTTCACCTCCAATACGAATTTTTCATCATATTCTGGTTACCATTAAACCATTTTCTTTACTTTATAATCTGTCTCTACGACTCAAAGGGGTAAGCACGATCTAAATAAACCCTCTTAGTAACACAGGTCCTTCTTAAGCTGTATAAAATCATCAAACGTTCGCCAGAATTAAAGGTTAAAAGGCGTCATGGTACTGAAGGGGTTATGGCCAATATTTCTAGAGTTATCGAAGCCAATAGGAGTCACTCAGAAAAGAAACAAAAACCCCAACATCTGTTAAACCGGTAATTTGGTGACCACAATGAATGTCCATCTACCAGTCACCCTTAAGGGGGTGTTTATTAGTGTATTCCCTAGACCTCCATCAAACTTAAAATTAAACCCCCTAGACCCCCTTTCAAGATAAATTTGTACATTTGTCGGTAGAAAAATGTCCGATAAGGCCGATTCCTCTAAAAACTACAGGCTCGCTATCGCTAGCCAGGAAAAAATCGACACCTAAATGGCACGAAAGGTCTTTAAATTGACAACAATGGGGCGAACGTTCTTAAAATCGCCCAAATAATATGGCGAAGGTCTTTATATCTCAAAATATATGGGACTAAACATGAGGAAGAAAAGGGTCAAGAACAAAATCCCTCAAGTGGAAATCTCCCCATAAACCAACTGTCTCTTTAACCTTTATTAAACTGTCTTCGTAGCGCAATGGATAAATGCACTGAATTTCGGTGTGAGCATCCTAGGTTCGAATCCCTGGACTGCCACATGTATTTGTTGATTTCATTAATTGAGTTTAGGAGTAAAGTCGGTTGGTGGAGGTAACATAATAATTAGTCTCCTTTAATAGACAAGGATTATACCCTAATTTACTCTCCCTATTGCCAAACGACCAAGTAGTGTAAGCCAATCACATAATTATTACTAATAAAAACCTAGCAATAAGTAAGAGATACAAAAGACAATCATTGCACAAACACACACACACACACACACACACACACACACACACACACAGTATACATGAAAATACACAAACATCCTGCAACCACCTACACCCTCACACTCACACACACACACACACACACATCGGAGGGTATAGAGAGGAACCTGTTATTTGTGTGTCGGCGCCCTTGTTAGCAGCGGCACGAGAAGAGTCTGTCTGCACGCTATACCCACATACCCTACCTGACATACCCACATACCCTGTCATACCATTCCTGTCATACCACCCCTGTCATACCTTGTTAGCAGCGTCACGAGAGGAGTTTGTCTGCACGCTATACCCATATATCCTGTCATACCATCCCTGTCATACCAACCCCTGTCATACCACCCCTGTCATACCTTGTTAGCAGTGGCACGAGAGGAGTCTGTCTGCACGCTATACCCATATTCCCTACCTGATATACCCACATACCCTGTCATACCAACCCCTATCATACCTTGTTAGCAGCGGCACGAGGAGTCTGTCTGCATGCTATACCCAGATACCCTACTTGCTATACCCACATACCGTCATACCATCCCAGTCATACCAACTCTGTCATACCAGCCCTGTCATACCAACCCTGTCATACCAAACCTGTCATACCATCCCTGTCAACCCCACCCTGTCATACCACCCCTGTCAACCCAACCCTGTTGTACCACCCCTGTCATACCAACCCTGTCATACCGCCCCTGTCATACCAACTCTGTCATACCACCCCTGTCATACCAATCCTGTCATACCACCCCTGTCATACCAACCCTGTCATTCCAAACCTGTCATACCACACTTGTCAACCCCACCCTGTCATACCAACCCCGTCATACCACCCCTGCCATACCAACACCTGTCACACCATCCCTGTCATACCAACCCTGTCATACCAACACATGTCATACCATCCCTGTCATACCAACCCTGTCATACCAACACCTGTCATACCAACACCTGTCATACCATCCCTGTCTTACCTGTCATACTAATACCTGTCATACCATCCCTGTCATACCAACCCTGTCATACCAACACCTGTCATACCATCCCTGTCATACCAACCCGTGTCATACCTTGTTAGCAGCGGCACGAAAGGAGTCAGTCTGCACGCTATGCCCTCATACCCTACCCCTGTCATACCCCCCCCCTTGTCATACCACCCTACCACTCTTACTTTGCAATTTTTCCTAGCTGTCTTCTATGTATTACCATCTTGCCCACCTACTAATACAATACCAGCGATACCACCCCTACCAACCTTGCCTAGTATCTACCACATACCCTTGTCATACCATCCCTACCAGTCTAATAGTACCACCCTGCCAATCCTACCACGTCTTAGCTGTCTCCTAAAGGGGGTAGGGATTTATTTGCTGGTCGCTTTATGTGTTTATTTATATATTATATTTAGTTTCCTCCCTAGACCTCCATCAAGCTTAAAAAAAAAAAAAAATCCCCAAGATCCTTTTCCTAGATGAATTAGTACATTTTTCGGTAGAAAAATGTTCCGGCCGTAGGCCGATGCCTCCTAAATTACAGGCTTGCCATCGCTCGCCAGGAAAAATAAACGACGCTTGAATGGCACGAAAGGTCTTAATAATGACAAATAAATGTGGCAAAAAGTCTTAAAATCGCCAAACTAATGGGCCAAACGTCTTACAATATCAAAACAAAAGGGGCTAAACACAAGGGAGAAAGGGGGCCAGAAAAACCATCTATACCCTCTTAAACCCCTTCAGCACCATGACGCCTTCTTACCTTTGATATTGGCTAGAAATCGACGATTTTATGCAGTTAAAGAAGAACTTATGGTATTCAGAGGGTTTATTAAGATTGTATTTACCCCTTTGACTCCTAGAGGTAGATTTTAAGCGAAAGAAAATCGTGTAACGGTAACCAGAATATGATGGCAATTACGTCACCTGCCTATACCCTGTTCCAAATAAGTAAGCCAAACCTCTTGGACATTGACCTCTATAACTCACAAACGAGTTGAGTAATCGAGTTAATATGTCTACCATTTGGGAAGGGTCAGCCAGGGAATAGGTGTCTAAATCTACAGAACATTCGCCCCAGCCTTTTGTGAGTTATAGAGGTTAGAGTTTACGATGTTTGGCCTACTTATTTGGAACAGGGTATTTTATTATTTTATTTTTTTTCTATCTGAGTGAGGGAGGAAAAAGGCACAACTGCCTCCTCAATAGTTGAAAGAGTGACAGGGCCAACATCAAGGGACGTTCGAGCCAAAATGCCTGGACACACGGAGTTTGAAGCAATTTAAGTCATAGGAAGAGGGAAAGACTGATTCTGGGAGAGAGTTCCAGACCTCAGCTGTTGAATAGAAGAAAGTTTGAGAGTAATGTTTCACTCTTGGGTTGGAGAGTTGCACAGAGTAGGGTGGGATTGTGTTGCAAGACAGGTACCACGTGCCCTACGTACAGGAGGTGGTATACACTGGGAAAGCTCTGAGGAACACTGATTATATAGTAGCGATTAAATAGAGAGAGAGAGATGCAACATTGCGGCGGAGAGAGAGAGATTGCAGAGAGTTGGAGAGTGGACGGAAGTTAATGATACGAAAGGCCTTCCTTTCAACTTTGTCTAGGAGAGCTGTGTGAGAGGAAACTCCCCACACATGTGAACAATACTCAATAAAAGGGTGCACTATGCCCCTGTACTGAGCAAGAAGCTGTGCAGGGGTAAAGAACCCCCTAAGGCGGCTGAGCACACCCAGCTTCTGGGAGGCTGCCTTAGCAAAATTGGTAATTTGGTCCTTCCATATGAGAGCAGAAGAAAAAGAGACACCAAGAATATTGAGAGAAGATGAATGATTCATTTTTGTATTGTTGAAGAATAAGGGATAGTCCGCTGGGAGTTCCGGACGGGTAGATTAGATGGAGAAATTGGGTTTTGGAAGCATTAAAGGTAACAAGGTTTTCTCTGCCCCAATTGGAGATAGTAGTTAGATCAGAATTTAAGTGTTGTATGACTTCATTACGTTTGTCGTTGAGGGATCGCTGGCTGGGGCGTTCTGAAAAACTAAGGGAGTAGTGTTAGGTTTAGTCGTCTGCGTATGAATGGATCGGAATTGAGGTACAGTTGAGAAGATCATTTATAAAAATTAGAAAGAGAATAGGAGATAGGACAGAGCCCTGAGGAAAACCAGAGTTTATAGAGTGAGGAAGTGAGCGATGGCTGTCCACAACCACAGCTATGGAACGGCCGGAAAGGAAATTAGAGACAAAGGTGCAGATGGAGGGATAGAAACCGAAGGAGGGTAGTTTAGAGATTAAAGATTTGTGCCAGACTCTATCGAAGGCCTTCGATATGTCTAGTGCAATAGAAAATGTTTCACCGAAGTCCCAAAAGGAAAATGACCAAGAGTTAGTAAGATATGAAAGAAGATCACCAGTAGAACGACCCTTAAGGAAGCCATACTGGCGATCTGAGAGCAGATTATGAGAAGAGAAATGCTTAAGAAATTTGGAAGCAAGAATAGTTTTAAAAACTTTAGAAATATAAGAGATGAGAGCAATCACCCTTCTTTGGGACAGGTTGAATAAGAGCAAACTTCCAGCATGAAGGGAAGATTTTAGAGGATAGACAGAGACGAAAGAGTTTGTCTAGGCAGGTAGTCAGCACGGAAGCACAGTTTTTGAGAACAACAGGAGGAACACCGTCCGGACCGTACGCCTTCTTAGTATTAAGCCCAGAGAGGGTAGAAAGTACATCTTTAGAAGAGATTAGGATATTAGGCATAAGTAAGACAGAGGAGGGTGGAGAGGGAGGAATAGCATCGGGGAATCATCCAAGATGGAGTTTCTAGCAAAAGTTTGAGCGAAGAGTTTAGCTTTGTCAGAGGAACACGTGATGGTTGTGCCATCAGAGTGAGAAAGACGAGGAAGAAAAATTGTTGGAGAGGTTTTTGGCTAGATGCCAGAAAGCTTGGGAAGAGCTAGAGTTGGATAGTACAGTGCATTTATTATTGATGAAAGAGTGTTTGGCAAGTCGAAGAACAGATTTGGCTTGATTCCGGGCAGAAACGTAGGATGAGAGTCTTAAGTTTTAAGGCGTCGGTACCGTTTGAATGCTTCCTCCTTATTGCGGACATCAGTAGAACAGGCGTGAGTAACCAAGATTTTTTAGCATTAGTCTGAGAGAAAGAGAATGGAATGTATGCTTCCATGCCCGATAGGATTACCTCGGTAATGCGTTCAGCACTCTCAGATGGTCCCCGGCCACGGAAGCAGAAATCATTCCATGGGAAATCAAATAAGTACTGCCGGAGAGCCTCCCAGTCGGCACCGCCAAAGTGCCACAAGCGCTGCCGGCCAGGAGGATCGGGTGGCCGCACTGGAGAGACAGGACAGGTGACAGAGATAAGTTTTTGGTCGGAGGAGCCCAAAGGAGAGAAAAGATCGACAGTATAAGAAGAAGGGTTAGAAATTAGAAACAAGTCAAGAATGTTGGCCCGATCTCCGAGGCAATCCGGGATACGGGTTGGTTGCTGAACTAACTGCTCTAGGTCATTTAGGATAGAAAAGACGTAGGCTTGTTCACCAGGTTTGTCAGTAGTGTGAGAGGAGAGCCATTGACGGTGGTGAACGTTGAAATCTTATAAGATGGAGATTTCTGAGAAAGGAGAAATGGATAGATCTAGTATAGTATCTACCTCATACCTTGTTGCCTTTAACACTTCCAAAACCCAATTTCTCCATCTATCTACCCGTCTGGAACTCTCAGCGGAGTATCCCTTATTCGTCAATAATACAAAAATCAATCCATCATCTTCTCTAAATATTCTTGGTGTCTCTTTTTCTTCTGCTCTCACTTGGAAGGACCATATTACCAGTCTTGCTAAAGCAGCTTCCCAGAAGTTGGATGTGCTCAACTGGCTCAAGCGGTTCTTTACCCCTGCACAGCTTCTTGCTCTGTACAGGGGCACGATGCGTCCTTGTATTGAGTATTGTTCACATGTGTGGGAAGGATCCTCTCACACCGCACTCCTAGACAAAGTAGAAAGGAAGGCCTTTCGTATCATTAACTCCCATTCACTCACCAATTCTCTGCAATCTATCTCTCTCCGCCGCAATGTTGCATCTCTCTTGCTATTCTATCGCTACTATAATAATCAGTGTTCCTCAGAGCTTTCCCAGTGTATACCACCTCATCTACGTAGGACACGTGGTACCCGTCTTGCAACACAATCTGTGCACCTCTAACCCAAGAGTAAAACAGCTGAGCTCTGGAACTCTTTCCCAGAATCAGTTTTTCCCTCTTTCTATGACTTAAATTGCTTCAAACTCTGTGTGTCAAGGCATTTTGGCTCGAACGTCCCTTGATTTTGGCCCTGTCATTCTTTCATCTCTGGGGGAGGTAATCCTATTGGGCATGGAGGCATACATTCCATTCTCTTTCTCTTAGACTAATGCAAAAAAATCTCGGTTTACTCACGCCTGTTCTACTGCTGTCCACAAGGAGGAAGCATTCAAACGGTACTGGTGCCTTAAATCTCAAGAATCTCATTCTTCCTATTTTTCTACCCGGAATCAAGCCAAATCTGTTCTTCGACTTGGCAAACACTCTTTCATCAATAATAAATGCACTGAATTATCCAACTTTAGCTCTTCCCAAGCTCTATGGCATCTAGCCAAAAACCTCTCCAAAAATTGATCTTTCTTGTCTTCCCCTCCCCTTTCCCACTCTGACGGCACAACCATCACTTCTTCCTCTGACAAAGCTGAATTCTTCGATCAAACTTTTGCTAGAAACTCCACCTTGGATGATTACGGTCCTATTCCTCCCTCTCCACCCTCCTCTCTCCTACTTATGCCGGTTCCATAGGGATTGGGCCCATACGGGATTGGGCCCATCTATATAATAATTTCGATTGTGTGTCTGTGTGTGTGTTCTTAATAGGCGGCCCCAGTTTTGGACCTGGGGAGCTGAAACTTTGCAAGTGGGTGTCAATTGACCTGGGTCAGGTCATAGAGGGGGCGAGGCCACGATCGGAGGTCGTTTCGAGGCCGAATTTGAAAACAAAAATGAAAACAATTGAAAAAATGGCCGTTTGGGGCAGGAGGCCTCCGATCGAAAAGGTGTATTGAACGAAAGTTGTTCGCAGCCCCCTAAAATGGGGGTACGGATGAGGTCAGATCCAAAATCGAAGGTCATTTAGCGGCCGAAATCGAGGTCGCCGTTTAATGAGGCACATTGAGGTCGAGTCCGGTGATTATGGTAGTAGTAGTAGTGGTAGTAGTGATTGATGATGGTGATTATGGTACTAGTAGTGGTGGTAGTAGTGATGGTGAATATGGTGATTACCCGGGCAACGCCGGGTACCCCTGCTAGTACGGAATATACGGAATTGGGCCCACGGGATTGGAACCTAACCTAACCTAACCTAACTTAACCTAAGTGGGCCCAATCCCGTATGGGCCCAATCCCGTGGTCACCACTTAGGCCTAATATCCTAATCTCTTCTAAAGATGTAATTTCTACCCTCTCTGGGCTTAATACTAAGAAGGCGTACGGTCCGGACGGTGTTCCTCCTGTTGTACTAAAAAACTGTGCTTCCGTGCTGACTCCCTGCCTAGGCAAACTCTTTGGTCTCTGTCTCTCCTCTAACGTCTTCCCTTCATGCTTGAAGTTTGCTCTCATTCAACCTGTCCCAAAGAAGGGTGACTGCTCTCAAGCCTCCAACTATCGTCCAATTGCTCTCATCTCTTGTATTTCTTAAGTTATTGAAACTATTCTTGCTTCCAAATTTCTTAAGCATTTCTCTTCTCATAATCTGCTCTCAGATCGCCAGTATGGCTTCCTCAAGGGTCGCTCTACTGGTGATCTTCTTTCATATCTTACTAACTCCTGGTCATCCTCCTTTCGGGACTTCGGTGAGACTTTTTTTATTGCACTAGACAAATCGAAAGCCTTCGATAGAGTCTGGCACAAATCTTTAATTTCTAAACTACCTTCCTTCGGTTTCTATCCCTCCATCTGTGCCTTTGTCTCTAATTTCCTTTCCGGCCGTTCATAGCCGCGGTTGTGGACGGCCATTGTTCACTTCCTCACCATATAAACTCCGGTGTTCCTCAGGGCTCTGTCCTATCTCCTATTCTCTTCTAATTTTTATAAAATTAATGATCTCCTCAACTGTACCTCAATTCCCATCCATTCATACGCAGACGACTAAACACTATTCCATTAGTTTTTCAGAACGCCCCAGCCAGCAATCCCTCAACGACAAACGTAATGAAGTCATAGAACTCTTAAATTCTGATCTAAATACCATCTCTAATTGGGGCAGAGAAAACCTTCTTACCTTTAATGCTTCCAAAACCCAATTTCTCCATCTATCTACCTGTTCGGAGCTCCCGGCGGACTATCCCTTATACTTCAACAATACAAAAATCAATCATTCATCTTCTCTCAATATTCTTGGTGTCTCTTTTTCTTCTGCTCTCACATGGAAGGACTATATTACCAGTCTTGCTAAGGCAGCCTCCCAGAAACTGGGTGTGCTCAACCACCTTAAGGGGTTCTTTACCCCTGCACAGCTTCTTGCTCTGTACAGGGGCACGGTGTGCCTTGTATTGATAATTATTGTTCACATGTGTGTGGAGGTTCCTCTCACATCGCTCTCCTAGACAATGTCAAAAGGAAGGCCTTTCGTATCATTAACTCCCATCCACTCACCAACTCTTTGCAATCTCTCTCTCTCCACTGCAATGTTGGATCTCTCTCGCTATTCTATCACTACTATAATAATCAGTGTTCCTCAGAGCTTTCCCAGTGTATACCACCTCCTCTACATTGGGCACGTGGTACCCATCTTCCAACACAATCCCACCCCTACTCTGTGCACCTCTCTAACCCAAGAGTGAAACGTTTCTCTCAAACTTTCTTCTATTCAACAGCTGAGCTCTGAAACTCTTTCCCAGAATCAGTCTTTCCCTCATCCTATGACTTAAATTGCTTCAAACTCCGTGTGTCCAGGCATTTTGGCTCGAATGTCCCTTGATTTTGGCCCTGTCACTCTTTCAACTATGGAGGGGGGGGGGGGGGGCGGCACTCGCTGCAGGCAGTTCTGCCTTTTGCCTCCCTCATACAGAAACAAAAATATACAGGGTGGTGCAGATTTTGGTTACCCTGTTGACTAAATTGGGGGAGGGGGGAAGGGTTGTACCACCTTCTCTCTCATGTAAAGCCCCATTAGTTCAATTTAAAACATTCGCCCCATTAGTTCAATTTAAAACATTCGCCCCATTAGTTTGGCAATTTTAAGAACTTTTGTGCCATTTAGGTGTCGATTTTTTCCTGGCGAGCGATAGCGAGCCTGCATTTTAGGAGGAACCGGCCTTTGGCCAGCGCATCTTTCTATAAAGATATGCATTAATTTATCTCGAAGGGGGATCTTGAGGGTGTTATTATTTAGGCTTGATGGAGGTCATGGGAGGAAACTTTAAATATAACCCCCCCCCCCTTAGATAGACGGAAGATACTTCCGTCAGATAGACGAATAAAATCTCCCCTTAGATAGACGAAAAACAACTTAGATAGACGAACAAAACCTCTTAGATAGAAAGAAAACAAAATGTAAACAAAATAAATAAATAAGAAAACACCCTATTCGGTCTCTCTCGCTCCAAAACACCCTATTCGGTCTCTCTCACTCCAAAACACCGTATTCGGTCTCTCTCACTCCAAAACACCCTATTCGGTCTCTCTCACTCCAAAATCTGTAATATTTTGCCATCCCAACAACGCACCGTTGATTCATTTAAACTTCGCCTAGACAAATATCTCGCATCAAACCCGCGACTGACTGCATTTGTAAATGAATAACTTTATTTTATTCCCCCCTCAGTTACTAACCCATCTGTCCCCTACCAACTTCCTAATCCTGCCACGGATATTAGTTCCAGGGCAGTAGCTCCCTTTCCAATGTTCCCGTACCCACTCTCAACCACAATTTGGACACTTGATCCTCAGTGTTTTGGAGGACAAGAAGCCTAGAAGGGTCACTAGACCTGTTGTTGCTTGATTTTCTTTGTACTCCTTTGTACTTGTACTTTGTACTCCCCCCTCCTACAACCACATCAACCAGACCGCCGCCCCTGTACCGCCACCATACGCAGACAACAACGATAACACTTAAGGGGGTACTACTCGCTTTTCTGGACCTCCTTCTCCCTCGTGTTTAGCATATTAGTTTTGAGGTTTTAATACGTTCCTTCCATTAGTTTGTCGATTTTAAGATCCTTCGCCCCATTTATTTGTCAATATTAAGACCTTTCGTGCCATTTAGGTGTCGATTTTTTCCTGGCGAGCGATAGCGAGCCTGTAATTTTAAGGGACATTTTTCTTGCACACATTTATCTTGAAGGGGGGTCTAGGGGGGGTCTAGGGGGGGTCTAGGGGGTGTATTTCTACGCTTGATGAAGGTTTAGCGAGGAAACTAAAACATAAATAAATTAATTAATAGCCCCCAAAACCCAACAGGACAGTTCATTGGCAGCCCTCCACCCCTTTCCGTCTTTCTGCTGTTCGGAATGTTTACCTTCGTTTAACCTTTTCAGTGCGATGAGGCGCATTTCTTCATCTTCTGACTATCAACAGACGATTTTGTTTACTTTAGGAAGGTCGTGCGGCAGTTTACAAGTCCTTTAACGTATTTATTTGCTTATTCCTTTAAGGGGGGATGAGCGTATTTATTTGTTTATTCCTTTAAGGGGGGATGAGCGTATTTATTTGTTTATTCCTTTAAGGGGGGATGAGCGTATTTATTTGCTTATTCCTTTAAGGGGGGATGAGCGTATTTATTTGCTTATTCCTTTAAGGGTGGATGAGCGTATTTATTTGCTTATTCCTTTAAGGGGGGATGAGCGTATTTATTTGCTTATTCCTTTAAGGGGGGATGAGCGTATTTATTTGTTTATTCCTTTAAGGGGGGATGAGCGTATTTATTTGGTTTTTCCTTGAAGGGGGGATGAGCGTATTTATTTGGTTTTTCCTTGAAGGGGGGATGAGCGTATTTATTTGCTTATTCCTTTAAGGGGGGATGAGCGTATTTATTTGTTTATTTATGTGTCTGTTCATTATTGTCTTAGTTTCCTTCCTAGGCCTCCATCAAGCTTTAAAAAACATCCTCAAGACCCCTCTTCTAGATAGATTTGTACATTTTTCGGTAGAAAAATGTCCCGGCCGAAGGCCGTTTCCTTCTAAATTATAGGCTCGCTTTCGCTCGCCGGGAAAATTTTGACACCTAAATGGCACGAAAGGTCTTAATACTGACAAAGAAATGGGGCAAAAAATCTAAAAATCGCCAAACTACTGGGTCGAACGTAAAACAAACGGAAAACTAATTTGGCTAAACACGAGGGAAAAGGAGGACCAGAAAACCGACCCATCTCCCCTTAAACAGTTGTATTCTGGAGAAGCTTGAGAACATTTACCAATACTTTACCCCTTGCAACTAAATGGCGTAAATCATCTGTCTGCTGTGATAACATTAGATTATTTTATTGGACTTGCAAGAAGGACCTCTCTCTCTCTCTCTCTCTCTGTCTCTCTCTCAACCTTCCTTGTGTTGTGGCCTCAATAGACGATTTTACTGGACTTACTAGAAGAATCTCTAGGATTGCAATAATCTCTCTCTCTCTCTAGTTTACCAAGGGAGGTGGTCGACAGTAATTCAATTGATACGTCTAAGAAAAGTCAGGACGATCATCTGATGGAGATTGGATTAATATGAATTAATCAGTAGGCATGTGTAAATTTCCCTTTTAGACTAATTTCTTTCTATATTCTAAAAACCTTTCCTTGCTGGGCATTTCCTGACCCATAAGGTTACACTTCATCCTATTTTCCGGTAAGGCTTTTTAGCCGGAGGGAGCGGAGGGTGGGGAGAGAGCCTTCTACTTTACTGTCCTATTCTTCTACTATAAACTGTACCTGTCTACTAGTTTTAAGGCCGGACCACTTAGTAGGGACTGCAAGGTCTCTGTGGTCTGAGTAGCTGTGTAACTCTGTGCAACTCTCTCTCTCTCTCGCTCTCTCTCATGCACACGCACTCATATTACAGATAAAAGCATATAACAGTTTAAACCATTGGTCTGATAAACTAATGGACATGAGATTTATCCCTGCAAAAGTTCCAGGACAAAACTACACTGGCCTATATTAACCATCAATCCCCCTTAAATGTCCTGCCATAAACCCATCAACGAACCTCGGGCAGGGTTGATGTACAGAAATATATAAATCTCACTTTCACCGACAAAATGGCCTCTGATAATCAACAAATTACGATGCCAATATTTTACATAATATTATAGACAGTATATATATACATACTGTATATATATACCGTATATATATATATATATATATATATATATATACCCGGTATATATACTGTATATTTATATTATACTAACTCAGATAACTATGACAAACGTTGTTAGTATATATATGTTTCTTTGTTCTCTATATGCGCAATTGTCAGTGAGTCTAGGATGGGAGTACCGGGTGTTATGAGGGTAACTCGGACCGGGGAAAATCATAGGCCAGGTTCCATCGGCCTCTGAGGCCTATCAGGGCCACCAGGCACTGCCCATCCCAGGCTAAGGAGTCTAGAGGGGGTGACCAGGTTGGAATGATGGTAACTACACCAGGGCAGCAAAATAGGCCAGGTTTCGTCGCCTTCCTAATAATAATAATACTAATAATCGTCTGGTTACTTATATAGCGTCCGTATCTCCTCCTTCGAGGATTCTCAAGCGCTTGACACTTCTTTAATCAGCCAGAGACCAATACCCATCTCCTTTGCTCATGGAGAGACGGTAACCGCTGGCTATATCTCAGAAAAACATTTCAACCTGAGCGGGGATTGAATGCGAGACCTGCAAGATGGGAAGCAGGCACGCAATCAACTGAGCCAGCCAGACCGTTTAGAGACGAGCAAAGTTGAGCCCTTAATCACTCGGTCTGTTATACAGCAGCTAACTATGTGATACTGGTCTGGTTATTTACTGTATGTCTCTGAGGCTATTTAAGGGGGGATGGTTCTATTGTTCTGGCCCCCTTACTCCCTCATGTTTGGCCCCAAAAGTTTTCAGGTTTTAAGACGTTCGGCCCATTAGTTTGGCGATTTGAAGACTTTGTCAGATTTCTTTGTCAATATTACGACCCTTTGTGACATTTTTGTTTCGATGTTTTCCTGGCGAGCGATAGCGAGCCTGTAATATAGCAGGAACCGGCCTTTGGCCGGGAGATTTTTCTACTGCTAAATTTTCAAATTTATCTAGAAATAGGATCTTGGGGATGTATTTTTAAGCTTGATGGAGGTCTAGGAAGGAAATTAAACAAAAATAGATGAATACATAAATCAACTAATTAATAAACACCACCCCCTTAAAGGCAAACAACATAAGCCTAGCTCTTGGTCTCTCAGCCGGCCATGCTGGCGCAAGCCCCATACAACATAGGCCCAGAAAAGAAAGAAAAAAACAATATTTATATGGCACGAAAGGTCTTAAAATAGACAACCTAATGGGGCAAACATCTTAAAATCCTAATATTAATGGGGCTTAACATGAGTGAGAAGGCTGTCAAGAACAAACTACTACCTCCCCTTTAACCCTCGTCTAGCGGGTTTTTTTGGGCTATTTTGGGCATATTCAGGCCTTCCTGAATGATCAATCAAGTATCTGCATGAAAAGAAATGTATTCAGCAAAAAATTAGGCGCTACAAGCTTCAAAATGAGACCAGAACGAGCTACGTAGCACTCGTCATTTTCATGCAGTGGTACCACTAACATGGGAGTTTAGCATATAGCGGCATATTTTTTCCAGCTACGCTCACTGCTGGCTACACTGCCGGCCTCTCGAGAACAGAGGGAGCGTGAGTCAGTGGGCGGCGGTAAGTCCTGGATGTTGGACGTGTGGCCTGCTGTGCTCCCAGCCATTTGCACTCGATTTTAACCCTTTAAAAGCCTTAATAATGCTCCTAACTTGCTGCTTTTTAGATACGGACTTAAGTCGGGCCCCGCTCTTTAAGTGTTAACCTTTGTTTTAGTGTAATTTCCCAAGGCGGCCCTCCGCCTCTTCGCTATAGCCATGCCGAGAGATGGTCGGTGATTTTTGTTACAAGCCTCCGTTATAAATATACAGAAACATGAGCTGTGCTATCACTCTAAGTACAGTCAGAGTCAAAGGTCGAATTATTATCTTCATTATTTCAATTTTGTTTACTTATTTTATTTATAATAGGCCTTGACACACAAGAAAGAGATCTTCATATGACCCGATACGATCTCACCTAGAGTTCTTAAAGAGGTACTACTCGCTTCTTCTAGACCCCCTTCTTCATATGACCCGATACCATCTAACCTAGAGTTCTTAAAGAGGTACTACTCGCTTCTTCTAGACCCCCTTCTTCCTCATGTTTAGCATATTAGTTTTTGAGATTTTAAAACATTATTTCCGTTAGTTTGGCAAATTTGAGACCTTTCGCCCCATTTTGTTGTCAATTTTAAGACCTTTCGTGCCATTTAGGTGTTGATTTTTTTCCTGGGAAGCGATAGCGAGCCTGTAATTTTAGAAGGAACTGGCCTTTGGCCGGGACATTTTTATACCGAAAAATTTACAAATTTATCTTGAAAGAGGGTCTAGGGCGTGTTTTTTTAAAGCTTGATTGAGGTCTAGCGAGGAAACTCAAAAATATATAAATAGATAAATATAAAGGCCAAAATAAACAAGCACTACCCCCTTAAAGAAGCTAAATGTGAGCTCTCCAAACCACTTACACTGCTTTACAATAAGTCCTTGACAACTTGGATTGTGCTCGATGAGTGGAAGCTCGCAAACGTTACTCTGATACATAAAAAAGGCATCAAATCCTTGCCTAGTAACTATCACCCAAATAATCGTTCCTGCTTGACCAACCTCTTAGACTTCCTCCATGACATCCTTAACCTATATGATAAAAGTAAAGCTGTAGATATTATATACCTTGACTTCCAAAAAGCCTTTGATAAAGTTCTACACAGAAGCTTATTAATAAAGCTAAAAGCGCACAGAATACAAGGCATTGATATAAAATTGGCTCGGAGAAAGAAAGCAAAGAGTAGTCAGCGGTGTACCTAAAGGATCAGTAGTGGCGCCAATTATCTTCCTAATCTATATTAACGACATAGACGGTGGTCTTACCTGTACTATCTCAAAGTTTGCAGATGATACAAATACTGTAAATACTGTACTCACAATTGAACATGTTGAAGACACATCTGGCAAATGAGCTTCAAGGAAGATAAATGCAAAGTACTTCACATCGGAAACCGAAAGAAAAAGCAAACTATTCAATCAATGGCACCCAGCTAGATAGTGTAGACAGAGAAACGGGCTAGGGAGTAACAATATCGAGTAACCTAAAACCTACTCAACAATGTTGTTAAGAAAGCAAACAAAATTATAGGTATAATAAGCAGATCTTTTGAGCATAAATCCAAAGATGTAATCCTCACTCTTTACAATTCGTAGTCCGTCCACTTCAGGAATATTGCGTTCAGTCCTGGTGCCCCTACTACCAAAAAGATATAGACAAACTGGAGCAAGTTCAACATAGTTACCAAAATGATACTGTGTTTGAGGAGCAAACCATATCAGGAGCGTCTTGAGGAATTGAATATTTTTCCCCTAACACAGCAGAGATTAAGAGGTGACTTAATTCAAGTTTTCAAGATCATCATAGGCATCAACAATTTGAACTACAGTAAGTACTTTACAATCGACATCAAATTACACAAGGGGAAATGGTTACAAAATCATTGGTAAATCATTTAACTTGTATGAATCTAAGAACTTTTTCTTTAATCGAGTTGTCAGTCTGTGGAATGGGTTTCCCTGAGATTTTATAGACTACAACACCGTTGATTCTTTTAAAGTTCGCCTAGACAAGCACCTTGCCCGAAACCCACTGATGACTGAATTTGAAAATGAATATATTATTTCCGTAGTACTGTATTGTGATTTTATTAACCTAATTGAATTCACACTTTACCAACTCCCTCTGAGAAACTGTTGGGCGCTTTAAATAGCAGTAACTTAGAGAGCAAGTAACCTTGAGGGGCTGCAAGAGCTGTTGTGGCTTGATTTCCTTTGTAGTCCTTTGACAGATTTGTTCAGTCTTCTTGGAGACTATTTTGCCTTATATTCAGAAAAGGAAATAGTCCAGAAGTTGTGAAGGCTAGACACTATTTCTAAGCGTGACTGTACGCTGGGAAATAAACCATACCTTTCCCTCACAAGAACTAAAGGTAAATAATCCGTGTCTTGGGAGGTAAGTACACTGTAAAACCTGAATTATAATTATCCTTAAGGGGGAATTTACACTTAAAGGGGGTTTTATTTGGAACCCTTCTCCCAAATGTTAAGCCCCATTAGCTATGAGATTTTAAGACGTTTACTCCATTAGTTCGGTGATATTCAAACTTATCACCCCATTTCTTTGTAATTTCTGTCATTTAGGTGTCAAATTTTCCTGGCGAGCAATAGCGAGCCTGCAACTTAGTAGGAGATGTCCTTTGGCCGGGACATTTTTCTACCAAAAAATGCACAAATTTATCTGGAATTTATTTAGGTCTTGGGGGTATTTGATGGAAGTCTAGGGAGCAAACTAAAAACCTCCCCTCACCCTGGGGCCCAACAACCTGGACCAACATTACACCAACACAAACTTTTAACCCCCTGCAAATTGTCGCCAGAAATTTTCGGCAGACAAGAGAGAATGGAGGGGCACAATTCAAGGAGAAGGGGGAGGGGGGCGGGTAGGGGGGGGAAAAAGTAGAGGGATGGTGATATCGTGAGGGGGAGGGGGGGGGTAGAAGGGGGAGAGGAGTACGAATGTTTACGTACAACCTAGTTCTAACATTGCTTGCATAAAATGCCAAGTTGCTCCATGATCGTTGTCGCCGGCGAATGTCTCGAGACTCAACGAATCCATAATTTTCTTTATGGGCAGTCTAGTGGTTGATAGCCTCATAGTTGCCTGTGTTGGTGGTCCTAAGGCTTCTTCTGTTCCTTTATACAGCAGTGATTCGTCTTCTTCGTCTTGCATTCATCTATCTGTGTGTGCTGGCTTTCGTCCCTTGGAGCCATATTTAATCCTGGGAGTATAGTGGTGGTGATGGGGGTGATGGTTGTGATGGTGATGGTGATGGTGGTGGGGGTGGGGGTGATGGTGGTAGTGATGATGGTGGTGGTAATGATGGTGGTGATAATGATGGTTATGATGGTGGTCGTGGTGATAGTGATGGTGGGTTGGGCTGATAGTGGGTGGTGGCGGTAGTGGTGGTGGTGGTGATAGTACAAAGGAGTACAAAGGAAATCAAGCAACAACATATCTAGCGACCCTTCTAGGCTGCTTGTCCTCCAAAACACTGAACATCAAGTGTCCAAACAGTGGTATTGAGTGGGTAAGGGAACATTGGAAAGGGAATTACTGCCCTGGAACTAATGTCCGTGGCAGGATTAGGAAGTTAGTAGGGGACAGATGGGTTAGTAACTGAGGGGGGGATAAAATAAAGTTATTCATTTACAAACGCAGTCAGTTGCGGGTTTGATGCGAGATATTTGTCTAGGCGGAGTTTAAATGAATCAACGGTGATGCAGTCTATAACGTCTCGTCTCGGGGAAGTCAATTCCACAAGTTGACAACTCGATTGAAGAAGAAATTCTTAGATTCGTGAGAGTTAAATGATTTACCAATAATTTTGCAACCGTTTCCCCGCGTGTAATTAGATTGGTCGATAGTGAAGTACTTACTACAGTTCATATTGTCGATGCCTTTGATGATTTTGAACACTTGAATTAATTCACCTCTTATCCTGGGCTGGGTTACAGGAAATAGATTTAATTCTATAAGACGCTCTTCGTATGGTTTGTTCTTTAGGCTAGGTATCATTTTGGTAACTCTACGTTGAACTCGTTCTAGCTTGTTTATATATTTTTGGTAATAAGGGCACCAGGATTGAACGCAGTATTCCAGAAGAGGGCGGACTAAGGAATTGTAAAGGGTTAGGATAACTTCTTTGGATTTATGCTCAAATGACCTGCCTATAAAGCCTATTATTTTGTTTGTCTTCTTAACAACTTCTGAAGATTGTTGACTCTGTTTTAAGTTACTCGATATTGTTACTCCCAGATCGGTTTCTCTGTTTACATTCTTAAGCTGAGTGCCATTCATCGAATAGTTTGCTTTCTCATTTAGGTATCCGATATGTAGTACTTTACATTTATCCGCATTGAAACTCATTTGCCAAATTTGGGCCCAACATGACAATTTATCTAGATTGTGTTGCATATCGTCAACTTGTTCTTTTGAGAGTACGCTATTTGCAATTTTTGTATCGTCATCAAATTTTGAGATTGTACAGGTGAGACCCTCATCTATGTCGTTGATGTAAATTAGAAAGAGAATTGGTCCTAGTACCGATCCCTGGGGTACCCCGCTACTTACATTGGTCCATTTAGATGCCTTACCGTTTATGACCACTCTTTGCTTTCTGTCGCTGAGCCAATTTTCTATCCATTTCAACACACCGTCTTGTATTCCATGCGCTTTTAGTTTTAGCAGTAAACGTTTGTGGGGAACTTTGTCAAAGGCCTTTTGAAAATCAAGGTATATAATATCCACAGCTTTACTCTCATCGTAGAGGTCGAGGATATCGTGGAAGAAGTCTAAGAGGTTTGTTAAACAGGAACGTTTTTTACGAAAGCCGTGTTGAGTATCTTTAAGTATGTTATTTTCCTCTAAGTGTTTTACGAGTCTGTCTCTTATAACCGTTTCTAGCATTTTACATACAACTGAGGTTAAGCTAATTGGACGATAGTTACTGGGTAGGGATTTGCTGCCTTTTTTGAATATCGGTGTTACGTTGGCTAGCTTCCACTGATCAGGCATACTTCCAGACTGCAAGGATTTATTGAATAGTAATGTCAGTGGTTTGGAGAGCTCATCCTTAGCTTCCTTTAGAACTCTAGGCGAGATTGTATCAGGTCCAGGCGTTTTATTTACCTTGAGTTTATCTAAACAAGTCAATACTTCTCTCTCTGTAACGGTGATATTGCTTAGAACATCTGAATTATCAATCTGAATCGGCGATGGTGTAGGGATATCACTGAGGTCTTCGGTTGTAAAAACTGATGCAAAGAAGGTATTGAGGACATTACTCATTTGTACTTCGTCTTTGGTGTATTCTCCATTTTCATCGACTAACGGTCCAACAGTTGAAGTAACTACTTTTTTCTTTCTGATATAACTATAGAATTCTTTTGGGTTTGTTATATTTTGATTCGTAATATGTAACTCTAAGGTCTTTTTACTTTGCTTAATTAACTTTTTGGCTTTGCGTCGTAGCTCTACAAATTTCACCCGTTCTTCGTCATTTTGTGAGGATTTTAATCTATCTTTAGCATTTTTTTTTAGCAAGCCGGCAGTTTGAAATATCTTTATTCCACCATTTGGGCTTATTATTATGGCCTGTACGCCGTATTTTCGATGGTATGCAGTCTTGCACTGCTTTTATGTAAGTGGGTTCGAATAACTTCCAAGATGTATTTATGTCGTTATTGTTAATTAGCAAGCTCCAGTCAGTTTCTTTAAACATAGCTCTAAGTTTATGGAAGTTTGCTTTCTTGAAATTAGGGACGTTTTTGGTGCTAGTATTTGGTTCGTTACTAGTAAATTTTAACGTGAAAGTTATCGGACGATGGTCGCTGTTACTGAATTCATCACCAACATTCAAATTCTCTATTAATTCTTCTTTTGTTGCAAGTACAATGTCAAGAACGTTATTACCACGGGTCGGCGTTCGAACAAATTGATAAATGGTAGGGGCCGGACAATAACACCCGATCATTAAAGTCCACATCTGTAGCTTATACGGCCCCTATCACAGCGGCCGCTATCACGAGCGGCCCCTGTCACGAGCGGCCCCTGTCACGAGCGGCCCCTATGTCACAGTGGCCCATTTCACGAGCGGCCCCTATGTCACAGCGGCCCCCGTCACGAGCGGCCCCTATGTCGCACCGGCCGTTTATGTTTACCTCTTGTGTGATCACGGGTACGTGGGGAAGGAAGGAGTGCTGGGGGTGGGGGGGGGGGGGGGGGGGGAGCGGGGCCGTAGACGGGGAACAGTTTGGAGGTGTGCCTGTTTGGAGGATGTATGATATGTGTGGGAGCGACGACGTGTATGTATTAGGGGAGGGGGGTTGCATATGTGTGTATGTTTCTGTGTATTTATGTATAGTGATATGTGCAAGTGAAAAGCCTCCGTAATATACATACATACATACATAAATTACATGTCAACAACTGATGCAACATAAACATAAAGAAATGCAACATACAAACATACACATGAGCGATGCTAAAACACAACAAACATTAACTGGTAATCACTGGCTGCATTATAGGCATACCGTACATTCTTTATCGGGCAGGTAGTTGCTTTCTTGGACCCCTTCTCTCTTATGCTTAGCCCAAGTAGTTTTGAGATTGTAAGACGTTTGCTCCATTAGTTTGGCGATTATAAGATCCTTTCTGACATTTTGACGCCGAATTAATCATGGCGAGCGATAGCGAACCTGTAATTTTAGGAGGAACCGGTCTTAGGCCAGGACATTATTCTACCGAAAAAGTTACACATTAATCTTGATTTTTTTTTTTTTGGGGGGGGCCCCTAGGGTGTGTTTTTTAGGCTTGATGGAGGTCCACACACACATATATACATATACACGTCCATACATACTTTAACACACACACATTCATACACACCTACACACACACACATAAATGCACACCTAAGCGCACAAATATCCACACACCTAAACACAGACCCACATCCATACACACCCTAAACAGACATGCATCCATACACACCTAAACACACACACACACGCACACACACACACCTATACACACACACACACATCCATCACACCTAAACACACGCACATACACACACACACACACCCATCCATACTGGACATTGAGGTCCCGGAGGGAATCGAAGCACTCTGGGTGAGAGTTAATCCCCCCTTCCACCCTCGTCACACTGCCTCCATTATCTACTGTGTGATCTACCACCCACCACGCTCACCCACCGGCCCCGCACTAATCAACCACATCATCGATACATGTGATGATCTCAAACTCCAATTTCCATCGTCCAAGTTGGTGGTTTGTGGGGATTTCAATGAACTAGACACTGGTGAGATTCAAGAACAGCTGCATCTTTCACAAATTGTTGACTTCCCCACCCACAACCACAACACTCTTGACCTAATTTTGACGGACATGGATGAGCAGTACCTCCCACCTGAACCTTTACCTCCTGAGGGACGCAGCACTCATCTCTCTGTGTTCTGGTCACCTGCCCCTACCACCTCCCATCAACAGACCCCCGTTATCCGGACCTACCGACCAACGCCAGACTCTGCAATGCGGGGGTTCGGGCAGTGGTTGGTTCATTACCCGTGGACGGAGGTTCTCACTGAAGAAGATGTTAATGCCAAATGGGACAACTTTGTATCTACCACCACTTCTTCCGCACCCAGAGGACCAAAATGCACCCCTCTGACGTCCCATGGATTACTCCTCGGATCAAGAGACTGATGCAGAATCGGAACAAGGCCTTCTACAAGGACAACAATCGCTAAAAGGACCTACGCAACATTGTGATAAGGGAAATCCGTTGGGCGAAGAAGTCCTACTACCCTACAAAGATTCGTCATTTAAAACAAACCAATATCAGTCAGTGGTACTCTAAAATTAAGAATCTTTGTGGCTTAAGAAGTGGGACTCCTTCGATCCCCTGTATTTCCCATGTCCCTCGTGTAGATGCACCTGAACTGATAAATAATCACTTCTCTACCATCTGCCAAACCCTCCCCAAACTAGACCGCACCAACCTCCCTGCCTTCCTCCCATCCCCTTCCCCCCCAGTAACTGTTCAAGAATATGAAGTGGCCAAAAAGCTTTCCAGTTTCAAATTAAAAAGATCAACAACCCCAGTAGACCTACCCATGAAAATATACAAAGAATTTTCGGTGGAATTTGCCACCCCCCTTTGCTCGATAATTAATGCCTCCTTAAGGCAAAGTAAATGCCCTGCAGACTGGAAAACTTCATACGTCACTCCAATCCCCAAAACCCCCTCCCCACATTCTCTTAATGAACTCAGACCAATTGCCATAACGCCCATCCCTAGTCTAATCTGTGAGGACTTTGTATTCACCTGGGCTTACGCACAAATCCGTCACTTGATAGATCCCCAACAGTTTGGCAACATAAAAACCTCCTCCACCACTCACTGTCTTATTAGCTTCCTAGATTATATTTACACAAATCTTGAGAAGAGAAAGACTTCCCTCGCCCTTGCCTTTATTGACTTCAGGAAAGCATTTGACCTTGTTGACCACACCATCATCATCAACAAGGCCATAAAGTTGGGGCTACATCCTACCCTGGTTGCGTGGTTGACCGACTTCCATAGTGACAGACGACAAGCAGTGCGATACCAAGGCTTCATCTCCACCTTCCTAGACATCACATGTGGAGTCCCACAGGGCACAAAGATGGGGCCTCTATTGTTCCTCATCTTGATTAATGATGCCCTAAAGGACACCCCATTCAACTGGATGTACGTGGACGACTCGACAGTCGGCATTACTGTCGATAACACCTCCCCTAACTATGACCCCCTACAAGACATCCTCGACCGTCTTCAAGCCTGGACCACAGACAATCATGTGACTATCAATCATGACAAGACAGTGGTCATGCACATCAACACCTTCGTTACCGACCTTCCTCCATCCACTGTCACAATTGGTCCTCATCCCCTTCAGCTTGTTGAGTCCACCAAACTCCTCGGAATCACTGTGGACAACAAACTCAACTGGAAGAAACATGTAACTACCACAGTCAGGACCGCCACATACAAGTTGTTTATGCTAAGGCGGTTGAGATCCCTGGGGGCGCCGGAGAATGAGCTGAAGAGTATATATAACACCTTCATACTCCCTAAGCTCACCTATGCCTCTCCCGCCTGGTCCTCCTCTCTAACCCTGACACAACAACGTCAATTGGAGAGAGTGCAGAGGAGAGCATGCAGGATCATCCTGGGTGGCACATATCCAGGGTACGAGGAAGCTCTCACCACCCTTAGCATACCTGCACTTTCAACCCACCACTACAACACACTCAAACAGTTTGCATCTAAGCTGCTTGTTCACCCACGACACAGAAACTTACTTCCACCAGACGCCCCTAGACCAACACGTGCAGCTCGTCACTTCAACACACTCCAACCAATAAGAGCAAGAACTGACAGATATAAAAATAGTCCTATCCCAACCATTGTTAATATTATTAATAATGTGTAATAACGTCCTGTCACACCATATATATGCGCCCACCTTTAATAATGTATGCATAAGTGTGTGTGTGCGTGTGTGTATTAGAATATAATTTGTATGTATTTGCTTGAGTTTGTTTATGTATATGTGTATATATGTATATGTGTATGTGTGTATCTATGTATGTACAGTATATGTGTATGTATGTGTGCGTATATGTGTATGTAAGTATGCGTTATTTATGTATATATATATGTGTCTATAGTGTATACTGTTTGTAGTTCGAGCCCGGCTGAGAGTATCAGGTGGATAAGAGAAGAGCATATAATTATGCATGTAATGTGCATATATTTATGTATATGTATGTCTGTGTGTATGTGATGTTAATGGTTCGAGCCCCGTTGAGAATATAAGGTATGTAATATATATATGTACTGTACGTGTATTTGTATGGTAATATGCACATATCAACCAAGCTACAGACCAACGTGGTGAAACACATACAATAGCACTGGATATATCAAAGGCATTTGATAGAGTCTGGCATCAATCCTTATTGTCGAAGATGTCACACTACGGCCTTGCATCATTAGTTCCACTAATTTCTTCTTATCTTCATAACAGAAAAATATGTGTAATGGTGGATGGTCTTTATTCTCAATTTCACTCAATAAATGCTGGTGTTCCCCAGGGATCAGTTTTGGCCCCAATTTTGTTCCTCATTCATATCAATGATCAAATATCTACCACTCATAATCCAATACATTCCTACGCAGATGACTCAACACTCCACAGTTCCTTCACATTTACCAATTCTTTCACCCAACCCGATCTTACAAATTCAAAAATAAACACTGCAATTTCTCTGAACCAGGACCTTTCTAGAATTAATGGATGGGGACAAAAGAATCTAGTTTCCTTTAATGCACAGAAAACCAAGTACATTCAATTTTCTAACCGACAGAATCTCACTGACTCCCTTATATTTGTTAATGATGTAAATATTCCCACTTCCCCTAGTATTGACATTCTCGGTGTAACATTAACTACTAACTTGAGCTGGACACATTATGTTAGAAGCATTGCTAAGAATGCCTCTAAAAAACTGGGACTCCTGTACAGAGTTCGAGAATTCTTCACTGACGAGCAGTTGGCCGTAATATATAAAAGTCATGTGCGTTCTCAGATGGATTACTGTTCACCTCTGTGGGGTGGAAGTGGAGTGGTTGCATTGAGGCAGTTGGACAAAATTCAAAATAAAGATATTAGATTAATCAATAACCCTGCAATCACACAGGACCTTCCTACATTATCCATACGAAGAAACGTTGCATCCCTTGCATTATTCTACAGATATTTTCACAGTAATTGTTCCGAGGAACTTGCTTCAATTGTGCCGCCTCTCCACATCTTTCCCCGTAGAACTAGGGCAGCTGAGAGCGCCCATGAATTTACACTTTCTCCTCCACAATGCAGAACTTCTGCATATCAGAATTCATTTATCCCCAGAGCTACTACTCTTTGGAATTCACTTCCCTCGAATTGCTTTCCACAAACTTACAATCTACAAATGTTTAAATCCAGTTGTTACAAACATTTTATGAATGGAGGATGCCTTTAGGCACATGGACCTTTTTGTTTTATCTGTGTTTTTCCTTCCTCCGTTCATTGTCTCTTAAATAAAAAAAAAATAAAAAAATATGTATGTAAATATACGTACATATGAGCAAGAACATATTGCTCACTAGCGCAACTTCTGATTATAAATCTATGCATAAGCATCATCTATTATTAAGTGTTCGTGTATCTTCATCCATTTATTTCCACCCTTAACCCGGGAACTGCGGGGAGACTCTTAAGAGTTCCCCCGGCGGACTGCGGGGAGACTCTTACGAGTGAGTGAAAACAAAAATCAACTTTTGACATCGAAAAAAAAAAAAAAAAAAAAAAATGGCCCCTGGGCCATGCAAAATCTCAGTCCTCTACCTCCCCTCCTTCCCCACTTTCCTCCTCTCCTTCAGTTATCACCTATTTTCCCTGTTATTCCCTTATTCTGAGGTATATTTTCGTGCTAACATTAGAAATCCGGTTGGAGGGTGTGGTCATCACTGATAGCAAGCGAATGCAAGAGAGAGAGAGAGAGTATCGATCGACTGTGTCTCAGTGGCCTTGGGGGAAATTGGCGGGAAAGCAGCTTGCCTCACCAATACATTATACAACTCGCGGGCTATATCTCCGATTTTGACCATCCAAACGCTGTTTTCACTCGTTTTATTGTTGTTTCAGGTTAATACCTTTATAATCAACCCATAATAGGCGCATATGATTAAGTATTAATGCTATTAATGGTACAATGAATATTTTAGTGACGGAAACACCTCAAATACGTCAGCACAGGGGGACGTTTCCAATTACCCCCATGCGCACTTATTAGGTTAACAATAGAACGCCCAGCTTTTCCACATTTCGCCTTCTATCACACACACACACACACACACAGAAACACACACACACACACACACACACGAACGAACACACACACCTACACTACCGAGGATTAACCTCCCATTGTAGTAGGCTTTACCTGACCCTACGTGCACGGACTTGAACGCCGCTCCCTCTTTACCTTTTACCTCTTTACCCTGACCCCACCAAAACAGTTTTTGTATGTATGTATGTTTGTGTGCATACGTGAGCGTTTGTGTATACGGACATGTGCACACTGGCCCCTGTGCACAGGGACATGTGGACATGTGCACAGTTGGCCCCTGCTAATACAATGTACGTCATCCACGTTGGATCCAACGATGTACAGCGAACCCGGTCGGAAGATTTGCTTTTAAAGTACCAGCAGCTGATCAAGTCGTTTAAGGAGAAGTCATCAAGGATCATCGTCTCAGGAATCGTCCCCCGGCTCGGTGTAGAGAGCCGATTTTACAACATAGCCACCAGCACAAATCGTTGTCTAGCAAACCTCTGCAGGAAGGAGAACGTGGGATTCGTCGACACCTGGGACAATTTCTACTACGATGACTATTTGTTTTCGGACGATGGAGTTCATCTGAACCAGGTGGGAGCAGCGCGTTTTGGGCGTCTTCTCAACGATGCGGTGAAGGATTTTCGGAGAAGAAATCGACTCAGCACAGGACAACCAGGAAGGAGGACCGAAGACAGCGAGGACGGCAATCTACAAAGGAATTAAATACTAATCCGTTAAGAACCGCGAATTTGGATAAAGCTCCACCAACACGACCCAAATTCAAAACCGTCAGGGATAACGACCGAGGACCGAGGACAGCTATGAATGTAAATGTAGATCCGACCAGAACCAAAAATTCGATGAAAGAACGATCTGCGAGTTCTAAAACCGCAACTTTAAAGGTTTTCTATGCAAACGCTCGTAGCATACGCAATAAATTTTCAGATTTAGAGGAACTAGTGTTTACAGAAAATTATGATGTGATTGGCATAACAGAATCTTGGCTCAATACACAAGATAGAGACTTTTTAGCAGAGTATTCACTTCCCGGTTATGTAATGTTTGAGAACAGCCGAATAAATAAAAATGGAGGTGGCGTTTTATTTTATATCAAAGAAAGTCTTAACCCGACCCTCGTGTCAAAACCTCAAATTGTGAACGTCGACACATCTTTTGTGCTAATAAAGAATAATAGAGGTACAAAAATAATACTTGCGTTAATATACAGACCTCCAGCTCAATCAGTGCAAACTGACCGAGAAATTTACGAACAAATTGCAGATGTAAGTAACTCACAAGATACCGTAATTTTTGGCGACTTTAATTTACCTGTGACCAAGTGGGGCGATACTCTTACTTCACACTCCGGACATGACTTGTATACGAACTTGCAAGAGAGTTCGCTTTATCAATTTGTTCGAATGCCGACCCGTGGTAATAACGTTCTTGACATTGTACTTGCAACAAAAGAAGAATTGATAGAGAATTTGAATGTTGGTGATGAATTCAGTAACAGCGACCATCGTACGATAACTTTCACTTTAAAGTTTACTAGTAACGAACCAAATAGTAGCATCGAAAAAGTCCCTAATTTCAAGAAAGCAAACTTCCATAAACTTAGAGCTATGTTTAAAGAAACTGACTGGAGCTTTTTAATTAACAATAACGACATAAATACATCTTGGAAGTTATTCGAAACCACTTACCTAAAAGCAGTGCAAGACTGCATACCATCGAAAATACGGCGTCCAGGCCATAATAATAAGCCCAAATGGTGGAAAAAAGATATTTCAAACTGCCTGCTTGCTAAAAAATTTGCTAATGATAGATTAAAATCCTCACAAAATGACGAAGAACGAACGGGTGAAATTTGTAGAGCTACGACGCAAAGCCAAAAAGTTAATTAAGCAAAGTAAAAAGACCTTAGAGTTACATATTGCGAATCAAAGTAAAACAAACCCGAAAGAATTCTATAGTTATATCAGAAAGAAAAAAGTAGTTACTTCAACTGTTGGACCGTTAGTCGATGAAAAAGGAGAATACACCAAAGACGAAGTACAAATGAGTAATGCCCTCAATACCTTCTTTGCATCAGTTTTTACAACAGAAGACCTCAGTGATATCCCTACACCATCGCCGATTCAGATTGATCATTCAGATGTTCTAAGCAATATCACCGTTACAGAGAGAGAAGTATTGAATTGTTTAGATAAACTCAAGGTAAATAAAACGCCAGGACCTGATACAATCTCGCCTAGAGTTCTAAAGGAAGCTAAGAATGAGCTCTCCAAACCACTGACATTACTATTCAATAAATCCTTGCAGTCTGGAACTATGCCTGATCAGTGGAAGCTAGCCAACGTAACACCGATATTCAAAAAAGGCAGCAAATCCCTACCCAGTAACTATCGTCCAATTAGCTTAACCTCAGTTGTATGTAAAATGCTAGAAACGGTCATACGAGACAGACTCGTAAATCACTTAGAGGAAAATAACATACTTAAGATACTCAACACGGCTTTCGTAAAAAACGTTCCTGTTTAACAAACCTCTTAGACTTCTTCCACGATATCCTCAACCTCTACGATGAGAGTAAAGCTGTAGATATTATATACCTTGATTTTCAAAAGGCCTTTGACAAAGTTCCCCACAAACGTTTACTGCTAAAACTAAAAGCGCATGGAATACAAGACGGTGTGTTGAAATGGATAGAAAATTGGCTCAGCAACAGAAAGCAAAGGGTAGTCATAAACGGTAAGGCATCTAAATGGACCAATGTAAGTAGCGGGGTACCCCAGGGATCGGTAGTAGGACCAATTCTCTTTCTAATTTACATCAACGACATAGATGAGGGTCTCACCTGCACAATCTCAAAATTTGCTGACGATCCAAAAATTGCAAATAGCGTACTCTCAAAAGAACAAGTTGACGATATGCAACACAATCTAAATAAATTGTCATGTTGGGCCCAAATTTGGCAAATGAGTTTCAATGCGGATAAATGTAAAGAACTACATGTCAGATACCTAAATGAGAAAGCAAACTATTCGATGAATGGCACTCAGCTTAAGAATGTAAACAGAGAAACTGATCTGGGAGTAACAATATCGAGTAACCTAAAACCGAGTCAACAATGTTCAGAGGTTGTTAAGAAGGCAAACAAAATAATTGGCTTTATAGGCAGGTCATTTGAGCATAAATCCAAAGAAGTTATCCTAACCCTTTACAATTCCTTAGTCCGCCCTCTTCTGGAATACTGCGTTCAATCCTGGTGCCCTTATTACCAAAAAGATATAAACAAGCTAGAACGAGTTCAACGTAGAGTTACCAAAATGATACCTAGCCTAAAGAACAAACCATACGAAGAGCGTCTTAGAGAATTAAATCTATTTCCTTTAACCCAGCGCAGATTAAGAGGCGACTTAATTCAAGTGTTCAAAATCATCAAAGGCATCGACAATATGAACTGTAGTAAGTACTTCACTATCGACCAATCTAATTACACGCGGGGAAACAGTTGCAAAATTATTGGTAAATCTTTTAACTCGCACGAATCTAAGAATTTCTTCTTCAATCGAGTTGTCAACTTGTGGAATGGGCTTCCCCGAGACGTTATAGACTGCAGCACCGTTGATTCATTTAAATTCCGCCTAGACAAATATCTCACATCAAACCCGCGACTGACTGCGTTTGTAAATGAATAACTTTATCCTCCCCTCAGCTCCTAACCCTTATGTCCCCTACTAACTTCCTAGTCCTGCCACGTTAGTGGCAGGGCAGTAGTTCCCTTTCCAATGTTCCCTTACCCACTCTAAACCACTGTTTGGACACTTGATCCTCAGTGTTTTGGAGGACAAGCAACCTAGAAGGGTCACTAGATCTGTTGTTGCTTGATTTCCTTTGTACTCCTTTGTACTTACTGCATGTTTTTATGTTCTTATATATGTATGTATATGTATGCGTATGTATGTGCGTACGTACGTGTATATATGTATGTTCTGTATATGAGTAAGTAAAATGAACGTGTATATGTACTGTATATCACTTACTCTCATGGTTATTTTATGATAATTTGTATTCTGCACCTGCATCATTATTGTATTTATTTTTTATTTTTTGTAAACTGAGCTTACCATCTTCATATCTGTACATCTCATGTTCATCCACAAAATTGTAAAATGTGTATTTTCAGCTCATGAGGCTGCCATTCTTTAATAAACCGTTTATTATTATTATTATTATTATTATTACACACCGAAACACACACACCCGCACCTACACACATCCATAAAGATAAGAATCCAGCAACTACGAGAAAAACTAATCTAGCAAGAAAGTCTCCCTATTTTCTTTCTTTATAATCAAGAACCTCCCCACCTGACATACACACACACACACACACGGATATATGACGAGGCAAGGGCAGGTTGGATCATAATGAAGGGTATAATATCAGGGTCTAAAGATACCTGACCGAACCATTTATGACTGTGAGAGAGAGAGAGAGAGAGAGAGAGAAAGAAAGAGAGAGAGAGAGAGAAAGAGAGAGAGAGAGAGAGAGAGAGAGAGAGAGAGAGAGAGAGAGAGAGAGAGAGAGAGAGAGAGAGAGAGAGAGAGAGAGAGAGAGAGAGAGAGAGAGAGAGAGAGAGAGAGAGTCTTTATCCTTTTCATTACCACATATCCTTCCTAACATGTATAATATCGTCTAATGATAGCCAAAATAAACTGTCAAAATGCGTCACAATCCTCAAGGGATTAATTATATACTGTACCGAAAATTATACCCATTAACACCATTTTTTCAACACAAAAATGTTGGATTATGCCCACCCAGCTTCCCTTGCAGACAATTGTGTGCATTTTCGACACACAGATGCTGGATTAATACCCACCCATACCCCTTTCAAGAATATGTTGAGTATTTTTCGACACATAAATGTTGGATGCCCACCCAGACTCTTTTCAAGACAATTTTGTGCATTTTTTCGAGACAAAAATATTGGATTAACGCCCACCTATCTTCTGATCTCTCTACTATTTCTAATTGGGGGAGTGAAAACCTTGTTACTTTAAATGCTTCCAAAACTCAATTTCTCCATCTGTCTACTCATAACCCCCTTCCAGAAAACTATGGCTTACTCTTCAACAACATACAAATTAACCCTTCATCTTCTCTTAATATTTTTGGTGTCTCTTTTTCTTCTGGTCTCTCATAGAAAGATCATATATTACCACTCTTGCTGAAACAGCTTCCAAGAAGCTGGGTGTGCTGAACCACTTCCGGAGGGACTTTACCCCTGCGCAGCTTCTTGTTCTGTACTGGGGAACACTGCGTCCATGTATTGAGTATTGTGCACACGTGTGGGGAGGATCCTCTCACACAGCACTTCAAGACAAAGTAGAAAAGAAACCCTTCTGTCTCATTAACTCACGTCCAATCACCAATTCTCTGCAGTCTCGCTCTCTCTTCGCCGCAATTTTGCATCTCTATCACTATTCTGTCGCTATTACAATAATCAGTGTTCCTCAGAGCTCTCTCAGTGTATACCACCCCCTCTTCGTAGAGCACGAAGCACTCGACTTGCAACACAATCCCACCTCTACTCTGTGCAACTCTCCGACCCAAGAGTGAAACGTTATTCTCAATCTTTCTTTTAGTCAACAACTGAGCTCTGGAAAACTCTCCTAGAATCAGTGTTCCCTCTTCTTATGACTTAAATTGCTTCAAACTCCGTGGTTCCAGGCATTTTGGCTCGAACGTCCCTTGATTTTTGCTCCGTTACTCTTTCAACTCTGGAGGAGGAACTCGTCACAGGCAGTTCTGCCTTTAGCCTCTCTCACTCACATAGACAAATAAATAAATGCATAAATAAACAATCCCAGATAATTTTGTGCATTTTTCATTTCGACACAAAAATGTTGGGTTAATGCCCACCCAGACTCCCTTCCCGAAAATTTTGTAAATTTTCTCGATACAAATATGTCTGATTTCTACTAAGTTACAGATAGCGACTCTACGAAAACAAGGATTCTCAACCAAGGAAGGGGAGAAAAAAGGCTAGACCATAATTACGTAAGTGAGATGGATGGCTCTCACCGCGATATGCATTGGAGAGAAACACTTTCATCCGAAATGTTAATTTCTTTATTTATCTTTATCTATTTACTTATAATTTTAGGTTATTATCATAATTATCTATACATTCCCCCCACCCACCCACCCGGTACATTTCTATCTATCTATCTATCTATTGCCTGACGCCGTGATCCACGAAGGGGTGGCCACGAACGAACCGCCCCCATGCACCTCTGTCCCCGGTCAGTCTATGCCCCTCCCCCCAACCAGCACCGCCTTCGTTCATATACTTCCTCACTCCATCCTTCCACCTCTCATTCGGTCTACCTCTCCCTCTCTGTCCCTCCACCTCGCTCTCGTACACCCTCTTAGTCATTTTCTCGCTTTCCATACGTTTCATATGGCCGAACCATCTTAAGTTGTTCCTTTTCACACTTTCCAGCACATCTACCTCCACACCACACCTCCTTCTTACTTCCTCATTAGTCTGTCTATCCCTCTATGTAACTCCGCTCGCACTTCTTAGGTAATTCATTTCCACTGCTCTCACTCTTGGTCTGAGTCTCTCAACCAACGTCCATGCTTCGCTTTCGTAAGTCAGTGTCGGGATTACCACACTGTCATGCAAGGACTTCTTCACTTCCATACTGACCACCCTATTTCTTGTTACTGCTTTCAGCGTTCCTACAACCCTCTTCCCCTGTTGTACCCTCTCCCGCACTTCTTCATCCATAATCCCATCTTTACTCAACACACTGCCCAGATACATAAAAGAGTTGACGATCTCCATAGCCTGACCGTTCAGCTTCACCTCACACTCTGTGACTCGGTAAATTTGATTTGTTTAATTTGCCAACCGACACTCCCCCGCCCCCGTCCGGTTTCTCATACACCATGCTAAAAAAAAAAAGAGTGCCAAACATCCCTTCAACCTAAATATGTACATATTTTCAGTCGACAAATGTCCCGGTCGAAGGCCGCTTTCTATAAAGTTTTAGGCTCTCTACCGCTCGTCAGAATGGGCCGGGATGCCACATAATTACCAAATTAGTGGGGTGAAGTGTCTTAAAGTCGCCAAACCAATAGGTGTTACACAAGAGATGTTTTAAAAGAGCCCCCTTGGGTTAGATAGTGTTAATTATATTTTTTCACCAACCAACTTTACTTCTAAACTCAATTGATGAAATCAACAAATACATGTGGCACTCCAAGGACTCGAACCTAGGACACCCACACCGAAACCAACAAATACATGTGGCACTCCAAGGACTCGAACCTAGGACACCCACACCGAAACTCCGCGCACTTATGCATTACGCTATCAAGACAGTTAAAGAAATATGCACAAGCCTACGATTTATTAGTCAGTTTCGAATACCATAATAACATAAGTATGACGGATGGCCCTCACCGTGATAATATGTGTACAGGATAACCAGGCAGGAACCTACTATAGTCGGATATATTTCAACTGATAGTAAATTGAATCCTTTAGCAACTGATTCATCGATACTTAATGGAAACATGTGTAACTACTATGTTTATGTGTTATAATACTGCCAAGTTTTCATAATAAACAGCATAATTAGCTACAATTTTGTGTTGCCATTATTTATCGATAAATCAGTTGCTAAGGGATTCAATTTAACATAAGGTGACATAAAACCGACTATTGTTAAAGAGAGGGTCCGGCCATTCAATCACATGAAGGGGAGATGGCCGTATTTATTTGCTTATTGTTTCATCTTCTTATTATGTTTTAGTTTCCTCCCAAGACCTTCATGAGGCTGTAAAAGCACCCCCTAGACCCCCCTTCAAGATAAATGTGTACATTTTTCGGTAGAAAAATTTCCCGGCCGAAGGCCGGTTACTCTTATAATCACAGGATCGCTATAGTTCGCCATGAAAAAATCGATATCTAAATGGCATGAAAGGTCTTGGTATTGAGCAAAATATGGGGTGTAAACTCTTAAAATCGCCAAGCTAATGAGCCAAACGTCTTAAATCTAAAAAAACAATGGGGTTAAACACGAGGGAGAAGGGGACCACGAAAAAACAGCCCATCTGCCCTTAACACCGTGCATTGCATCGCAGTGATGGTCAAATACAGATATAATATAAACAAAGCATATTTGTCCTTAACTGTGCAGACTCCCTCAATTCAGTAAGATTAATCAAATATACAAATAAATATATAAATAAAGTAGAAGTGCCACCAACTGTTCAGGCTGCATCAACTCGGGCAGATTAAGTAAATAAATACATAAATAAACGTAAACAAAATAATATAAAAGCCACCACCCATCCTGCAATTCCTGTTTTCTTTACCAAGGATTATAACTCCTCCATCATCATCTCCCGGGTTTTTGGTATTTATGAAAAGGATTATACCCAGAGTCGGAGTGTAAACATCTTTATTCCTCCCGAGATCTTTACACCGTCTTTCCCGAGTGAGTCCGGATTATTTGATGTAGGGTCCAGTTCGGGTGTGATGTTATGTAAGACCTCGCGTACTTCAAATTATCCCTTTCAAGATGGTGATGCATTTTGACAGTTTATTCTGGCTATCATTAGACGATTGTATACAGTTTAAGAAGGATGTGTTGGAATTATATACGGTCAGAGTGTGATGTAATGAAATGCCTCGCGAACTTCAAATTAACCCTTTGAAAATTGTGACACATTTTGACAGTATATTCTGGCTACCATTAGACGAATTTATACAGATTACAAAGGTTATGTGGGAATTATCAGGGTAAAGAATAGCTCACAAGTTTCCGCTCGCGCGCGCGTGTGTGTGTGTTCAGTGGGAGTAGAGAAAAATACAAAAACAAAACTATTTCCTGTAAGAGATATTCGATCTAACTAACGAGCATATCCCAGCCCTCGTACTCTTAACTTAACCCAGAATATAGCGGTTCATTACATAACTCTTGGAGATCAATAGATGATGAAGACTTGGTATAGTGATGTATTTAAATCCATCCTCTTTCTCCACATTAGTCTGGAGATATCAAGACGTCTCGCTGCATTAGTTTGGCGAGTTTAAGAAGTGTTCTTGTATTAGGCTGGTAATTATAAGATATTTCGAATTTATTTTCTACGTAACGATGGCGAACCAGTAACTTAGAGGAATAATGCCTTCGGCTGGGACACTTCTCAATCGAAAATTGTGCAAATTTAGCTTAAAAGTGGGGTGTAGAGATGACCCTTTTAGCTTGAATGGGGTCTATGGGTAACCTTTCGAAAAGTGCTAGAAAATGTTATGAGAACCAAAAAAAACTATGGGATCCCCACCCCCCTCGCAAAAAGTAAAAAAATAAATAAAACAAATAAATCATAACCCCGCAATCCATGTACCCTTTCGTTAACCCAGGAGATATCAGCCTCATCACATAATTATTGACGATCAATCCATAATGCGTGTAGGAAGACAGAATATCGGTCCAAGTTATCTCTTAATACTGGTCGGTCTCCGCTTGCTGTTACCGGTTGTATTGTAGGTCAGATAATACACTTCGTTGAGTAAATACTTTGTCTATTTTTGACAAGGTTACCATTAAGGGGAGGGGGAGAGGTTTTCTGAACCCAATTCTCCCTAATGTTTAGCCCCATTAGTGTTGAGGTTTTAAGACATTCGCCCCATAGTTGCGATTTTAAGACCATTCGTGCCACTAAGGTATCGAATATATTTTGGCGAGCGTTAACGAGACAGAAATTTAGGAGGAATCAGCTTTTGGCCGCACCATTTTTGCTACCGAAAATGCAAAACTCTATCTCGCAGGGGGGTCTTGCAGGTCTTCCGGGTATTTATTTAATACTTGATGGAGTTATAGGAAGGGAACTAAAAATATCAATATAATAAATATACTTTTTGCATTATACGGTAAAAAAAAAGCGCCGGCCAAAGGCCAATTCCTCCCAAAATGCAGACTCGTTAACGTTCTGCTCGACAGGGAAACTTCGACACCTAAATGACGCGAATGATTTTAAACTCGCCAAACTAATGGGGCAAACGTCCTGAAATCTCAACACTAATGGGGCTAAACATGAGGGAGAAAGGGGATCCAGAAAAGTTCCTCGCCTTTAATAGTAACATTAGATGACAGTCGGAATTCAGACTCAGTGACCTCCCCGTTATTCTTAAGCCCCTAATTATCCACTCTCTTCACACAATTCCACACACAGTTAAACGCTCAAGGTTTAACTTGCATTTTCCCGCCCTCTTTCCTCCTCCCCCTCCCTCCTCTCCGTCCGAAAAGAAACTGTTGACCGGAACAATCTTACGGTGTGTGCCATTGGCCTGATGAAGCTATATGCGAAACGTTGTCAATAAAGTGCTCTTCCTCACATGGTGTTGATTTTCATTCAGTCTACTTTTCAAAGTATATTGTTATTAATTAATACTTGATATTAACCCATTCAGTACCGGTGACGTCCTTTTAATTATATTCTGGTCACTATTGTACAATAATATTCAGCTTAGGAAGGACGTATACCAATTGAAAGGTTTGAGACTATATCAATTTATCCTTTAATCTGCCATATATCCTTCCAAAGCTTCATAAAATCGTCTAAATGCACCTGAAATAAACACACAAAGACCTCGGGTACTGTAAGGTTTAAAAGGGGAGATTTCTACTTGAGGGAATTTTTTCTTGACCCCTTTCTCCCTCATGTCTAACCCCATTGCTTTTGAGATTTTAAGACGTTCGCCCCATTAGTTTGGCGATTTTAAGACTTTCCGTCCCATTCTGTCACTTTTAAGACCTTTCGTGCCATTTAGGTGTCGATTTTATCCTGGCGAGCGATAGCGAGCCTGTAACTTAAGAGTAACCGGCCTTCGGCCGGGAAATTTTTCTACCGAAAAAAGTACAAATTTATCTTGAAAGAGGGTCAAGGGGGTGACATTTTAAGATTGCTGGAAGAGTAGGAAACGAACTAAAAACCTCCCCTTAAACGCTGAAGGTAATATGGCGCGTCAACCCAGTGGCATCATTTATACTTTGGTATTAACTTCTTGAGGATTATGAGCATTATGGTTATTTATTCTGGCTATCATTAAGCGATTGTATACAACTTAGGAAGGACCTGTGGGCTTCAAAAGGCTAAGTACTATCTCAATTAAGGGGAGGTTTTTAGTTTGGTCTCTAGATATTCATTAAATTTAAGATTACACCCCCTTGAGCCCCTTTCAAGATAAATTTGTACATTTTTCGGTAGAAAAATGTCCCGGCTGAAAGCCGGTTCCTCTTATATTACAGGCTCGCTATCGCTCGCCAGGATAAAATCGACACCTAAATGGCACGAAAGGTCTTAAAATTGACAGAAATGGTTCGAAAGTTCTTAAAATCGTGGGGCGAACGTCTTAAAATTAGAAAAGCAATGGGGCTAAACATGAGGGAGAAAGAAGTCAAGAAAAAAATCCCTCAAGTGGATATCTCCCCTTAACCTGACTTCCATATTAGCCCTTCCTAATCTGAACACAAGCGTATAAATATAACAGCCAGAATAAACGGTCAATACGCGTCATAATCCTGGAGGGGTTAATACGTACACATATTTGTATACCCTGTTTTATTACATCTGGCAGTGAATTGTCATGTATCCGTCTTGATTATTCAGCTATTACGAATATATTTGACGAAATTGTATGTAGATTATGAACATTTGGGATACTTTAAAGTCAAAGACATACTAGTTTCATATTTTCCCATTTTATATCGAGAAAATGGTAGCTAAGGGTTTTAATTTGCCGTCAGCTGGAATGAAATCGATTAGAGTGAGAGTTGATATCGTGAACAAAATGTATAAACTTATTGTGATGAAAAAAACTCAATTAGTGTTTTTTGCTATAAACATAACTAAGGTTGTGCTCTCAAATATCCTTTATAATAAGTTTAGAATTTACTATCATGGTTTATTCTAGCGATCATTAGACCATTACATTCAGCTTAGGGTGAACTGGAGGGACATAAAGAGTTAATTGAGATAGTGTTTACCCCTTTCATTCTTAGCTATCCTTCCTAAATTGCGCAAAGTGGTCTAATGATAAACAAAATATAATATACAAATGCGCATTAGATCCTCAAGGGGTTAATCTTTTACGATATGCTGTCATTATAACCATTGTATAGTTGGCTACATACATGTGCACCCCTTCTGTAATTGTATGTATGGAAGTAAAAATAGCATGGTTAATGTACACGAATATTTTGCCATAAAACTGGTAATTGTTCATAGAAATTAACTTCTTCATAGGAACATTTTCTTCTAATGAAAAACAAAAACAAAACTTCCAATGCAATCATATTATTTTCCTTCCATTCATAAATCATGGATACAATCATGAATACAATTAACGCCTGGTGATGGGCTGGTCTATCAGAGTGAGAACTGAGCGATCTCTGCCATACCCATAGCTTACTCTGACTGTTCCTTTTACTTATATATTTTCTAGATCTCAAGTGACGGCGTCTCTTGCGTGGATTGACCTCCTAATCTACCAAGATTGGAAGCCAAAGCGTCACATCTTTCCTTTGCCCCTCAACTTTCTCTTCGTAATTGCTGAGGGGCACAGGGCCCTGGGTGGGGCTTTGGTTTCCCGGGCGTTTCTGCGCCCTCCTCAGCTCCCCGCCATGGAGTGGCTTCGGTCACCCAGGCTTTATTGTGGTCGGCAAGGAGGGTTCTGTGGGGGCGCTCGGTTGTGGCCTTGGCCTTGCTCGGGCCTCGGGGCTGTTCGGCCAGGCAGCTTGGGGAAAAACAACAACAACAACAACAACAAACAATTAACGTGGCCCACTGCACATCATTTTCTCTTTCATCCATCTTCAAGCAAAGTGATTCGTCAAATTGTCGAAGGGATTATTTGAAATATTGTAATTTCTTGCATTGAAGGGGGATGGTTGGATTTTCTGGCCCCACTTCTATCTCGTGCTTAGCCCCACTAGTTTGCAGATTGTAAGACGTTAGGCCCACTAGGTTGGCGATTTTATAACCTGCAACCATTTTCTTTGTCAATATTGGGACCTTTCGTGTCATCTATGTGTCGATTTTTTTCCTGGCGAGCGATAGAGAGTAAGTAATTTTAGGAGGAACCGGGCTACCGCCGAGACACTTGTTCTACCGAAAAAATTACAATTCTATCTAAAAGGGGGTCTATTTTTTTTTGTTTTTTTTAACTTGATGGAGGTTTATCGAGGAAAATGAAAAATAGATAAATCAATAAATACATAGGCCAACAAATAAAGCCTACCCCTCTTTAATGTAAATGCGTTTCCAAAATCAGGCTGGAAAGAACCAATCAACCTATAACCAGGTCAGTAATTAAACTTCTACTGCCAATAATGAGCCATCAAGGCTCATTTCCGGACACATTGTATGGCTTTTTTTGTATGTTCTGTTTATTTTTGTTGTATATGTTTTTATTTGTTTTGATCCCTAGACCTCCATCAGTCTTACAAAATAAATACATAAATAAAAAAGTAAATTAATGAAACATTAATAAACAAAATACTAACAATAACAATATTCGAGATAAAATAGTACATTTTCCAGTAGAAAAATATCACGGCCGAAGCCCGATACCTCCTAAATTACAGGCTCCCTATGACTCACCAAGAAAAGCAGGAAAACGTCGATCACGTATAATTGTGTTATGTTACTAACCTATCTGTCCCCTACTAACATCCTAATCCTGCCACGGACATTAGCTCCAGGGCAGTAATTCCCTTTCCAATTTTCCCTTATACCCATTCTAAGCCACTGTTTGGACACTTGATCCTCAGTGTTTAGGAGGACAAGCAGCCTAGAGGGGTTACTAGATCTGTTGTTGCTTGATTTCCGCTGTACTCCTTTGTACCTAAATGTCACGAAAGATCTTAAAATTTACAAATAAATTAAGCGAGAGGTTTTAAAATCGCCATACAAATGAGGTGAACGTCTTAATATCTCAAAACCGATGGGGCTAAACATGAGGGAATAGGGGATCAAGACCCCCCCCCCTCCCCTCCCACCCACACACACACACACACTTAAAGGAACCCACAATTGACTTCTCCAGATCAAATACATAATGCATTTGTGATTCAACTTGTATGTGTGTGGTCTGTGTAGGTGGGTTGGTGGCTGGTCAAAGGCCTGTGTGTATGTCTGTATGTGTAAAGCGCTATCATAGGGGCTGGCTATTGTTGGTCTGTTAATGCTATGACACCCTGGTCTTATTGAGGGGTGATCGAACACTAAAGCCGGTATACACAAGCGTTTTATCCATCAACAAATATCTTCATACACTGGTCTGGCAGCTTAAGAAGGCAAACTTTTGTTGTTTATGTGCATGGAGGAGACACAAGGCAAAACTGTCTGTTACAAGTGTGCCCCCCTCCCCACCTCCCCTAAAGGTTGAAGGAGTGACAGAGAGCCAACATCAAGGTATATTAGAGGTAATTTAGGTGTGTGGGAGGGAAGTATATGGTGTGCTTGTTAAAACCCTCTCCAACATATGACGATATGTTGAGCCTATTAGGGATACTTTAAAGCCTTTGTTACCATCAGGGGTATTTAGAAACCTTTAGTTTAGTTACTTCAACCTAGGCAGTTGTCTTTGAGTTAGCTGTGGGCAGAACACTAATTTTGGAGAGGTAATTATAAGAGTGAGAGAACTCTATTTCTTATTGCTAATCTGGCAACCTCTGCGTCATATGAGTCTGAAAGGGTTAAGTGTAGTGAAATGAATACGAGGAGGAGGTGTTTGTGAGAGTTAACTGGATTACTGTCTGTGTAAGTGAGGCACAAATAAAAGCAGTGGGGGAAGCCAGGCAAATGCAACAGGAGTTCCAGCAATTCCTTTTCACATGCCTACGTGGCCTACCCCGGGTACTGCCCTGCTCGATTGGTGCCTACAATCTCCCCAATGTGTCACCTATATATATCTCTAATCAGTGTTTGGCAATATATTTACAGCTACCGGTAAATTGCCATGTCCTCACCTTAATTGCTCGGCTATTATGAAGATTTTAGAGCGAAATATAGCGTTAATTGTGAAACCTTGGTTTTTATATGATGCAGAGACATACCGTACTGTAGTACGTTCATATCTTTCCATTACGTTTCGATAAATCAGCTGCTATCAACTTACCGTCAGCTGGTAATAAACAGACTATAGTGTCCGATACCACTATAGATGATCCTAATCATATTGCCAGAAACATATTTACCCCTAAATGTTGGCGATTAAAGAGCTCGTGTGATACCAGCATGTATGTATGTACTGTATATACTCAGCCACATACCCCATAGCTGGGGATGGACACTCGAGACAGAGCCAGCACAGAAACAACATTTAAGGTTCCATTTCTTAGGGTCCGGGACCACTTTCCCATTCCCCCGCCCCTTAATCTGCCTTGTCTAGTAGGTGAATTTTTCAAGGGGAGGAGGATTTCTAGCCCCCTGCACCCAGAAGGAAAAAGTAAGACTGTAAAAGAGCCATACAGAATCCGCCAAAGTTGGGTAGAGGATGCCAAGCCCCACTCTGGGTAGGACCAGCCCTCACCAGCGTGAAACTGTAACCAAATTGACATTAAGTGTAAGCGTATTTATTCCTTCATTTTTGAAAATCGCCTTCATATAGCTGGAATCAAAATGAAAAATACTTCGCCGATACAGAAGGGGTTAAACACATGAACATTGTGGTGTAGTCCAATCAGTGTACAGTATGTAAGCGATATAGGGGCCAGCCATTGTATCGCTGTTAAGGGGAGATATCCACTTGAGGGACTTTTTTCTGGACCCCTTTCTCTCTCATATCTAGCCCCATTGCTTTTGAGATTTTAAGATGTTTGCCCCATTAGTTTGGTGATTTTAAGAAGTTTCACCCCATTTATGTCACTTTTAAGACCTGTCGTCCCATTTAGGTGTCGATTTTTTCCTGGTGAGCGATAGCGAGCCTGTAATTTAAGAGGAACCGGCCTTTGGCCGGGAAATTTTTCGACCGAAAAATGTATACATTTATCTTGAAAGGGGGTCATGGGGGTGTAATTTCAAGCTTGATGGAAGTCTAGGAAACACACTAAAAACCTCCCCTTAAGGCTCTCACACCCTACCCTTTATTGTCCTGTGATAGATTACCCTGCAGAGGAAATGTTTAGTTTGTTCCCTAGACCTCCATCAAGCTTTAACTTACACCCCCTAGACCCCCTTTCCAGATAAAATTGCACATTTATCGGTAGAAATATGTCCCGGCCGAAGGCCGCTTCCTCGTAATTTGTAGGCTCGCGAAAAAATCGACACCTTAACAGCATGAAAGGTCTTTAAATGGACAGAAATGGGGCGAAAGTTCTGAAAATCGCCCAATTAATGGTGTGAAGGTAAAATCAGTGTGTGTAAGTGACATACAGTACTGTATATAGGGGCCATAGCCATTGTACCGCTGTTAAGGCTCTGTCACCCTACCCATTATACAGTATATACAGTATATACTGTATATAGAGGCCATAGCCATTGTACCGCTGTTAAGGCTCTGTCACCCTACCCATTATACAGTATATACTGTATATAGAGGCCATAGCCATTGTACCGCTGTTAAGGCTCTGTCACCCTACCCATTATACAGTATATACAGTATATACTGTATATAGAGGCCATAGCCATTGTACCGCTGTTAAGGCTCTGTCACCCTACCCATTATACAGTATATACAGTATATACTGTATATAGAGGCCATAGCCATTGTACCGCTGTTAAGGCTCTGTCACCCTACCCATTATACAGTATATACAGTATATACTGTATATAGAGGCCATAGCCATTGTACCGCTGTTAAGGCTCTGTCACCCTACCCATTATTAGCCTGCCATAGATTACCCTTAAGGGGGATGGCCGTATGTAGTTGATCATTTATATATCTTTTTAATATTTTTTTGTTTAGTTTCCTCCCTAGACCTCCATCAAACTTTAAAAATTACCGCCCACGACCCTCCTTCAAGATAAATTTTAATGTTTGTCGATAGTGTTCCGGCCTAAGGCCTATTATTTTTAAAATACAGGCTCTCTATCGCTCGCCAAGAAAACATCGACACCTAAATCACACGATAAGTCTTAATATTGACAAAGAAATGGGGCAAAATGTCTTAAAGTCGTCAAACTAATCAACCAAACGTCTAATAATCTGACAACTAATGGGGCTAAGCATGAAGAAAAAGGGGGACCAGAAAAACGACCCATCTCCCATTAAGGGGGAGGTCGGTGTTGCCTTTTTCTGGTCCCCCTTCCTAACAATCACAACGCTTTTACACAACACCGCAAAGTTTCACCAACACATTTCAGATCTCATTCATAATTTTCGAGTCATTGATGAAAATACTTACAGTCTGTTTCTTTTCAACTGACGGTAAATTGCAAAGTTTCCATCAAGATTTCAAAGTTATTTTGAAGGTTTTGTAGTGAAATATGGTGCAAATTATACAAACTTGGTCTTAATATGATGCAGAGACATGGTAGTTTCATATTTTTCCACCAAGTATCAAGAAATTAGCTGTTAAGGGATTCAATTTATCGTCAGCTGAAAAGAAACAGAGTATAGGTTCGATCCCATATATGGATGTGAATGTAGAGATGAGAGAGAGGAAAGCCTAGACATTAACCCTTTCTGTATCGGTGACGTCTTTTGTATTTGATTACGGATACATATAGACGATTGTATGCAGCTTAACAGGCCAAGTTGCAACGATGGGATTATGGTATTATTATATTTAGTAACCCATACAGTACCAGTGACGTATTTTATTATATTTAGTAACCCATACAGTACCAGTGACGTATTTTATTATATTTAGTAACCCATACAGTACCAGTGACGTATTTTATTATATTTAGTAACCCATACAGTACCAGTGACGTATTTTATTATATTTAGTAACCCATACAGTACCAGTGACGTATTTTATTATATTTAGTAACCCATACAGTACCAGTGACGTATTTTATTATATTTAGTAACCCATACAGTACCAGTGACGTATTTTATTATATTTAGTAACCCATACAGTACCAGTGACGTATTTTATTATATTTAGTAACCCATACAGTACCAGTGACGTATTTTATTATATTTAGTAACCCATACAGTACCAGTGACGTATTTTATTATATTTAGTAACCCATACAGTACCAGTGACGTATTTTATTATATTTAGTAACCCATACAGTACCAGTGACGTATTTTATTATATTTAGTAACCCATACAGTACCAGTGACGTATTTTATTATATTTAGTAACCCATACAGTACCAGTGACGTATTTTATTATATTTAGTAACCCATACAGTACCAGTGACGTATTTTATTATATTTAGTAACCCATACAGTACCAGTGACGTATTTTATTATATTTAGTAACCCATACAGTACCAGTGACGTATTTTATTATATTTAGTAACCCATACAGTACCAGTGACGTATTTTATTATATTTAGTAACCCATACAGTACCAGTGACGTATTTTATTATATTTAGTAACCCATACAGTACCAGTGACGTATTTTATTATATTTAGTAACCCATACAGTACCAGTGACGTATTTTATTATATTTAGTAACCCATACAGTACCAGTGACGTATTTTATTATATTTAGTAACCCATACAGTACCAGTGACGTATTTTATTATATTTAGTAACCCATACAGTACCAGTGACGTATTTTATTATATTTAGTAACCCATACAGTACCAGTGACGTATTTTATTATATTTAGTAACCCATACAGTACCAGTGACGTATTTTATTATATTTAGTAACCCATACAGTACCAGTGACGTATTTTATTATATTTAGTAACCCATACAGTACCAGTGACGTATTTTATTATATTTAGTAACCCATACAGTACCAGTGACGTATTTTATTATATTTAGTAACCCATACAGTACCAGTGACGTATTTTATTATATTTAGTAACCCATACAGTACCAGTGACGTATTTTATTATATTTAGTAACCCATACAGTACCAGTGACGTATTTTATTATATTTAGTAACCCATACAGTACCAGTGACGTATTTTATTATATTTAGTAACCCATACAGTACCAGTGACGTATTTTATTATATTTAGTAACCCATACAGTACAAGTGACGTATTTTATTATATTTAGTAACCCATACAGTACCAGTGACGTATTTTATTATATTTAGTAACCCATACAGTACCAGTGACGTATTTTATATATTTAGTAACCCATACAGTACCAGTGACGTATTTTATTATATTTAGTAACCCATACAGTACCAGTGACGTATTTTATTATATTTAGTAACCCATACAGTACCAGTGACGTATTTTATTATATTTAGTAACCCATACAGTACCAGTGACGTATTTTATTATATTTAGTAACCCATACAGTACCAGTGACGTATTTTATTATATTTAGTAACCCCTACAGTACCAGTGGCGTATTTTTTTTTATTTTGTTACCCCTACAGTACCAGTGACGTATTTTATTATATTTAGTAACCCATACAGTACCAGTGACGTATTTTATTATATTTAGTAACCCATACAGTACCAGTGACGTATTTTATTATATTTATTAACCCATACAGTACCAGTGACGTATTTTATTATATTTAGTAACCCATACAGTACCAGTGACGTATTTTTAAATATATTCTAGCAAGTATTAGATGATTTTACTAAGCTTAAGGACCTGAAACAATTAGAAGGCAACGGACTATCTCAATTAATCCTTTTAGCTACCACAGATCCTTCCTAAGCTGAATACAATAGTTTAATGCTTGCCAGAATACGATGAAAAGGACGTCATCAGTATTGCCTTCTCCCCTTCCCTCAATTCTTCTTCCTCCACCTCTTCATTCCATCGTTCCTATCTTCTCTTCCTACTTCTTATCCTCCTATTACTCCTCCTTCACCATTGTCTCTCCTTCTATTCTTCCACCTTTTTCTTTCCCTCTCATTCCTGCTTTTCCTGTCTCTCTCCTTCTCTCTCTGTTTCTCCTACTATTCTTCTTCTTCCTTTCCCTTTCATTTTTCATTGCTGCTCCTATTCCTGTTTTTTCTTGCTCCTTCTTTCTCTTTCCTCCTCTTCCTCCTCCTCTTCCTCCTTATATTGCCTTTCCTCTTGTTCTTATTTCTTCTCCTCCTCCCCCCTCTCCCTTTCCTTCTCCCCCTTCCCCGCTACACCCTCCACCTCTTCCTCCCCCCCCCCTCTCCCTTCCCTTCTCCCCCTCCCCTGCTACACCCTCCACCTCTTCCTCCCCCCCCCCCCCCTCTCCCTTTCCTTCTCCCCCTCCTCCACCTCTTCCTTCACCTTATCTCTTCCTCCTCCTCCTCTTCCTTTTCCCCCCTGGTACCTGACCGTCCTATTACCTCCCAAGTTATGACTCAATCTATAATGAACACTGTTATTTACCCCTTCCTTCACAAACCAGAGCCCTCGTCCATAACCTACTTCTTCCTCCCTTTTCCTTTGAGATTTTAAGATGTTCGTCCCATTAGTTAGGCAATTTTAAGACCTCTCGCCCTATTTCTCTGTCGGTATTAAGACCTTCTGTACCATTTAGGCTAGCGATAACAAGCCTGTAATTTATGAGGAACCGGCTTTGTCTATAAAAATATACACAACAATATCTCGGTGTGGGCTCTTGGGGCCATTTTGTTCATCTTGATGGGGGTCCAGCGAGCAAACACATAACCTCACCTTAAATTTTGTGAGGCTTCAAAATGTGTCAGATATTTTGGCCGCGACTGTACCACTAGAGACGGAAGTGAAAATACTCAGACACTGAAGCCTCGTTCACACACAGGACTTTTCATTATGACCTTACCCGCCCTTGGCCGACTTTACTAATTTTTGGGTCGGGACCAAATGTGGGATACCTTGCAGTGACCATGATGTTTGGCGCTCATGCACCCAAAATTGCCTCGACCATGCTCTGGCAAAACATTGGCAAGTCTAGCGGAAAACGGGACAAACTGCTCAATGTAACACATATTCTGATCTAACTACCATTTCCAATTGGGGCAGAGAAAACCTTGTTGCCTTTAATGCTTCCAAAACCCAATTTCTCCATCTTACTACCCATCGGGAACTCCTAGAGGACTATCCCTTATACTTCAAAAATACAAAAATCAAACCCTATCTTCTCTAAATATTCTCGGTGTCTCTTTCTCTTCTGCTCTCTCTTTGAAGGACCATATTACCAGTCTTGCTAAGGCAGCCTCCCAGAAGCTGGGTGTGCTCAACCGCCTCAAATGGTTCTTTACCTCTGCACAGCTTCTTGCTCTGTACAGGGGCATAGTGAGTCCTTGTATTAAGTATTGTTCACATGTGTGAGGAGGTTTCTCACACACCGCACTCCTAGACAAAGTAGAAAGGAAAGCCTTTTGTATCATTAACTCTTGTCCACGCACCAACTCTCTGCAACCTCTCTCTTTTCGCTGCACTATTGCATCTCTCTCGCTATTCTACCGCTACTACAATAATCAGTGTTCCTCAGAGCTCTCCCAGTGTATACCAACTCCTCTACGTAGGGTACATAGTACCCGTTTTGCAACACAATCCCACCCCTACTCTGCGCAACTCTCCAACTCAAGAGTGAAATGATACTCCCAATCCTTCTTCTATACAACTGCTGAGCTCTGGAACTCTCTCCCAGAATCAGTCTTTCCTATGACTTATATCGCTTCAAACTCCATGTGTCCATGCATTTTGGCTCGAACATCCCTTGATTTTGGCCCTGTCACTCTTTCAACTATGGGGGAGGAACTCGCTACAGGCAGTTCTGCCTTTTGTTTCCATTACTTACATATATATATATTTTGTTTAAACTACTTACCTACACGTGCCTGTCAATTTACCTTTCCTCCCTTCCTACCTACCTCACTCCTTCTGTCCCTTCCTACCCACCTATCTCATCCCTCTCCAATTTCCTCTCCCATCTCTCCCTACTGATAAACGTTTGTTTTTCAAAATTCTATTTGTCAAGTTAGTAGAGACGCCGCCGATACCAGCACCACCTGTGTATGCATAAACAAACCCTCTTCTTGTATTTTATATATCAAAGTCTAGCCAATACTGTACTTGGTTGAACTTTTTATCTTGGTTATCTATATAAATCGCACACACTAACATTTGTCAAGATAGTTTTAATATTGGGTAGAATAATTTAGTTAGTGTAATACTTTTTGATAGCCTATTTATTAATCGCATTTCAGATACTTGTCACCATATTAATAGGCCTCTCACACTCTTGCCAGGGATATTACTAACTCCATTATTATTATTTTTGTGTCGACCACTGTATAAACTAATATACAGGCTTTAGCCTAACTGTGTCATACTGCTAACATAATTTTATTTTTTATTTTCAGGCATAAAACTGTGATTTATTGCTAACATATTCTTTTTGTGATTTACAGGCATTAATTGTACCATATTGCTAACCAATATTTTTTGTTACTGTACTGTATACTGCTTTCGTTTTCTCACTAGGCTAAATTAACCCTCTCCCACTTTTTTTTCCAGTAAATTTTGTAACAAATTACTAGTCCATTTGCAATTTTCAGGCTTTAACTGTGTCATACTGCTAACATCATTTTTTTTTTTTTTATTTTCAGGCATAAATTGTGTTCTATTGCTAAATATTTTTTGTGATTTACTGGCATAATATTCTTTTTGTGATTAACATATTCTTTTTGTGATTTACAGGCATTAATTGTACCATATTGCTAACAAATATTTGTTGATACTGTACTGTATACTGTTTTCCAGTGTTCTCACTAGGCTACATTAACCCTCTCCCACTTTTTGTTTTTTTTCCAGTAAATTTTGTAACAAATTTCTAGTCCATTTGTGATTTTCAGGCTTTAACACTAGATTAGCGGGCTAGTGGTTTATTTATATGTACCGCCCAGCGGGGTGTTTTTAGCCAAAATAGGGCTGTTTACGTGATCATTTTCATGCCTAAATAAGACCCAGAGCGTAAAACAAGTATCTATCCCTGAAAGGGCATAAACAGAGCTTTCCAATGACACCATAACGATCCTTTTATGACGACTAGTTTTCTTGCAACAACCGCGCAACGCGAGTGCAAAAAGCATGTAATTCGGCACTTTCCCCATACAATTCAGTATGTAGCGAGTGAGAGAGGGAGGGAGGAGATGGGATTCGTGTCAGTAGGTTCGCCGCGGTGGTCTGGAGCAGTCATACACTCGCTACTCTCCTGCCACCACTTGTCTCTCTCTCTCAGCAACATTACGTGCTGAAATTGACACACGACCTATGTCGCGCGCCGCCAGATAGTCCAGATTTATTATACTCGACTTATGTTGCGCGCCGACACTTAGGGGTTAACTGTGTCATACTGCTAACATAAACTTTTGTTTTATTTTCAGGCATAAATTGTGTTCTATTGCTAACATATTTTTTTGTGATTTACAGGCATATTAATGTTATCATATTGCTAACAACATTTTGTGTGATTTTCAGGAATTAATTGTATCACATTGCTAACATAATTTTTTTGTGATTTTCAGGCTTTAATTGTACCATTTTGTGATTATATTGTCATGGCGCCGCAACGAACCTGCACGAGTTGTTCCGGTAAATTTGGCCCTACCATGTTTGTTGATACTGATGTCCAAATTTGTAGATTTTGCCAGCTCCGAGAGAAGATTGCGGATGAATTGAATGCAGCTCACCGCAAGATCGATGCCCTGACTACGAAGCATGAATCCCTTCAAGAATTTGCCACACTCAACGTAGGAGTGCCTTCGGCCCAAGAAACCACTACGATGTCCCCCATTCCAGTTCATACAGTACCGGTACCGGTACCCACACCAGCAGCTACCTTAGATGTTGCAGGAAATAATAATGACTCTACTCTCACTCCCCCCCAGGACAACTTTCAGTTAGTGAGAAACAATGTGCATCCCAGTACCAGTACCAGGAAGGTCATCCCGACAACATGCCAAAACCGCTTCAAAATTCTTGCTATCGACGAGGAAGAGGAAACGGAAGAAGTTCGGCTTGTGGGCGACTCCATGGTCCGTGGCCAATTAACCGAGTTCTGCGCCAGGGCACCCAGGACCAGAAAGCGATTCTGTATCCCAGGTGGCGGCGTGGACGACATTGTTGCGGCTGTGGAAGAGGTTTCCAGGCTCGCCCCCGCAAGCACCACGTTGGATCTAACGATGTCCAACGGACGCGGTCAGAGGAACTACTTTGCAAGTACCGGCGGCTGATCAGGTCCTTCAAGGAAAAATCTAATAGAATCTTAATTTCAAGAATTGTTCCCTGGATTGATGTAGAAAACCGATTCTACAACATAGCTACCAGTACAAATCGCCGACTAGCCAAACTCTGCAGGGAGGAGGACATCGGCTTTGTCGACACGTGGGATAATATTTACTATGATAAATCTTTGTTTTCAGGAGTTGGTGTACATCTCAATGAAGTAGGAGCTGCACGTCTTGGTCGTCTGCTGAACGATGCAGTCAAGGATTTCCGTTCAAAAAACAGGGTCAACCGGGGGTATCCAGACAGGGTAGTGTAAGTCAAATACGAACTGAAAATTCGGACAATGCACAATCAGTAACATCCAACTCTAATACTCTTAAGGTGTTTTATGTAAATGCTCGTAGCATACGCAATAAATTTCAGATCTAGAGTTAATCGTGTTTACAGAACATTATGATATAATCGGCATAACAGAATCTTGGTTAAATACGGAAGACAGAGACTTTTTAGCCGAATATACGCTTCCTAGTTATACAATGTTTGAGAAAAGTCGGATCAATAGAAATGGAGGAGGAGTTCTGTTTTTTATAAAGGAAAGTCTTAATCCCGTCTTAATGTCAAAACCTCAAATTCCGAATATAGAGACATATCTTACGTACTATTAAATAATAAACGAGGAACTAAAATAACACTAGCTTTATTATACAGACCCCCAGCTCAATCAGTGCAAACTGACAGTGAAATTTATGAACAAATTGCAGAAATAACTAACATACAAGATACCGCAAATCTTGGCGATTTCAACTTACCTGTGACTAAATGGGGCGATATTCTTACTTCACCCTCTGGACACGACCTCTATGCTAACTTGCAAGAGAGTTCACTTTTTCAATTTGTACAATCTCCGACCCGTGGTAATAATGTGCTTGACCTTGTACTCGCAACAATAGAAGAATTAGAGAATTTGAATGTTGGTAATGAATTCAGTAACAGCGACCATCGTACGATAACTTTCACTTTAAAGTTTACTAGTAACAAATCAAATAACAGCATTGAGAAAGTCCTAAATTTCAAGAAAGCATAAACTTAAATCAAAAGAAACTGACTGGAGCTTTCTGACAATAACGACATAAATACATCTTGGGAGTGTTTCACAACCACTTACCTTAAGGCAGTGCAAGACTGCATACCATCGAAAATACGGCATCCAGGCATAATGATAAGCCCAAATGGTGGAATAAAGATATTTCAGACTGTCTGCTTGCTAAAATATTTGCTAATGATAGATTAAAATCCTCACAAAATGACGAAGAACGGGTGAAATGTTTAGAGCTACGACGCAAAGCCAAAAAGTGAATTAAGCAAAGTAAAGAGACCCTGGAGTTACATGTTGCGAATCAAAGTAAAACAAACCCCAAAGAATTCTATAGTTATATCAGAAAGAAAAAAGTAGTTACTTCAACTGTTGGACCGTTAGTCGATGAAAATGGAGAATACACCAAAGACGAAGTACAAATGAGTAATGCCCTCAATACATTCTTTGCATCAGTTTTTACAACCGAAGACCTCAGTGATATCCCTACACCATCGCCGATTCAGATTGATAATTCAGATGTTCTAAGGCTCTAAGCAATATCACCGTTACAGAGAGAGAAGTATTGAATTGTTTAGATAAACTCAAGGTAAATAAAACGCCTGGACCTGATACAATCTCGCCTAGAGTTCTAAAGGAAGCTAAGGATGAGCTCTCCAAACCACTGACATTGCTATTCAATGAATCCTTGCAGTCTGGGACTATGCCTGATCAGTGGAAGCTAGCCAACGTAACACCGATATTCAAAAAAGGCAGCAAATCCCTACCCAGTAACTATCGTCCAATTAGCTTAACCTCAATTGTATGTAAAATGCTAGAAACGGTCATAAGAGACAGACTCGTAAATCACTTAGAGGCAAATAACTTACTTAAAGATACTCAACACGGCTTTCGTAAAAAACGTTCCTGTTTAACAAACCTCTTAGAATTCTTCCACGATATCCTCAACCTCTACGATAAGAGTAAAGCTGTAGATATTATATACCTTGATTTTCAAAAGGCCTTTGACAAAGTTCCCCACAAACGTTTACTGCTAAAACTAAAAGCGCATGGAATACAAGACGGTGTGTTGAAATGGATAGAAAATTGGCTCCGCGACAGAAAGCAAAGAGTAGTCATAAACGGTAAGGCATCTAAATGGACCAATGTAAGTAGCGGGGTACCCCAGGGATCGGTACTAGGACCAATTCTCTTTCTAATTTACATCAACGACATAGATGAGGGTCTCACCTGTACAATCTCAAAATTTGATGACGATACAAAAATTGCAAATAGCGTACTCTCAAAAGAACAAGTTGACGATATGCAACACAATCTAGATAAATTGTCATGTTGGGCCCAAATTTGGCAAATGAGTTTCAATGAGGATAAATGTAAAGTACTACATATCGGATACCTAAATGAGAAAGCAAACTATTCGATGAATGGCACTCAGCTTAAGAATGTAAACAGAGAAACCGATCTGGGAGTAACAATACGAGTAACCTAAAACCGAGTCAACAATGTTCAGAAGTTATTAAGAAGGCAAACAAAATACTTGGCTTTATAGGCAGGTCATTTGAGCATAAATCCAAAGAAGTTATCCTAACCCTTTACAATTCCTTAGTCCGCCCTCTTCTGGCATACTGCGTTCAATCCTGGTGCCCTTATTACCAAAAAGATATAAACAAGCTAGAACGAGTTCAACGTAGAGATACCAAAATTATACCTAGCCTAAACAACAAACCATACGAAGAGCGTCTAGAGAAATAAATCTATTTCCTTTAACCCAGCGCAGATTAAGAGGTGACTTAATTCAAGTGTTCAAAATCATCAAAGGCATCAACAATATGAACTGTAGTAAGTACTTCACTATCGACCAATCTAATTACACGCGGGGAAATGGTTGCAAAATTATTGGTAAATCTTTTAACTCACACGAATCTAAGAATTTCTTCAATCGAGTTGTCAACTTGTGGAATGGGCTTCCCCGAAACGTTATAGACTGCAGCACCGTTGATTCATTTAAACTCCGCTAGACAAATATCTCACATCAAACCCGCGACTGACTGCGTTTGTAAATGAATAACTTTATTTTATCCCCCCCTCAGTTACTAACCCTTCTGTCCCCTACTAACTTCCTAATCCTGCCACGGACATTAGTTCCAGGGCAGTAGTTCCCTTTCCAATGTTCCCTTACCCACTCTAAACCACTGTTTGGACACTTGATCCTCAGTGTTTTGGAAGACAAGCAGCCTAGAAGGGTCACTAGACCTGTTGTTGCTTGATTTCCTTTGTACTGACACTCCCACCCTACCTACCTACGTATCCACTTCCCTTCCAGCCCATCAACCAACATTCCTACCTACCTAACTCCTTCCCAACCAACCAACCAACTAACCAATCAATCTACCAACCAACCAATCTACCAACCAACCAACCAATCTACCAACCAACCAACCTTCCTTCCTCCCAACCAACCTATCAACCCACCCACCCACCAACCAACCTACTAACCAACCAACCAACCTACCCACCAACCAACCAACCAACCCACCAACCTACTAACCCACCCACCAACCAATCAACAAACCAACCAATCTACCAACCAATCAACCTACAAACCAACCTTCCTCCCTCCCAACCAACCAACTTACCAACCTACTAACCCACCCACCCACCAACCCACCCACCCACCAACCAACCAACCTTCCTCCCTCCAAACCAACCAACCAACCAACCCACTAACCCAGGCTGGAGCAGGTATATAATGCCCAGTATTAAGCGGCCGACGTCCATCTTGCCTCAGACTTAATTGCAACACTCACAGGCTCCTCAGTATCCTCCCTAAACATGGTTATCAAGAGGGGAAAAAATAAAATAAAATTTGGATGGACAGGGGACAACTAACCATCTCACATCAAAAGTGGAGAGAGAGAGAGAGAGAGAGAGAGACAGACAGAGAGAGTTACACATATACTAAGACTACACAGACCTTGCGGTCCCTGCTACGTGGTCGGCCTTAATACTACTAGACAGGGACAGTTTATAGTATAAGAATAGGACAGGACAGTAGAAGGCTCTCTCCCCACCCTCCGGCTTCCACAAATACTGACCATGGTTGCGTGTTGTATTCATATTGAGGCTAAACACTTTGCTATAATCCACATTGTCAAACCCATTAAGTATTATACAAAACTTCAATGAGCTGCCCTCGTAGTCTGCGTGTCTCCAACGGAAATAGATCAAGAGCTCTCAACCCGTCCTCATAGCTCAGCCTTCTAGGGGAGGTGTGGCAGAGTGGTCTTGCCACTGGACTGGTAATCCAATGGACCCGGGTTTGAATCCCAATATGTCAATGGGAAGATATTATTGGGATGGAATTTGTGCTGTACCTAGTTTCAGTGCATTACCACAGCATACCGAAATGCCAAACAAAAATCCTCATTGTTCCCTGATTAATAGCACTGTATGAATATTCCCATATTCAAAATATGCTACATGGGGGCAATGCCTAGGGAGTTAATTGCTCAATAGGTGGCGTTCTGAGAGGGAGGGTCCGAGTCTGGGAGTGAGACTGTGAAGCGAGGAGGTGGAGCAGCTTCAGAGATGGGATTGCTTCGAGCCGGGGTGCTTCACATGTCTCACTCCCTAGACTGAACAAGACCTCACGGGCCTCACCGTGTTCAGCGGTTGAGTGTGCAGGCTCTCAGCCTATGCCCGAAAGGGAATAGTTAGACAAAAAAAAAAAAAAAAAAAAAAGCGATGGAATAAGCTTTGTGGCTCTAGCTTGTACTCTCTTTAGTCCCGCTATATCTTTCCTGGGTGCTGGAGACCAAAATTGAACAGCACACTCCAGGGGAGGCTGTATCAGAGCGTTCTAAAGTGTGAGGACTATTTCTTTATTTCTATACTTACATTGCCTCTTAATATAGCCCAATAATTGTTGAGCTTTCTTCTATACATCAATGCATTGATTGGAAAACTTTAGGTCACTGTTAATCAGAACACCCAAATCCTTTTCCAAGTCAGTCACTTCCACTGACTTGGGGTTTGTTTGGCCGACATGCATCACCTTGCACTTCTCCAAGTTTTAGTGGCATGTGTCATGTCACCGACCATTCTCCCAGTATGTTGAGGTCCATCCTGAGCTGTTCAACCCCTTTTGGGTCTTTCACATTTATTCCAAGTATTATGTCATCTGCAAACTTAGAGAGAGAGAGAGAGAGAGAGAGAGAGAGAGAGAGAGAGAGAGAGAGAGAGAGAGAGAAGAGAAAGAGAGAGAGAAGAGGAGAGAAGAGGAGAGAGAGAGAGAGAGAGAGAGAGAGAGAGAGAGAGAGAGAGAGAGAGACAGAGAGAGAGAGAGAGAGAGAGAGAGAGAGACTACGTGTAAAACGGCCAAATACTTCCATCACTTAGGCAATAATAAGGGTACCAGACAGACGATAATAGCCTTTAAGGACTCTAATACAAGGGTCGGGTTTTGTACACTAGAGAAATAAGAGACCTGGCTTACGTCCCTCTGGCCAGCTGTCTCGACCAATCCACACCCGTTGATTTACCCGTGTGGTCAGATCCCCTCCGCCAATTACAGGCATCATAAGACTGAAAACCCACAGTGATTGGTCAAGGCTGTAATCACCCAGGGACCACCCCACACTAGCCAGACCACACACACATATGTACACGCTAACACACACATATGCACACGCTCACACACACATACACGTATGTAGACACGCGCTGAGACTCTACACACACATATGCAGGCATACATACACCACCCACATGCACTATACACGCACACTCTCTCACACACACACACACACACACATACACAAAGTACACCCATGTACTCCTCAGATCCCCCAATCACCAATCAGTCTTTCCCTCATCTTATGTCTTATACCGCTACAAGCTCCGTGTTTCCAGACATTATGACTTTAACGCACCTTGATATTTGGCTCTCTATCATGCTTTCAGTTCAACTTGAGGGGAAACACTTTTTACAGGTAGCTTTGCCTTTTGTCTTTCATATACAAAAAAAAAAAAAAAAAAAAAAATACAAGACACATCGCTTCCCATACACACCACAAGAGCAAACGCATACAAACACACCTCACACACCCAGGCTGCACTTAATACATACACTAGAATCACTAACACACACATACCTATCTAAGCTATCACAGCTAACGCACACCAGACAGCCATGTGACACCAAACACACACACACCTCTGGTCTGTCAAACTACACGCACAAACACACATACTCGTCACATCGTATATACCATGAACAGATGCACTATATTTAGCCTCATAAAACTCTTGAAGACATACACTTCAACACACATAATGTAGGTTTGTCATAACACACTCACACACCACACATATACATTTAACAAGTATGTCATATCTCACACACCAGGCAATTTGATGCCGTTCACATAATACTTTCCGGTCACTTCGCTGCATGATAACTTCGCCTGACAACCAATCAGCATAAATAACCTCTATATGAACCGAGGGATCGAAGTCTGTTTGGAACTCTCCTGTTTCACTCCATGAGCTTAGACATATTAAAACGTTTCACCCTTCCGCTTCACCCCATCCAGGTGTCGATTGTCTTATTGGCGTGCAATAGCAAGCCTGTAACTTTAAAAACAAAAAACGATTGTATTCAGTTAAAGAAGGGCCTCCAACAATTAACAAACTTCGAACTATCTCAATTAACCTCTTATGCTATCATAAATCCTTCTTAATATTCTATTGTTTATACTCTGACAGTAGTAACTCGTTTTATACCCTGTTCCTAATAGGTAGGCCAAATATCACGAACCCTAGCCTCTGTAATTCAAAAGGGGCTAGAGCAAATGGGCTGTAAATGTCCATACTTATTTCATGGCTAACCCTTCCCAAATGCTAGAAATATTAGATCGATTACTCTGGTCTTTTGTGAGTTATAGAGGTCAAGAGCTTTGGCCTACTTATTTATAATTATTATTTGTTGTTGTTGCCGTTTTTTGTAATCAACGTACTGTAGGAATCTAACACTAACGCACCCAGGTGGTTGGTTCCAGTACTAATTAATAATACACTAATAAATGTATCAGTAGCATATCTAATGATCATTAGTTACTGAGCACTATAGGCTGATAACACTAACACATAATCGTGAGTCGTTAGTCCACTTAAGGGGAGGTTTTTAGTTCGTTCCCTAGAATTCCATCAATCTTAAAATTACACCCTCTAGACCCCCTTTCAATATAAATTTGTACATTTTTCGGTAGAAAAATGTCCCGGCTGAAAGCCGGTCCCACTTAAATTACAGGCTCGCTATCGCTCGCCAAGATAAAATCGACACCTGAATTGCACGAAAGGTCTTAATATGGGGTGAAAGTTCTTAAAATCGCTAAACTAATGGGGCAAACGTTTTATAATATCAAAAGCAATGGGGCTAAACATGAGGGAGAAAGGAGTCAAGAAAAAAATCCCTCAGGTGGAGATCTCCCCTAAATATACATACCGTAGAACAAAATATCGTTAGTTAATTCATTATTGTTCTAATTAATGTAGTGCCTAATAACAACACTAACGCACCTTCGTGGTTGGTTGGTGTTCCACTTAATATACGGTGATAACGGTAGCGATAGGGGGTCTGAAGGAAAGGACGAGATGTAAAAACTGTGTTCCCTCCATCCTACCCGATCCTTATCATCTCAACAAACCAACCGCCTCCAAATGTACGGAATGATATCCTAGGATATTTGTTGTTGTGTGTGGCCCTTATAGCTGGTTAGAGTTAATGGGGATATGGGTCGGTGTGCTGGTACCCCTTCTGCCTCATGTTGTTGTGTGTGGCCCTTATAGCTGGTTAGAGTTAATGGGGATATGGGTCGGTGTGCTGGTACCCCTTCTGCCTCATGTTGTTGTGTGTGGCCCTTATAGCTGGTTAGAGTTAATGGGGATATGGGTCGGTGTGCTGGTACCCCTTCTGCCTCATGTTTGTTGTTGTGTGTGGCCCTTATAGCTGGTTAGAGTTAATGGGGATATGGGTAGGTGTGCTGGTACCCCTTCTGCCTCATGTTGTTGTGTGTGGCCCTTATAGCTGGTTAGAGTTAATGGGGATATGGGTCGGTGTGCTGGTCCCCCTTCTGCCTCATGTTGTTGTTGTGTGTGGCCCTTATAGCTGGTTAGAGTTAATGGGGATATGGGTCGGTGTGCTGGTACCCCTTCTGCCTCATGTTGTTGTGTGTGGCCCTTATAGCTGGTTAGAGTTAATGGGGATATGGGTCGGTGTGCTGGTCCCCCTTCTGCCTCATGTTGTTGTGTGTGGCCCTTATAGCTGGTTAGAGTTAATGGGGATATGGGTCGGTGTGCTGGTACCCCTTCTGCCTCATGTTGTTGTGTGGCCCTTATAGCTGGTTAGAGTTAATGGGGATATGGGTCGGTGTGCTGGTCCCCCTTCTGCCTAATGTTGTTGTGTGTGGCCCTTATAGCTGGTTAGAGTTAATGGGGATATGGGTCGGTGTGCTGGTACCCCTTCTGCCTCATGTTGTTGTGTGTGGCCCTTATAGCTGGTTAGAGTTAATGGGGATATGGGTCGGTGTGCTGGTACCCCTTCTGCCTCATGTTGTTGTGTGTGGCCCTTATAGCTGGTTAGAGTTAATGGGGATATGGGTCGGTGTGCTGGTACCCCTTCTGCCTCATGTTGTTGTGTGTGGCCCTTATAGCTGGTTAGAGTTAATGGGGATATGGGTCGGTGTGCTGGTCCCCCTTCTGCCTCATGTTGTTGTGTGTGGCCCTTATAGCTGGTTAGAGTTAATGGGGATATGGGTCGGTGTGCTGGTACCCCTTCTGCCTCATGTTGTTGTGTGTGGCCCTTATAGCTGGTTAGAGTTAATGGGGATATGGGTCGGTGTGCTGGTACCCCTTCTGCCTCATGTTGTTGTGTGTGGCCCTTATAGCTGGTTAGAGTTAATGGGGATATTGGTCGGTGTGCTGGTACCCCTTCTGCCTCATGTTTTGCCCCATTAGTTTTCAGATTTTGTGACGTTCGGCTCATTAGTTTAGCGATTTTTAAAAATGTCACCAAATGTCTTTGTCAACATTGAGACTTGTTGTGTAATTTAGGTGTCGATTTTCTTCCTGGCGAGCGATAGCTAGCCTGTAATTTAATAAAAACTGGCCTTCGGCCAGATAAAAATAACAATTTATCTTGAGGGAGGGTCTTGGGGGTGTTTTTTTAAGCATGATGGATGTCTAGGGAGGAAACTAAAATATATATAAAAACATATATAAATGAGGAAATAAATACGCCAAATCCCCCTTAAGATAAAGCGTAATTAGATAATTATAGGAAAGCATATAAAAGATAAAACTGATAAAAGTACAGGCTAATAACGTAATCCTATGGTAGTGGGTTTGTGTGTATGTGCATATCTTTGCTGGTTAGAGTTAGGTAGAGTTTAAATAAATAAAGGTAGGAACAATTATTACTACTTAAAAAAACGGTGAATAATTAAGTAATACACACGATTATACGATAATGAATAGAAATAAGAATGGTGGGAAAGATAAAAACGTAATTCCAAGAAAAGAAAAATGGTTCTTAGCCACCTTATGGAGCCATAGGTTGTTTTTATATATACTGTATATATATATATATATATATATATATATATATATACTATATATATATATATATATATATATATATATATATATATATACTATATATATATATACTGTATAATACAGTATATAGTAAAACTCACAGGAAAAAAATAAAACTTTGAACACCAAACTTTTGTCTATTCTCTCAAGACATCTTCAGGGTGAAGATGTCTTGAGAGAATAGACGAAAGCTTGGTGTTCCAATGTTTAATTTTCCCTGTGAGTTTTACTACATCATTTGATCACACGTATTTGTGATTTGGTCTCCTATATAATAATATATATATATATATATATTCTGTATACATTCATTGTGTATGACATTTACCTTATATCAATACTTAAGGGTATGAATGGTTGTCATAATAGTGTCTTAACTGTCTTGTTAGTGCAATGGTTAGAGCGTAAAAGTTCTGTATGTGGTATCCTGGATTCGAATCCTGGTAAAATAATTGTTTTCATTTATTTAATTTTGGTGGTTATTGGTGTTAAGGGGTAGTGGTTATATGTTAGTCTATTTATCAATATATATATATATATATATATATATATATATATATATATATATATATATATATATATATATTTAAATATATATAATTATATACATAGTAACCTTGCTAGACCTCCATCAAGCTTAAACAAAACAGCTCCTAGACCCCCCTTCAAGAAATATTTGTACATATCTCGGTATAAAAGTGTCCTGGCCGAAGGCCGGTTCCTCCTAGAATTACAGGTTCACTATTGCTCGCCAGGAAACATATGGACACCTAAATGGCACGGCAGTTATTTATATTGACAACAGAAATGAGGCGAAAGATCTTACAATTGCCAAACTAATGGACCGAACGTCTTATAATCTCAAAGCTAATGGGACTAAACATGAGGGAGAAAAAGCCACTACCTCCCCCTTAAGACCATTGTTAAGAATAATACAGTATAATTATGATTATTGTTCTGTATATTACTATTATATGGGTAACAATAGTGCAAGGTAATGTACCCTGGTTAAACCCGACTCCGGCCGTTTTCATTTTATTCTGGCCATTACTAATCGATTGTATTCAGTTTAGGAAGGACCTGTAGCAATGATATGGCTTCGAACTATCACAATCAACCCTTGTAACTACCACAGCTTCTTCCTAAGCTGCATACAATCTTCTAAATATGGTTAGAATAAAGTATTTATCTAATTAATTCATTTCACTCCCAACACCAAACACCTCCCAATTAAATTAATGCAAGCATGTGATCCTCCCGGGATTCGAACCTAGGATACCACATACAGAACCACATACAGATACCACATAGCTAGTTTGATGCTATAAGGAAGTTGGAGTTGTAGACATCGATATTTAGCAACTTAAAAACTAATATTCGATCATAACTAATATTTTTCGATACATAAACCCCAATTCATCATACTTTCTATCCATCAGAAACTTACATTATTATTGCTTTTCTGGTTTATGTCGACATTTACGGCTCCAACTTCATTAACCCTTTTTGTACCGGCGACGCCTTGTTTATATTGTTCTGGCTATATTTAGTCGATTTTGTGCAGTTTAAGAAGGATCTGTGGTAGTTAAAGGGGTTGATTGAGACCGTGGGAAGCCTTATAATTGCTAGAGGTCCTTCCTAAACTGAATATAATTTAATAATAGTAGCCAGAATATAAAATATAGAAGTCGATGGTACAGAAGGGGTTAAGGAGAGTTTTCACTTAAGATATTTTTTTCTGGACCCCCTTCTCCCTCATGTTGAGCCCCATTCGTTTTGAGATTTTAAGACATTCGTTTCATTAGTTTGGCGAATTTGAGACCTTTCGCCCCATTTTTCTGTCAATATTTAGACCTTTCGTGCCATTTAGGTTTCGATTTTGTCCTGGGCGATAGCGGGCCTGTAACTTTAGGAGGAACATAATGGTTGAGCGTCATTATATCTGGGAATACCATCCATTCCTCCCACCCGCACCCCATACCTACCATAATACGTCGTTAGTTTGGCAATAATAAGACGCTTCACCCCATTAAGGTGTCGAATTTTGTTTCTGGACAAGTGATAGCGAGCCTGTAACATAAATTACATCGATCTTCGAGCGAAAAAATGTTCTATCGAAACCTGCACAAATTCAGTTTGAAGGGGGTTTGGGTTGGCATTGTTTTCGATTGAAGGAGGTCTGCGAAGACTAAATACATAGCTCTATAATGGCCAACACAAGTACAGTAGTCTGATGTGCAGCCACTGACAAATGTCCGTGAGCTCTTGCGATTTTCTTTACGCAAATGTATCCATTTTGATAGATGTTCATATCATATCAGCTATATATTAATAAATAAATATATATTTATTTATATACCTGTATAGCTGATTTGATCTGAACATCAACCTAAAATTATATATTTGTATACTGAACATCTGAAGATCTCACGAACATTTGTCAGTAGCTGTACAAATGACTAGTGTTTGAGCGTCATTATATCTGGAAATACCATCTCTCCCTCCCACCCACACCCGATACCTACCATAATACCCTGTTGGTCATTTATATCGCTTACATCACAACATGTACTATAAGACATGTCACCCTATTAGTTTGGTAGCAATAAAACACTTCACCCCATTCAGGTGTCGATTATATTCTGGGCGAGCGATAGCGAGCCTCTAACTAAGAAGAATTCGGTCTTCTAACGAGACATTTTTCTATCGAGATATGTACAAATTTAGTTTTAAAGTGTGTCTAGGGGAACATTTTTGAGTTTTAAGGAGGTCTGCGCAGGCGTTTTTGAGCCCAGAGGACGAAGTAAAGTACATGGGTCGAAAAGGGAAAAACAATAATCTAACCTAAAGATCTCTCCCTTCTACCCGCACCCCATACCTACCATAATACCCTGTAGGTCATTCACATCACTCCAATGGCCTTATCAAAACATACACTTCAAGACCTTTCGCCCCGTTAGTAATAATAAGCGATAATAAGACGCTTGGTTTCGGCCACGCCCAATAAAAAAATAAAAAAATAATAATAAAAACAAATAAAATTAAAAAAAAAGGAAAAATGGGGATTGGGCCTGAGCATATAGATAGATAGATAGATAGATAGAAGACGCTTGGTTTCAGTTGTCGTGATAACGAGCCTCTAACTTAGAAGAAATCGGTCTTCGGCTGAGACATTTTTCTATAGCAAAAATTACAATTTTAGCTTGAAGGGAGTCTTGTGGGCATTTTTGAGTTTGAAGGAGCTCTGCACAGTTGTGTTATTGTTATTTGTATTAATATTTATTTTGTTATAATGTTTTTGTTTTATTAGCCTAGGGAACCAACTAGAATACGTGGCTCGAAAATGTCAAAATCAAGTCTTCTTTTATACAAAGGACCATAATGTCATACTATCTGACCTAATGATCTCTCCCTCCTACCCGCGCCCCATACCTACTACTACCACATACCCTGTTCGTCATTAATCTCACTCCACTGGCCCTATCAAAACATACATTCTCAATTCCCACTTATCAGGCCCAGGCTTAAGAGGGGAGGGTATATTTATTGGTCGATTTATTTATCAATGTATTATTATTTTAGGTTCCTCCCTAGACCTCTGTCTATCTTTAAAAACATTCCCGAGATACCCCATCTAGTTAAATTATATATTTTTTTGGAAAAAATCGACACCTTAATGGCACGAAAGGTCTTAATATAAACAACAAAATGCTGCGAAAAGTCTTAAAATCTCCAATCTAATGGGCCGAACGTTTCAAAATCTGAAAACTAAAGGGGCTAAGCATGAGGGAGAAGAGGGGCCAGAAAACTCAACCATCTCCCCTTAAGAGACCCTACGCCCTTCGACCTATAAGAGAGAGCGATGCAGATGTGGAGTGACTTAGGTATACTGTAGGTGAGGCAAAAGATGTCTGTCTCTATGTAAATGAAGGAGGCGAAAGTTAGAGCTGTCTGTAACAAGTGTCTCCCCTAAGTTGAAGGAGTGACAGACCCAAATTCAACGTCTGTTAGATAGCGGTAGTATGAGTTAAAAAAACATAATTTTGGTAGCCTCATTCGCACAGGTCCTTCCTAAATTGAATATAGCCATTCAATGATATCTAGATGAAAAGTTTAACTGCACTAACCCATTCTGGCCGGTGACGTCTCTTCAATGTCTATTCTAGATAATATATCTAGATGATTTGTTCTAGTTTAAGAAGGATCTGTGGTAGTAAAAAGGGCAAAGGAAGGTGATCTGTGTTTTTTTGTTCTTGGTTGTATCCATTCGGCCCCATTCAGCCTACTGGTTTATGACATTTATCCCCATCCAAGTGTCGATTTTTCGCCCGCCAAGCATTTAATGGAGAAATCCTGCTTCGCCGGAGAAATTTTTCTATCGAAACATTTACAAATTTAGCTAGCTGTCTAACTCATTATCCAAAATATGGTGGCTCGCTATCGATCGTCAGAAATTAATCGACACCTAGATGGGGATAAACGCTTTAAAAAAGACTGAATGGGGCCGAATGAAAACAGCCCAGAGAGACAAGAAAACAAAAAAAACAGGTCACCCCCCCTTAACTGCGAAGCTTGTTAATTATTTGAGGCCCATTTAAGCTGAAATAAATCGTCTAATAGTAGCCATAGTAAAGTGAAAAGGACGGCACCAGTACAAAAGGGGCCAAAAGGTATATTCCACTCCAATATCAACCCCCCCCCCCCATCGACACCCTCCACGACAGACGTAGGGTAGTTCTGTTATGTCCCGAGATTATGACATAGACAATTATAAATAGACAAATCAAAGGCTTCTTATATAGTCTTAAATAATCTAATAATAATAATAATAATAATAATAATAATAATAATAATAATAATAATGGAACTTGGTATACTAAAAGGGTTATTATCACTTTGAATTAAATAGTTGGGAGAAAACATATATACTGTAGTTCTTTACTCAACACTGGAAAACATATATACTGTAGTTCTTTACTCAACACTGGAAAACATATATACTGTAGTTCTTTACTCAACACTGGAAAACATATATACTGTAGTTCTTTACTCAACACTGGAAAACATATATACTGTAGTTCTTTACCTCAACACTGGAA
>CM064509.1:11457213-11622213 GCA_032716605.1 Paralithodes platypus
AAAGGCAACAGACTGTCTCAATTCATTCTTTTTGCTACTATATGTCCTTCCTATAAGCTTCATAAAGTCGTCTAAATGTATCTATAATAAACTTGATAAGACGTCGCCGGCACAGACGGGGTTAACTGGTTCTTGCCGAGTCGGGATCAAGGGGGAATTAGGAGGTCGTTTTGTTGCAGCTTCTCACGAGGGATTGAGGGATTATATACGCTTGTAATCCCCATAGATCCCTCCTAAGCTGGATGAAATCGTCAAATGTTATCCTGAATAAACTGTCAAAATGCCTCATATTCTTCAGAGGATTAAATTTGGATGTATTTTGCCTTGTTTTCTAATATTAACCCTTTCTGTTCCGGCAACGTCGTTTTATCTATAATCTGGCTTCTATTGGACATTTTTATTCAGGTTCACAAGGGCCTCCAGCAATTGATAGGCTTCGAACTATCACCCTTAACCCTTTTTACTACCACAGATCCTTCTGAAGCCGCACAAAATCCTATAACTATAGCCAGAATGAAATACAAAAGACGTCGCCGGTACAGAAGGGGTTAACATCAATATAAATGGTTTTAAATATTAATGTATATAAGATTACTTGCATAGAATAACCATGGGTGCTGTATTATCCCTCTCAGTAGTTTAGGACGCATTGCTTTTCTATATTCTGGTTTTTATTAGACGCATTTATTCAGATTAGGAAGGCTATTATAGGGAAGTCAGAAGGTTAGTTGAGACAGTCTTTATTACCCTTTTATCTCGCTACAGATTCGTCCTAGGCTGTACAAAATTTTCCTAGGATAGCCAGAATGAATTGTCCTAGGATAGCCAGAATAAATTGTCCTAGGATAGCCAGAATAAATTGTCCTAGGATAGACAGAATAAATTGTCCTAGGATTGCCAGAATAAATTGTCCTAGGATAGATAGAATAAATTGTCCTAGGATTGACAGAATAAATTGTCCTAGGATAGACAGAATAAATTGTCCTAGGATAGCCAGAATAAATTGTCCTAGGATAGACAGAATAAATTGTCCTAGGATAGCCAGAATAAATTGTCCTAGGATAGCCAGAATAAATTGTCCTAGGATTGCCAGAATAAATTGTTAATGTCAAAATCCTCAAAGGGTAAATACAAAGAACAAAATATGAGGTTTGCCAATTAAAAGGCTACAGACTATCTAAACGTATCCTTTTAGCTACCATACATCCTTTCTCAGCTTCATGCAATAGTCTTAGTGTAGCTAGAATCAAATACAAAAATACGTCACCGGTACAGAAGGGGTTAATTGTTTTAGCTACCATGTATGCTTCCTAAGCTTCATAAAATCGTCTAAATGGAGCGAAGATCAAATAAATAATACGACACCGGTACTGAGAGAGAGAGAGTTTGTGTGTGTGTGTGTGTTTGTGTGTGTTTGTGTGTCTGTGTATGTGTGTGTGTGTGTGTGTAAAGTATTCCTGAGTACAACATAGTAAACAAAGCTCTTCCTTGTCGAGGGGAAATACCCTAATCTCGTGAGTCCGCTTGACAAATTTGGTTTCCCACGTTGTTTTAATTATGATTTGTTTGAACAGTGTTTCGTATTGACTATACTGTATAGCTTAATCATATGGTATTTTCTTGCTTTGTTTTTATTTAATTAAATATATTTTTATTTTATTTTATTTTATTTATTTATTTATTTTGGGAGGGAGGGAGTGTATTCAGTAAAACAAAATCATAACGATATTAATAATCAAAGTAGATTCTACACTTGTTTATTTTTTGAAATTTAGTTAATATTTGATAATACATTGCTTAGCTTTAATTACTTATAATCGTCTTCAGCACAGCCCTTTTATATTCAAGGACAAATGTTTAAGTGAGTGGTTTGATTATATAGACAGACATTTATCAAATTGAAATGCTCGAAACAAGCACATATAGTACGCACATTAATGAAACAAACACATATAGTACGCACATTAATGAAACAAACACATATAGTACGCACATTAATGAAACAAACACATACAGTATAGTACGCACATTAATGAAACAAACACATATAGTACGCACATTAATGAAACAAACACATATAGTACGCACATTAATGACACAAACACATATAGTACGCACATTAATGAAACAAACACATATAGTACGCACATTAATGAAACAAACACATATAGTACGCACATTAATGAAACAAACACATATAGTACGCACATTAATGAAACAAACACATATAGTACGCACATTAATGACACAAACACATATAGTACGCACATTAATGAAACAAACACATATAGTACGCACATTAATGAAACAAACACATATAGTACGCACATTAGTTTATCCCATCATCATATATTTTAATCAATAAATGTGTCTATGTGTATGTGTTGTTGTTTGTGTGTTTGTATGTGTGTGTCTGTGTATATGTGTTGATATCAGTTATTACCCCTGTGTGTATATGTAATGTGTCTATGTGTATGTGTTGTTGTTTGTGTGTTTGTATGTGTGTGTCTGTGTATATGTGTTGATGTCAGTTATTACCCCTGTGTGTATATGCAATGTGTCTATGTGTATGTGTTGTTGTTTGTGTGTTTGTATGTGTGTGTCTGTGTATATGTGTTGATGTCAGTTATTACCCCTGTGTGTATATGCAATGTGTCTATGTGTATGTGTTGTTTGTGTGTGTGTGTGTCTGTGTATATGTGTTGATGTCAGTTATTACCCCTGTGTGTATATGCAATGTGTCTATGTGTATGTGTTGTTTGTGTGTCTGTGTATATGTGTTGATGTCAGTTATTACCCCTGTGTGTATATGCAATGTGTCTATGTGTATGTGTTGTGTGTGTGTGTGTGTGTGTGTGTATGTGTGTGTCTGTGTATATGTGTTGATGTCAGTTATTACCCCTGTGTGTATATGCAATGTGTCTATGTGTATGTGTTGTTTGTGTGTCTGTGTATATGTGTTGATGTCAGTTATTACCCCTGTGTGTATATGCAATGTGTCTATGTGTATGTGTTGTGTGTGTGTGTATGTGTGTGTCTGTGTATATGTGTTGATGTCAGTTATTACCCCTGTGTGTATATGCAATGTGTCTATGTGTATGTGTTGTTTGTGTGTGTGTGTATGTGTGTATCTGTGTATATGTGTTGATGTCAGTTATTACCCCTGTGTGTATATGCAATGTGTCTACAGGTATGTGTATGTTTTGTTGATGTTGTTTGTATGTGTGTGTGTGTGTGTGTGTGAGTGACAATACCATCTTTCTTCTACAAAAAACACCCTTTTTTCTATGTGGATGACGGAGACAAAAGGCAAAACTGCCTGTGACGAGTGCCTCCCCCAGAGTTGAAAGAATGACGAAGTTAAAATAATATATAATCAAGCAAAATATTATTAGAAAACAAACATAAATACCATCTGTATTTACTAATTCATCATCTTATTTGCCAAGTGTACACCACAACATTTCTTCCCCCTTAAACAATAACCATTATTTCTCCGTAACTTCCAACCCACCATCACGTAAGCTAGCAACAAATGTATGTCCCACTTATATATTGATTTATTGTATATTCGTATGTAATAATAATAATAATAATATCTGCTGTGTACAATTATTCGTATCTGCTGTGTACAATTATTTCCTTATTTGTACAGTACACTTATTATCTTATTTGCAAAGTACATTTATTCTCTTTCTTGCAAAGTACAATTACTTTCTTATTTGCTTAGTACAATGATTTTCTTATTTGCAAAGTACACCCAACTTTTTTGTTCTCAATCTGACTATTTTATTTGTGTATTAATGTTCTGTTATGTATGTATTTATTTAGTTAGCTATTTATGTATATACTTTTGTTTTTGTTTTTCTGGGAAGCAGCCACCCGTCTTCCACAAAGTAACCTAAGGTCAAGTTCAAGAGCCTGGCATTGGCTAGAGACGGCAATGAGCCCTCTGACATCACCCAGGAAGCCACGCCCACATTCTGACCCTCTACACACACAGTTTACATGCATATGTTCAGTCAGACTAGATAGTACTGTATGAAGACAACCTTAATGGACAAGCAATCTCCACATCTTATTACGGGCATCAGAAAACTTAAAAGTCTAGGGTGGTCTTCAGGGGTAACCATGACAGAGGTGGTTGTTGGAGAACGGGATCTAGAGGGAAGAAACTTAGAATTAGGGACCTAGATAAGGGTTCCAAAGATTGGGAGGGGTACTCGAGGGACATATCAGGAAGATATGAACTGTTGGTGGTGCAGGTGAGAGGCAGGTACAACAGGGGGTTGGGGGCTTGGTCTGAGGGACTTCGGGATAAAATAAAACCAGGGTCATTCCTACATTGATAATATTTGTTTACAGAAATGTGTTGTAAATTAAAATAATAAATTAAAACAGCTGTAGATTCGTAGCTGCTTCCATGCACTGCAGCCTGAGTGTATAGAGAGGGTATCCACCACGGAATACAATGGGTTGAGAATCCATGAGGGATGGGGAGGCACCTCACGAAGTAAAGAACCAATAGAGAAGGAGAAGTGGGGAAGGAATAAGGAGAAGTGGGGAAGGAATAAGGAGAAGTGGGGAAGGAATGAAGGTAACATAATGTACAGTCGGCCAAATAAGTAATTAAGCGGTACCAAGTATATTTTGATCATTAATTGGTATCAGCAATATTTAAGCATTATCGTTTCGAGTGAGATATACAAGCATGTTCCTATCTTTACACACCCTATTCAATATCTGACATATATTAATACAGCATACAGCGAGCAAAATGGAATAACAGCAGAGACACGACTTATTTAGCCAATTGTACAAAGAGTGGAGTGTGGTGGGTAATATATATATATAGCATTTTTCACGTGCAATGTTTACTTAACTCTACTAATTTTTATAAACTTGCCGGATTTTATTCAGATTAGGAAAGGTATATGGAAGTCAGAGGATTACTTGAGATAGTCTTTACCCTTATAACTCAAACAGATTCTTTTTAAACTGTCTAAAATCGTCTGACGATTGCCAGAATTAACTGTAAAAACGCGTCATAATCTTCAAAAGGTAAAATACATTTGTTGGCTTTCACCCTAAATTTCTCCACTTTGTTTTCCAACCTTTGAGTTTCTCCACGGACTTCCCTAGTAACTCCCCCCCCCCCCCCCCACACACACACACAATAGTCTTCCTGTTTAGTGGTGGTGTTGGTATTATGCAACCATTGGGTCCTTCCCTTCTTTCCTCGGCTGACCTTACCTGACCTGACCCTGGCTAGAGAGGTGGGGTGTGTAGAGGTGGCCTGGGGCTGGCTCTCTCCCTCTCTGTTTGATTGGCTGTATTTATGTCGGGATTTTTTTTTTTTTTTTTTTTTTTTTTTAAGAGACAATGAACGGAGGAAGGAAAAACACAGATAAAACAAAAAGGTCCATGTGCCTAAAGGCATCCTCCATTCATAAAATGTTTGTAACAACTGGATTTAAACATTTGTAGATTGTAAGTTTGTGGAAAGCAATTCGACGGAAGTGAATTCCAAAGAGTAGTAGTTCTGGGGATACATGAATTTTGATAAGCAGAAGTTCTGCATTGTGGAGGAGAAAGTGTAAATTCATGGGCGCTCTCAGCTGCCCTAGTTCTACGGGGAAAGATGTGGAGAGGCGGCACAATTGAAGCAAGTTCCTCGGAACAATTGCTGTGAAAATATCTGTAGAATAATGCAAGGGATGCAAAAATTAATTAATATTAATTAATTAATATTAATTTAGCTGGTTTTGTGTCTGTGTTTGTGTGTATGTATATACTGTATATAACCTGTATGATTGTCTGTGCGGTGTGTGTTGTCTTTTGGCTTTGTCTATCATATTTGCGTATTTGTTTCCCTGATTGTTTGCATTTCTGTCTGTTTATCTGCCCACCAGTCCTCTGGTTTTCCCTAGAATCGTCTATTTCTATAGCATTTTTCTATAGTTATTCTTACTACTACTACTACTACTACTCTCTCTCTCTCTCTCTCTCTCTCTCTCTCTCTCTCTCTCTCTCTCTCTCTCTCTCTCTCTCTCTCTCTCTCTCTCTCTCTCTCTCTCTCTCTCTCTCAGCACCGATCGTTCCCTGTTGTCGGCATTTCCTCCCCCTGTAAATCATAGTTGCATAGCCAGTTGTATTTCCTACCACATACAGTACTTTTTTGTTTTTAGCCGGGTTTGAAATTGTATTGTCCCCTCTTAATAACCCACTAATTACAAAATGTTTATAGTCAAATATATTGTTAGCCGATTGAGGATCATGATGCGTTATAGCAGTTGATTTTGGCTATCTTTAGACGATTTTATACAGCATAGGAAAGATGTGTGGGAGTTGAAAGGGCTCAATCAAATCCTCTGACTTCCATAGATGGTTGTTGTTGTTGTTGTTGTTGTTGTTGTTGTTGTTGTTGGTTTGGTTATTGTGTTATCCTCCTTCCTCTTACTATCTTTCTTCTTCTTCTTCTTCTTCTTCTTCTTCTTCTTCTTCTTCTTCTTCTTCTTCTTCTTCTTCTTCTTCTTCTTCTTCTTCTTGCTCATGTTCTTCTTTTTCTTCTGTCGGCACTTCTTTAAGGCTATGTTTATATTATAGTTTAAAGACCCTCAAGGAAATATCTTATGACTTTTATAACCTTGACCTCCCCCACCCTCCTCTCTGTGTGTTATTTATTATCTCTCTCTCTCTCTCTCTCTCTCTATATATATATATATATATATATATATATATATATATATATATATATATATATATATATATATATATATATAATTTGCACACTGTAGTACACCAAGTCAATGCCGCGGTTCTGAGGTACACCTTATAATCACTGTGCATATAATAAGACCCGATACATCACGGGGAGACTGTAATTAGACGACAAAGTGATAATTATATGTCAATTAGCGAGTCAGTACTTATTCTGTCGTTACTATTCAGTCAAGGTTTGTGGTGATGCAGAGTAATATCTTTGTGTCCAAGCTTAGATGGCCAGATATTGCTTTCATGCACAGTTCTACGCTAAGGTTGAAGGTTGACATGTTTAGCTACATTAGTTGGCTATTTCAGGACATTTGCCCCATTAGTTTAGCGATTTTTAGACCTTTCACCTCATTTCTTTGGTGTTTCGTGCCAATTACGTGTCGAAATGTACAGACAATGTTCACATTTATCTCAAAGGGGGTCTTGGGGGTGTTTTAAAGCTTGATGGAGGTCTAGGGAGAACAAAAAATAGAATAATAATAATAATAATAATAATAATAATAATAATAGAATAACAATAGAATAATAACAATAAAATAATAATAGAATAATAATAGAATAATAATAATAGAATAATAATAATAATAATAGAATAATAATAATAATAATAATAGAATAATAATAATAATAATAGAATAATAATAATAATATTAATAATAATAATAATAATAGAATAATAATAATAATAATAATAATAATAGAATAATAATAATAATAATAATAATAATAGAATAATAATAATAATAATAATAAACAAACTAATGAATGTCTTTCCTTAATGATGAGTAATAGATTGGGTGATTGTTGGGTGAGTGCTGGTGAGTCATAATGAGTCATAATGAGTGCTGGTGAGTCATAATGAGTGCTGGTGAGTCATAATGAGTGCTGGTGAGTCATAATGAGTCATAATGAGTGCTGGTGAGTCATAATGAGTGCTGGTGAGTCATAATGAGTGCTGGTGAGTCATAATGAGTGCTGGTGAGTCATAATGAGTGCTGGTGAGTCATAATGAGTGCTGGTGAGTCATAATGAGTCATAATGAGTGCTGGTGAGTCATAATGAGTGCTGGTGAGTCATAATGAGTGCTGGTGAGTCATAATGAGTGCTGGTGAGTCATAATGAGTCATAATGAGTGCTGGTGAGTCATAATGAGTCATAATGAGTGCTGGTGAGTCATAATGAGTCATAATGAGTGCTGGTGAGTCATAATGAGTCGTTAGTATAGGGGGTTGGCCATTACAAGGTTGTTAAAAGAGAGTTAACTCCTTCTGTACCGACGACGTATTTTCAATGTTGTTCTGGCTACTAGTACACGATTTCATTCAGCTTAAGGGGAGATCTCCACTTGAGGGATTTTTTTCTTGACCCCTTTCTCCCTCATGTTTAGCCCCATTGCTTTTGATATTATAAAACGTTTGCCCCATTAGTTTAGCGATTTTAAGAACTTTCACCTCATATTAAGAGCTTTCGTGCAATTCAGGTGTCGATTTTATCCTGGCGAGCGATAGCGAGCCTGTAATTTAAGAGGAATCGGCCTTCGGCCGGGACATTTTTCTACCGAAAAATGTACAAATTTATCTTGAAAGAGACTGAAGGGGGTGTAATTTTAAGCTTGATGGAGGTCTAGGGAACAAACTAAATACCTCCCCTTAAAAAGGGTCTCCAGCATTGAACAGGCTTCGAACTATCTCACTTAACCCTTTCTACTACCACAGATCCTTCTTAAACTGGATAAACTCGTCCACATAAAGCCAGAACATAATTTAAAGGATGTCGCCGGTACAGGAGGGGTTATAATTATAGTGATGTGTGATTATTGGGTTTGGTGAAGTTAGCTGAAGATGATGATATTGGTGGTTTAAATTTTACTCTCTCTCTCTCTCTCTCTCTCTCTCTCTCTCTCTCTCTCTCTCTCTCTCTCTCTCTCATAATGGAGAAATATCGCAAGATGATCCAGCACTACAAAAACAAGTCAAGGAATATCATCATCTCAGGCATTCTCCCCAAGATCGACGCACCTGACAAATTCTACGACAAGGCTTTCAGCACAAATAGCCGACTAAAACATTTGTGTCTGAGGGAAGAAGTTGAATTCATCAACCTCTGGGACAACTTCTACAACCAGCCTACTCTGTTCCGCAAGGATGGCACTCATCTAAACCCTGTGGGTTCAGCACGCATGGGTCGTCTCCTACACGAAGCAGTCCGCAGCCATGGATCAAAAAACGCCATCCGAGAAGAAGCAGCAGTGACATAAATCATCCAACGCCAAGAAAAAAACAGAGGAAACCGAGGACCACCAGCGATAAGGACCGAAGACAGCGAGGACCGAGGACAGCCATGAACATAAATGTAGATCCGACAAGAACCAAAAATATTATTAAAGAGCGTTCCGTGAGTTCTAAAATAACAAATTTAAAGGTTTTTCTATGCAAACGCTCGTAGCATACGCAATAAATTTTCAGATTTAGAGGAGCTAGTGTTTACAGAAAATTATGATGTGATTGGCATAACAGAATCTTGGCTCAATACAGAAGATAGAGACTTTTTAGCAGAGTATTCACTTTCCGGTTATGTAATGTTTGAGAAAAGCCGAATAAATCGAAATGGAGGTGGCGTTTTACTTTATATCAAAGAAAGTCTTAACCCTACCCTCTTGTCAAAACCTCAAATTGTGAACGTCGACGCATCTTTTGTGCTAATAAAGAATAATAAAGGTACCAAAATAATACTTGCATTAATATACAGACCTCCAGCTCAATCAGTGCAAACTGACCGAGATATTTACGAACAAATTGCAGATGTAAGTAACTCACAAGATACCGTAATTTTTGGTGACTTTAATTTACCTGTGACCAAGTGGGGCGATACTCTTACTTCACACTCCGGACATGACTTGTATACGAACTTGCAAGAGAGTTCGCTTTATCAATTTGTTGGAATGCCGACCCGTGGTAATAACGTTCTTGACATTGTACTTGCAACAAAAGAAGAATTAATAGAGAATTTGAATGTTGGTGATGAATTCAGTAACAGCGACCATCGTACGATAACTTTCACTTTAAAGTTTACTAGTAACGAACCAAATAGTAGCATCGAAAAAGTCCCTAATTTCAAGAAAGCAAACTTCCATAAACTTAGAGCTATGTTTAAAGAAACTGACTGGAGCTTTTTAATTCACAATAACGACATAATACATCTTGGAAGTTTTCGAAGCCACTTACCTAAAAGCAGTGCAAGACTGCATACCCTCGAAAACTCGGCGTCCAGGCCATAATAATAAGCCCAAATGGTGGAATAAAGATATTTCAAACTGCCTGCTTGCTACAAAATTTGCTAATGATAGATTAAAATCCTCACAAATTGACGAAGAACGGCTTGAAATTTTGTAGAGCTACGACGCAAAGCCAAAAAGTTAATTAAGCAAAGTAAAAAGACCTTAGAGTTACATATTGCGAATCAAAGTAAAACAAACCCGAAAGAATTCTATAGTTATATCAGAAAGAAAAAAGTCGTTACTTCATCGTTAGTCGATGAAAATGGAGAATACACCAAAGACGAAGAACAAATGAGTAATGCCCTCAATACCTTCTTTGCATCAGTTTTTACAACAGACGACCTCAGTGATATCCCTACACCATCGCCGATTCAGATTGATAATTCAGATGTTCTAAGCAATATCACCGTTACAGAGAGAGAAGTATTGAATTGTTTAGATAAACTCAAGGTAACTAAAACGCCTGGACCTGATACAATCTCGCCTAGAGTTCTAAAGGAAGCTAAGGATGAGCTCTCTAAACCACTGACATTACTATTCAATAAATCCTTGCAGTCTGGACCTATGCCCGATCAGTGGAAGCTAGCCAACGTAACACCGATATTCAAAAAAGGCAGCAAATCCCTACCCAGTAACTATCGTCCAATTAGCTTAACCTCAGTTGTATGTAAAATGCTAGAAACGGTCATACGAGACAGACTCGTAAATCACTTGGAGGAAAATAACATACTTAAAGATACTCAACACGGCTTTCGTAAAAACGTTCCTGTTTAACAAACCTCTTAGACTTCTTCCACGATATCCTCAACCTCTACGATGAGAGTAAAGCTGTAGATATTATATACCTTGATTTTCAAAAGGCCTTTGACAAAGTTCCCCACAAACGTTTACTGCTAAAACTAAAAGCGCATGGAATACAATACGGTGTGTTGAAATGGATAGAAAATTGGCTCAGCGACAGAAAGCAAAGAGTAGTCATAAACGGTAGGCATCAAAATGGACCAATGTAAATTAGCGGGGTACCCCATGAATCGTACTAGGACCAATTCTCTTTCTAATTTACATCAACGACATAGATGAGGGTCTCACCTGTACAATCTCAAAATTTGCTGACGATACAAAAATTGCAATAGCGTACTCTCAAAAGAACAAGTTGACGATATGCAACACAATCTAGATCAATTGTCATGTTGGGCCCAAATTTGGCAAATGAGTTTCAATGCGGATAAATGTAAAGTACTACATATCGGATACCTAAATGAAAAGCAACTATTCGATGATGGCACTCAGCGTAAGAATGTAACCAGAGAAACCGATCTGGGAGTAACAATATCGAGTAACCTAAAACCGAGTCAACAATGTTCAGAAGTTGTTAAGAAGGCAAACAAAATAATTGGCTTTATAGGCAGGTCATTTGAGCATAAATCCAAAGAAGTTATCCTAACCCTTTACAATTCATTAGTCCGCCCTCTTCTGGAATACTGCGTTCAATCCTGGTGCCCTTATTACCAAAAAGATATAAACAAGCTAGAACGAGTTCAACGTAGAGTTACCACAATGATACCTAGCCTAAAGAACAAACCATACGAAGAGCGTCTTAGAGAATTAAATCTATTTCCTTTAACCCAGCTAGATTAAGATTGACTTAATTCAAGTGTTCAAAATCATCAAAGGCATCGACAATATGAACTGTAGTAAGTACTTTCACTATCGACCAATCTAATTACACGCGGGAAAACGGTTGCAAAATTATTGGTAAATCTTTTAACTCACACGAATCTAAGAATTTCTTCTTCAATCGAGTTGTCAACTTGTGGAATGGGCTTCCCCGAAACGTTATAGACTGCATCACCGTTGATTCATTTAAACTCCGCCTAGACAAATATCTCGCATCAAACCCGCGACTGACTGCGTTTGTAAATGAATAACTTTATTTTATCCCCCCCTCAGTTACTAACCCATCTGTCCCCTACTAACTTCCTAATCCTGCCACGGACATTAGTTCCAGGGCAGTAATTCCCTTTCCAATGTTCCCTTACCCACTCTAAACCACTGTTTGGACACTTGATCCTCAGTGTTTTGGAGGACAAGCAACCTAGAAGGGTCACTAGATCTGTTGTTGCTTGATTTCCTTTGTACTCCTTTGTACTCCTTTGTACTCCTTTGTACTCCTTTGTACTCATACACACACTCTTTCTCTCACTTTCACTCTCACACACACTCTTTCTTTCAATTTCACTCTCACTGTCATTCTTTTTGCTCTCTCTCACTCTATCTCTCTCTCTCTCTCACACACTCTCTCTCTCTCTCTCTCTCTCTCTCTCTCTCTCTCTCTCCCTTGGTGATTTAACAGGACAACGTAAGAGGCAGAGTAAATATGAGCAAGTTCTTTTAAAATGCTGCAGTATTTGCTTATGATGGAGGGAGATTTGCTTTGAGAGAGAGAGAGAGAGAGAGAGAGAGAGAGAGAGAGAGAGAGAGAGAGAGAGAGAGAAATGCAGATAATTGTATTGGCATCTTATTAGAAATATTGATTGTATATATATATACATGTATATATATCTCGTAGAAAGTTTCGCTATAATATTTGAGAAATAAGTCCATTTCATTTCTTATAATATACAGTATACGATCTCATTCAGTGGCGTAGGCACTAGACCTCCATCAAGATTTAAAAAAAAAAAAACACACAAAGAAAAAACCACCCACACAAACACCCACACAAACACCCACACAAACACCCACACAAACACCCACACAAACACCCACACAAACACCCTCCCTTCGAGATATATTTATATATTAGGGTCTTCCTAATTTACAGAGAAATCCGACACATAAGTGGTAAAAAGGTATTTAAATTGACAAAGAAATGGGGCGAAAGGTCTAAATAACTAAACTAATGAGGCAAACGTATTAAAATATCAATATTAATGGGGCTGTATACATGAGGGAGAAAGACCCCTCCCCCCCAAAAAAAAAAAAAAAAATATATATATATATATATATATATATATAATATATATACAGTATATATATATATATATATATATATATATAATATATATACAGTATATATATATTAATCTATAAGTTTGACTTCTACTTTCATTCTTGTTTTGTATTTTTTCCTTCACAATGTTTTTATATATATTTGTTCTCGATTCGTTGACGCTTCTCCCGTCTCAACATTATGAGACCCATTATTTTCACCACAAACTTCTCACACCCTCTTCCTCTTGTTTTGCCAGGATTCCTAGCTGCACGTTCCTGACACTTGCACTACTATTACCACCACCACCACCAGTATTAGCACAATACTACTACTACCATATTTATCACCATCACTACTTCTACTACTATTACCATCAATACGATCACCACAATTCTACTACTACTATTATTACTATCACCACCATTATACCACTACTACTATTACTATATCCATCACTCCATCACTACCACTATTATATTAATTACTACATCTATCAATAGCCAACTACTATAAAAAAAATAAAAAAAAAATAAAATATATATATATATATAAAAATATAACAGTATTCCTTAATGCACATATAACACCATACCACAAACCCCTCTCCCCCATTCAATAACAACCACCTCCCCCCATTCAATAACCCCCCTCCCCCCTCTTCCTTACTACCGGATCTAACTATTTACCATCATGTCTTCTTGGTTCCTTCACATCCGCCTGGGGACCACTGTGTTTACATGTGTGTGTGTGTGTGTGTGTGTGTGTGTGTGTGTGTGTGTGTGTGTGTGTACTGCACTTGCATGTGTGTGTGTGTGTGTGTGTGTACTGCACTTGCATGTGTGTGTGTGTGTGTGTGTGTGTGTGTGTGTGTGTACTGCACTTGCATGTGTGTGTGTGTGTGTGTGTGTGTGTACTGCACTTGTGTGTGTGTGTGTGTGTGTACTGCACTTGCATGTGTGTGTGTGTGTACTGCACTTGCATGTGTGTGTGTGTGTGTGTGTGTGTGTGTGTGTACTGCACTTGCATGTGTGTGTGTGTGTGTGTGTGTACTGCATGTGTGTGTGTGTGTGTGTACTGCACTTGCATGTGTGTGTGTGTGTACTGCACTTGCATGTGTGTGTGTGTGTGTGTGTGTGTGTACTGCACTTGCATGTGTGTGTGTGTGTGTGTGTGTGTACTGCACTTGCATGTGTGTGTGTGTGTGTGTGTGTGTGTGCCTATGCCTGTGTGTAATGAACTCTTTTGGCTTTGGGGGGACACTCGTTACAGGCAACCTGCCATTTGTCTCCTTCATACACATAGGGAAAAATTTATATAAGCTATTCGTGCATGTCAGTGCCTGTATGTGTGTGTGTGCGTGTGTGTGTGCGTGCCCGTGCCTGTGTGAATACTGCACGTGTATGTATGTGCGTGTGTGTGTCAGTTTGGATGCTGTGTGATAAGTGGGTGTGTGCGTGCGTGTGTGGGTGTGGGTGGGAATTTGGTCTCTGATTCTCTCTCTCTCTCTCTCTCTCTCACTCACTCACTCACTCACTCACTCACTCACTCACTCACTGTGCCTGCAAAACACGCCTATAAGATTGATCGGCGTATTATACACGGAGAGAGAGAGAGAGAGAGAGAGAATGAGAATACGTTTGCTTTTATCTGCATGTTTGGAGCTCGCAAAACTCGCCCCATAACATAAATCAAGGCAAAATGTAAACACACCAGGATTTTGGTCAGACAAAGAGAGGTCAGAGGTCAACTATCTGGCATGCTGGGTAAAACAGAATGAAGGTCACGATATTGGAGCCCGGAAACAAAAAAATGGGGCTATTTTTTATTGTTGGGTCAGGTTTTGGAAGTGACGAAAATATATTGAGGACATGGTGGTGGTGTGTAGGGTTCTGGGGTAAAGAGAGGTTTATGTTAAATCTGAACCCCCTTCTCCCTCATGTTTAGTCCCATTATTGTTGTTTAGATTTATAGACGTTCGCCCCATTACTTTTGCGATTTTAAGACCTTTCGCCCCATTTGTTTGATGTGCAGGGTTCTGGGTTAAATATCTAGTCAGGTTAATATTTTGGACGATGCCGAAGTTTCCCGTATATACATATTTAATTATATATATATATATATATATATATATATATATATATATATATATATATATATATATATATATATATATATATATATATAGTATATATCAAGTATATTTCACAATTTTACATGAGCTAATAAATGTTTAAATACTCCCAGCCGGAAACGAACCTTGGCAGGTCATGTTCGAGTTTTGTGTTTTCAAGTGTATACTGTATATGGTTTCGTCTCGGCCATTGCGATTCCAACGGTATATTTTGTTTTGATTTAGACCATTTGTAAAGTCCAATAGGCCCAATTTTGATTTTGAAAACTTCTAAATGAGTACCTATCAAATTTTGATTTTGAAAACTTCTAGATCACCCATAGACGGGTTAGTTTTAACTTCTAGATCACCCATAGACGGGTTAGTTTTAACTTCTAGATCACCCATAGACGGGTTAGTTTTAACTTCTAGATCACCCATAGACGGGTTAGTTTTTCATGGATGTTGCTCAAATTTCTACCACAAGTACACTTTCACCCGCTGAATCCAATGGCACAAACGTAATTGAAATCGGATCAGTACTTTAGGATTTCGATTTGAACTCCCGGAACGCCCGAAATGGGCACTTTTTCAACTTTAAATTCCTTTTGTAGCCCAAACTAAAAGTCGAAATTAATTCTTCCTGGTGCCATTCGATTTCTCTCGCCGAACACCTTCCATACATGGTGGTAGATTCCATTTTCGACCAGCCATTCGCCCAGAATTAAACATTATTTTTAAAAAAATACCTGGGTCCATGTGAAGCCGAGTACCTTGGCAGGTTATGTTCGAATTTTGTGTTTTCAAGGGTATATATGGATTCGTTTCGTCGTTGCGATTCCAACGGTATATTTGTTTATTTATTTCGACCAATTTTCGGCCCAATAAACCTATTTTTCAGTTTGATTTTGTTATGTTGAATTTTGTGTTTGTGCTCGCCAGGAAGAAATCTACACCTGGATGGGGATAAACGTCTTAAAACAGTAGGTTTACTGGGGCCGAATGGATTCAACCCAGAGAAAGAGAGAAAAAAAGCAGGTCACCCCCCTTAACCCTTTGAGTACCAGCGACGATATTATGCAGCGTAGGAAGGATCTGTGGTGGTTAAAAGGGTGGTTGAGATAGTTTGAAGCCTTATTATTGCTAGAGGTCCTTCTTAAGTTGAATAAAATCGTCTAATAGTGGCCTAAATATGCTGAAAAGGACATCCCTGGTACTGAATGGGTTAAAAGAAACTACACTAGCCATTCAGTCATACTAATATTACTTTTTGACACACACATAAGAGATAACAACGAGGAACAGAACTTACTTGGGCCACTGTACCTTTTGTTGTAATAATTCCTTGTTGCGCAATATGGTAGTTAAGGAATCGGCCAGGCGTATCTGTGATTAGTCAAGGTAATTGGTGTTATTATTATTATTGGTGGTTTAGGGTGATTGCCGGAAGTGGTTTGGTGGTGGTGGTGGTGGTTGTAGATAATTATGTTATTGTTCAATATTACCAGGCATGTCGGAGATGACTCGAAGTAATTCTTATTATTATTGGTGCCTTGTGGTGATTGCCGGTAGTAGTAGTAGTAGTAGTAGTAGTAGTAGTAGCAGCAGCAGCAGTAGTAGTAGTAGTAGTAGTAGTAGTAGTAGTAGTAGTAGTAGTAGTAGTAGTAGCAGCAGTAGTAGTAGTAGTAGTAGTAGTAGTAGGGATAGTGGAGGGATGGGATCTAGGGCCCAGTGCTTCTATTCAAGGCTTGCAGAGATCATCGCAGAGAAGAAGAAACAGCCCAGGAGCCACGTTGTAGCCTGGATGAGGTGCCGTCTATCTTTTTCGTTGCTCAGATCAGCACTACTATGCCTGCGGGGAACAAGACTGTCTGCACCACAACCAGCGACGGTGGCAGAAGTGGACTACGAGGCAGCAGTGGCAGAGGGTCGCATAGGAAGGAGACTGGATTGAAGTTGCATGGTGTTGAATAGTAATATCTGATGCTTGTAAAATAAAATGTATGAACAATATTAAATAAAAATCAATGTAGTAGTAGTAATCCACGATGATGAGTCTGAGTGCTGACCCCGGAATAGTAAGTAGCTGAATGACTACCAAGTCGGACGCTTTGATGACTGTTCTGACCTGGTTTAGGGTCCAAAGAGGGGATGCACAGGCTGAGTGGTTATAAAAAAAAAAAAAAAAAAAAAAGTAATAGTAGTAGTAGTAGTAGTAATAGTAGTAGTAGTAATAGGTGGTGGTGGAGTAGTGAGGTATTTATGTAGTGTGTGTAATGTGGTGGTGAGGTTATATTAATAATGTTAGTAGTAATGGTGCTCAAACAACTGGATGAACAGATTATTGTTCAGTGGTTTGCTGTACCAAGTGTATCTGTGGTGATTCAAAGTTATTATTATTATTATTGGTGCCTTGTTACCACCTGCCATGATTGCCAGAAGTGATGCGCTGGTGGTAGTGGATTTTTTTTTTTTTTTTTTTTTTTTTTTATGTGGATGAGGGAGAACAAAAGACAATCCTGCCTGTGACGAGTGCCTCCCCCAGAGTTAACATAGTGACAGGGCCAAAATCAAGGAATGTTCGAGCCAAAATGTCTGGACACACCTAGTAGTGGTGGTGGTAGTTGTAACAGATGTTTGTGTTGTAGTGATGGGGTTGTGGTGATTGTTACTACCTGCTATGAGTACTTTATATAGTAGTAGTAGTAGTAGTAGTAGTAGTAGTAGTAGAGGGTGGCATAGGGAGGCGACTGGATTGAAGTTGCATGGTGTAGAGTAGTAATATAGTAGAATAGTATCAATAGAGTAGTATCTGATGTTTGTAAAATATAATGAATGTACTGTATTAAATAATAATCAAAGAAAAGTAGTAATAGTAGTAGTAGTAGTAGTAGTAGTAGTAGTAGTGGTAGTAGTAGTAGTAATAGTAGTAGTAGTAGTAGTAGTAGTGGTAGTAGTAGTAGTATAGTAGTGGTAGTACAGTGGTTGTTATTGTTGTCTGCGGTAGTTGTATGGTAGTAGTATAGTAGTGGTAGTACAGTGGTTGTTGTTGTTGTCTGCGGTAGTTGTATGGTAGTAGTAGTAGTATAGTTATGGTAGTACAGTGGTTGTTGTTGTTGTCTGCGGTAGTTGTATGGTAGTAGTAGTAGTATAGTAGTGGTAGTACAGTGGTTGTTATTGTTGTCTGCTGTAGTTGTATGGTAGTAGTAGTTGTATAGTTATGGTAGTACAGTGGTTGTTGTTGTTGTCTGCGGTAGTTGTATGGTAGTAGTAGTAGTATAGTAGTGGTAGTACAGTGGTTGTTATTGTTGTCTGCGGTAGTTGTATGGTAGTAGTAGTAGTATAGTTATGGTAGTACAGTGGTTGTTATTGTTGTCTGCGGTAGTTGTATGGTAGTAGTAGTAGTATAGTAGTGGTAGTACAGTGGTTGTTGTCGTTGTCTGCGGTAGTGTATGGTAGTAGTATAGTAGTGGTAGTACAGTGTTGTTGTGTCTGCGGTAGTTGTATGGTAGTAGTAGTAGTATAGTGGTAGTACAGTGGTTGTTATTGTTGTCTGCGGTAGTTGTATGGTAGTAGTAGTAGTATAGTAGTGGTAGTACAGTGGTTGTTATTGCGTTGTCTGCGGTAGTTGTATGGTAGTAGTAGTAGTATAGTAGTGGTAGTACAGTGGTTGTTATTGTTGTCTGCGGTAGTTGTATGGTAGTAGTAGTATAGTAGTAGTGGTGTGGTAGTACAGTGGTTGTGTTGTTGTTGTCTGCGGTAGTTGTATGGTAGTAGTACTAGTATAGTAGTGGTAGTACAGTGGTTGTTATTGTTGTCTGCGGTAGTTGTATGGTAGTAGTAGTAGTAGTATAGTTGTGGTAGTACAGTGGTGTAGTTATTGTTGTCTGAGGTAGTTGTATGGTAGTAGTAGTAGTATAGTAGTGGTAGTACAGTGGTTGTTATTGTTGTCTGCGGTAGTTGTATGGTAGTAGTAGTAGTATAGTAGTGGTAGTACAGTGGTTGTTGTTGTTGTCTGCGGTAGTTGTATGGTAGTAGTAGTTAGTATAGTAGTGGTAGTACAGTGGTTGTTATTGTGTTGCTGCGGTAGTGTTGTATGGTAGTAGTAGTATAGTAGTGGTAGTACAGTGGTTGTTATTGTGGTCTGCGGTAGTTGTATGGTAGTAGTAGTAGTATAGTAGTGGTAGTACAGTGGTTGTTATTGTTGTCTGCGGTAGTTGTATGGTAGTAGTAGTAGTATAGTTGTGGTAGTACGTGGTTGTTATTGTTGTCTGCGGTAGTTGTATGGTAGTAGTAGTAGTATAGTAGTGGTAGTACAGTGGTTGTTATTGTTGTCTGCGGTAGTTGTATGGTAGTAGTAGTAGTATAGTTGTGGTAGTACAGTGGTTGTTATTGTTGTCTGCGGTAGTTGTATGGTAGTAGTAGTAGTATAGTAGTGGTAGTACAGTGGTTGTTATTGTTGTCTGCGGTAGTTGTATGGTAGTAGTAGTAGTATAGTTGTGGTAGTACAGTGGTTGTTATTGTTGTCTGCGGTAGTTGTATGGTAGTAGTATAGTATATAGTAGTGGTAGTACAGTGGTTGTTATTGTTGTCTGCGGTAGTTGTATGGTAGTAGTAGTATAGTAGTGGTAGTACAGTGGTTGTTATTGTTGTCTGCGGTAGTTGTATGGTAGTAGTAGTAGTATAGTAGTGGTAGTACAGTGGTTGTTATTGTTGTCTGCGGTAGTTGTATGGTAGTAGTAGTAGTATAGTTGGTAGTACAGTGGTTGTTATTGTTGTCTGCGGTAGTTGTATGGTAGTAGTAGTAGTATAGTAGTGGTAGTACAGTGGTTGTTATTGTTGTCTGCGGTAGTTGTATGGTAGTAGTAGTAGTATAGTTGTGGTAGTACAGTGGTTGTTATTGTTGTCTGCGGTAGTTGTATGGTAGTAGTAGTAGTATAGTTGTGGTAGTACAGTGGTTGTTATTGTTGTCTGCGGTAGTTGTATGGTAGTAGTATAGTTGTGGTAGTACAGTGGTTGTTATTGTTGTCTGCGGTAGTTGTATGGTAGTAGTATAGTTGTGGTAGTACAGTGGTTGTTATTGTTGCGGTAGTTGTATGGTAGTAGTAGTAGTATAGTTGTGGTAGTACAGTGGTTGTTATTGTTGTCTGCGGTAGTTGTATGGTAGTAGTAGTAGTATAGTAGTGGTAGTACAGTGGTTGTTGTTGTTGTCTGCGGTAGTTGTATGGTAGTAGTAGTAGTATAGTTGTGGTAGTACAGTGGTTGTTATTGTTGTCTGCGGTAGTTGTATGGTAGTAGTAGTAGTATAGTTGTGGTAGTACAGTGGTTGTTATTGTTGTCTGCGGTAGTTGTATGGTAGTAGTAGTAGTATAGTTGTGGTAGTACAGTGGTTGTTATTGTTGTCTGCGGTAGTTGTGTATGGTAGTAGTAGTAGTATAGTTGTGGTAGTACAGTGGTTGTTATTGTTGTCTGCGGTAGTTGTATGGTAGTAGTAGTAGTATAGTTGTGGTAGTACAGTGGTTGTTATTGTTGTCTGCGGTAGTTGTATGGTAGTAGTAGTAGTATAGTAGTGGTAGTACAGTGGTTGTTATTGTTGTCTGCGGTAGTTGTATGGTAGTAGTAGTAGTATAGTAGTGGTAGTACAGTGGTTGTTATTGTTGTCTGCGGTAGTTGTATGGTAGTAGTAGTAGTATAGTAGTGGTAGTACAGTGGTTGTTATTGTTGTCTGCGGTAGTTGTATGGTAGTAGTAGTAGTATAGTAGTGGTAGTACAGTGGTTGTTATTGTTGTCTGCGGTAGTTGTATGGTAGTAGTAGTAGTATAGTTGTGGTAGTACAGTGGTTGTTATTGTTGTCTGCGGTAGTTGTATGGTAGTAGTAGTATAGTTGTGGTAGTACAGTGGTTGTTATTGTTGTCTGCGGTAGTTGTATGGTAGTAGTAGTAGTATAGTAGTGGTAATACAGTTAGTTGTCTGGGTAGTAGTATATAGTAGTGGTTACAGTGTTGTTGTTGTCTGCGGTAGTTGTATGGTAGTAGTAGTAGTATAGTAGTGGTAGTACAGTGGTTGTTATTGTTGTCTGCGGTAGTTGTATGGTAGTAGTACTAGTATAGTAGTGGTAGTACAGTGGTTGTTATTGTTGTCTGCGGTAGTTGTATGGTAGTAGTAGTAGTATAGTTGTGGTAGTACAGTGGTTGTTGTTGTTGTCTGCGGTAGTTGTATGGTAGTAGTAGTAGTATAGTAGTGGTAGTACAGTGGTTGCTATTGTTGTCTGCGGTAGTTGTATGGTAGTAGTAGTAGTATAGTAGTGGTAGTACAGTGGTTGTTATTGTTGTCTGCGGTAGTTGTATGGTAGTAGTAGTAGTATAGTTGTGGTAGTACAGTGGTTGTTATTGTTGTCTGCGGTAGTTGTATGGTAGTAGTAGTAGTATAGTTGTGGTAGTACAGTGGTTGTTATTGTTGTCTGCGGTAGTTGTATGGTAGTAGTAGTAGTATAGTAGTGGTAGTACAGTGGTTGTTATTGTTGTCTGCGGTAGTGGTATGGTAGTAGTAGTAGTATAGTTGTGGTAGTACAGTGGTTGTTATTGTTGTCTGCGGTAGTTGTATGGTAGTAGTAGTAGTATAGTAGTGGTAGTACAGTGGTTGTTATTGTTGTCTGCGGTAGTTGTATGGTAGTAGTACTAGTATAGTAGTGGTAGTACAGTGGTTGTTATTGTTGTCTGCGGTAGTTGTATGGTAGTAGTAGTAGTAGTATAGTAGTGGTAGTACAGTGGTTGTTATTGTTGTCTGCGGTAGTTGTATGGTAGTAGTAGTAGTATAGTTGTGGTAGTACAGTGGTTGTTATTGTTGTCTGCGGTAGTTGTATGGTAGTAGTAGTAGTGGTAGTACAGTGGTTGTTATTGTTGTCTGCGGTAGTTGTATGGTAGTAGTAGTAGTATAGTTGTGGTAGTACAGTTGTTGTTGTTGTTGTCTGCGGTAGTTGTATGGTAGTAGTAGTAGTGGTAGTACAGTGGTTGTTATTGTTGTCTGCGGTAGTTGTATGGTAGTAGTAGTAGTATAGTAGTGGTAGTACAGTGGTTGTTGTTGTTGTCTGCGGTAGTTGTATGGTAGTAGTAGTAGTATAGTTGTGGTAGTACAGTGGTTGTTATTGTTGTCTGCGGTAGTTGTATGGTAGTAGTAGTAGTATAGTTGTGGTAGTACAGTGGTTGTTATTGTTGTCTGCGGTAGTTGTATGGTAGTAGTAGTAGTGGTAGTACAGTGGTTGTTATTGTTGTCTGCGGTAGTTGTATGGTAGTAGTAGTAGTATAGTTGTGGTAGTACAGTTGTTGTTGTTGTTGTCTGCGGTAGTTGTATGGTAGTAGTAGTAGTATAGTAGTGGTAGTACAGTGGTTGTTATTGTTGTCTGCGGTAGTTGTATGGTAGTAGTACTAGTATAGTTGTGGTAGTACAGTGGTTGTTATTGTTGTCTGCGGTAGTTGTATGGTAGTAGTATACTAGTGGTAGTACAGTGGTTATTGTTGTTGTCTGCGGTAGTTGTATGGTAGTAGTAGTATTATAGTAGTGGTAGTACAGTGGTTGTTATTGTTGTCTGCGGTAGTTGTATGGTAGTAGTACTAGTATAGTTGTGGTAGTACAGTGGTTGTTATTGTTGTCTGCGGTAGTTGTATGGTAGTAGTAGTAGTATAGTAGTGGTAGTACAGTGGTTGTTATTGTTGTCTGCGGTAGTTGTATGGTAGTAGTACTAGTATAGTTGTGGTAGTACAGTGGTTGTTATTGTTGTCTGCGGTAGTTGTATGGTAGTAGTAGTAGTATAGTAGTGGTAGTACAGTGGTTGTTATTGTTGTCTGCGGTAGTTGTATGGTAGTAGTAGTATAGTAGTGGTAGTACAGTGGTTGTTGTTGTTGTCTGCGGTAGTTGTATGGTAGTAGTATACTAGTGGTAGTACAGTGGTTGTTGTTGTTGTCTGCGGTAGTTGTATGGTAGTAGTAGTATAGTTGTGGTAGTACAGTGGTTGTTATTGTTGTCTGCGGTAGTTGTATGGTAGTAGTAGTAGTATAGTTGTGGTAGTACAGTTGTTGTTATTGTTGTCTGCGGTAGTTGTATGGTAGTAGTAGTAGTATAGTAGTGGTAGTACAGTGGTTGTTATTGTTGTCTGCGGTAGTTGTATGGTAGTAGTAGTAGTATAGTAGTGGTAGTACAGTGGTTGTTGTTGTTGTCTGCGGTAGTTGTATGGTAGTAGTATACTAGTGGTAGTACAGTGGTTATTGTTGTTGTCTGCGGTAGTTGTATGGTAGTAGTAGTATTATAGTAGTGGTAGTACAGTGGTTGTTATTGTTGTCTGCGGTAGTTGTATGGTAGTAGTACTAGTATAGTTGTGGTAGTACAGTGGTTGTTATTGTTGTCTGCGGTAGTTGTATGGTAGTAGTTGTATAGTAGTGGTAGTACAGTGGTTGTTATTGTTGTCTGCGGTAGTTGTATGGTAGTAGTACTAGTATAGTTGTGGTAGTACAGTGGTTGTTATTGTTGTCTGCGGTAGTTGTATGGTAGTAGTAGTAGTATAGTAGTGGTAGTACAGTGGTTGTTATTGTTGTCTGCGGTAGTTGTATGGTAGTAGTAGTAGTATAGTAGTGGTAGTACAGTGGTTGTTGTTGTTGTCTGCGGTAGTTGTATGGTAGTAGTATACTAGTGGTAGTACAGTGGTTATTGTTGTTGTCTGCGGTAGTTGTATGGTAGTAGTAGTATTATAGTAGTGGTAGTACAGTGGTTGTTATTGTTGTCTGCGGTAGTTGTATGGTAGTAGTAGTAGTATAGTTGTGGTAGTACAGTGGTTGTTATTGTTGTCTGCGGTAGTTGTATGGTAGTAGTATACTAGTGGTAGTACAGTGGTTGTTGTTGTTGTCTGCGGTAGTTGTATGGTAGTAGTAGTAGTGGTAGTACAGTGGTTGTTATTGTTGTCTGCGGTAGTTGTATGGTAGTAGTAGTAGTATAGTGGTAGTACAGTGGTTGTTGTTGTTGTCTGCGGTAGTTGTATGGTAGTAGTAGTAGTATAGTTGTGGTAGTACAGTGGTTGTTATTGTTGTCTGCGGTAGTTGTATGGTAGTAGTAGTAGTATAGTTGTGGTAGTACAGTGGTTGTTATTGTTGTCTGCGGTAGTTGTATGGTAGTAGTAGTAGTGGTAGTACAGTGGTTGTTATTGTTGTCTGCGGTAGTTGTATGGTAGTAGTAGTATAGTTGTGGTAGTACAGTTGTTGTTGTTGTTGTCTGCGGTAGTTGTATGGTAGTAGTAGTAGTATAGTAGTGGTAGTACAGTGGTTGTTATTGTTGTCTGCGGTAGTTGTATGGTAGTAGTACTAGTATAGTTGTGGTAGTACAGTGGTTGTTATTGTTGTCTGCGGTAGTTGTATGGTAGTAGTATACTAGTGGTAGTAAAGTGGTTATTGTTGTTGTCTGCGGTAGTTGTATGGTAGTAGTAGTATTATAGTAGTGGTAGTACAGTGGTTGTTATTGTTGTCTGCGGTAGTTGTATGGTAGTAGTACTAGTATAGTTGTGGTAGTACAGTGGTTGTTATTGTTGTCTGCGGTAGTTGTATGGTAGTAGTAGTAGTATAGTAGTGGTAGTACAGTGGTTGTTATTGTTGTCTGCGGTAGTTGTATGGTAGTAGTACTAGTATAGTTGTGGTAGTACAGTGGTTGTTATTGTTGTCTGCGGTAGTTGTATGGTAGTAGTAGTAGTATAGTAGTGGTAGTACAGTGGTTGTTATTGTTGTCTGCGGTAGTTGTATGGTAGTAGTAGTAGTATAGTAGTGGTAGTACAGTGGTTGTTGTTGTCTGCGGTAGTTGTATGGTAGTAGTATACTAGTGGTAGTACAGTGGTTGTTGTTGTTGTCTGCGGTAGTTGTATGGTAGTAGTAGTAGTATAGTTGTGGTAGTACAGTGGTTGTTATTGTTGTCTGCGGTAGTTGTATGGTAGTAGTAGTAGTATAGTTGTGGTAGTACAGTTGTTGTTATTGTTGTCTGCGGTAGTTGTATGGTAGTAGTAGTATAGTAGTGGTAGTACAGTGGTTGTTATTGTTGTCTGCGGTAGTTGTATGGTAGTAGTAGTAGTATAGTAGTGGTAGTACAGTGGTTGTTGTTGTTGTCTGCGGTAGTTGTATGGTAGTAGTATACTAGTGGTAGTACAGTGGTTATTGTTGTTGTCTGCGGTAGTTGTATGGTAGTAGTAGTATTAGTAGTGGTAGTACAGTGGTTGTTATTGTTGTCTGCGGTAGTTGTATGGTAGTAGTACTAGTATAGTTGTGGTAGTACAGTGGTTGTTATTGTTGTCTGCGGTAGTTGTATGGTAGTAGTAGTTGTATAGTAGTGGTAGTACAGTGGTTGTTATTGTTGTCTGCGGTAGTTGTATGGTAGTAGTACTAGTATAGTTGTGGTAGTACAGTGGTTGTTATTGTTGTCTGCGGTAGTTGTATGGTAGTAGTAGTAGTATAGTAGTGGTAGTACAGTGGTTGTTATTGTTGTCTGCGGTAGTTGTATGGTAGTAGTAGTAGTATAGTAGTGGTAGTACAGTGGTTGTTGTTGTTGTCTGCGGTAGTTGTATGGTAGTAGTATACTAGTGGTAGTACAGTGGTTATTGTTGTCTGCGGTAGTTGTATGGTAGTAGTAGTATTATAGTAGTGGTAGTACAGTGGTTGTTATTGTTGTCTGCGGTAGTTGTATGGTAGTAGTAGTAGTATAGTTGTGGTAGTACAGTGGTTGTTATTGTTGTCTGCGGTAGTTGTATGGTAGTAGTATACTAGTGGTAGTACAGTGGTTGTTGTTGTTGTCTGCGGTAGTTGTATGGTAGTAGTAGTAGTGGTAGTACAGTGGTTGTTATTGTTGTCTGCGGTAGTTGTATGGTAGTAGTAGTAGTATAGTAGTGGTAGTACAGTGGTTGTTATTGTTGTCTGCTGTAGTTGTATGGTAGTAGTAGTAGTATAGTAGTGGTAGTACAGTGGTTGTTATTGTTGTCTGCGGTAGTTGTATGGTAGTAGTAGTAGTATAGTTGTGGTAGTACAGTGGTTGTTATTGTTGTCTGCGGTAGTTGTATGGTAGTAGTAGTAGTATAGTAGTGGTAGTACAGTGGTTGTTATTGTTGTCTGCGGTAGTTGTATGGTAGTAGTAGTAGTATAGTAGTGGTAGTACAGTGGTTGTTGTTGTTGTCTGCGGTAGTTGTATGGTAGTAGTAGTAGTATAGTAGTGGTAGTACAGTGGTTGTTGTTGTTGTCTGCGGTAGTTGTATGGTAGTAGTAGTAGTAGTATAGTTGTGGTAGTACAGTGGTTGTTATTGTTGTCTGCGGTAGTTGTATGGTAGTAGTAGTAGTATAGTAGTGGTAGTACAGTGGTTGTTGTTGTTGTTGTCTGCGGTAGTTGTATGGTAGTAATAGTAGTATAGTTGTGGTAGTACAGTGGTTGTAGTTTTGTTTGTGTTAGTAGTAGTAGTAGTAGTAGTAGCATAATAGTGGTAGTAGTAATAGTATAATAGTGGCAACAGTTGTAGTATAATAGTGGTAGTAGTAGTGCCGAGTGAAACAAGTGGCGTATGCAGATGACCTCACAGGTGCAGGAAAAATAGGGGATCTCAAAGAATGGTGGCGGAGAGTACAATCGGTAGGCGAAGTCATTGGGTACCATCCGAATGCTAGTAAATCTGTACTAATAGTGAAAGAAAACAAGTATGAAGAAGCGGTGCGGACTTTTGATGGGACAGGAGTGAAGATTACAAAGGAGGGTCAACGCCATTTGGGAGCAGTAATAGGCACAGAAGAATGCAAGAGAGACTATGTGCGAAAAAAGGTAGCGGAGTGGGTAAAGGAAGTGAAAACCCTGGCAGACATTGCGAAATCTGAACCACATGCTGCATATACTGCCTTCACGGTGTTAAGCACAGATGGACCTTTCTTATGAGAACAGTGCCTGGCATTAGACAGATGCTCCAACCGCTGGAAGAAGCAATCGGAGGAACATTCATACCGGCCTTAACAGAGATGGAAGGCGTCACGCAAGAGCTAAGAGATCTATTAGCTCTTCCGCCAAGGTTCGAAGGTATGGGGATCATAAACCCAGTGGAGGCGGCACCACATGAGTACCAAAATTCCCTTAAACTTACTACGTCTCCGACAGAAAAAATACGGGAACAAAATGAAAATGATGAGGTGGACGAAGAGGAACAACGAAATGCAAGACAGGAAATTACAAAGAACAGAAAAGAGAGACAGAAACATTGCCTAGAACAAATTAAGACCATATGTAGGAAAGAACTGAAAATGAGAGTTGATATGGCACAAGACACGGGGACTTCAAATTAGCTCACATCATTACCAATAAAGGAGAAAGGCTTCAGCTTAAATAAACAAGAATTCAATGATGCCGTAGCCTTGAGGTATGGGTGGCCAGTTTCGAACCTGCCGCTGAAATGTGCATGCGGTGAAATAAACAACCCAGACCACTGTATGACCTGTAAGAAAGGAGGATTCATTTGTATCCGGCATGATGAAGTAAGAGACATTACTGCACAAATGCTGAACGAGGTGTGCCATGATGTCAGAATCGAACCGGAACTTCTGCCTATGGACGGACAGCGCTTGGCCCACAATACTGCAAATACTTCAAATGAAGCAAGAGTGGACGTAAGTGCTCGAGGTTTTTGGACGAGGGGACAACGGGCTTTTTTCGACATCAGAATCTTCAACCCAAGAGCACAAACATATCGTGAGCGAGGACACAAGGCGGCATACTTGAGAAACGAAAGTGAGAAAAAACGCGCTTATGAAGAAAGAATTTTGAACAGGGATCAAGGAAGCTTTACTCCTCTGGTCTTCTCATCGTCGGGAGGTATGGGACCTTCTGCAAGTGTCTTCTATGCCAGATTAGCTGAACAAATATCGGAGAAAAAGCGCCAGCAGAGAAGCCAAGTCATAACTTGGATGAGATGCCGGCTCTCTTTCTCTCTTCTCAGGTCTGCACTCCTATGTCTCAGGGGTACAAGGTCCACCCCGCTACAGAGGACAAGAGTGAGAGACTTGGACTTTGAAATGGTCGTGGCGGAGGGACGAATTGGGGAACAACTAGGTTGATGGTAGGGAGGAACTGGTACAATAAGATAAACTACAATGTAACTAGAATAAGATAGATTGTACACCACTTTGTAACTGTCACCTTAATAATAAAAAAAAAAAAAAAAAAAAAAAAAAAAAATAGAAGGAAACATGCTTACATTACTGAAATGTTTGTGGACATGCAGTAATGCAAGTAATGGTCACTCTTCTGTAAATCTAAAATGGCTTACTTAAGAATGGGAAAGGGGTGGGACCTTTTTTTTCTTGTGTTTTTTTTGTTTTTGTTAAAAAAAAAAGTAGTGGTTGTTGTTGTTTGTGGTAGTTGTTGTGGTAGTAGTAGTAGTAGTAGTAGTATAGTCGTACTAGTATACAAGTGATAGTACAGTGATAGTTGTAAGGTAGTAGTAGTAGTCTAGTCGTGATAGTAGAGTAGTTGTTGTTGTTGTTTGTCCATGGAAAGTTGGTAAAGGTTATACCTTCCATTGTATGCTAACAAGACCAGATTTACTAGATTAACACAGAGCAGGTATGAGGGGTGGTGTATGTGTTTGCGTGTGTGTGTGTGTGTGAGAGAGAGAGAGAGGTGTATTTGTATGTGTGTGTGTGTGTGTGAGAGAGAGAGAGAGAGAGAGAGTATGTGTGTGTGTGTGTTGGGAGGGCAGACTTAACCCTTTCAATAACATCAAGTCATTTTGATTACCACTGCCTATTAGGTTGAACAGAGGTTGTGTTTTCTCGTCCGTTTGTGTGTATATCTGTTAGTCTGTAAGCAAGATATCTCAAAAAGTTATGAACCGATTTTCAGCTTGGGGGAGGACATACTGGGTCACATGTCTGTCTCTACTGGCGCCCGCGGACTACGACCTTAAGGGGGTAATGCTTGTTTTTTGGTCTATGTATCTATTTATTTATGTATTTTTGAGTTTCCTCGTTCGACCTCCATCAAGCTTAAAAAATCACCCCCTACACCCCCTTTGATGATAAATGTGTAGCCTACATTTTTCGATAGAAAAATGTCCCGGCCGAAGGCCGATCCCTTCTAAAATTACAGGCTCGCTATCGCTCGCCAGGAGAAAATCGACACCTAAATGGCACGAAAGGTATTATATTGACAACAAAAAGAGGCAAAAGGTCTTAAAATCGCCAAACTAACGGAACGAACGTCTTAATACCTCAAAACTAATATGCTAAACATGAGGGAGAAGGGGGTCCATATAAAGCGAGTGGTACCCCCTTAACTATACCCTGTGTATTATAGGCAGGCCAGACATCCTGAATCACACCACTCACAACTCATACAGGACTTAAGGGGGTACTACTCGCTTTTTCTGGACCTCCTTCTCCCTCGTGTTTAGCATATTAGCTTTGAGATTTTAAGACATTCCTTATATTAGTTTGTCGATTTTTTTTTTTTTTTTCTATATGCCAACTACTCCCTCTCGGGCATAGGCTGATAGCCTTTACACTCTACCACTGAACACAGTGAGGCCCGTGAGGTCTTGTTCCAGCCTAGGGAGTGAGACATGCGAAGCACCTACTCACGGCTCGAACCCAACTCCATCTCTGAAGCTGCCTCGCCCCCGCGCTTCACAGTCTCACTCCCCAGGCTCGGACCCTCACTCTCAGAACGCCACCTATTGAGCAATTAACTTACTAGGCATTGCCCCCCTGTAGCATATTTTGAATATGGGAATATTCATACAGTGCTATTTAATCAGGGAACAATGAGGGTATTTTGTTTTGGCATTTCGGTGTGCTGTGGTAATGCACTGAAACTAGGTACAGCACAAATTCCATCCCAATAATATCTTCCCATTGACATATTGGGATTCGAACCCGGGTCCATTGGATTACCAGTCCAGTGGCAAGACCACTCTGCCACACCTCCCCTTTCTTGCGCCCCATTTCTTTGTCAATATTAAGACCTTTCGTGCCATTTAGGTGTCAAATTTTTCCTGGCGAGCGAAAGCGAGCCTGTAATTTTAAGAGAAACCAGCCATCGGCAGAGACATATTTCTACCGAAAAATGTACAAATTTATCTTGAAGAGGGGTCTAGGGGATGTAATGGTAAGGTTGATCGAGGTCTATAGCGAGGAAACTAAAAAATATATGAATACAATGAATGAATAGCCCAGAAAACCGGCCACTTATGTAATCGAGCTAATATGTCTACCATTTGGGAAGAGTCAGCGAAGGAATAGGAGTGGACATCCTGCTTTTTTTGTTTCCTTTTCTCTCTTTCTCTGGCTTGTATCCATTCAGCCCCATTCAGCCTACTGTTTTAAGACGTTTATCCCCATACAGGTGTAGATTTCTTCCAGGCGAGCGATAGTGAGCCAACATTGTATGGAAAAATCCGGTTTCGCCGGAGACATTTTGTTATCGAAATATTTACAAATTTAGCCTGCTGTCAAAAACATTTAGAAAAATATGTTGGCTTGCTACCGCTCGCCAGGATTAAATCGATATCTGGATGGGGGTAATTGTCTTAAAACAATAGGCTGAATAAGACCGAATAGATACAAGCCAAAGAAAGAGAAAAAAGGAGATAACAAAAAGCAGGTGGGCCCCCTTAAGAGGTACATACATTCAAATGGTTGGAACTTCATTATGGCTCGCAAGCTTTTCAAAACTCATGTAGGCCTATTCCGCCAAACACTTCTCTCTATTATTCTCTTTTCCAGAATAACTATTTTCCCTGGCTTGAGCTACAAATTTGCTAAATCCCATGAAGGGATAGGTTTATCAACTACGTTTTTGTATTACATGTATTTCAACACACACACACACACACACATTAAGTATTCATTTTGTTCATGATTGCACAAAACCTCTCCCCCCCCCCACCCCCTCCCACAAAAAAAAAAAGTGTGTATGGCGGAGATATATTGCATTTCACGGATCAGCCTTGTTCCTATTGTTTACCCTGCAAGCTTCCACACTGTCCTTACCTCCCCCCCCCCGCCCCGCCCTATCACTACTTCCCTAACAATGGTACAGGGGTGACAAGAGAGGGACGCTGGTGACAAGTGTATTAGTCTCTGCTCTTCTTTCATGTTATCTTCCTTCCATTCACCCTGTATGTAATTGAATATGCAGGACTGTCCACACACATAGCCCCCCCCCACCCTGGTTGGTCAATTTCTAGCTGCTCCCTTTATCACACGAGAGTTTTTGCAGTCAATATTCAGTGATCAACTTTTTTTGGCAACGTTTCTGGAATATTTTTCACTGGTATCGGAAAGTAGACTGATGGTGGATGAATTTCGGTAACCGAAATATCGTAAATGTTGACCTCATAAGCTGCCAGACCAGTGTTGAGGATAAATGTTGAGGGAAATAGTGCTCGTGTCATACCAGCTTAATAGTTGCTCGAAAGTTATATTATTTGGCGTTTTGTTTGACAGCAGGCAATTCCACTCATACAATGACTTACTGTACCTTGAGAAGGGACTAGAGTTCTCGCAGAGAGGCTCCATTCCTGACGTTATTCTTGACTTACAGTGTGCTGGCTTAATAATCCAATAGGGTTGATAGCCTCTGAAGTCCTATTTTAACTAACTATGTACCTTGAATTTGGCTCTTTAACTGTCTATCAATTTGGTGAGGACACTCCTTACAGATAGATTTGATTCTAAAACATAGAACACAAATCTCGGTTATTCCATAAACATTAAGATATATTGGACAAGGCACACAGGTTATGTGGGTGATATGTGACCAACGCCATATATTGGACAAGGCACACAGGTTATGTGGGTGATATGTGACCAACGCCATATATTGGACAAGGCACACAGGTTATGTGGGTGATATGTGACCAACGCCATATATTGGACAAGGCACACAGGTTATGTGGGTGATATGTGACCAACGCCATATATTGGACAAGGCACACAGGTTATGTGGGTGATATGTGACCAACGCCATATATTGGACAAGGCACACAGGTTATGTGGGTGATATGTGACCAACGCCATATATTGGACAAGGCACACAGGTTATGTGGGTGATATGTGACCAACGCCATATATTGGACAAGACACACAGGTTATGTGGGTGATATGTGACCAACGCCATATATTGGACAAGACACACAGGTTATGTGGGTGATATGTGGCCAACGCCATATATTGGACAAGGCACACAGGTTATGTGGGTGATATGTGACCAATGCCATATATTGGACAAGGCACACAGGTTTTGTGGGTGATATGTGACCAACGCCATATATTGGACAAGGCACACAGGTTATGTGGGTGATATGTGACCAACGCCATATATTGGACAAGGCACACAGGTTATGCGGGTGATATGTGACCAACGCCATGTATTGGACAAGGCACACAGGTTATGTGGGTGATATGTGACCAACGCCATTTATTGGACAAGGCACACAGGTTATACATACATAAAATTTTAAGACTGAGTGTTCCACACATAAGTGCAGTTTCAGTCTCTTGTCCTAATGGCAGCATTCCAGGCAACCCTGTTAAGGGCTGCTTCACTTGTCAAGTTCTTGGATTTGAGATCGGCGCGTATAGTCCGATCCCAGGTCTTCCTCGGTCCACCCCTTGGTGCAGCTCCCTCCACAATCACAGACCTGCATTTTTTCACCCAATTTTGTTCATCCATTCTCTCCACATGTCCATACCATCCAAGTCTACTTGTACGCATCACCTCGCTAATACTCTTTATACCTAAACGTCTCCTCAGCTCAACATTTGTTATTCTATCCTGTAGCCTGGCCCCACACATCCATCTCACCATTCTCATCTCATTACGCTCCATTCTGTTGACATCCTCTACTTTAACGGCACATGTTTCTGAGGCATACGTCATTGCACTTCTAACACATGAGGCATACACCTTTCCCTTCAGGGGGAGAGGCATTCTTTTCATGGTCAGGATTGGCATCAATTCTCTGAACTTCCCCCAGCCACACCTAATTCTAGCAACAGTGGCAGCCTCGGCCCCACCACCGGCAGAGATGGTATCTCCTAGGTAACAAAACTTGTTCACCAGCTCCAAAGACTCATTTCCAAAATTCACAACCACAGGATCATCACTTAACACAAGCTCGCCTTTGCACACTACGCACTCAAATTTCTCTATTTCTGACTTATCCTTCGGCAGGGGCCCCTTTATTCTACTACAGCGCTTACTCCCATGGTGTACCCAATATCGACAGATGCTACATTGAATTGAGTTAACGCCCACTCCCTTTCCACACACTGCACATGGGTATGCACCGCTCTTTTCCACATTGCCTCGTCTCAAACTACAATGCATAACCTTGGTTTTGTTAATATTGACTCTTAAACCCTTGCTCGCCATGCCCTCTCTCCACTTTCTGAATTTGGCCTCAGCATCCTGCATACTGTCAGCTATTAGGACTAAATCGTCTGCATAAAACAGTTCCAACGGGAGTCCGCCTCTAAAACTCTAGACAGCGCCTCCAAGACCATAATAAAGAGGAGGGGGCTTAACACTGAACCCTGAGGGACTCCAACACGGACTGCGAACTCATCACTCAGTACACCCTTCACCCTCACCGAACTTCGCGAATCCTCATACATCTTCATTATCACACGCACCAGCCACTCTTCCACACCAAGTTTCCTCATAGCCCACTGTACAACATCTCTAGGTACCCTATCAAAGGCCTTCTCCAGGTCCACAAACACAAAGTAAAGATCCCTGCCTTTTAGTAGGTATCTTTCCTGTATCTGCCTGACTAGGAAGATAGCATCGGTTGTACCACGTCCTGGCATAAAACCAAACTGCATATCATCAATAGAGATGCTTTGCCTGATCAAACCCTCAAGGACTCTCTCACAGACCTTCATGATTTGGTCAAGCATTTTCAGGCCCCTATAATTTCCTCTATCTAGCGCATCCCCTTTTCCTTTGTATATATTTACTATTACACTTTTGAGCCAATCCTCTGGGATTTTCTCATCTTTAATAATGGTGTTTATCAACTCAGTGACTAAGTTTACACCAATCTCCCCTGAGGCTTTTATCATCTCAGCGACAATGTCGGAGCAACCTGGAGCTTTACCGTCCTTAATTTTATTGATTGCGTCGCTCACTACAGCTGGTGCTATTCAAACTCTACATTTAGCAATCGTTCATAGTGTACCTTCCATGCTTCTCTGATTTCATTTTCTGCATACACAATCTTCCCATTATCATCTCTAACACACTGTTCACCTATAATATCCCTACTGTCATTTTTAACTCGCCTAGCTAGGTTGAAGATCCCATTGGGATTGTCAGTGTTACACACTTGTTCGAGGACCAGGTCCTTAATGCGATTTTTAGCATTGTAAATAACTCTTTTGGCAGTTCGTTTAGCTGCCTGGTATTCCTCCCTGCTGCCTCCTTTCTTCCATGCTTTGAAGCATCTCCTTTTCTCTTTCACAGCATGTTCTACCTCATCGTTCAACCACCAAGAGGTCTTATTCCTGGGGTGACCCTTTGTTTTCCCACAGACTTTGTCAGTGGCAGCGATAAGGCTATGCTTAAGAAAGTTCCATTGGCTATTTACATCGTTAGGCCTAGCTTCCTTATTTCTATTCATTTCCTCCAGTTCATTATGAAACCTATCCCTAACTTATGTGGGTGATATGTGACCAACGCCATATATTGGACAAGGCACACAGGTTATGTGGGTGATATGTGACCAACGCCATATATTGGACAAGGCACACAGGTTATGTGGGTGATATGTGACCAACGCCATATATTGGACAAGGCACACAGGTTATGTGGGTGATATGTGACCAACGCCATTTATTGGACAAGGCACACAGGTTATGTGGGTGATATGTGACCAACGCCATTTATTGGACAAGGCACACAGGTTATGTGGGTGATATGTGACCAACGCCATATATTTAGTCGTTGTTAGAATATCTTGTCGAAACCTAATTGGTCCGAAAGGTCTTAAAATCGCCAAACTAATCGGGCGAATGTCGTGAAATTTGAAAACTAATGCGGCTAAGCATGAGGGAGAAGGGGGTCGCGAACCTCTTCCCCGCCCATAATTGGTCATATTATTCAACTACTGCATAAGAAAATACGGTTCCAATTAGAATATATTAATATTCCTTCCATACATATAATCTTGGAGTGCATACTACTTCATGTGTCCAACTTTTTTTCTTTTTGTTTTCTATATTCCAACTAGTCCCTCCGTGGTATAGGCTGAGAGCCTGTACATTCATCCGCTCAACACAGTGAAGCCCTTGAGGTCTCGTTTCAGTCAATGGAGTGAGACATGTGAAGCACTTTTAGCTGCAACCAGCCCCTACCATCTTGCCTTCTCAGGATGCATGGGGCTTAGTTGCCCAATCACGGCTCGAAGCAGCCCCATTTCTGAAGCTGCCTTGCTCCAGTGCTTCACTGTCTTAGTTCTTAGACTCGGACCCTCACTCTCAGAACCCCACCTAATGAGCAATTAACTCACTAGGCATTGCCCCCCTATAGACTATTTTGAATATGGAAATATTCATACAGTGCTATTTAATCAGGGAACAATGAGGGTAGGTTGTTGCCGTTTCGGTGGGCTTTGTGGTAATGCACTGATACTAGGTACAGCACAAATTCCATCCCAATAATATCTTCCCATTGACATTTCGGAATTCGAACCCTGGTCCATTGGATTACCAGTCCAGTGGCAAGACCACTCCACCACATCTCCCCTGTACAGCCACTCAACAATATTCGTGGACCTCACCTATTTCTACTTATGGAAGTATACCAATGGGCAGGAATTGATGATTCTAATTTCTGTATATCAAATGCAAAAATGTATATATTAGTTATTGCATAAATAATATCATAGGAGGTATCATAGGAAGAGACTGTACATTATTCTCGGTTAATGCACACTAATATTTATCTCAGCCCCCATCTCCCAAAGCAGGGCTGACACTCACGACTTACGACCCCTGAGTTACAATCACGACCCACTATCACGACTTACAACCACACCACCACAACGTATGACCGGCGAGTTACGACCACGGCTTAAGGGGTTTCACACGAGAGTTTTTCCCGTCAATCTTTATGGGCAAGTATAGTCTGGCACCTCCAATATTCATGTTTTATAAGAATTTAATCATCTAACGTAATCTACCTTTGATCTAGTTTCCAATTCCAGTGCAAATGAACCTCAAAATAGTACAAGAATAAACTTGCGCATGGAAAATTGCCGAAAAATGCGCTTATGTGATACCACCTTTAACCCCTTCTGTACCGGCGACGTCTTTTCAATTTTATTTTAGCTTTTTTAACGATTTTATGCAGTTTAAGAAGGATCTGTGGTAGTAAAAAGGGTTTAAATGAGATAGTGCAAAGCCTGTTAATTGCTGGAGGCCCTCTTTAAACTCAATAAAATCGTCAAATAGTAGCCAGAGTAAAATGAAAAAGATATTGCCGGTACAGAAGGGGTTGAGACGGTATCACAAGAGAGATTTTCTCGTATATTTTCGATCTCCCACATTTTTCCGTCAACTTTTCTGGGATTGTATGCACTGGTATCGGGAACCAGACTGATAATAGAACAACTTGATTGACAAAACTACTATATTAACCCTTTCAAGATCCAATACCCATTTATTTTATGTTTTCCGGTCATTATGAGACGTTTTTATTCAGATTAGGAAGGGTATATGGAAGTCAGAGGGCTAATTAAGATACGTCTTTACCCTTATTAGTCCCACACATCCTTCTTAAACTGTATACAATAGTCTAATGATAGCCAGAATAAACTGTCAAAATGCGTCATAATCTTCAAAGGGTTAAATTATTATATAGGCTGTCAGGCCAGAATTGCCGATAGAAGTAACAGGAACACAAACTTAAAGGAATACAAAGGAGTACAAAGTTTAAGAAATACAAAATACAAAGTTAAAGAAATACAAAGAAATACAAAGTTAGCGATGAAAGGCATGATGTGGTGCTATACCCTGATCCTAATAGGTGGTCCAGAAATCGTGAAGCCTAACCTCTGTAACTCAAAAAGGACTAGAGCAAATGGGCTGTCAATTTCCACACCTATTTCCTATCTGACACTTCCCAAATGATAGAAATATTAGCTCGATTACACTAGTCATCAGTGAGTTATAGAGGTTAATGTTCAAGAGTTTTGGGCTACTAATTTGGAACAGGGTAGAGGTTTCTACGACCAGTTGTTTAAATAAGGCCTTCCTGACGGAGGGGAGTAGTTGAATAAACGTGCTTGGGGTGGGTTAGCTGGGTGGTAGGACATTGCGCTACCTGGCCACCTCGCTACCTACAGGACATTTCACTATCTAGTCACCTTACTAAATACAGAACATCTCACTATCTAGTCATCTTACTAACTACAGTACATCTCACTATCTAGTCACCTTACTAACTACAAAACATCTCACTATCTAGTCACCTTGCTAACTACAGAACATTTCACTATCTAGTCACCTTACTAACTACAGAACATCTCACTATCTAGTCACCTTACTAACTACAGGGCATCTCACTATCTAGTCACCTTACTAACTACAGGACACCTCACTATCTAGTCACCTTACTAACTACAGAACATCTCGCTATCTAGTCACCTTACTAACTACAAAACATCTCACTATCTAGTCCCCTTACTAAATACAGAACAACTCACCATCTAGTCACCTTACTAACTACAGTACATCTCACTATCTAGTCACCTTACTAAATACAGAACATCTCACTATCTAGTCACCTTACTAACTACAGTACATCTCACTATCTAGTTACCTTACTAACTACAGAACATCTCACTATCTAGTCACCTTACTAACTACAGTACATCTCACTATCTAGTCACCTTACTAACTACAGAACATCTCACTATCTAGTCACCTTGCTAACTACAGAACATCTCACTATCTAGTCACCTTACTAACTACAGAATATCTCACTATCTAGTCACCTTACTAACTACAGGGCATCTCACTATCTAGTCACCTTACAAACTACAGGACATCTCACTATCTAGTCACCTTACTAACTACAGAACATCTCACTATCTAGTCACCTTACTAACTACAGAACATCTCACTATCTAGTCACCTTGCTAACTACAGAACATCTCACTATTTAGTCACCTTACTAACTACAGAATATCTCACTATCTAGTCACCTTACTAACTACAGGGCATCTCACTATCTAGTCACCTTACTAACTACAGAACATCTCACTATCTAGTCACCTTACTAATTACAGAACATCTCACTATCTAGTCACCTTACTAACTACAAAACATCTCACTATCTAGTCACCTTACTAACTACAGGACACCTCACTATCTAGTCACCTTACTAACTACAGAACATCTCGCTATCTAGTCACCTTACTAACTACAAAACATCTCACTATCTAGTCCCCTTACTAAATACAGAACATCTCACTATCTAGTCACCTTACTAACTACAAAACATCTCACTATCTAGTCACCTTACTAACTACAGGCCATCTCACTATCTAGTCACCTTACTAACTGCAGTACATCTCACTATCTAGTCACCTTACTAACTGCAGTACATCTCACTATCTAGTCACCTTACTAACTACAGAACATCTCACTATCTAGTCACCTTACTAACTACAGTACATCTCACTATCTAGTTACCTTACTAAATACAGAACATCTCACTATCTAGTCACCTTACTAACTACAGAACATCTCACTATCTAGTCACTTTACTAACTACAGGACATCTCACTATCTAGTCACCTTACTAACTACAGAACATCTCATTATCTAGTCACCTTGCTAACTACAGAACATCTCACTATCTAGTCACCTTACTAACTACAGAATATCTCACTATCTAGTCACCTTACTAACTACAGGGCATCTCACTATCTAGTCACCTTACAAACTACAGGACATCTCACTATCTAGTCACCTTACTAACTACAGAACATCTCACTATCTAGTCACCTTACTAACTACAGGACATCTCACTATCTAGTCACCTTACTAACTACAGAACATCTCACTATCTAGTCACCTTGCTAACTACAGAACATCTCACTATCTAGTCACCTTACTAACTACAGAATATCTCACTATCTAGTCACCTTACTAACTACAGGGCATCTCACTATCTAGTCACCTTACAAACTACAGGACATCTCACTATCTAGTCACCTTACTAACTACAGAACATCTCACTATCTAGTCACCTTACTAACTACAGAACATCTCACTATCTAGTCACCTTGCTAACTACAGAACATCTCACTATTTAGTCACCTTACTAACTACAGAATATCTCACTATCTAGTCACCTTACTAACTACAGGGCATCTCACTATCTAGTCACCTTACTAACTACAGAACATCTCACTATCTGGTCACCTTTCTAACTACAGAACATCTCACTATCTAGTCACCTTACTAACTACAGAACATCTCACAATCTAGTCACCTTACTAACTACAGAACATCTCACTATCTAGTCACCTTACTAACTACAGAATATCTCACTATCTAGTCACCTTACTAACTACAGGGCATCTCACTATCTAGTCACCTTACTAACTACAGAACATCTCACTATCTAGTCACCTTACTAATTACAGAACATCTCACTATCTAGTCACCTTACTAACTACAGAACATCTCACTATCTAGTCACCTTACTAATTACAGAACATCTCACTATCTAGTAACCTTACTAACTACAGAACATCTCACTATCTAGTCACCTTACTAATTACAGAACATCTCACTATCTAGTCACCTTACTAACTACAGAACATCTCACTATCTAGTCACCTTGCTAACTACAGGAAATTTCGCTATCTGGCTACCTCGCTACTTACAGGACAACTTGCTATCTGGCCACCTCGCTACTTACAGGACAACTCACTATCTGGCCACCTCACTACTTACAGGACAACTCGCTATCTGGCAACCTCGCTACTTACAGGACAACTCGCTAGCTGGCCACCTCGCTACTTACAGGGCAACTCGCTATCTGGCCACGTTGCTACTTACAGAAAAACTCACTATCTGGCCACCTCACTACTTACAGGACAACTCGTTATCTAGCCACCTTACTAACTACAGAACATCTCACTATCTAGTCACCTTACTAACTACAGAACATTTCACTACCTGGCCACCTCGCTACTTACAGGACATCTCACTACCTGGCCACCTCGCTACTTACAGAACAACTCACTATCTGGCCACCTCGCTACTTACAGGACAAATCACTATCTGGCCACCTCACTACTTACAGAACAACTCACTATCTGGCCACCTCACTACTTACAGGACAATTCGCTATCTGGCCACCTTACTACTTACAGGACAACTCGCTATCTGGCCACCTCGCTACTTACAGAACAACTCACTATCTGGCCACCTCACTACTTACGGAACAACTCACTATCTGGCCACTTCCCTACTTACAGGACAACTCAATATCTGGCCACCTCACTTACAGAACAACTCACTATCTGGCCACCTTGCTACTTACAGAACAACTCACAATTTGGCTACCTCCCTACTTACAGGACAACTCACTATCTGGCCACCTCGCTACTTCCAGAACAACTCACTATCTGGCCACCTCGCTACTTACAGAACAACTCACTATCTGGCAACTTCGCTACTTACAGGACAACTCACTATCTGGCCACCTCGCTATTTACAGGACAACTTACTATATGGCCACCTCGCTACTTACAGGACAACTCACTACCTGGCCACCTCACTACTTACAGAACCACTCACTATCTGGCCACCTCGCTATTTACAGGACAACTCACTATCTGGCCACCTCACTACATACAGAACAACTCACTATCTGGCCACCTCACTACTTACAGGGCAACTCGCTATATGGCCACCTCACTACTTACAGAACAACTCACTATCTGGCCACCTCACTACTTACAGGACAACTCGCTATATGGCCACCTCACTACTTACAGGAGAACTAACTATCTGGCCACCTCACTACTTACAGAACAACTCACTATCTGGCCACCTCGCTACTTACAGAACAACTCGCTATCTGGCCACCTCACTACATACAGAACAACTCGCTATCTGGCCACCTCACTACTTACAGGACAACTCGCTATCTGGCCACCTCGCTAATTACAGAACAACTCGCTATCTGGCCACCTCACTACCTACAGAACAACTCGCTATCTGGCCACCTCACTACTTACAGAACAACTCACTATCTGGCCACCTCACTACTTACAGGACAACTTGCTATCTGGCCACCTCGCTACTTACAGAACAACTCGCTATCTGGCCACCTCACTACTTACACGACAACTCGCTATCTGGCCACCTCGTTACTTACAGAACAACTCGCTATCTGGCCACCTCACTACTTACAGAACAACTCGCTATCTGGCCACCTCGCTACTTACAGAACAACTCACTATCTGCCCACCTCACTACTTACAGAACAACTCGCTATCTGGCCACCTCACTACTTACAGAACAACTCGCTATCTGGCCACCTCGCTACTTACAGAACAACTTGCTGTCTGGCCACCTCACTACTTACAGGACAACTCGCTATCTGGCCACCTCGCTACTTACAGAACAACTCACTATCTGGCCACCTCGCTACTTACAGAACAACTTGCTATCTGGCCACCTCACTACTTACAAAACAACTCACTATCTGGCCACCTTACTACTTACAGGACAACTCACTATCTGGCCACCTCACTACTTACAGAACACCTTGCTATCTGGCCACCTCACTACTTACAGAACAACTCGCTATCTGGCCACCTCGTTACTTACAGAACAACTCACTATCTGGCCACCTCGCTACTTACAGGACAACTCGCTATCTGGTCACCTCACTACTTACAGAACAACTCGCTATCTGGCCACCTCGCTACTTACAGAACAACTCGCTATCTGGCCACATCACTACTTACAGAACAACTCGATATCTGACCACCTCGCTACTTACAGAACAACTCACTATCTGGCCACCTCGCTACTTACAGAACATCTCGCTATCTGGCCACCTCACTACTTACAGAACAACTCGCTATCTGGACACCTCGCTACTTACAGAACAACTCACTATCTGGCCACCTCACTACTTACAGAACAACTCGCTATCTGGCCACCTCACTACTTACAGAACAACTCACTATCTGGCCACCTCGCTATTTACAGAACAACTCACTATCTGGCCACCTCACTACTTACAAAACAACTCACTATCTGGCCACCTTACTACTTACAGAACAACTCACTATCTGGCCACCTCGCTACTTACAGAACAACTCGCTATCTGGCCACCTCACTATTTACAGAACAACTCGCTATCTGGCCACCTCGCTACTTACAGAACAACTCACTATCTGGCCACCTCGCTACTTACAGGACAACTCGCTATCTGGTCACCTCACTACTTACAGAACAACTTGCTATCTGGCCACCTCGCTACTTACAGAACAACTCGCTATCTGGCCACTTTGCTACTTACAGAACAACTCGCTATCTGGCCAGCTCGCTACTTACAAGACAACTCGCTATCTGGCCACCTCACTACTTACTGAACAGCTCGCTACCTGGCCACCTCGCTACTTACAGAACAACTCGCTATCTGGCCACCTCGCTACTTACAGAACAACTCGCTATCTGGCCACCTCACTACTTACACGACAACTCGCTATCTGGCCACCTCGTTACTTACAGAACAACTCGCTATCTGGCCACCTCACTACTTACAGAACAACTCGCTATCTGGCCACCTCGCTACTTACAGAACAACTCACTATCTGCCCACCTCACTACTTACAGAACAACTCGCTATCTGGCCACCTCACTACTTACAGAACAACTCGCTATCTGGCCACCTCGCTACTTACAGAACAACTTGCTGTCTGGCCACCTCACTACTTACAGAACAACTCGCTATCTGGCCACCTCGCTACTTACAGAACAACTCACTATCTGGCCACCTCGCTACTTACAGAACAACTCACTATCTGGCCACCTCACTACTTACAGAACACCTTGCTATCTGGCCACCTCACTACTTACAGAACAACTCGCTATCTGGCCACCTCGTTACTTACAGAACAACTCACTATCTGGCCACCTCGCTGCTTACAGGACAACTCGCTATCTGGTCACCTCACTACTTACAGAACAAGTCGCTATCTGGCCACCTCGCTACTTACAGAACAACTCGCTATCTGGCCACATCACTACTTACAGAACAACTCGATATCTGACCACCTCGCTACTTACAGAACAACTCACTATCTGGCCACCTCGCTACTTACAGAACATCTCGCTATCTGGCCACCTCACTACTTACAGAACAACTCGCTATCTGGACACCTCGCTACTTACAGAACAACTCACTATCTGGCCACCTCACTACTTACAGAACAACTCGCTATCTGGCCACCTCGCTACTTACAGAACAACTCACTATCTGGCCACCTCGCTACTTACAGAACAACTCACTATCTGGCCACCTCACTACTTACAAAACAACTCACTATCTGGCCACCTTACTACTTACAGAACAACTCACTATCTGGCCACCTCGCTACTTACAGAACAACTCGCTATCTGGCCACCTCACTATTTACAGAACAACTCGCTATCTGGCCACCTCGCTACTTACAGAACAACTCACTATCTGGCCACCTCGCTACTTACAGGACAACTCGCTATCTGGTCACCTCACTACTTACAGAACAACTTGCTATCTGGCCACCTCGCTACTTACAGAACAACTCGCTATCTGGCCACTTTGCTACTTACAGAACAACTCGCTATCTGGCCAGCTCGCTACTTACAAGACAACTCGCTATCTGGCCACCTCACTACTTACTGAACAGCTCGCTACCTGGCCACCTCGCTACTTACAGAACAACTCGCTATCTGGCCACCTTACTACTTACAGGACAACTCACTATCTGGCCACCTTGCTACTTACAGGACAACTCGCTATCTGGCCACCTCGCTACTTACAGGACAAGTCACTATCTGGCCACCTCACTACTTACAGAACAACTTGCTATCTGGCCACTTCGCTACTTACAGAACAACTCACTATCTGGCCACCTCGCTACTTGCAGGACAACTTGCTATCTGGCCACCTCACTGTTTACAGAACAACTCGCTATCTGGCCACTTCGCTACTTACAGGACATCTCACTATCTGGCCACCTTACTACTTACAGGGCAACTCGCTAGCTGGCCACCTTGCTACTTACAGGACAACTCGCTATCTGGCCACCTCGCTACTTACAGGACAGGTCACTATCTGGCCACCTCACTACTTACAGAACAACTTGCTATCTGGCCACTTCGCTACTTAGAGAACAACTCACTATCTGGCCACCTCGCTACTTGCAGGACAACTCGCTATCTGGCCACCTCACTGTTTACAGAACAACTCGCTGTCTGGCCACTTCGCTACTTACAGGACATCTCACTATCTCACCACCTTGCTGCCTACACTGATATAATTTTGTCTTCAAATGTAACAAGTATGATGTACAGTTGGTCACATAGATTTTGTTCCTAGTCGTGATCTCATGTATGAAATTATTAGTATGAATGAATTGCGTCTGTGGTTTCAATTTATTTATCAGTGATTAATCAGATGAATTAACCACTGCATAAGAAACTACACTCGTAATTCAATCACGCGCATTATATTTCCATGTATAAGATCACAAAGAGGAACAGAACTCATGAGGGCAACTGTACAGTCAAGAACATAAACTATGACACACGCATTTGAATCAGTATCAAACACAAACGAGACAATTTAATACTTTTTACACACCAAATGCTGCATAACTTGGCTATAATGGTTTAAAGATTCGAATTTGTGAAACCTTATATATGCAGAGAACTGTACGTAATATTTGTTTAATCGTTTGTGTCCAAATTCGTATGCGTAAACGATTGAGAGAGAGAGAGAGAGAGAGAGAGAGCGATAGTGGTGTTGTGCTATATAATTCCTGCAGACATACTGTAGAATGGTGTTATTTATGATCATGGCTACCGTCTCTACCCCATTGTTGGGTACTTCTCTCTCTCTCTCTCTCTTTCTCTCTGGACCCGGCACAATATCACCTAGAGTTCTAAAAGAAGCTAAATGTGAGCTCTCCAAACCACTGGCATTGCTTTTTAATAAATCCTTGTCGTCCGGGACTATGCCTGATGAATGGAAGCTCGCTAATGTAACATGATATTAAAAAAAGGCAGCAAATCTATACCTAGTAACTATCGTCCAATTAGCTTAACTCAGTTGTCTGTAAAATGCTAGAAACACTCATAAAGAGACATACTCGTAAAGGGGTGTTCACACATACAGGAGTGTGAGCTAGACTCACTGGGAGTAGGGGAAAATTTGGACTCGCGCTCCTATTCGCGGCGAAAATCTATGACTCCCAGTGACTCTACCGACTCCCGTTAGACTCCCGCCAATGCTAGGGCAGTCCCAGCGGATTGGCCATGTCCGAATTTTTTTTGCCCATGTTCAAAATTTGGGCCGCGAGTCAGACAACTCTTATTGACTCCCGCCGAATCCCGTTGACTCGCATCTACTCCCGTTGACTCCCTTCTAGTCCCATGGACTCCCGTAGATTTGTAAATGATTCTAACATGATTCGTGGACAACTTTTATGACTCGCAGACATTTTTTAGTTACTTGATATAATCTATTCGCTGTAAGTAGGCTAGAAATCATGACCTCTATCCTCTGTAACTCAAAAAGGGCTAGAGCAAATTGGCTGTAAATTATCACATCTATTCCTTGACTGATTCTTCCCAAATGGTAGAAATATTAACTCGATTACTCATGTCATTTTTTGAGTTACAGAGGATAGAGGTCATGATTTCTCGCCTTCTTACAGTGAATAGACTATAGTAGTGGAGAGGCAATAAGTGAACACGGGTAGGTTTCTTCACCGCCGCTCACAGCTGTATATACCCCATTCACACATTTGTATCCAGCTTAGGAAGGATGTTGACTAATGAAAAGGCTACAGATGATCTCAATTATACGTTTGACCTACCACACATTCTTCGTAAGCTCCATAAAATCGTCTAAATGTAGCTGCCCTCCGCTCATAAATGACGTGAGTGGTACCGAAAGGGGTGTACTTGTGAGGCTTCCCTAATACAACTTCCGGGTGTGGCTGTGGTAAACCCGTATTAACAGAAAACAGCGAAATAACTCTCTCTCTTAATCAACCTTTCCTTCATTCTATGACTTAGACTGCTTTAAACTTCGTGTGTCCAGGCATTTTAACTCCAGCGTCCCTTGAATTTGGCTCTCGGTCACTCCTTTGGGGAGACACTCGTTACAGGCAGCCTGTCTTTTGTCTTCTTCATACATACAGAAAAATAAAACACATAAATGATTTAATAATAGTAACTACCGAAAGTCGTACCTACTATAATCCGTTCATCTAGGCTGGGCAAAAACCGTAACCTCTAACCTCTGTAACTCAAAAACCGTAACCTCTAACCTCTGTAACTCAAAAACCGTAACCTCTAACCTCTGTAACTCAAAAATGGGCTAGAGCAAAATTAATGATCTGTAAATTTCCACACATATTCCCTGGCCAAGTCTTCCTATTTGGTAGAAATATTAGCTCGATTACTCTAGTCCTTTTTCGAGTTACAGAGGTTAGAGGTTACGATTTCTGCCCAATCTAGAATGAACGGACTATACTTATCACTCCACATCTGATAGAATTATGCAGGAAATTGGAGAACGAAACTCCATTTTTGAAGTATCCATACGAGCTACATATAACATACATAGACACTCTAGAAGTAACTATACAGTAAGGAATACGAGTTACTATAATCTGTTATTTTCAGCTGAGGTTAAATTCAATCCCTTAGCAGCTGACTTTTGTATAATTAAATGCAAAACAAAAAAATAATAATATAAAAATATATAAATAAAAAACCTACTATGTTTCTGCATCATATTTATGCCAGGTTTCACATTTAACAACATATTTCGGCACAAAATCCTCGTAATGGGCAAGTAACCTTGAGGGGTCGCAAGACCTGTTGTTGCTTGTTCTCCTTTGTAATAGCCGAGTAATAAAGACAAAGACATGGCACCTTACCATCAGTTGGAAATAATATACAATTGTGCCAAACGTGCCAGAAATAAAGTAAAATAATAGATCTAGGGGGCCATCCATGGCATACTCGCATTTCAATCCTTACACCTCCCACTGATTCTCGTAGACTCCCATTAACTCCTATATTACTCCTCCTGACTCCCACTGACCCGTGTCTTACTCACGTCAACTCAACTCGTATCAAGCACTAATCCGAAAATGGCCGTTAATTTTCACATTTTCAATTACTCTTACTTCATTCGCGCTTCTATCCCGTTAACTCTTGTTACCTCCCACTGGCTCACACTGACTACCATTGACTCCCTCGGAGCCGCATGTACACTCCCGCTGACTCCCACTCTGTCCTGGTACCACGTGTGGGACACCCGCGGTCAATTTTGCGCGAGTTGCCAGGAGTCATCACTCTCGCCGCCTCGCGCTCACACTCCTGTATGTGTGTCAAATGATTGAAGACCCAACAGAAGTTTGTGAAGCTCTTTGTAAACAGTACGAGAGTGTTTTCAGTACTCCTTTTAAAGATAAGATCATCACAGAACCCAACCACTTTTTCTCCAACAAGATCATGGACCCATCAATAGAAGATATAGCTTTTACTGAGAATGATTTAATAGAAGCAGCTAAAGAAATTTCCGCCAATGCTGCAGCTGGCCCTGATGGTTTTCCGGCCATAATATTGAAGAAATGTGGTGAAAATATGTGTGTACCTCTCAAAATCCTATACAGATCTTCACTGGATTCCAGTATTGTTCCTGGATTACTGAAGAGAGCTAAGGTAACTCCCGTATTAACCCGGGAACGTCGAGAACACTCTTAAGAGGTTTTGGTGGACAAAGGCGAGAACACTCTTAAGAGTTAGGCGGGTGCCTAACCCCGAAAGGGGTTGAAATAGGGGAGCTATCCCCCCGCCAAAGGCGGCTTTCTAGGGCCTTTCCTAGCTGATGCTGAGAGGATTGGGTTCTAGTCATGTGGTGATGGGCTGGTTTATCAAAGTGAGAACTGAGCGATCTCTGCCATACCCATAGCTTACTCTGACTATTCCTTTTACTTATATATTTTCTAGATCTCAAGTGACGGCGTCTCTTCCGTGGATTGACCGTCCTACCAATATACCAAGATTGGAAGCCAAAGCGTCACATTTTTCCTTTGCCCCTCAACTTTCTCTTCATAATTGCTGAGGGGCACAGGGCCCTGGGTGGGGCTTTGGTTTCCCGGGCGTTTCCGCACCCTCCTCAGCTCCCCGCCATGGAGTGGCTTCGGTCACCCAGGCTTTATTGTGGCCGGCAGGGAGGGTTCTCTGGAGGCGCTCGGTTATGGCCTTAGCCTTGCTCGGGGCCTTGGGGCTGTTCGGCCAAGCAGCTTGGGGAACAACAACAACAACAACAACACTCTTAAGCGGGAAGGCCTAAACAAAAATTTTTAAAAGGCCCCAGTAGCACTTACATTTTTTTTTTTCCCTTCATACCTCATATTACTCCTCCACATCCCCTCCTTCCCCCCTCCACCCTTCCCCACCTTCAATTATCACCTATTTTCCCTGTTATTCCCTTATTCATTGGTATATTTTTGTGTAAACATCTCCAAACCAATCCTAGGCTGTGGTCATGTGTGTGTTACGTAAGGTAGAGACTGGGGATGTGAGGGAGTAGCAGTACTGCTTCAACCCTCGAGAGAAGAGGGTGTGAGGCCGCCTGGCTTACGCTTGATGAATGAACCGCTCGCTAACAATTCGCGATTTTGACCAGCCAAATTATATTCCCACTTGTTTTATTGTTGTTACAGGTTACTATCTTCATATTAAAGGTAAAATAGGCGCATATGAATAAGTAATAACGATATTTATCGTAAAATGACGATTATAGGCAGGAATGGAGCTAAATATTGCCGCCCAGAACTGTGGTGTTCACTACACCCTGGGTTAATGGGTTAAAAGGCGGGTCAAGAGACAAAGCAGAAAGCTTCCAACCTATTGCCCTCACATCCCATATCAATCAAACTTTTGAAAAAATTATTGTCAAGAATATTACAAACTGCTTTGAACAAAACAATAAAATTAATGATAGCCAACACGGATTTCGACATTGGGACATGCTTGTCCCAGCTTCTTGCCCATCATGAAAAAAATTGTTGGTACACTAGAGAATGGCAGCAACATCGATGTAATCTACTTGGACTTCAGTAAGGCCTTCGACAAGGTGGACCACGGAATCCTATTACATAAAGTCCGCAATCTAGATATAGTAGGTCGCCTTGGAGTATGGATCCATAACTTCCTGAACGAGAGAAAGCAATGTGTTGCTGTGGGTGGTGTAATTTCCCATGGCTCAAATGTCTACAGTGGTGTCCCTCAAGGTTCTGAACTTGGGCCACTGCTGTTCCTCATACACATATCCGACATTGACCAAGGTACACTCTACTCGAAAGTCTCATCTTTTGTCGATGATACCAGAGTAATGAAAGAAATTAAATCAATGGAAGATGTGAACAAATTAAAATCTGACCTTACCAAGCTCAAGCTGTATACATGGGCCGAAACAAATAATATGTCTTTTTAATAATAACACATTTGAACTGGTTAGATATGGTACAAACAAAATAGATGAAGTCCACTATATGGCACATGATGGCCAAAGAATAAAGTACAACAACAAAGTGCTAGACCTAGGGGTAACAATCAGTGATGATGCCACCTTCACTACCCTTATCCTAACAGTAGTACAAAAGACACGAGCCCAGATTGGCTGGGTATTGCGTACTTTCAGAACTCGTGAAAGAGAACCCATGTTAACCCTGTATAAGGCCTTCGTAATATCACTCTTGGAATACTGTTGCCAGTTATGGAATCCCTGGAAGTCACTAGAGAAACAAGCATTGGAAGGCATCCAGCGCTCCTTCACTAGTAAAATAGTGTCTTTGAAGGAGAAAGACTACTGGCAAAGACTCAAGTCTCTAAACTTGTACTCTCTAGAACAACGCCGAGAAAGATACTTGATAATTTATACCTGGAAAATTCTCAATAACTTAGCCCCAAACCTGCTGGGAGAGGAAGAAAAGGAGTTGATAGAGATAAAAGAAAACCAACGACTGGGCGACTGGGCCGTATGTGTATTATCAGGTCAATTAACTCAAGAACACTGACAAGAGTTAAGACACTTAAAGAAAATGCCTTCGCTACACGGGGTCCGAAGCTCTACAATTCACTGCCAAAAGAATTAAGAAACCAAAACTACCCCTCTGTTGAAAAAATAAAAAAGGACTTGGATGATTTCCTGTCATCACTGCCAGACCAACCCATCCTACCCCACTACTACCTCCGTGCTGTCAGCAACAGCATTCTTGACCAGCTGGCACAGAGGAGGGTAGATGGGATGCACATTGGCGGCGCCGCAACGGCGTAGACCACGGGGCCTTAACTGACAGCCCTCAACGACAACCACAGGAACCGCAGGTGTGAGCACCCCTTAAATCACTTAGAGGAAAATAACATACTCAAAGATACTCAGTATGGCTTCCGTAACAAACGTTCCTGCTTGACGAACCTCTTATGCCCCTTTCCCACTGGTGAGACAAGTCACGATTTCCGTCGCCAACACCAATAAATTGGCACATTCGTGACATGTCTCAACACCTCTCATGAAAAATCGTTTGACTATCAAGGCCTCTCAAGGCATCGCAAGGGCCCTCGCGGGTCGTCGCAAATGTTCGGACAGTTCAAAATTTTGGACGAGGACTCACGAGGGTTCGTTGCCCTCGCAAGCATCGTCTAGCATCGCCGAGGGATCTGCGAGGGCTTCTGCGATCATCTGCAACATCGGCGAGACATCGCGGAGGGTTTCGCACAAAAAAAACTTTGCACCTCTGCATGGATGCTTACCGATGCTCTCAGATGCTCTGCTCGCCGCCGATGCTCTCAGATGTTCGGAGAACATCGAGATGCCAAAGAGCACCTTCCGCGAGGTGGGTAAAAAAAAGTTATTAGGCCTATACACGTAGTGAACCCTGTCAACCCTTTTTTCTATGCACCTCTCTTGGGGGGTTCACCTTTTTTTTTCTCTTTCTCTCCTTTTCTCCCTTTCTCTGGTTTGTATCCATTCAGCCAACTGTTTTAAGACGTTTATCCCCATCCATGTATCATATCTTCCTGGCAAGCCATAACCCCATCCAAGTATCATATCTTCCTGGCAAATGATAGCGAACCAGCATTATATGGAGAAATCTGGATTTGCCGGAGACATTTTTCTATCGAAAAATGTACAAATTTAGCTTGTTCTCAACAATTTTGTTTATATACGTTGGCTCGCTACCGCTCACCAGGAAAATATTGAAACCTGGATGGGGGTAAACGTCTTAAAACAGTAGGCTGAACGGGGCTGAACGGGGCCGAACGGATACAAGGCAAAGAGAGAGGGAGAGAAATAGAAAAAAACAAAAAAAAGGAGAGAGGGAGAGAAAGATAAAACAAAAACAGCGAGGTGGGCTCAATGTTTGCATTTCGGCTTAACTGAGACAACCTCCTCTTTTTTTGTTCTTTCTCCCTCTCTCCTCGTTTTTTTTTGTTTTTATCTTTCTCTCCCTCTCTCTTTGCCTTTTATCCGTTCGGCCCCATTCAGCCTACTGTTTCAAGACGTTTACCCCCATATAGGTTTCAATATTTTTCTGGTGAGCGGTAGCGAGCCAACATATATATATTTTTGTTTTGAGAGCAAGTTAAATTTGTACATTTTTCGATAGAGAAATGTCTCCGGCAAAGCCGGATTTCTCCATATAATGATGGTTCGCTATCGCTTGCCAGGAAGATATCGATACTTGGATGGGGATGAATGTCTTAAAACAGTAGGCTGAACGGGGCCGAACGGATACAAGGAAAAGAGAGAGGGAGAGAAATAGAAAAGAAAACAAAAACGATGAGAGAGGGAGAGAAAGATAAAACAAAAACAGCGAGATGGGCTCAATGTTTGCGTTTGTTTCGGCTTAACTGAGCCCATCTCGTCTTTTTTTTATCTTCCTCCGCCTCTCACTTTGCCTTTTATCCGTTCGGCCCCATTCAGCCTACTGTTTTAACACCTTACGAGCGGCATAGGCAGTAATTTATATGTACCGCCCAGCGGGTTGTTTTTTCCCTAAATAGAGTTGTTTATGTGATCATTTTCATGCCTAAATAAGACCCAGAGCGTAAAACAAGTATCTATCTCTGAAAGGGCATAAACAGAGCTTTCCAATGACACCCCAACCATCCTTGTACGACCACTGGTTTTCTTGCAACGATCGCGCAACACGAGTGCAAAAACCATGTAATTAGGTACTTTCCCTACATAATTCCCTGTGTAGCGAGTGTGAGGGGGGATGGAAGGGTGGTTTTCACTTCAGTTGGCCCACCGCGGTGGTGGGCGGCGGTCATAGCCTTACTACGCTCCTCACACCGCTCAGCTCTCTCTCTCTGCAACATTACGTGCTGAAAATGGCACACGACATAAGTTGTGAACCACCACTTAGTCCAAATTTATTTCACACGACATAAGTTGCGCGCCGCCAAAGAAGGGTTAAGACGTTTACCCCCATCCAGGTTTCAATATTTTCCTGGTGGGTGGTAGCGAGCCAACATATATATTTTTTGTTTTGAGAGCAAGCTAAATTTGTACATTATTTGATAGAAAAATTTCTCCGGCGAAGCCGGACATTGCCAATATCTGAATTAAGGGGAGATGGGTCATTTTTCTGGTCCCCTTTCTTCCTCATGGTTAACCCCATTAGTTTTCATATTTTATGACGTTCGGCCCATTAGTTTGGCGATTTTAAGACATTTCACCCCATTTCGTTGTCAATATTAAGACTTTCGTGTCATTTAGGCGTCGAGTATTTCCTGGTTAGCGATAGCGAGCCTGTACTTTTTGAGGAACCGGCCTTCGGCCAGGATATTTTTCTATCGAAAAATTTACAAATTGATCTTGAAGGAGGGTGTTGGGGGGTGCTTATAATGCTTGATGGAGGTCTAGGGATGAAACTAAATAATCTCGCCGAGGTATTCGCCGAACCATCGCTCAATTTGCCGATGACTTCGCATAATATCGCCGATTCGTCTTATCCATCGGCGACATCGTCGCCGAGTGTAAACTTGTCAACGGTTTTTAACGGTCAAAATCGTGAACGTCGCACGCATTCTTGCGAATTTGCCAAACCTACGTCCTCGGCGACGAAAATCGTGACTTGTCTCACCAGTGGGAAAGGGGCATTAGTCTTCTTCCACGATAACCTCAACCTATATGACGAGAGTAAAGCTATAAATATTAAATACCTTGGTATTCAAAAGGCCTTTGACAAAGTACTCCACAAACGTGTATTGATAAAATTAAAAGGGCATGGAATACAAGGGGAAATGTTAAGGTGGATGGAAAATTGGCTCAGTGACAGAAATCAAAGGGTAGTAATAAACGGTAAAGCATAGAAATGGACCAATGTAACTAGTGGGGTACCCCAGAGAATTAGATCGGTTCTAAGGCCAGTTATCTTCCTATTTCATATAAATGACATATACAGTATGAAGGCCTCACCTGTACAATCTCAAAGTTTGCGGATGATACAACAAATGCAAATACTGCACTCTCAAATGAACATGTAGAAGATATGATTTTTATTTTTATTTTTTTCTATATTCCAACTACTCCCTCTCGGGCATAGGCTGATAGCCTTTACACTCTACCGCTGAACACGGTGAGGCCCGTGAGGTCTTGTTCCAGCCTAGGGAGTGAGACATGCGAAGCACCTATTCACGGCTCAAACCCAACTCCATCTCTGAAGCTGCTTCGCCTCTGTGCTTCACAGTCTCACTCCTCAGACTCGGACCCTCACTCTCAGAACGCCACCTATTGAGCAATTAACTCACTAGGCATTGCCCCCCTGTAGCATATTTTGAATATGGGAATATTCATACAGTGCTTACCTTACCTTACGAGCGGCCTAGGCGGTAATTTATATGTAACGCCCAGCGGGGTGTTTTTACCCTAAATAGGGTTGTTTACGTGATCATTTTCATGCCTAAATAAGACCCCAAGCGTAAAACAAGTATCTATCCCTGAAAGGGCATAAACAGAGCTTTCCAATGACACCCCAACCATCCTTGTACGACCGCTGGTTTTCTTGCAATGATCGCGCAACACAAGTGCAAAAACCATGTAATTAGGTAGTTTCCCTACATAATTCCCTGTGTAGCGAGTGCGTGAGGGTGGGGGAGGGTGGGATTCATGTCAGTAGGTCCGCCGCGGTGGTCTGGAGCAGTCATACGCTTGCTACTCTCCTCCCACCACTTATCGCTCTCTCTCAGCAACATTACGTGGTGAAAATGGCACACGACGTAAGTTGTGAACCGCCACTTAGTCCATATTTATTTCACACGACATAAGTTGCACGCCGCCAAAGAAGGGTTAATCAGGGAACAATGAGGGTATTTTGTTTTGGCATTTCGGTGTGCTGTGGTAATGCACTGAAACTAGGTACAGCACAAATTCCATCCCAATAATATCTTCCCATTGACATATTGGGATTCGAACCCGGGTCCATTGGATTACCAGTCCAGTGGTAAGACCACTCTGCCACACCTCTACATACAGTAGATAAGCTGTCAAGTTGGGCTCAAATTTGGTAAATGAGTTATAATGTGGATAAATGTAAAGTATTCCATATCAGGACCCGAAATGAGAAAGCAAACTATTCAATGAATGGGACTCAGCTTAAGAGTGTAGACAGAACAACTGATAAGGGTGTAACAATATCGAGTAACCGAAAACCCAGTCAACAATATTCAGAAGTTGTTAAGTAGGCAAATCAAATAATTGGCTTTATAGGCAGGTCATTCGAGCATAAAGCCAAAGATGTAATCATCACACTTTACAAATCCCTAGTACATCCTCTTCTGGAATATTGTGATCAATCCTGGTTTCTTACTACCAAAACGATATCGATGAACTTGAAAACGATACCTAATCTAAGAAACAAACGTTACAAGGAGCGTCTTGGATAATTAAGGGTCGATTTCCACTTGAGGGATTTTTTTCTTGACTCCTTTCTCCCTCATGTTTAGCCCCATTGCTTTTCTAATTTTAAGACGTTCGCCCCATTATTTTGACGATTTTAAGAACTTTCGACCCATTTCTGTCAATTTTAAGACCTTTCGTGCCATTTAGGTGTCGATTTTATCCAGGCGAGCGATAGCGAGCCTGTAATATAAGAGGAACCGGCTTTCAGCCGGGACATTTTTCTACCGAAAAATGTACAAATTTATCTTGAAAGGGGGTCAAGGGGGTGAAATTTTAAGATTGCTGGAGGAGTAGAAAACAAACTAAAAACCTCCCCTTAAGTTTATTTCCTTTAACCCTCGCAGATTAAGAGGTGACCTAATTCAAGTCTTCGAAATCATCAAAGGCATCGACAATATGAACTGTAATAAGTACTTTATGATCGACCAAACTACACAGGGAAATGGTTGCAAAAATATTTGTAAATCTTTTATCTCGTTCGAGTCTAAGAATTTCTTCTTCAATCGAGTTTTGAACTTGTGGAATGGGCATTCTCGATTAGTTATGGACTGCAGCACCGTTGATACCTTTAAACATCACCTAAACAAGCACCTCGCCTTAAACCCAAGACTGATTGCATTTGTAATTTAATTACCTTTTTTTCAGATACATAGTATTTTTATTAACCAAAATTGTTCCCTACTAAAATCTCCTAACCATGCAAAGGAAATTTGTCTTAAGGCAGTGCTTCCCTTTCCAATTCTCCCTTACCCACTCTGAACCACTGTGTGACACTTTGAACAACAGTTATTTAGAGGGCAAGCAACCTCGAGGGGTCGGTAGACCTGTTGTTGATTTACTTCCTTTGCACTCATTTGTACTCACTCTCTCTCTCTCTCTCTTGTGTTTCATCATACAAGGATATCCTCAGGAAAAAGTCTCTGGAGTGATTTGTACATGGTACTGCTCACACATTTAATGATTGATAGGTTATAATATCGCATAGAATATTTAAATTCACAAAGAACTAAGTTAAGATTTAGTAATGTACTTGTTCTTGTAAGTTATTACCATACTTTCATAACCCTTTAGTTATGCTACAGTATATCAATACCCCTTATAATTATATTAGGCCTGTTGTAAGTTTTATATTATATATTTTGCTTCAATTTGAACTGCCATATTCATATTAGGTGTCTTATCATTAATGAACCAACACACAGGAACAGACACACACAACGAAAGTATATACCTGTATATATATATATATATATATATATATATATATATATATATATATATATATATATATATTCTACCACCTCCAACAATATTTACAATACATTCCTGGACAGCAGCTCCCCACCTCTCCATGCCTTGCTTCCCTCCCCTTTGACCTTATAAGCTTATCTACCCCAGCCACTGAGATAACAGGAGATAAGAGGCGTGTTAACTGGCTGTTCGGTGCATCCCTTCACTAACGCTCCCTGCTTTATATCCACACCACTTGAATATCAAATGACACATGGCAGAAGTACACGGGTTCTCATAAAGAGACTTCAATCTAAAACTACTGTACATTTTAAAAGTTCTATTATATTTCTCTGTTCCTTGTTTTTAAAGCACTGAGGTCTTCGCAAGCTGTTTCAGTTTTTCCTTCCACTTCTCTAATGTCCTTGGCTCCTACTTGCAGACACCAACCGCTTGGAGGGTCTGTATTTAAATTAGCATTTTTAAATTATAAATAAGTTTTTATTTATCTTTGCTACTAATATTGTTGCTACTATGTTGTTCTTCCATTGGTATTTGCGGTTTTCATACTGCACTATGTTGCTTTATATACTGTATATATATATATATATATATATATATATATATATATATATATATATATATATATACAGTATATATTATATATACCGGTATATATATATATATATATATATATTTTTTTTTTTTTTTTTTTTTTTTTTTTTTCAAAAAGGAGTCAAATGGGAGAACTGTTTGTGACGAGTGCCTTGCCCAAAGTTGAAAGAGTGACAGGGCCGAAATAAAGGATCGTTCGAGCCAAAATGCCTGGACACACACAGTTTTAAGCAATTTAAGTCAAAGGATGAAGGAAAGACTGATTCTGGGAGAGTTCCATAGCTCAGCTGTTGAATAGAAGAAACATTGAGAATATAATTTCACTCTTGGGTTGGAGAGTTGCACAGAGTAGGGGTGGGATTGTGTTGCAAGAGGAATGCTACGTGCTCTACGAAAAGGGGCTATTATACACAGAAAGAGCTCTGAGGAACACTGATTATTGTAATAGCGGTAGAATAGGGAGAGATATCTAACATTGCAGCGAAGAGAGAGAGACTGCAGATAATTGGTGAGCGGACGTGAGTTATTGAGACCGAATGCTTTCTTTTCTACCTTGTCTAGAAGTGCTGTGTGAGAGGATCCTCCCTACATGTGTGAATAATACTCAATACATGGACGCATTGTGCCCCTGTACAGAGCAAGGAGCTGTGCAGGGGTAAAAAATCCCCAGAGGCGGTTAAGCACACCCAGCTTCTGGGAAGCTTTTTTAGCAAGAGTGGTAATATGATCTTTCCAAGAGAGATCAGAAGAAAAAGAGGCACCGAAAATATAAAGAGAATATGTAGCTTTAATGTGTATGCCGTTGAAGAGTAAGTCATAGTTTTCTGGAAGGGGGCTACGAGTAGACAGATGGAAACATTTAGTTTTGGAAGCATTGAATGTAATAAGGTTTTCTCTGCCCCAATTTGAGATAATAGAGATAACAGAAGATAGGTGATTTAAGACTTTAAAAAAAAAAAAAAAAAAAAAAATATATATATATATATATATATATATATATATATATATATATATATATATATATATATATATATATATATATATATATATACGGTATATATACAGTATATCATTATAGATTACATTACTCGGAATTTTTCATAAAAACATTACTGAGATCGATATCAGACATACTGCTTTCTTCGATTAGTCTGGCAGTACCTCGAATTTGAGGAATGTATTTATCCTCTTCTAATTAAAGGTAGAGTATTGTAATGCAATGCTCAAGGTATAAAACTGTTCATCTGTTCTACCTGTACTACCTTTGAAGAAGAACAATTGTTAGTGAATTAAGGGGAGGCTTCAGATTTGTCTAGTCCTTCTTCTCTCTCATTTTCAGTCCCATTTATTATGAGATTTAAAAAGATGTGCACCCCATTAGTTTGTCGATCTTAAGACCTTTCGCCCCCAATTATTTGTCAATATTAACCCGGGAACGGCGAGAACACTCTTAAGAGGTTTTGTTGGGCAAGGGCGAGGACCCTCTTAAGTGGTAGGGCCTAAAAAAAACTTTTAAAAGGCCCTAGCAGCACTTAATTTTTTTTTTTTTTTTTTTTTTTAACTCCATACCTTATATCACTCCTCCACATCCCCTCCTTCCCTCCTTTCACCCCCCCCCCCCTTCAATTATCACTTATTTTCCCTGTATTCATTGGTATATTTTCGTGTAAACATCTTCAAACCGATCCTAGGCTGTGGTCATGTGTGTGTTACGTAAAGTAGAGACTGGGAGAGTGTGAGGGAGTAGCTCAGTACTGCTTCAACCCTCGAGAGAAGAGGGTGTGAGGTCGGCTGGCTCACAATTGATGAATGAACAGCTCGCTAACAATTCACGATTTTGACCATCCAAATGATATTCCCACTTGTTTTATTGTTGTTACAGGTTACTATCTTCATATTAAAGGTAAAATAGGCGCATATGAATAAGTAATCACGATATTTATCGTAAAACGACGATTATAGGCAGGAATGGAGCTTAATATTGCCGCCCAGAACTGTGGTGTTCACTACACCCTGCTCGCGCTCGCCGGGTGAAGACCTTTCGTGCCATTAAGGTGTCGATTGTTTCCTGGCGAGAGATAGCGAGGTTGTAGTTTAGAAAGGCGGGATATTTTTCTACCTCAAAAGGTACACATTTTTTCTGGAAGGGGGGGGGGTCAAGCGAGCAAACTAAAAACATCAATTTATTAGCTAAAATAATGAACAATTAATACCGACAACGGTTCTAAGTGTTCGCATACTGTATTTCATGAAAACTCGCGTTTGTACAGTACTTATTTCGGGCAAAGTAACACTAGTTGAAGATAGATTGAGCACCTAAACTTGTCAAAATAGGCTTAAGGGGAGATAGGCCGTTATAATTGTACATTTATGTATAGTTTTATTATTATTTTAGTTTCCTCATTAGACCTTTATCAAGCACAAAAAACACCCGCCCAAGACCCTCCGTCAATATAAATTTACACATTTTTCGATAGAATAATGTCCCAGCCGAAAAACGGTTCCTCCTAAATTACAGGCTCGCTATCGCTTGCCAGGAAGAAATCTACACCTAAGTGACACGAAAGGTCTTAATATTGACATAGAAAGGGGCGAATGGTCTTAAAATCGCCAAACTAATGGGCTGAACGTCATACAATCTAAAAAGCAACGGGGCAGAGCATGAAGGAGAAAGGGGTCCATAAAAATCAACCACCTCCCGTTAAGTATAGTAAGTTATCATATTGTGTAGAGGTTGACTGATGGGAGGGTCATTAGGTAGGCTCGTTAAGGGGGGTGGGGGGGGGGGGGGGGCAACAGCTGGTCCTCACGTTAGATATACACCTGACCAAATTTACACCTGTTGTCGATGATTATATATTATATAATTATAAATTCAATGATATTGTATATTAATAATATATATAATATTATATAAGATACATTTATTATATATATGTATATATATATTTATATACATTAATTCATTTATTTATTTATATCAGACAGAGGAATGCAGGACAAAGAAATATAAAGGTAGCCAAACAAAAGACAGGAGACAACGACCAGTACTGTAGCTAGATAAGGGTAAATAAAATTGAGACACAGTACGAGCGAAATAGAAGGAATATAAAATACGAAAGGGGGATTGGTGGGAAATGGCGACAAAAGAAGGGATATAGCTACAGCGAGGACAAGGAATATCGGAAGCTAGGAATAACAACGAACATTAAATAAGAGAGGACGCCCGAGAATGTAGGAATAACGAAAGTGTAGAAGAATTTGTTAGCTGAGAATACAAGAGAAACAGTAAGAGAAGAGAGGACATAGGCATAGAGGACATAGGCATAGAGGACATAGGCATAGAGGACATAATTAAAACAAAACACGGATAAGAAAGGTGGGGGGTGGGGGGGGGGGGGGGAAATAAGGTAGATAGGGATGTAAGATGATAATCTTACATATTGATTTAACTCCCGACACTAAACACCTCCCAAATTTCACTCCCAACACAAATACCTCCCAATGAAATTAATAAAAGCATGTGTTCCCCCCGGGATTCGAGCCTGGGTTACCAGATACAGATCTTAAACACTCTAACCATTACACCATCAAGACAGTTAAAGGTTAAGTACATGACTACGATTTTTTATCCATTTATCGAATACTGGATTTAAACCAAACTGTAATAGAAATACGGCACTTACGAAAAACGGACAAGGACGATGGAAGGAAGCAGAGAAGAATAACATGGGAAACAGATAATACAGAAAGGTGAAGGAAGATAGGAAAACAAGATACAAATAAAATAAAACACATAAAGGATAGGAATTGAGAATGAGAAAGATAGGTAGAGAAGGCGCTGACGAAAATCAAAGAAGGATAGGAATAATAGGAATAAAGACAAGGGATAAGAAAATAAGATAATAATAAAGACAGGGGATAAAAAAATAAGAAAATAAAGAACATAACAGAAGGCTAGGAATAATAGGAATAGAGACAAGGGATAATGACAGATAAATAACATAGACACGAAAAAAGGATATGAATAGATACTGGGGATAATATAAGTTAGATACTAAGGAGCATAAAGGAAGGCTAGGAATAACAGGAATAGAGACGGAGATAAGCATAGAATATAATATAGACAATAATAGGATAGCAAAACTAATAATAAAGAAAGAGAGATAGGAAAAGAAGCAGAATTGATGGATAGGAATAACAGATAATACGAGGAGAGGTCAGAAAAGCTAATAGAATTGAATGACATAAATTATAGATACTAAGAGAACAAATATGGATACGAATGCGCAAAAAGCAATACAGAAGAAAAGAAAAAGAAGGATAGGACATTAAATTATGACCCCTCTACGAGAAATTAACAGAATAGGAATATTAAATAATAAGATAAAATAAGAAAAACATGCGACTACTAAATATTATGATAACAGAAAAGAAGGATAAGAATAATAAATAATAAGAGTACAAAAAGGAGTTAACTAAAGGGAGAGTTAACAAAGGAAATTCAAGCAAAAACGTTAGGGGCTAGTGACCCCTTCTAGTTGCTTGTCCTCACAAAACACTGAGGATCAAGTGCTCTCCAAACAGTGGTTTAGAGTGCCGGTGGGTAAGGGAACATTGGAAAGGAACTAATGCCCTGCCCACTAACGTGGCAGCCTAGGAAGTTAGTAGGGGACATATGGGTTAGTCAACTGAGGGAGGATAAGTTATTCATTTACAAACGCCCCACCGCCCCCCCCCCCCAGTCGAAGGGTTTGATGCGAGATATTGGTCTAGGCGGAATTTAAATGGAACTCAAACGGTGTGCTGCAGTCTATCACGTCTCCGGGGACAGCCCCATTTCCCACAGCTGGACAAATAGATTGAGAAGAAATTCTTAGATTCGTTGCGAGTTAAAAGATTTACCATAATTTTGCCACCGTTTCCCGCGTGTACATTTAAGGATTGGTCGATAGTGAAGTACTTACTACAGTGTCATATTGGTCGACTTGCCTTTGATGATTTTGATACACTTGGAATTAAGTCGCCTATTAATCTGCGCTGGGTTAAAGGAAATAGATTTAAGTCTCTAAGGACGCTCTTCGTTACGGGTTTGTTCTTTTAGGCGAGGTACTAATTTTGGATAACCTCTACGTTGAACTCGTTATAGATTGTTTATTATCTTTTTTGAGTAATAAGGGAAACCAGGATTGAACGCAGTATTCCCGGAAGAAGGGCGGGGGATAAGGAATTGTAAAAGGTTAGGATAAACTCTTGGATTAGGATAAACTTGCTTTGGATTTTTATGATCAAATGAACCTGCCTATAAAGCCAAGTATTTTGTTGCCTTCTAACCAACTTATGAACATTGTTTGATCTCCGGTTTTAGTTACCGCTAGTAATGTTACTCCCAGATAAGTTTCTCGGTTTACAGTCGTACAGCTGAGTTGCCATTCATCGAATAGTTTGGCTTATCTCCATTTAGGTATACCGACATGTCAGTACTTTACATTTATAAGAGATGGAAAAAAACTCATTTGCCCCCCAACAATTTGGGCCAACATGACAAATGACAACCCCCCCCCCCCTAATTATATAGGATTGTGTTGCATATCGTCAACTTGTTATTTGGAGAGTCTACGCTAGTATTGCAATCTTTTGTATCGTCAGCATAATTTTTGGAGATGTGCAGGTGAGACCCTAATCTATGGCGGTTGATGTTGTAAATTAGAAAAAGAGAATTGGTTCTAGTACCGATCTCCCTGGGGTACCCCGCTACTTAAATTGGTCCATTTAGATGCCTTACCGTTTTATGACTACCCCCCCCCTTTGGCTTTCTGTTGCTGAGGCCAATTTCTCTACTCCATTTCCCCACACCAGTCTTGGTATTCCATGCGGCTTGTAGTTTTAGCAGTTAAACGTTATCCGGGGGGAACTTTGTCAGAAAGGCCTTTTGAAAATCAAGGTATATAATCGACAGCTTTACTCTCATTCGTTAGAGTAATTATATCAACTTATAAATTATAGCTATTATTAAATTATTCGTATCCCATATATAATGGATAGGAATAGATACACACTCTTATCAAAAATTAAAATTATAGGAATACTGAATAATATGAAAAGATATAAAAGGGATTAATAATACTAAATTAATTGCTCAATGGGTGGCGTTCTGAGAGTGAGGGTCCGAGCCTGGGGAGTGGGACTGTGAAGCGCAGAGGCGAAGCAGCTTCAGAGATGGAGTTGGGTTCGAGCCGTGAATAGGTGCTTCGCATGTCTCACTCCTCCAGCTGGAAACAAGAAACCTAACGGCCTCACCGTGCTCAGCTGGTTGTAGAGTGTAAAGGGCTATCCGGACTAATGCCCGAGAGGAGAGGGAGTAGTTGGAATATAGAAGACAAAAATATATATAAAAAATAAAATAAACAAAAAATAATGAAAACATAAGAATAGTAGATAAAAGAGAAAATGAAAGAAGGATGGGAATTATAAATGAAAGAAGGATGGGAATTATAAATGAAAGAAGGATGGGAATTATAAATGAAAGAAGGATGGGAATTATAAATGAAAGAAGGATGGGAATTATAAATAATGAGAGAATAAAAGAAGGATAGGACTACTGAATACATTTAGAAAAGAAAAGTGGATAAGAATAATAGATCATAAGAAAACATAAAATAATGATAGTTATACTAAAGTAATCTCAGCTGACGGTAAATTGAATCCCCTAGTAATGTTGTTCTCGATATTTAATGGGCAAATGTGAAACTACTATATGTCTCTTAATCATCTCAATACCAAGCTTTTCATTATTAGCAACATGTTTCACTACAAAATGTTTATATTAGGCAAGGAATCAAGAGGAAGACAGCATTTTACCGTCAGCTGGAAAGAAACATAGTTTAGATAATACGAGGAGAGGCCAGATAAGAGAAGAATGCTAAAGAGGAGTTGGCAGAGCACTTCATTACAGCCTGACGTGGGTTAAGCATACCCATCTGTCTTAACCAACTGCCTCTCTTGGTTCATACTCTACTCTCTCTCTCTCTCTCTCTCTCTCTCTCTCTCTCTCTCTCTCTCTCTTCTACCAATATCAAAATGTACACCGTGTTAAATTTACGAGGAGGTTGCTAAGATTGAGCCGATAAGCTGTCGTCTCTTTAATATATCAGGTCATGCAAATTTCAGGCAGGTTTATTGAGAAGCAGGTTAGAAGGGCCACACTCCTAGATGGCCACACTCCTAAACGGCCACACTCCTAAAGTGCCACATTCCTAAACAGTCACACTCCTAAGCGGCCACACTCCTAAACGGCAACATTCCTAAACAGCCAAACTCCTAAACGGCCACACTCCTAGAAGGCCACATTCCTAAAATGCCACACTCCTAAACAGCCACAATCCTAAATGGCCACAATCCTAAGCGGCCACAATCCTAAAATGCCACATTCCTAAATGGCTACACTCCTAAACGGCCACACTCCTAAATGGCCACAATACAATCCTAAACGGTCACATTACTAAAAGGCCACACTACTAAACGGCCACACTCCTAAAAGGCCACATTCCTAAACGGCCACAATCCTAAACGGCCACAATCCTAAAATTACACATTCCTAAATGGCTACACTCCTAAACTGCCGCACTCCTAGATGGCCACAATCCTAAAGGCCACACTCCTATACGGCCACAATTATAAACAGCATCGATTTGGTTAGGTTAGTTTTCCCTAGGTTAGATTAGCTTAGGTTAGGTTAAATCTAGTTAGGTTATTAGGCTTAGCTCGGGTAACCCCTTCTGTACCGGCGACGTCTTTTTGCCTTTACTGTGGCTTTTATTAGACGATTTTACATTTAAAAAGGGCCTCCAGAAATTAATGGGCTTCGAACGATCTCATTTAACCCTTTTGACTACCACTGATCCTTCTTAAACTGTACAAAATCGTCTAGATATAGCTAGAGAAAAATGAAAATGACGTCGCCGGTACAGAAGTGGTTGAAGTGAATATAGTTTCGTTTATAGATTGTTCGTTCTGGTTGTGGCCGTTCTGGCTTGGTAGACCACACTTTAGTATATGTTGCCGTGATTAATTTTGACAGATTGCGGGCCATTACTGAGGCTAAATCAGGAAGGAGGAGTAAGCAATATTTATACAAGAGAGCTTGGTTAATATAGAGATAGCAGAGAGAGAGAGAGAGAGAGAGAAGATGTTCCCCTGCACAAAGTTAATTCCCCCTTGTCTTAAGTTAAAGTTCATTATATTACAGGTCCCAAAGGGTCAACGCATTTATATACGTTCATTTATACATGTGTTTATAATGTTGTTAGTTTCCTCCCTAGACCTCCATCAAACTTAAAATTACACCCCCTAGAACCCATTTCAAGATAAATGTGTATATTTTTAGGTAGAGGCCGGTCCCTCTTAAATTACAGGCTCCTTATCGCTCGCCAGGAAAGAATCGACACCTAAATGGCACGAAAGGTCATAAAATTGACAAATGGGGCTAAAATTCTTAAAATTGCCAAACTAATGGGGCAATTGTCTTAATAAATCAACAGCAATGGGGCTAAACATGAGGGAGAAAGGGGTCCAGAAAAAAAATCTGCAAGTGGAAATCTCCCCTTAAGTCCATCAGCAAAGTGCAGCCGGCGAGGATGCCCACTGACTTTTATGACTAAAATACAAGAAGAGCAACACCACGCCTTCACCACCACCAAGCGATTTTTCCCACACTTCCCCCCACACCTCCGAGACAAAAGGAAGCAACCACCCCCACACCAAGATGTGCCCGAGTAGCTACTATTGATATTGCACGTCCTCCAACACCCGGGAAGAACCTGACCATCACCATCAACAATCCAGAGGAAGAAAGATGCCAAGGAAAGGCAACTAATGAAAAGGCTCCATAGACAACATACCTCCAAGCGCCATTCTTCATCTAAGCTGCATCACCGCCGTGACCGTGAGGCCAGGAGGGACTACCCCAAACACCCCAAGAGTTTCCCCCGCACCTGTGCCCTTATTAACCCGAGATGGACCGGCAGGAATAACCCAACAAAAGGTATGACCACTGCAGGCAAAAGTAAGATAATTACAGTTGGACAGTTCTTAGTTACTATCACTGGAAGGTATCTAATAGCTGGAAGATCTTGGCCCCTTTTAATATTGGAGTAAAACCCTGATCACACTGGTGATAAAGCATTACTTCCAATCTTATTTAGCATCATAGCTCATCAAAGGAATTAGTTATTAGACATTACTGGAGGCTACCTAATATCTGTTCCTCTGCCTCGATCCGGTGTTGTTATTAATATAGAATGTTGATTTGTCAAGCGCTCTATTAGTAGCAAAGCACTCCCATCTTATTAACAGTTCACGCACTGGCTAGATTTTGATAAGACAAGGGCTCTGTGAGATACTGTCCTGCATAACGGCACTCAACAATAGAGTCCCTACGATACGGAATCCCAGGGACTGGTTCTGGGGTACGACATCGGTAAAGACCAACATTGTTTCATCAACCCAGTCACTGAAAGGCTCTTATAACAGTCAGAACAGTTAAGAGACGTTGCGTCATAAACAACTCTCTTACATTAGTTCGATGACGTGTTGCAGATGCACTGGCATATTGCACATGACATTCAAGGCCCAACACCCACGAGTACTGGAAGATCTGCATCAAAACTCTGATAACGGTCAGAGCAGTTAGTAAGTCCTCTCCTACGTTAGCTCGATAATACTATACAGATGCACTGGTATATTGTATGTATTATTCAAGACCCAACACCCAAGAGTTCGAGTCTCCATCTACTGTCATCCAGCCACGTCTGGATAACCACCACGGCCCAGATTCTCACCAGAAGACTACAGAGTGCTCATACATTATAATATATATTGAAATCCCTTTATAAGTACTAGTGGCCATGTATGGCCACCCTCATTAAGGCGTCCGGCAATAGATAGATAGATAGACACACCATTTTGATAAAAGGAAGTACTAAATTAAATCTTGATATCTCCTTTACATGCTACTGAAAATGCATAAGAAGTACTAGTGATGCCCACTTAATCCAGGGAAGTACTTAAATTAAAGTTCTAAATATTCATACAAAGTGAAAGATTATAAGTAACATAATTATCCCGTGAAAAAGAAAATACTTAATGATATACCTGTGTCGCGCATTAAAAGAAAGTACAAGTGTCCTACCTCGATTGAAGGGAGTACTAAGCTATATTGAATTTAACAAGTAACGTGTAATACCTCGAGTGAAGGGTATACTATATTATATTATACAAACCAAGTCTTAAGAGTGAACGAAGAATGTGGAACCTCGTTTGTGCGTCTTATACATTATATGTTTATACCATTATCTACTAATTTAACCCTTCTTTGGCGGCGCGCAACTTATGTCGTGTGAAATAAATATGGACTAAGTGGCGGTTCACAACTTATGTTGTGTGCCATTTTCACCATGTAATGTTGCTTAGAGAGAGAGAGATGAGTGGTGGGAGGAGCGTAGCAAGCGTATGACTGCTCCAGACCACCGCGGCGGACCTACGGACATGAATCCCACCCTCCCCCACCCTCTCGCACTCGCTACACAGGGAATTATGTAGAGAGAGTACCTAATTACATGGTTTTTGCACTCGTGTTGCGCGATCGTTGCAAGAGAACCAGTGGTCGTACAAGGATGGTTCGGGTGTCATTGGAAAGCTCTGTTTATGCCCTTTCAGGGATAGATACTTGTTTTACGCTCTGGGTCTTATTTAGGCATGAAAATGATCACGTAAACAATCCTATTTAGGGTAAAAACACCCCGCTGGGTGGCACATATAAATTACCGCCTAGGCCGCTCGCAATACGATATATATGTGTGTTCAATATAATAATATGAATGTACGTTTTATTATAATTATCCTCCATTACCTTCTGTGCATGTGTTGAAACGAATTCGGCTCCTCCAGTCAAGTAGAACTTACCTAATTAATCCAATCAACCCCTGTAAAAATCTGGCATAACAATGATATTAGTTTCAATTAACGGACTTGCAGTATATTGTTAATATTTTAATATTTTTGTGTCATGCCCCAGCCAGGGTTCGAACTCATAATAGAGAAGATACTGTATGTAATCAGTTACGATGGTTTGAGCTACAGGCATAAATGTTAGGTTATTTATCCCTTCTGTACCGGTGACGTCTTTAGAATTATATTCTTACTATATTTAGAAGCTTTTGTGCAGTTTAAGAAGGATCTTTGATCACAAAAAGAGGTGAGATAGTTCGAAGCCTGTTAATTGCTGGAGGCACAGAAGGGGTTAACACTAAGAATCATGACGCGTTTCGACAGTTTATTTTGACTGTTATTGGACGATTTTATTTAGAGTAGGATGAATTTGTGGGAGCCAGAGAGTTATTTGACATCGTTTTCTACCCCTATGATTCCTAGAGATCCTTGAAAATTGCATAAAATCGTCTAATGATTGACAGAATAAACTTTTGAAGTGCTTCATAATCCTTAATGAGTAAAACATCTTACATCGCTGTATATTATATGAGATTTGACTACCCAAAATAACCTCATGGTGAGAAAAAAAGTTTTCAATCTTTACATTACAAAAGATCTCTGGCGCCAAGAATGTGTGAATATAATACCAACACTTTGATATTTGTGAAGTTATTTTCTTGCTTGTTTATGCTACAAGTTGATGATGGTAAATATGGGGGGTCTATGGTGATAAACATAGGGATAGAAGTCTTTATGGTGGGGAGCCGACATCAAGGACTGGTCTCATTTTAGGTAATAGGGGTTAGTCTACTGTTTAGGGCTCGGCCGCAGTTCGTCCTCAGGTAGCTTCGTTCACAAGCCTTTTCTCCTCAAGTCCTTTCATCCATAAATGTCTTTGTTCCCAAGTCTTTTTCCTCAAAAGTACAAAAAGCCGGTTCCTCCAAAATTCCAAGCTCGCTATTGCTTGCCAGAATAACAATCGAAACTTATATCTTGCCAGGAAAACAATCGACACAAATGGCACGAAAGGTGTTTGAAATGGATAAACAAAATGGGCCGAAAGGTTTTAAAATTGCCAAACTAATGTGGCGAACGTCTAAAAACAGTAACACTAATGGGGCTAAACATGAGGGAGAAAGGGGTCCACATAATACACCCCCTCTAATAATCCTCACAGATTCCATGTTATCCATCTCTGCACATGACCCCTATTTTACTCTATGTATATTCTCTTCGCATACTCCACATTCTTCTTCATTAAATTTTACTCTCTCTCTCTCTCTCACACACACTTTCTGTCACACACACACACACACACACACACATACACTCTCTCTCTCTCTCACACACACACGCAGTCTCTCTCACCCTCTCTCTCTCTCACATACACACTCTCTCTCACACACACACACGCTCACCCTCTCTGCATAACAGAATCTTGGATCAATACAGAAGATAGAGACTTTTTAGCAGAGTATTCACTTCCCGGTTATGTAATGTTTGAGAAAAGCCGAATAAATAGAAATGGAGGTGGCGTTTTACTTTTTATCAAAGAAAGTCTTAACCCGACCCTCTTGTCAAAACCTCAAATTGTGAACGTCGAGACATCCTTTGTGCTAATAAAAAATAATAAAGGTACAAAAATAATACTTGCATTAATATACAGACCTCCAGTTCAATCAGTGCAAACTGACCAAGAAATTTACGAACAAATTGTAGATGTAAGTAACTCACAAGATATCGTAATTTTAGGCAACTTTAATTTACCTGTGACCAAGTGGGGCGATACTCTTACTTCACACTCCAGACAAAACTTGAATGCAAACTTGCAAGAGAGTTCACTCTATCATGGCCGACCCACGTGGTAATAACGTTCTTGACCTTGTACTTGCAACAAAAGAAGAATTAATAGAGAATTTTAATGTTGGTGATGAATTCAGTAACAGCAACCATTGTACAATAACTTTCAGCTTAAAGTTTACTAGTAGCAAACCAAATAGCAGCATCGAGAAAGTCCCTAATTTCAAGTGAGCAAACTTTCGTAAACTTAGAGCTATGTTTAAAGAAACTGACTGGAGCTTTCTAATTAACAATAACGGCATAAATACATCATGGGAATTATTTGTAACCACCTACCTAAAATCAGTGCAAGACTGCATACCATCGAAAATACGGCGTACAGCCCATAATGATAATCCCAAATGGTGGAATACAGATATTTCACAAAATGAAGAACAGGAGAAATTTGTAGAAGTACGACGCAAACCCAAAAGTTTAATAAAGCAAAGAAAAAAGACCCTGGAGTTACATTTTGCGAATCAAAGCAAAACAAACCCAAAATAATTCTATAGTTATATCAGAAAGAAATAAGTAATTACTTCAACTGTTGGACCGTTAGTTGATGAAAATGGAGAATACACCAAAGACGAACTACAAATGAGTAATGCCCTCAATACCTCCTTTGCATCAGATTTTACAACAGAAGACCTCAGTGATATCCCTACAGCATCGCCGATTCAGATTGATAATTCTGATGTTCTTAGCAATATCACCATTACTGAGAGAGAAGTATTTTATTGTATAGATAAACTCAAGGTAAATAAAACGCCTGGACCTGATACAATCTCACAAAGAATTCTAAAGGAAGCTAAGGATGAGCTCTCCAAACCACTGACATTGCTATTCAATACATCCTTGCATTCTGAAACTATGCCTGATCAGTGGAAGCTCGCCAACATAACACCGATATTAAAAAAAAGCAGCAAATCCCTACCCAGTAATTATCGTCCAATTAGTTTAACCTCAGTTGTACGTAAAATGCTAGAAACTCTCATAAGAGGCAGACTCGTAAATCACTTAGAGGAAAATGGCATACTTAAAGATACTCAACACGACTTTCATAACAAACACTCCTGCTTAACAAATTTCTTAGACTTCTTTCACGATATCCTCAACCTCTATGATGAGAGTAAAGTTGTAGATATTACATACCGTGAATTTCAAAAGGCCTTTGACAAAGTTCCCCACAAACGTTTACTGCTAAAACTAAAAGCACATGGAATACAAGACGGTGTGTTGAAATGGATAGAAAATTGCCTCGGTGACAGAAAGCAAAGAGTAGTCATAAACGGTAAGGCATCTAAACGGACCAATGTAACTAGCGGGGTACCCCAGGGATCGGTACTAGAACCAATTCGCTTTCTAATTTACATCAATGACATAGATGAGGGTCTCACCTGTACAATCTCAAAGTTTGCTGACAATACAAAAATTGCAAATAGCGTACTCTCAAAAGAAGAAGTTGACGATATGCAACACAATCTAGATAAGGTGTCATGTTGGGCCCAAATTTGGCAAATGAGTTTCAATGCCGATAAATGTAAAGTACTACATATTGGATACCGAAATGAGAAAGCAAACTACTCGATGAATGGCACTCAGCTTAAGAGTGTAGACAGAGAAACCGATTTGGGAGTAACAATATCGAGTAACCTAAAACCAAGTCAACAATGTACAGAAGTTGTTAAGAAGGCAAACAAAATAATTAGCTTTATAGGCAGGTCATTTGAGCATCAATCCAAAGAAGTTATCCTAACTCTTTACAATTCCTTAGTCCGCCCTCTTCTGGAATACTGCGTTCAATCCTGGTGCCCTTATTACCAAAAAGATATTAACAAGCTAGAACGTGTTCAACGTAAAGTTACCAAAATGATACCTAGCCTAAAAAGCAAACCATACGAGGAGCGTCTTAGGGAATTAAATATCTTTCTTTTAACCCAGCGCAGATTAAGAGGAGACTTAATTCAAGTGTTCAAAATCATCAAAGGCATCGACAATATGAATTGTAGTAAGTACTTCACTATCGACCAATCAAATTACAAGCGGGGAATCAGTTGCAAAGTTATTGGTAAATCTTTTAACTCTCACGAATCAAAGAATTTCCTCTTCAATCGAGTTGTCAACTTGTGGAATGGGCTTCCCCGAAACATTATAGACTGCAGCACCGTTGATTCTTTTAAACTTCGCCTAGACAAATATCTTGCATCAAACCCGCGACTGACTGCGTTTGTAATTAATAACTTTATTATATTCTTCCCTCAGATTCATCAAGGATTATTACGTATACACTGTATATTATATTACGAAGACGTTACTCTCTTTTTCCCAGTTATGCGAAAGATCACTTATAACTGTGTTATGTTACTAACCCATCTATCCCCTACTAACTTCCTAATCCTGCCACGAACATTAGTTCCAGGGCCATAGTTCCCTTTCCAATTTTCCCTTACCCCCTCTAAACCACTGTTTGGACACTTGTCCCTCAGTATTTTGGAGGACAAGTAGCCTAGAGGGGTCACTAGACCTGTTGTTGCTTGATTTCCTTTGTACTCCTTTGTACTCACTTTCACTCTCATTCTCCTCCTCACCACTTACCATAAACACGTCAACCATTTACCACCACCACCCCTATTCTCCTCCTCCTCCCCCTAAGATATTAAAGTACAACCCCGCTCTGACCATTCGTACAAGATTCGACACCACGTTCCATGGAAGATTGTAGGCACCGATCGAGCAGGCCAGTACACAGGGGAGACCACATAGGCATATGATAAGGAGTTGCTGGAACTCGTGTTTCAATTGCCTGGCCTCCCAAACTGTTTATAATTGTGCCTCACCTACACATAGAGTAATCCAGCTTACTCTCGCAAACACTTCATCCTCTTATTCATTTCACTACACTATGCACACCACACTTCTTTCCAACACACCTAAATTACCCCTTATGTGCCTTGATTATGGCTTTCTATCACGCTTTCAATCTTGAGGGGGGGGGGGAGCACTCGTTTCAGGTAGTGTTGTCTTTTGACTCCTTCATGCACATAGCAAACAAAATGTGATTGACTATTAAAGGTTTCAATATTTTGACTGGTGAAGAAAATATTGTAGTGTAGGAGAGGCCATGTGTAAAAATTGTCAAAAGAAAGTTGCAAAAAATAAACTCGCCTTCCATCCTCACGCCTCCTCCCGAAAGATGTCAACAAACCCGCCGCTATCTTGTCTCCATCCCACAAATCATCTGGGTCTATGTCAACAAACCTGTCGCCATCTTGTCTCCACCCCACAAATCAGCTGGGTCTATGTCAACAAACCCGCCGCTATCTTGTCTCCACCCCACGAATCAGCTGGGTCTATGTCAACAAACCCGCCGCCATCTTGTCTCCACCCCACAAATGAGCTAACAAATCCGCCGCCATCTTGTCTCCATCCCACAAATCAGATAGAAATATGTCAACAAATGTCACCTGTCAGAGAAGATCAGATAGGGGGGAGGAGGGAGACTAGAAATGGACAACACTGGACAAAGATGTATTAGTCTGATAAATTTAACTGGAAATTTATAATTGCGCTTTTCACGGTAACTTCCGGTCGGCAACTGCATGCTGATAATATTTTTGGACTCATAGGCATTAGTAATGGTGACTATATTGAGGGCAAACTAGTAAGGGAGGGTTTCATTTAAAGGGGTGTTTTATCTGTACCCCCTCCTCCTCGTGTATAGTCTAGAGATGGACCGAATATTCGCTTCCGCATTTGCATGTGCGAATATTCGCTATGTTCTTCAATTTTCTCATTCGTATTCGCATCCGCATTTCCATTCATAGCTATATGCGAATATGCGAATATTTTCTCGAAACCAATGGAAAATAAAAAAAATATATAGAATATTAAATTTTAAAGTTAACACCAACGAATAATTAAAAGTGTGCGTGGGGATGCTAGATTGGAATGAAGGAGGACTGAGCAGTGCTGCCACTTAACTTTATTTAATAGTACCAGATCGAACCAGTGAAAAGTACCAAATTATTCGAAAACATACTAAAAACAGTGAATACATAACTTACCTTATATTAAATTTCTAGAATAAACAAATGTCAAGCATTTTTCAGTTATACTGTCTCTCGAGTAATGTCACACTCCCTGTTATGACCGTGTACATTCATCACTACTGCCACTTTCTGAAGAGTTCACCTTCTCTTTATCACCCACTATGTCTAGCCAAAGATTAATCCAAAGTGCTAAAGAAGCCAGGAGTATGGTCACGGAGATGGAATGTGAAAACCTACCGATGCAGTGAGTTGGAGATGATTAAGCGACAGTGTTGTCATTTTCACTTCTGTTAAATTAATTTAACAGAAAATAAAATTGCAAAAAATCTTCCGCTAGATTGCTGTTTAGATATGCTAGATTTAGAAGAAAAATAGCTAAAATGGCATAACTGCCCGGTAAACAAGCGTGTGCTAGACCTGGACAGTTGAACCGTCACACTATTGCCATTTTAGACATATCCAATGTAATAGCATGTCAATAAAGAATATTTCATCATATGTCCTCACTGATTTCGTAGTTAGTACCAGATATTAGCTCTTTTATTGAAATATTCTCAATTCGCATTCGCATCGCGAATTATATTACTACAAATTCGCATTCGCAAATATGGAAAATTGATGTTCGTTCAATCTCTAGATAGTCCTATGAGATTGTAAAGACATTCCCCCCATTAGTTTGTAAATTTGTCTACATATTTATCTCGAAGGGGAACTTTTTCAAAGCATGATAGATGTCTAGGGAGGAAACTAAACACCTCCCCTTAATTCTCATAAAATTTACACTTCAGACAGAGAGACTAAAAAGAGTTGCCGGAAAGAGAGCTGGTTTGACTTGTCCATAGATGTAGATAGTGATGGTGGTGCCTCGCTAATGGGGGCAGAATGAGGAGTGAGGGTTTAGAGTAAGAAGGTTTAATGTTCTTGGTATATGGTCTAAAAGGGCTCACACACGATTAAGGCCAGATCTGAATTTATTAATTTTTTAAATATTTCTATTTATTGAATATTATTATTCTTTGTTTCAGATTACTCCCAAGACATCAATCAACTTTTAACACCCCCATAACTCCCTTTCGAGATAAATTTGAAGAAAAATTTCCCGGCCCATCAGCCGGTTCCTCCTAGATTACAGGCTTGCTATCGCTCGCCCGGAAAGAAAACGACACCTAAAAGGCACTAAAGGTTAAAATAATAACAAAGAAGTGGGGTGAAAGTCCTTAAAATGGCTAAACTAAGGGAGCAAATATCTTAAAATCTCAAAAAGTATTGGGGCTAAACATGAGTGAGAAGAGGGTCCCACAAACAAACCGCTTAATGTTCTTGGCCTAAGGTCTAAAATGGTTCACAAACTAACACATCCCGGCATTAGTTAGTTAAAATAGGACTTCAGAGGCTATCAACCCTTCTGGATTATTAAGCCAGCACACTGTAAGTCAAAAATAGCATCAGGACTGCAACCCCTTTTCGAGAACTCGAGTCCCTTGATCCAGGCAGCATATTCCATGAAGTTTGGTTATGTTTGTACACTCCTAGGACACAAGTCATAACTCTTTCTGACTCCTCGAACTGCATAATTATGCTAGGTAAATAATATAAATAAATAAATATAATAGATAAAGCCAAAATAAAAGCATAAATAAAGTTTCAATTCAATTCGAAAACGTTCCGAAAAGTTAAGGTCACAGTTTACGCCTCCAAGTGTACTGTCCCGTTAAATATATTCGGGAAGCTTTCTGTAAATCGGTACCGAACACAATCGAGATTAATCAATGACCAAGTATCAATTAGCAGAACTGTACGTTACTAAACCTAATCTAACATAATATTACAAGTTTAGTTTGTTTAAGTAAGTTGAGTTTTGGTAAACTGAGGAGAGGTGAGGTAGGTTAAGGTTAGGTTAGATTGAGTTAGAAAAGGTTACCGCGATGAGCCCTGCGGAAAGAAAAGTAACTCAAGTTTACTCACATGACAACAGAGAAAATTTCTCTCTCTCTCCCAAACTTTTTTTTTTTTTTTTTTTTTGGCATACTTAAGCTATCGATTTCTGAATTAAAGCATGCACATGAATTCGACCACGTGACATCCTTTGCCTTCAGCACAGTTGCCGATATCGATGCCTAAGAGCCAAGAGATGATGACACAATTAGTACTGCCGATCGACATTTGACGTCAAAATGCTCGATGTTGTCGCCAATTTTCGATCTTACCGGCAATATGTATGGACTAAAAAGCCCTGGTATCAGAAACTAGAGTGAGTAAAGATTAACTTCGGTGACAAAACTGTTTAAAGTGTTTACCATAAGCTTCTAGACCAGTGTTAACGATAAAAGTTGAGGGAATTACGCTCGTGTGATACCGTCTTAATGGCCTAATGGAGTGGGTAGGAGGGTAACTGGAAAGTGGAGGGGATATGGGAGAGGCATTTTACGTGAGGTTAAGTGCTTCCAAGAGTAGAGGGGAGATAATAAATCTGGTAAATTAGGCAATTATCGTAACAATATATTCGGGACACTTGGATTATGAAGTTTCCATGTTAACAGATTGCACACGCACATATTGAACAAACTTGGACAATACCACTAGCTCACAGTGAACAAAGAAATATGATATATCTTGATATACCTGTCTTGATAGCGTAATGGTTAGTGCGCGGAATTTCGGTGTGAGTATCCTAGGTTCGAATCCTTGGAGTACCACATGAACTCATTAGTATAATTGATTTCATTAATTAGGGTTATTTGTAAGTTAATTGGTGGGTTGGTGATAAGATTAATGCACATTTGTCATACAAAATAAAACTAAGGTTATTATGAGAATGAAACCATGCTCATTAAGATTTGATCTTTAGTTTGTAACATAATTTCACAAGTATGATCACAGGAAAGCGAAAATTGTTGTTTATTGTATTCCTTTATATGTTTTGTTTCCACGACAATATTTTGCATTTTACTGTTTCGATCTTATTATTGTATAGAAAGAAAACAATGTCGAGAGAGAGAGAGAGAGAGAGAGAGTAGTACCTGAGTTAAGTAGGTTAAGAACAGGATTAGGCTGAAGCTTGTTGGTGATAGGGATCTTGATGTTCTCGCTAGTGTTGTGCTGATTGTTAGTGCTGATAGTGAATGTTGTAAGGTCCTGCTAAGTGGATATTGTTGGTGATGATTGTGAGTGGTGTAGGGGTGATTATGGTAGTGGTGATGGGGTTGTGGAGCAGTGATGGTTGGTGGTGAATATGAGTGGTGTAGGATAGTGATTGTAAGTGCTAATTGTGAATATTGTCGAGTGGCAATTGTGAATTTTGTAGGAAGGTGATTGTGAATGTTGTAAGGAGGTGATCTTGAGTGCTGATTGTGGATGTTATAAGTGGTGATTGTGGTGGTGGTGGTGATTGTGGCTTTGGATTGTAAGTGATGGTGGTGGATTGTGACTTTTTGTAAGTAGGTGATTGGGATTGTATTAGCATGGGTGTGATTTATATATTTGATATAGGTGATTGTTGTGATGGGTGATTCTGAGTGTGGGGATAGTGACTGTGATTTCAAGAGTTATAACCTTGAAAATAAAACTACTTCTAGTATACTCTGTAATTGTTTGTAGGCAAATAGAGAGTTTGAAATAAACTATAAATTTGAATGGTGGGTGGTAGAAATTGTGGTAATATGTGGTAATTGTGGTGGTAGTGATTGTCAGTTTTAATTGCAGTATACTCTCAGTAAATATGGATATGACAAGGGTGGAGTGTCCGTAATAATATACCCCTTTAATGGTATATTGGTAGAGATAAACCCATCTTATAATAATTAGAAAGGTAAATCACCATCAATATACCCAATGATCTTATATACCTATGTCATACCTTTTGTATTCCTTAGATTGTTACCTCTTTGGTGGGCAGATAGGATAATGCTCTAAGGAAGAAGTGATCACATTTATGAGACGATCGGTAGAGTACATACCTCCTCTAGCGTAGGTGGAGGAATGAGCTGTGCTGAGTGCCCCTCTAGTTTAGATTGTAGCTGGTGGCAGCATATATTTTTTTTCAGCTGACGGTAAAATGCCCTGTTCCCATCATGGTTATTCAGCTATTACGAACATTATGTAGCGAAATACGGGGTTAATTGTGAAACCTTGACCTTAATATGATTCTGAGACTAGTTACATATATATTCCATTATGTATTGATAAATCAGCGTCAAAAAGAGTTTGAATTTACCGTCAGCTGAAATCAAACCGACTATGGTTATGACCAGTGGCAGTGATTGTGGTGGTTGTAGAGTCAGTGTGGTGGTACAAGCTGTCAATGGGTTTATAGCCGGATAATACTCGTTACATGAATGGCCAGTAAAACCGGATAATGGTCTTTTCGTGGGTTATAGCATTTGGCTTAGTGTGGCTTACGATGTGTTCAGTGAGGTGTGGAGGCAGTTAGTTTATTTTATTTGTATTTTTTTGTGGGGGGGGGGGGGGGATGTGTGCATGCATATTACTTATTATTGTTGGCTTTCATTGTTTATTTTTACATAATAATCTTTTTGTGTAATTGTCCCCCAAAACTAAGACAACACAATACAAACATTTCCCCTTAATGTATAGAAAACAGAGCTCTAACATGCTTAACCCCTTCAGTATATAGTACAAAGGAAATCAAGCTACAACAGGTCTAGTGACCTCTCTAGGCTGCTTGTCTATCCTCCAAAACACTGTGGATCAAGTGTCCAAGCAGTGGTTTAAAGTGGTTAAGGGAAAATTGGAAAAGGGAACTACTGCCCTGGAACTAATGTCCGTGGCAGGATTAGGAAGTTAGTAGGGGACAAATGGGTTAGTAGCATAACACAGTTATAAGGATCTTTTCTATATCTGGGAAAAAAGAGAGTAACGTCTTAGTAATATATATAAACGCAATAATCTTTGATGAATCTGAGTGGGTGACGTCTTCTGATTTGATTCTAGCTAACATGACTAAATATGGACGAGTTGGGTGTGAAGGGGGATCAGCCGGGTTGGGCCAATCAGCGCTCTGCAGACCCCCATAATCCTGCGTTAATCTCTACTTATGTTCTTATACGATGTTATGGAGCACAAACAAATATATGAATGTTATAGGTGAAACTAATGATCTCAACCAATCCTTTCACTCCCACAAGTCCTTCCCAAACTTAATAAAATTGTTTAATGGTAGCCAAAATAATATGAAGAAATGCTGATAACTGATGCTGATAAAATGCTGACTAAATGCTGATATACTGATAACCTCTTCAGGATTATGATATATTTTTTAATTTAATTCTGGCTATCATCAGGCGACATAGTTCAGTATAAGAAGGATCTATGGGAGTTGAAAGCGTAAAGACTGCCTCAATTAACCTTCTGAAGTTCGTATGCCCTTCCTAATCTAAACAAAATCATCTCAAAATAACCAATATTTATAAAAGAACTACTTCCTCCAAATTCTGTAAGTATTTGAGAATGCACGCTTGATGGTGTACCCAAAAAAAAAAAATATACAAATAATAAAAATAAATCATAGAATACTAAGCGCAGGTTAACACTGAGGATCATGGCGCGTTTTAACAGTTTATTCTGGCTATTATTAGACGATTTTATACAGCTTGGGAATGGAAAGGTAAAGATTGACTTGGTTAGCCTTCTGACTTCCACATACTCTTTCTAATCTAATAAAATCGTCTAAATGAAAGCCAGAATAAACTGCCAAATCGCGTTATGAACCTCAAAGGGTTAAAGCGTTAGAGTATTTAGTTATTAGTGTGTATCTATGGATTTATTAGTTTTGTTTTGTCTATGTGAATGAGGGAGATAAAAGGCAGAACTGCCTGTATCGAGTGCCTCCCCCAGAGTTGAAATTGTGACGGGGCCTACATCAAGGGACGTTCGAGCCAAAATGCCTGGACACACGGAGTTTAAAGCAATTTAAGTCATAGGAAGAGGGAAAGACTGATTCTTAGAGAGAGTTCCAGAGCTCAGCAGTTGAATAGAAGAAAAACTGAAAATAACGTTTCACTCTTCGGTTGGAGAGATGCACAGAGTACGGGTGGGATTGGGTTGCAAGACAGGTAACACGTACCCTACGTAGAAGAGGTGGTATACACTGGGAGAGCTCTGAGGAACACTGATTATTGTAGTAGCGATAGAATAGCGAGATATATGCAACATTGCGGTGAAGAGAGAGAGATTGCAGAGAGTTGGTGAGTGGACGGTAGTTAATGCTACGAAAGGCTTTCCTTTCTACTTTGTCTAGGAGTGCGGTGTGAGAGGATCCTCCCCACACATGTGATAATCAATACAAGGATGCACTGTGCCCCTGTACAGAGCAAGAAGCTGTACAGGGGTAAAGAACCCCTTGAGGCGATTGAGCATACCCAGCTTCTGGGAGGCTGCCTTAGCAAGACTGGTAATATGGTCCTTTCAAGTGAGAGCAGAAGAAAAAGAGAAACCAAGAATATTGAGAGAAGATGAAGGATTGATTTTTGTATTTGAAATACCACCCCTTGTTATAGATGTGGAGGAGTTAGGGCTGTGTAAACTATGCTGTATGTATGGGTGTCTTAAACTGCTAAAGGGAGAGGCATTGGAGTAGTCGAATCAGGTTTTCACACTTTTATTATATTTATTGTGAATGGATATATAGGGCATCAGAGTCCCAACATTACATAACAATAATATCAGGCAGTTTATTTACCTGGGGTTCACCTTGAGGAGGTTACCCGTAGCAAGGTCAAATGGTAGTAATTAGGTATTTGTATCAACTTTATTATATATACCTCTACAATTCAGAACTTGGACAATAATAGATACATAACATATACAGAATTAGACAAGGATGATACATGGTAAATAATCAAGACTGATGCTCGGGTGTGGTTGGAATGAACGGGGGTTTCTAGCTGGACTCGAAGAAGATACAAGGTAAGGCAGAGTTTAGATCTCTAGGAGTAGGCAGTGGCCAGATGACTGAGTGGTCCTTCCGACATGTGGCAATCTACTCATAAGATGGCGATATTAATTCTGATAGCGTACTGAAGGTTTGACTTGGAATTACGACTAATCGAATGCAAGTTACCTTAAGAGAGGGCCTGACCACGGACAATCCCAGCAGTGAGGCTGACCGAGATACTTAAGTACTTTTATGTCCAACAACGAATGGCTCCGGCAGTGAGACTGACCGAGGGACCAGGAGATATTGAATACTCCTTGTTTCTACCACACTGAGACTTTGGGCTTTGGAGCACCTAGGGAAGTCATGGACACTCAGCTCAGGAGGAAGGTGAGATACCTTTCCTAACCTGCTCTGAGTAAATGTTCTCTCCTTAGATCTTCCTAGGCCTGGGTTGGCTTCATGAAAATAGGGCACCCTTGGCCTTCCCTAGCATAGATATAGGTCCTTGTCTTTCCGGTGATGGGGGGAGGGGGGATAACAATGGTAGGGCCCTCAGTATTTGTTTCCGTATCCTCTCCCAAGTCAACTCTACAGGTGATACTCCTTCCTGATTGGCGGGGGGGGGGGGAGGGGGGGGGGGGGAACCTGGCCGTCGGCCAACCCTGGGTCGGCTGGTGGTGGTGACGTCACTCCTGGAGATATGGGGCCATGTGATCGCCCTCTGGTACTCCAAGAAGTAGTTCCTGCTCGGTTTTGGTGGAGGGTTGGTACACCTGTCTTCGGGGGGACGTTTCTATATCTACTCTGTTCTGCTTGAGAGAAAACATTTACAAGATGGGCTTCGTTATTGTGTGGCCCCAATGGTCGACGATGCCTTTGGTGATTCTGGTGCCGTACGGGGCTGGTTTTGGGTTGAGCCTGTCATCGGCTGTAGGTGTGTTTCAGGTTCTGGTGTGGAGGTCGGCTGAGGGCGCCCTGGTATTTCCCGAGGTCTGCGGGTGGCTGGTTACCGTGGGCAGCTTGATTTTCCCTCGGTATAACAGTATTGTCGAAGTGAAAGGGATAGTCCTCTGGGAGTTCTGGACAGGTAGTAAGATGAAGAAATTGGGTTTTGGAAGTAGGCAACAAGGTTTTCTCTGCCCCATTTGGAAATAGTACAGTAGTTATATCAGAAGATAAGTGTTGCATGGCTTCGTTACCTTTGTTTTTGAGGGAATGCTGGCTGGGGCGTTCAGGGAAAACTAAGTGAGTAGTGTAAGGTAGAGTAATCTGTGTATGAATGGATGAGACTGGAGGTACAGTTAGGACGATAATTTCTGAAAATTATAAGGAGAATGGGAGATAGGATAGAGCCCTGAGGAACATCGGAGTTGATTGGATGAGGAAGTGAGCGATGGCCGTCCACAACCGCAGCTATGGAACGGCCGGAAAGGAAATTAGAGACAAAGGCACAGCTGGAGGGATAGAAACTGAAGGAGGGTAGTTTAAAAATTAAAGATTTGTGCCAGACTCTATAGAAGGCCTTCGATATGTCTAGTAAAATAGAAAAGGTCTCACCGAAGTCCTAATAGGAGGATGACCCAGAGTTAGTAAGATATGCAAGAAGATCACTAGTAGAGGGACCCTTAAGGAAGCCATACTGGCGATCTAAGAGTAGATTATGAGAAGAGAAATGCTTAAGAAATTTGGAAGCAAGATTAGTTTCAAAAACTTTAGAGATACAAGAGATGAGAGCAATTGGACGATAGTTGGAGGGCTGAGAGCGGTCACCCTTCTTTGGGACAGGTTGAATGAGAGCAAACTTTCAGCAAGAAGGGATCTATAAGGGTAAAAACTATATCACTGAACCCTCTGAGACTTTCAGATACTCTTCCTAATCTGAAAACATTGTCTAATAATTGTCAGAAAACAGAAACAAAATGGGTATTGGATCTTGAAATACATATTAACCACGATGTTGCATCTGGTATTCCTTGACTATAGTCAGTTTAATTCCATCTGGCGGTAAATATTCATGCCCCCATCTTGATCATTCACCTATTAGGACGATTCTGTATCTAAATATGTTGTTAATTGTAAACAAAATGGTGCTATTAAGATATTGAGACATTGAACTTTCATATTGTCGCTCTAATTATCGATAAATTAATTACTAAGGGATTCAATTTAACGTCCGATTACATATAACCAACTTTAGAGAAATATTATCCGTGTATTGAAGGTGGATTCGTAACAACAACTATATTATTAATGCAACATCTTCTTTCGGTGGTGATGATGATGATGATGATGATGATGATATGTTTACTATTTTAATGTCACGTATCTGCAGTTGCGTAATTTAATGCTTCTTCTGAAATCACTGTGTTGGGTGATTTTAATGTCCATAATGTTGAATGGCTCACTCATTCAGCCAGGACTGATGATGCTGGTCTTGAATGTGAGCTATTTGCAGACTCATTTAATCTCATTCAACTAGTCAACCAACCCACCCGTGTACCAGATAATCATAATCATAATTCCCACCTACTGGACTTATTTTTAACAACCAATTCAGAAAATGTTGATGTTACAGTGAGGTCCCCACTTGGATCTTCTGATCACTGTCTGATACAGGCCACCTGTCTATCACTTACCACACCTTCCCACTCTGAACCTGTTTTGGTGACTAAATGGCATTACGATAGGGCAGACTGGGAGGGTCTTCAAGGTTTCTTTATTGATATTCCCTGGACCTCTTTCTTTTCTAATGATGCACACTCCACCTTGAGCCACATACAAGATTTTGTAAAAATTGGAATGGAAACTTTTATTCCTCATCAAAAGTACAGTAAAAGATCTAATTCACCTAAATGGTTTGACCATAATTGTGCTAGAGTAACTGAACAAAAAGCAATAGCCTACAATGCATACACAAGATCAAAAACACATGAAGCCTTTAATTACTTTAGAAACTTCAGAAATCATGCCAAAACTGTATTAAACCTAACTAAATCAAACTTTCTCCATAAGCAGGCAAATAAACTTCTAAATAATCCAAATGATAACAAAATATTTGGGTCTACTCTTAACTCATTTAAATCCAACTTCACTACTGCTTCATCCATTCCACCATTAAAATCTCCGACTGGCAATCTTGTAAGTGACCCACGAGGTAAAGCTAACCTTCTTGCGGATATTTTCTCCACCAACTCAACCTTAGATGAAATAAACAAGATGTACCTGACTTAATTTTAATTCACCTGAAATTCCCTCACTTAAGATCCACACCATGTCAAAACTATTTTGCAGAATCTCTCAGTAGATAAGGCTCCTGGTCCAGATGAAATTCCTCCAATAGTACTTAAGAATTGCTCCTTGGTGCTCGCTCCTGTATTGGCAAAATTTTTCCGTCTGTGTACTCATACCTCATGCTTCCCAGTACCCTGGAAAGAAGCTAACATCCATCCAGTTCCTAAAAAGGTGCCTCTTCAGATCCATCAAACTACAGACCAATAGCTATAACTTCCACTCTTGGCAAAGTTTTTGAAATTATATTAAATAATCACATAATTAAGCATCTGGAGAATAATAAATTAATCAGTGATAGGCAATATGGTTTTAGACGATGTCGATCAACTGCAGACATTCTTTGCCTTCTTACGCATCAAATCAACCAAGCTACAGACCAACATGGTGAAACACATACAATAGCACTGGATATATCAAAGGCATTTGATAGAGTCTGGCATCAATCCTTATTGTCGAAGATGTCACACTACGGCCTTGCATCATTAGTTCCACTAATTTCTTCTTATCTTCATAACAGAAAAATACGTGTAATGGTAGATGGCCTTTATTCTCAATTTCACTCAATAAATGCTGGTGTTCCCCAGGGACCAGTTTTGGCCCCAACTCTGTTCCTCATTCATATCAATGATCTCATATCTACCACTCATAATCCAATACATTCCTACGCAGATGACTCAACACTCCACAGTTCCTTCACATTTACCAATTCTTTCACCCAACCCGATCTTATAAATTCAAAAATAAACACTGCAATTTCTCTGAACCAGGACCTTTCTAGAATTAATGAATGGGGAAAGAGAATCTAGTTTCCTTTAATGCACAGAAAACCAAGTACATTCAATTTTCTAACCGACAGAATCTCACTGACTCCCATATATTTTTTAATGATGTAAATATTCCCACTTCCCCTAGTATTGACATTCTCGGTGTAACATTAACTACTAACTTGAGCTGGACACATTATGTTAGAAGCATTGCTAAGAATGCCTCTAAAAAACTGGGACTCCTGTACAGAGTTCGAGAATTCTTCACTGACGAGCAGTTGGCCGTAATATATAAAAGTCATGTGCGCTCTCAGATGGATTACTGTTCACCTCTGTGGGGTGGAAGTGGAGTGGTTGCATTGAGGCAGTTGGACAAAATTCAAAATAAAGCTATTAGATTAATCAATAACCCTGCAATCACACAGGACCTTCCTACATTAGCCATACGAAGAAACGTTGCATCCCTTGCATTATTCTACAGATATTTTCACAGCAATTGTTCCGAGGAACTTGCTTCAATTGTGCCGCCTCTCCACATCTTTCCCCGTAGAACTAGGGCAGCTGAGAGCGCCCATGAATTTACACTTTCTCCTCCACAATGCAGAACTTCTGCTTATCAGAATTCATTTATCCCCAGAGCTACTACTCTTTGGAATTCACTTCCCTCGAATTGCTTTCCACAAACTTGCAATCTACAACAGTTTAAATCCAGTTGTTACAAACATTTTATGAATGGAGGATGCCTTTAGGCACATGGACCTTTTTGTTTTATCTGTGTTTTTCCTTCCTTCGTTCATTGTCTCTTAAAAAAAAAAAAAAAAAAAAAAAAAAAATTCTCCCATGCCGATTATGATATATTTACTAATCCAATGCCATCGTCTGTGTATTTGTTTAATTCTCCCAATAAAGGATGAAGATAATGATATATTAACCAATCCAATGCCATCGTCTCTGTAGTTGCGTAATTCTCCCAATAAAGGATGGTGATGATTATATGTATACTAATCCATTGCCATCGACTCCGTAGTTGCGTAATTCTCCCTATAAAAGGTTAGGGTGAGGGGAGCGTGTTGTTTCATGGAGGGGGGGCGAGTGAGGGGGGGGGGGATCATGCTGGATTTTCTCGTTATTTAAAGAGCTCGAGAGTGTCAGGGAAGTGTGTGTGTGTGTGTGTGTGTGTGTGTGTGTGTGTGTGAGAGAGAGAGAGAAAGAGTGTTACAAGGAATAGTTAGTATCTCAGAAACCTTGCGGTCCATTCCGAAGTGAAGGGAAAGAGACTGTTTAGTGCACTACACTTATTACAGAGTGTGAAAAATACTATTTACTCTCTTCTTGAACTGTTTTAATGGAGAACTGCTTCCAACTTCGTAGGGAAGTTTGTTCCGAATAGAACAATCTTATAATTAAGTTAAATTGTTTCCACAAATACTAGTGCAGAACCTTTTTAATTCTAATTATCAACCATGGTTGCGTGTTGTATTCATATTGAGGCTAAACATTTTGCTATAATCCACATTGACAAACCCATTAAGTATTTCAAAAACGTCAATGAGATGACCTCATAGTCTGCGTGTCTCCAACGGAAAGAGTTCAAAAGCTCTCAACCGGTCCTCATAGCTCAGCCTTCTAAGCAATTGAATAAGTTTTGTAGCTCTAGCTTGTACTCTTTCTAGTTGCTATATATCTTTCTTGAGTGCTGGAGACTAGAGTTGAACAGCATACCCCGGGAGAGGCAGTATAGGAGCATGGTAAAGTGTGATTACTATTCCCATATTTCGATACTTAAATTGCCTCTTAATATAGCCCAATAATTTCTAACCTATCTTCTATAATACATTACACTGCTTGGAAAATGTTAAGTCTCTGCTAATCAATAGTATAGTCTGGCTTGGAGTTTGCTTGACCGATATGCATCACTTTGCACTTTTACAAGTTGAGAGGTATCTGCCATGTCTCCGACCATTCACCCAGTCTGTTGAGGTCCATCCTGAACTGTTCAACTGAACTCCAGAAGTGACTGCAGTCCACTCAGAAGAAACGCCATTGATTACCATTTTTTTTTTTTCTATGTGGATAAGGGAGACAAAAGTCAAAACTGCCTGTGACGAGTGCCTCGCCCAGAGTTGAAAGAGTGACAGGGCCAAAATCAAGGGATGTTCGAGGCAGAGTGTCTGGACACACGGAGTTTGAAGCAATTTAAGTCATAGGATGAGGGAAAGATGAATTCAGGGAGAGAGTTCCAGAGCTCAGCTGTTGAATAGAAGAAAGATTGAGAGTATCGTTTCACTCTTGAGTTGGAGAGTTGCACAGAATAGGGGTGGGATTGTGTTGCAAGACGGGTGTTACGTACCCTACGTAGAGGAGGTGGTATACACTGAGAGAGATCTGAGGAACACTGATTATTGTTGTAACGATTGAATAGCGAGAGAGATGCAACATCGCGGCTAAGAGAGAGAGATTGCAGAGAGTCGGTGAGTGGACGGGAGTTAATGACACGAAAGGCTTTCCTTTCTACTTTGTCTAGAAGTGCTGTGTGAGAGGACCCTCCCCACACATGTGAACAATACGGAATACAAGGAGGCACTGTGCCCCTGTACAGAGCAAGAAGCTGTGCAGGGGTAAAGAACCCTGTGAGGCGGTTGAGCACACCCAGTTTCTGGGAGGCCGCCTTAGCAAGATTTTTTTTTTTTTTTTATTTATTTTTTTATATGTGATTGAGGGAGGCAAAAGGCAGAACTGCCTATAGCGAGTGCCTCCCCCATAGTTGAAAGAGTGACAGGGCCAAAATCAAGGGACATTCGAGCCAAAATGCCTGGACACACGGAGCTTGAAGCAATTTAAGTCATAGGTAGAGGGAAAGACTGATTCTGGGAGAGAGTTCCAGAGCTCAGCTGTTGAGTAGAAGAAAGTTTGAGAGTAACGTTTCACTCTTGGGTTGGAGAGTTGCACAGAGTAGGGTGGGATTGAGTTGCAAGACGGGTACCACGTGCCCTACGTAAAGGAGGTGGTATACACTGGGAAAGCTCTGAGGAACAATGATTATTATAGTAGCGATAGAATAGCGAGAGAGATGCAACATTGCGGCGAAGAGAGAGAGATTGCAGAGAGTTGGTGAGTGGACGGGAGTTAATGATACGAAAGGCCTTCCTTTCAACTTTGTCTAGGAGAGCGGTGTGAGAGGAACCTCCCCACACATGTGAACAATACTCAATACAAGGACGCACTATGCCCCTGTACAGATCAAGAAGCTGTGCAAGGGAAAAGAACCCCCTAAGTCATCTGAGTCGTCTGCGTATGAATGGATGGGAATTGAGGTACAGTTGAGGAGATCATTCATAAAAATTAGAAAGAGAATAGGAGATAGGACAGAGCCCTGAGGAACACCAGAGTTTATAGGGCGAGGAAGTGAACAATGGCCGTCCACAACCGCGGCTATGGAACGGCCGGAAAGGAAATTAGAGACAAAGGCACAGATGGAGGAATAGAAACCGAAGGAGGGACGACCATAAGGTCCCTCCAAAAGAGAGAGCAGAAGAAAAGGAGACACCGAGAATACTGAGAGACGATGAAGGGTTGATTTTTGTTTTGTTGAAGTATAAGGGATAATCCTCTGGGAGTTCACAATGGGTAGATAGATGGAGAAATTAGGTTTTGGAAGCATTAAATGCAACAAGGTTTTCTCTGCCCTGATTGGAAATAGTATTTATATAAGAAGATAAGTGTTGTATAGCTTCATTAAGTTTGTTTATGAGGGATTGTTTGCTGGGGCTTTCTGGAAAACTAATTGAATAGTGTAAGGTACAGTTGTCTGCATATTAAAGGATAGGAATGGAGGTACCATTGAGAAGATCATATATGAAAATTCGAGAGAATTGGAGATAGAACAGAACCCTGAGGAACACCGGAGTTGATAGGATGAGGAAGTTAACGATGGTCATCCACAACCACAGCTATGGAACGGCCGGAAAGGAAATTAGAGACAAAGGCACATTTGGAGGGATAGAAACCAAAGGAGGGTATCATAGAAATTAGAGATTTGTGCCGGAGTCTATCGAAGGCCTTCGATATGTCTACCACAATAGAAAAGGTCTCACCGAAGTCCCGAAAGGAGGATGACCAGGAGTTAGTAAGATATGAAAGAAGATCTCCAGTGGAGCGACTCTTAAGGAAGCCACACTGGCGATCTGATAGAAGATATTGAGAAGAGAAATGCTTAAGAAATTTGAAAGGAAGAATAGTTTCAAAAACTTTAGAGATACAAGAGATGAGAGCAATTGTATGGTAGTTGGAGGGTTGAGAGTGGTCACCCTTTTTTGGGACAGTTTGAATGAGACCAAAATTCCAGCAAGAAGGGAAGACGTTAGAGGAGAGACAGAGACAAAAGAGTTTGCCTAGGCAGGGAGTCAGCACAGAAGAACAGTTTTTGAATACAACAGGAGGAAACCATCCGGACCATACGCCTTCTTAGTATTAAGCCCAGAGAGGGTAGAAACTAAATCTTCAGAAGATATTAGGATATTAGGCATAATTAGGAGAGAGGGGGGTGAAATAGGAGGAATATCACCGGAATCATCCAAGGTGGAGTTTCTAGCGAAAGTTTGGGCGAAGAGTTCTGCTTTATCAGAGGAAGAAGGAATGGTTGTGCCATCAGAGTGGAAAAGGGGAGGGAAAGACGAGGAAGAATTTTTTTTGGAGAGGTTTTTAGCTAGATGGCTTAAAGCTTGGGAAGAGCTAGAGTTGGATAGTTCAGTGCATTTATTATAGGGAGAATGAGATTCTTGAGTTTTAAGGCGTCGCCGCGTCGGTATCGTTTGAATGCTTCCTCCTTAATGCGGACAGCAGTAGAACAAGCGTGAGTAAACCAAGATATTTTGCATTAGTCTGAGAGAAAGAAAATGGAGTGTATGCCTCCATGCTGAATCAAATTACCTCGGTAATGCGTTCAGCACTCCGCGAGGGTCACCGACCACAGAAGCAAAAAACATTCCATGGGAAATCAAAGAATTACTGATGGAGAGTCTCCCAGTCGGCAGCGCCAAAGTGCCACAAGCTTTGCCAGCTGGGAGGATCGGGTGGCCGTACTGGAGAAAAAGGACAGGTGACAGAGATAAGTTTATGGTCAGAGGAGCCCAAAGGATAGAAAAGATTGGCAGTATAAGAACAAGGGTTAAAAGTTAGAAACAAGTCAAGAATGTTGGGCCAATCTTCGAGGCGATTCGGGATATGGGTGGGTTGCTGAACCAACTGCTATAGGTCATTTAAGATAGAATGAGAGGAGAACCATTGGTCTCGGTGACCGTTGAACTCTCCTAAGATGGAGATTTCTGAGAAAGGAGAAATGGATAGAATGTGTTCCACTTTAGAGTTTAGACAGTCAAAGAATTTGGGAAAGTCGGTAGAGTTAGGAGAAAGATAAACAGCACAGAAATATTTAGTATGAGAATGACAGGAAAGTTTGAGCCATAAAGTTGAGAATTCAGAGGAGTCTAAATCGGGAACAGCGAGTGAGTTTGTTGTGCACGTATGCACAATATCTGCCTTTGGCTTTGAAACTAGGATAGAGAAAGTAGGAGGATACAGAGAAGGGGCTGCTCGTAGTTGCTTCAGACACCTAAGTTTCAGTGAGGAAAACAAGATCAGGTTTATAGGAGAAGAAATAGTGTTCAACAGAGGGAAATTTAGAGGGGTGTCTGGGGACTCCGAGGCTGGGCTATTGTTCATCATAATTTTAAAGCAAACATTTGTTTTGGTGGAGGAAGGAAGTGTGGTGTGCATGTTCAGTGTAGTGAAGTACATAGGTGGAGGTGTTTGTGAGAGCGAGCTGGATTACTCTGAGTGTAAGTGAGGCACAAAAACAATCAGTAAGAGAGGACAACAACTGAAACAGGAGTTCCAGCTACTCCTTATCAAATGCCTATACCCTCTCCTGGGTCTAGCCCTGTTCGATTGGTGCCTACAATCTCCCCCTGTTATCTACCTGTTAGCCAACTTTCTATCCAATTTGTGACCCCTGTATTGATACCTAGTGCACTCACTTTTTACATTAGCCTGCAATGAGGCATTATGTCAAAAGCTTTTTGAAAATATAAGGAAAGGATGTCTATGGCTCTACTTTTGTCATACTCACTCGGCATTTCATGGACAAACTCCAGCAAATTGGTAAGACATGATCGGTGTCGCCTGAATCCATGTTGGGAATCTGTAATTATATTGTGGATTTCTAAGCAGTCAACTATCTTGTCTACTAGTATCCCTATTAATTAAGAGTTTTACTATAAATAGAGGTCAAGCTAATTGGCCGATAATTCTTGGGACACTCGTGATCCCCTTTCTTAAAGAAAGGAGTCACATTGGCTAGTTTCCATTCTTCAGGGACTTCTCCATTATCTAGTGATTTACTGAAGATGTCTGCCAAGAAAGGTGCGATTTCCTCTCGCACTTCTTGTAAAACTCGGGGAAGAAAGCTATCTGGGCTGGATGACTTGAACCTATTTAACTTAACTACGCAGATGACTCAACACTCCACAGTTCCTTCACATTTACCAATTCTTTCACCCAACCCGATCGTATAAATTCAAAAATAAACACTGCAATTTCTCTGAACCAGGACCTTTCTGTGATTAATGAATGGGGACAAAAGAATCTAGTTTCCTTTAATGCACAGAAAACCAAGTACATTCAATTTTCTAACCGACAGAATCTCACTGACTCCCATATATTTTTTAATGATGTAAATATTCCCACTTCCCCTAGTATTGACATTCTCGGTGTAACATTAACTACTAACTTGAGCTGGACACATTATGTTAGAAGCATTGCTAAGAATGCCTCTAAAAAACTGGGACTCCTGTACAGAGTTCGAGAATTCTTCACTGACGAGCAGTTGGCCGTAATATAAAGTCATGTGCGTTCTCAGATGGATTACTGTTCACCTCTGTGGAGTGGAAGTGGAGTGGTTGCATTGAGGCAGTTGGACAAAATTCAAAATAAAGCTATTAGATTAATCAATAACCCTGCAATCACACAGGACCTTCCTACATTATCCATACGAAGAAACGTTGCATCCCTTGCATTTTTCTACAGATATTTTCACAGCAATTGTTCCGAGGAACTTGCTTGAATTGTGCCACCTCTCCAAATCTTTCCCCGTAGAACTAGGGCAGCTGAGAGTGCCCATGAATTTACACTTTCTCCTCCACAATTCAGAACTTCTGCTTATCAAAATTAATTTATCCCTAGAACTACTACTCTTTGGAATTCACTTCCCTCGAGTTGCTTTCCACAAACTTACAATCTACAAAAGTTTAATTCCAGTTGTTACAAATATTTTATGAATGGAGGATGCCTTTAGGCACATTGACCTTTTTGTTTTATCTGTGTATTTCCTTCCTCCATTCATTGTCTCTAAAAAAAAAAAAAAATCTATTCTTTTTGCTACTTCCTCTGGTACATCTAACTCTGCTAAGAACTCTACCCTCATGCACTAGTCCTGGACTTGACATGTCACTGGTGTTTTCCCTTCTGAATACTGAGGCAAAATAATCGTTTAGGGAGTTAGCTAAATCAGTGTCAGAAGTTTGAAGTTGGCCTGTTAGGTCCTATAGAGGTCCAATGCTACTTTTGAATGGTTTCCTGTGTTACGATCCAGGTTCTCAATGACACAGGGCTCTTCAACATTGGACTAGATAATGGCAAAATGCAACAACGGTAACACTAGATCCAACCCCTGCCTTAAACACTGGAAAACAAAACACCATTACCGCCCTGAGTCGTGCCTGGACAACGAGGTATCCTATGAATCGGTAACTGGTGCACACACACTAGGCTGACGCTCGATGAAACAGCCTATTCTCAAACAGTAAAAGATTACTCGATTAGGTTACACAAAGAAAAGATAGTTAACGTGATTAATTAACGTTACGGTAGATACTCAAATAACTGGCACTCTTGTATTAAAGAAAGTGCAATGCTAGTCCTGCAACATCAACTGGAAACTTCTGAAATAAGTCTGATGCTGGGAAGATGTTCGTAAAGAATCTTGAACAATTATAATGCAGAATACGGGTCACAATAAATGCTAGGACATATAGTAATAATAGGCAGGCGAATAATAAAGACTGCGCAGAGGTAGTAATGCTCGACAACTAAAGAAATGCTTCGTGACACAACGCAACAGCCTACTAGGGTTGTGCAACTCAACAACAACCTCGGCTCAAAAGTGCAGTGAATAATAATGCTGCATACATATAATAATGGGGCTTATCTCTAACCAGTGTCTGCTCAGTTAATAAAGTCTAGCTGGGGTATCAAGGCAGGGCAACAATGGGCGAGCATGCGGCTCGTAGCCCAACGTTGTCCGAAGGTGGTATAATGAAGATTACGTTATATGACGGGGATGCTCTCTTGATAAATCTAGGTCTCTAGTACCTAGTTCTATCCTGGCGATCCCTCAGAAGTCAACACAAAGAGGCAGCACTATGTTGTGAGGGATAGGCTATGGCCCTCTCACACCACAGCGCTGTGCTCGCAAAGTAAACCCACCCGAAGACAACTTAGGCTCCCACAGTACCTGTCGATGTCGTGCAGGGCTTAGCTAACACTGCACACATCGGAGACAACGACACAGTAACCTTACCCCCAGTCTAGCTTTAGATAACCAAGCAGAATCACTCAACACCTTGCCAGGGAGACATATACCGGTCTACAACCTTCCCGAGAGAGGACACATACGGAAAAGTCCGTCTCTCCAAACCTCAATAAAGCCTAATACCTCCTTAACCTAATACATGGAAATCTCTGAGAGCTTCGCGTACAATACGACTGGTCGACGGTGAACGTCTATGCTGAAACCAGAAGGGATGTTGAGTTTAATAAAGATTAGAGAATGAGAAAGGAGAAGTCGAGAGAGAGAAATAGTATGCAAAGTGGCGAGTATGGGGGACAGAATTGCAAAGGATGTAGGCGATACGCGTGTCAGGCAAGCTCTGAGCTGGTAAAGAACACGAGGCCGCGATGGGAAGGGACTAGTTGACCACCCGGCCGCCAACGCCGTCAGCGCCCAAGCGAGCCGCGTCATAGCTCACCCCGCTGCCAGGTGTACTCCCTCACCCTCTCTCGCTCGCCTCCCACACAAGCAACATTTATATTATAGCGAATATAAAATATAAGGCGCGGTCACAGACCAAAACAAAGACCATTTCTAGACTGTCTGTAGGGGAGGTGTGGTGGAGTGGTCATGCCACTGGATTGGTAATCCAATGGACCCGGGTTCAAATCCCGATATGTCAATGGGAAGATATTATTGGGATTGAATTTGTGCTGTACCTAGTATCAGTGCATTACCACAAAGCCCACCGAAATGCCAAAAAAATACCCTCATTGTTCCCTGATTAAATAACACTGTATGAATATTCCCATATTCAAAATATGTTACAGGGGGACAATGCCTAGTGAGTTCACTGCTCAATAGGTGGCATTCTGAGAGTGAGGGTCTGAGTCTGGAGGGTGAGACGGTGAAGCACTTGGGCGAAGCAACCAGCCGCTTCAGAGATGGAGCTGCTTCGAGCCATGATGGATGCTTCACATGTCTCACTCTCCAGACTGGAACAAGACCTCACGGGCTTCACCGTGTTGAGCGGTGGAATGTACAGGCTCTCAGCCTATGCCCGAGAGGGAGTAGATGGAAGAAAAAAAAAAAAAAAAAAAAAAAAACACTAATTACATAAAGCAGATCATTCTAGGACAACTGTAGCCCATCCCCCCATCCTGGCGAGCGCTAGCGAGCTGCAATGCCCCACGCAACCATTCTGCTAATGCCGGGAGGCGTCACACCCCCCCAAGATATGGGACACTCAACCATGAGCCCATATCTGAACAGGCAGAATGTCGCTAGAATCTGCCACTCATGGAATGCAAGCTCAGTCTCCTCAAAAAAAAATACAACAACATTTATATATAAAAAAAAATCTTATCACCCTTCCCAAATATAATACATTAATTCATAACATTGTGCTCCCAGAGCGAGCTTTAAGAAGCACAGCCTACGGAGGGAAAATCATCTGCACTCAGTACTCAGCTACATTATTATCTTAAAATTAATTATCAAAAAGAACGAGTTTTTATTTAATTTTTCATATTTTATTTTAATGTTGTTTTTTGGCGGCTACTATAGCTGTAGCCTAATTTTCTTCTAATCAAAGCCAACAACTCCTGCCCTGCGACCCTACGCTGATGCTACACATGCGAGCCAACAAGCACCAGCGCAAAAATACACCGCGAGCCAAGACAGGAGGCTATACCAACATACTGTGGTAGCCTACCCCGGATCCTCCACCCGCGACAAACAGTCCGCAATCACATTCTCACAACAGGCAATATGGCGAATGTCTAAGTTGTACTCTTGCAACATGAGCGACCATCTGGTCAGCCTCATATTCCGGTTGTGGAATTGATTGAGGAATTTAAGCGGGTGGTGGTCGGTATACACTACCACGACTGGCCCATAGGCAGGAACATAGACCTCAAAGTGTCTGAGCGCTAACACGATTGTCAACAGTTCCTTTTCAACAACCGAATAGTTTTCTGTGCTGAATTAAATTTCTTTGAAAAGAAACTGACTGGATGCTCAAGACCTTCCTCGTCTGTCTGCAAAAGTACGGCACCAGCCCCTACTCCGCTGGCATCAGTCGCCAACTGAAATGGTCGTTCAAAGTCCGGGGCCCTGAGGATAGGGTGAGTGCATAAAAGGTGTTTAACTACTCGAAACGCCTGCTCACACTCAGGTGCCCAGCGGAACTTTTTATCTTTGGCTAGTAGATCTGTCAAAGGAGCTAACACAGTAGAATAGCCTCTTATAAAGCGGCGGTAATACCCATCATGCCCAAAAATCTCATGATCTGCCGCTTGGTGGTCGGCCTGGGGAACAAGTCGATAGCCTGTATCTTCTGTTGGGGCGGGCTCACCTGCCCTAACCCAACCACAAACCCCAGATACTGCACCGTGGCTTGCACAAAGTCACACTTGCCCAGATTAACCACCAAGCCTGCTTTACTAAGTTGACTAAATAAGGCTTCTATGTGCTCACAGTGACTTTGGAAATCGTTGTCATAAATGATCACGTCATCAAGGTAGACAGTACAGTTTGGGATGTCTGCTACGATGTCGTTCATTAAGCTCTGGAAAGTGGCCGGTGCATTTTTCAGACCATATGGCATCACGTTGCAACGGTAAGTACTGCCATCCACCACAAACCCGCACACCTCTTTAGCCCGCTCAGACAGTGGTACTTGCCAGTAGCCTTTGACGAGGTCTACCTTGGTCAAGTACCTTGCTTTCCCGATCTTATCCACACTGTCATCCACCCGGGGAAGAGGATATGCGTTGGTGGGGGTCAACCCGTTCAACCGCCTAAAGTCAATGCAGAACCGGTATTTTTCCATCAGGTTTGGGCTGCAGAGTGACAGGAGAAGTCCACCGTACTGCCCCCTTCTCGATCAAGCCTCTCGCCAGCATATACTCCAGCTCATCCCTGAGCGCTGGGAGTTTAATGGGTGGCACCTGATAAGGTATCGACTTGAAGGGGGGGGTGCTCTCCTACATCAACGTCATGCACCGCTTGAGTAGTGAGGCTTGGGTGCTCGGCAAATACAGTGGGGTATGAATCGAACAGGCGCTGCACTGCCACCTGCTGTTCCTCCGGCAGGTGCGCCAGAGCATCATGTGCAAATTGGCTCGAATTCCCCGCCCACTGATCAGCCGAGACATGACAATCCTAGTTATCATCCACCTGATCATTGCTGCCCCCCTCTCCTTCTCCCCCATGACCGCAGCAGGTCAACACAGGGACAGCTAGTGACTCAGGTGGGCGCCTCACATACTCCTTCAACAAATTAATGTGGCATAGTTGGTTACGCTTCTTCCGGTCTGGAGTGGCAACGAGGTAATCTAGATCGGAGATCTTTGACACCATCCGATAAGGCCCAGCGTACTTGGCAGCCAGAGAATGACCTGCCAAAGGCAACAGGACCAACACCTCTTGACCTACCTGAAACTCCCGGAGTTTCGCTTTAGTATCGTACCTGTCCTTCATACGGGCCTGCGAACTCACCAAATTACGCCCGGCCAGCTCCAGACTTCTAAGCATTCTCTCTCTGCTCTCGAGGACGTATCTCAACATAGAACATGGCTTAGCGGTACCCTCCCAAATCTCCTTCACCATGTGGAGAGGGCCCCTCACCTGATGCCCGAAAACAAGATCATTCGGACTGAAACCGACTCTCTCTCCAGGTACTTCTCTTGCCGCGAACAAAACATACGGCAGACCAAGGTCCCAATCCTTTCCGTTCTCTGTGCAATAACATCGAAGCATGCTTTTCAGCATGGCGTGCCACCTCTCCAACACCCCTCGACTCTCCGGGTGATACGCAGAAGAGACGACAGTGCTGATGCCATGCTGAATCATAGTTTGTTTGAACAGATTAGAGGTAAAATTAGAACCTTGGTCCAATTGCACCTCTTGCGGGTAACCATACCGCGAACAATACAAGAGCAGGTTCCGGACAACAGTTTTCGCCGTGCCATTTCTCATTGGATATGCATCAGGATAACGAGTGGCCACATCCATGATAGTTAATAGAAATTTATTACCGGCACTAGTAGGGGGTAGGGGTCCGACCATATCAATGATGACCTTACTGAAGGGCGGTCCACTGACAGGAAAGGGGTGCAACGGGGCTCTCGGAATTGTTGGTTAGGTTTTCCAACCCTCTGGCACGTATGACACCTTGCTTTCCAGGTTACCACCTGCCCCTTCAACCCCGGCCACCAAAACAATTTTTCTAAAGCCGCCACCGTTTTTCTCACCCCTAGATGTCCTGCCAGTGGTATGTCATGCGCCAACCTCAGTAGGCTATCCCTGCACTCCCGTGGCACCACCAACTGGTCCACTACTCCGGACCCCTCTTGCCAACTACGTTTAGGGTCTTGAAAACGCCTATAGAGGATGCCTTCTAAATACAAAAAATCTCCTGGCTGTGCATTGCCGTCCTCGTCGAGCTCTACAGCTCCATTAGCACACGTTTGGAGCTCAGGGTCCTCTAGTTGCAACCGACGTATATCTGAGGGTGCCAAGCGATCTAACTGCTCCCGGAGCAATGCATGACCTTCCCCGATACTGGGCTGCTCCCTCTGTCTCTCTCGATGTACATAACGTTGCTGTCGTGGAGACTCGTCATGCCCAGCCTCGTCACTCTCGATGACAGGCCCAGGGGCTACTCCAGAATTAAGTAATGGTGCTAATACTGAATCACCCAGGAGATCCGCCAAGTCAAAACTCTTAAAACCAACTCCAGCTTTAGCCTCCTCCTGTTGATCGTTCCTCCGCTGGTCTGAAGACGGAGGACTAGCTGTGACACTTTAGCTGCCCGAGCTCGGGTGACAACACACGCCATGGGTTGTGTCTGGCACCGCTCGACCCACTCTTGCTCTTCCCTACTCACGTCGGCCGGCCTCTCGGCAACGACTAAGGGTAGAACCTCAGAAGCGGGCATTGCAAAGTCGTTGCCGAGAAGAAGGTCGACGCCCTCCACTGGCAGTTTCTCCACAATCCCGACATCCAATTCACATGCCACACCATCCACCTCCAACTCCAACCGCACCAGCGGTATGACCGAGTTGCATTAATACCCTGCACCACCACCACCCGAGCCGCGTTTATAGGGTAGCCAGTCAAGTTTTTCATCAGAGTCTGGGAAGCACCTGTATCACGCAAGACCTCTACTCCATGCTTGCGCCCCGCCCACATCACGCAACCCCGCCCTCTATGGTCGCAAAAAACATCCTGAGCAGGGTTCGAGCCTCCCAGGTGCTTCTGCATTGGCTGTGCCTCAGCCTCTGACGAACTGCCCCGGGCAAACTCGGATGACTTCGGAGACACACCAATGTTGCAGGCCAAAGACACAGCTGCTGTAGGTGGTTTGCTAGGACAGACTCTTGCAAAGTGCCCCTTTTTATGACAATGATAACACTCCAACTCCCCTTTGGGCTTCCCTTGGTACTGGGAAGGGCCCGGCCCCTTCTTAAATGGGACGGTGCTAGTCTTGTGGTCAGTCTTGGTATCATGGCTCTTGTACTTGTTTGTATAAGGTATATCACTAACTCGGGGGGGTGGGGCGTCACGCCCCTTGTTACCTGCCTCACTACGTTGGGCAGACCCGCACCCACGAATTAGTGATAGCCGGAGGTCAGCCATCTTAGCTGCCTCCTGTAGAGTTTTTGGTTGCTTTTCTTTAAGGTTTAACGTCAGGTCGCCGCCCGTGCATTTGAAAAACTGCTCTAAAAGCACCAACTGTTTAATGTCGTCAAACGTAGTAGCTTTCTCCGACCTCAGCCAATTCCCAAAAGCATCGGACAGCTCCCGGGCATGCTCCAAATAGGTGCTCTCCCGACCCTTGGTAACACCCTGGAACTTCAACCTGTACGTCTCTGGTTGTAGTTCGTATGCTCTCAGGACAGCCTCCTTGAGATCCTCGTACACAATACATAACTCCAAAGGTAACGCATCGTAGGCTTTAAGACCCTTGCCTATTAATCTAGAGGATACAAGTGCTGCCCATTTATTCTCTGGCCACTGGTCTTCCTGGCACTTCTTCTCAAAGCGTGTGAAAAATTCTGTTACACCACTCTCATCAAACACCGGAACCAGTTTCAATAAGTGCGAGAGAGATTGATCATGAGCACGGTTACCAGCCCCAAGTCGCTGTCCCGTTGTCTCTACTCGCGACTTCTCTACGTCCCTGTCGGCACAGTACCTAGTCGACTCAGCTTGGATTTTTGCTAGCTCTATTTGCTGCTCACGCTGCCCTGATAGCCTTTTCTCTCTTCGATCTTAGCTAATTCGAGCTGAAGCAATAATTCTGGAGATAACCCTTGAGGAGGTGAAGGTGCTACAATGTTTGAAATTACCGGTGGTCCCCCCAGGGGCAACCCACCCTGCCAGTCACCACCCAACTGCGGAAGCGTACCCGGGGTCGGCAAACTACTGGGATGGCTGGGAGTCGAGTGTAGGGGAAGCATGGCCGAAGGGCTCTGAGCACTCAACCCATCTCGCTCACCAGTCACCCTGCCCAGTACACACGTTATCAAGTTATCCTTGGTCATGCTGCTAGTAACCGCATGACCGATAGCTGTGGCCAGGCATTGAAGACCGTACCGATCCATACCCTCCAACCGCTCGGCAGTAACAGGCCATTGCAAAAATATACTAGCATCCTCCTCACAGTTCACCCGATTAACCCTTTCATCATGCTGCTGTTCCTCAGTTTCGACATTAAGTGCTGTGTCTCCATTCTCCTCTGACCCGGTATAAGACATGATGCTCACAAAAATTTCTCACCACAATATTCAGAAAAGAAGTACCCCAAACTCTTATGTAGCACTATTCACTTGCCAAAAATGTCTGAAGACTCTCAAGTGCTATACTACTTTGCCAAACAAAATTAACGTGCCCACTATATTCCTCAATAAAACAAATGACCACAACAATCCTGCAATTATCTCTTAGTTCACAAGATCCTGAGCTAGGTCGCCATTTGTTACGATCCAGGTTCTCAAAGACACAGGGCTCTTCAACATTGGACTAGATAATGGCAAAATGCAACAACGGTAACACTAGATCCAACCCCTGCCTTAAACACTGGAAAACAAAACACCATTACCGCCCTGAGTCGTGCCTGGACAACGAGGTATCCTATGACTCGGTAACTGGTGCACACACACTAGGCTGACGCTCGATGAAACAGCCTATTCTCAAACAGTAAAAGATTACTCGATTAGGTTACACAAAGAAAAGATAGTTAACTTGATTAATTAACGTTACGGTAGATACTCAAATAACTGGCACTCCTGTATTAAAGAAAGTGCAATGCTAGTCCTGCAACATCAACTGGAAACTTCTGAAATAAGTCTGATGCTGGGAAGATGTTCGTAAAGAATCTTGAACAATTATAATGCAGAATACGAACTCTATAGGACTCTCTTTGCAGAGGGCTGTAACCCTAAGTTCTTCATTCCGCTTTGCTTCCTTTATAAGAGATTTCACTCACACATTTTGAAGAAATCTAAATATCTATGGTCTTGACTTCTTTTGGCCTTTCTGTATGCAAACTTTCTCTTTCTAATTGCTGAAGCTATGTCACTTGTGAATCACTTTGGTTGGGTTGAGCCTGATTTGGTAAGCTTAGTAGGAACGAATGCAGCTTGTCGATCCATAAACTGTTGTTTAAATGAGCACCAAATCGCATTAACATTCTCACCTTCAAATCTGATCTGGGATAAACTTTCCCGAAGGTCTTCAAAATTTGAACAACGGAAATCTAGTTTTGCACTGTGTGGACTGGTGGATCTACTACTAAAGGAGCAAAGAGAGAACCTAACTAGATTGTGGTCACTACCTCCAAGTGATTCCCCACGGATAGGCTGGTCACACTTTCATCTTCAGTGGTGAACACAAGATCTAGTATATTGTTCCCTCTAGTTGGCTCGTTCACCCACTGGGTCAAAAAGTTATCGTTAGTAAAGTCCACAAGACATCTACCTTTAGCATCGGCAGTTCTTGCTTCCCAGTTTACTAGGCAATTGAAATCACCTAATATCATATAGGTTTTACCCTCGATAACAGCACTCAGTCTTGTGTACAGAAGTTCATCCTTTTCAACATTTTGATATGGAGGCCTGCACACCAAAAAAAAAAAAAATCTATAGAAATATAGATAGAGTTACCTAGATTGAGGTCTACTCCAAGCAGTTCATGTTCTAACCTAATCTTGCAGTCAATTGGGTTTAGATAATCTCTGATGTACAAAAGAATTCCGCCCCCTTCCTGCATGGTTTGGTCTTTGTGGAACATTCTATATCCAGGTATTTCAAATTCCCTAACATAATCTCTTGTATAACTGTGAATCCAGGATTCAGTGATAGCCACTACATCGAAGAATTTTGTAGACAACAATGTCCGAAGTTCGGAGAATTTATTACTAATTGACCTGGCATTAAACAATACTACCTTAACCCACTGAACCCCAGCTAGTTAATAATAAATGTACCACCCAGGACCAGCAGGTTGTGAAAAAATGTTTTTTTCCAGAAAACACCAGGAATGGGTTAGAAATGAAGGAAAACCCACAAAAAAAGATCCCCTAGGTCATTAAGGGGTCCTACGGTGCGCCCGAAAGTCGGAATTAACATGGAGAAAAGGGTAGGCAAAAAACAGGTTTATTGCGCACTCACGTGCACGCGATTGGACTTTGAGAGTTTTCAACCATCGGCATTGTTGCATGGGATACTTACACAGTTCCCATACAAATCTGAGCTCTCTAGGTGCCATAGGACCGGAGTAATTAACCAGGACGCACCTTATGTGTCCCTGGGGTTTAGCGTTACAAACATTTTGGACACAAACACTGCGCTGGGGTTCTGTGGGTTAAGGGGATTCAGGATTTTATTAGAACCCCCTAGTTTACCCAGTTTCCCGAAGAGAAAGGGGTCTCTGGGAGTAATGCACATTTTTGCACTCGATTTCCCTGTACACTATCAGAGGTTAGGCGATTCCCTATGTTTGGTGAATCGTCACCTAAAGTAGAAGAACCACTATCTAGTGGTTCAGAAATTGGCAACTGAAGTGTAGAGTCGAGAGGGAGTTGCGAGACATCTCTCAATCTACTAGGAAACTCTGCCATTTGTTGAGAGGTTGGCTATTCTTGCTCCCACAGGGACGAACTCCTTCTTTTGTGGGACCTCTTTTTTGGAAGTTTGAGATCAACTGCTGGTGAGGGTTTGCACTTTTCCTGATGAGAGAGAGAGAGAGAGAGAGAGAGAGAGAGAGAGAGAGAGAGAGAGAGAGAGAGAGAGAGAGAGAGAGAGAGAGCGAGAGAGAGAGAGAGAGGAGAGAGGAGAGAGAGAGAGAGAGAGAGAGAGAGAGAGAGAGAGAGAGAGAGAGAGAGAGATACTTCTATTGTGCAATCGTTCTCTTTCAATTTTCTAAAATTAGTGTTTTACTATCTCTACTAGAATTAAGCTCTGACCGCCTCGCTTGGATCGTAAGGTTTGTATGATCAGCATATTCAAGGTCAAGAGAATCTATGTAAATCAAGTCGAATTGATAGTTTTGTTATACGCGGACATCATAACCATTGATTTGTTGTCAATATATGGAACATGTAACAGAACATTATTTATGATATATATATACAAAAGATAATACAAGTGAATAGAGATAGAAAGCTAGATAGTATTTCACTGAGACTGTAGACAAGAATTTGGTGTCTATATTCAACCTATATACGGTATTTTTAACGCTATGCAACTTTGGTTAGAACAAAAAAAAGTACAGGTTATCTGTAAATGAAGAAGCGAGAGAGAGAGAGAGAGAGAGAGAGAGAGAGAGAGAGAGAGAGAGAGAGAGAGAGAGAGAGAGAGAGAGAGAGAGAGAGAGAGAGAGAGAGAGAGAGAGAGAGAGAGAGAGAGAGAGAGAGAGAGAGAGAGAATGAAGATGGCAAAACAAATAAAAATAAAAGAGAGAAACAAAAAAAGGAACAAAATAATATTTATAAAGAGAGAAAGTGTTGTTTTGAGAGGGTGATAGAGAGGGGGGTGAAGAGGGTGATGGTGGTCCAAGGATTAAGTGGGGTTAGCAAGTGGGGGCACAATACTAGGGGAAGGTAAATAACACCGTGTTGGAGATCAGATCACGTGAGACAAAGAAATGTGAAGGCTTGAGCTTCTTTGATGAAAACAATACGAAATAAAGGTCTGAAGGCTGATTAACCTCTTGAGGATTATGAAGCATGTTGACAGTATATGCTGACTATTATTAGACGTGTTCATGTCTCTATTTTGTATCTATATATTGTAAAATAAAAATATCATACGGTACTGAAAACAGTTTGTACTGTAAAGAGACAAACGTGTCTTCAGTTTGAGTCCCTCTTTATAATAATGTTTGCAATATTGTGGAGATAATATTACCAGGAGACAATATTGTGGAGATAATATTACCAGGAGACAATATTGTGGAGATAATATTACCAGGAGACAATATTGTGGAGATAATATTACCAGGAGACAATATTGTGGAGATAATATTACCAGGAGACAATATTTGACAGTCGCATGGTATCATTAGTGAAATTCGTAATATAACCAACCACCAATTAACCTACAAATATACCTAACTAATGAAAACAAAAAATACTAAATTCAAGTGGTACTCCCAGGATTTAAACCAAGGTATCAGGATTTGGCCTATTAGTACACCTGATAAACGACAGACTTAGTGGAAGTTGTGCACTTATTAAACAATAATCAAACTTGGCTAAGACAATCAGGACGCCACTGCCAAAAAATAGATGCCCCATATCAATAATTTTCTATTAATCATACAATTAACCTAGCTTCCCTAACACCATGACCAACCTTACCTACTCTGATCTTATTTTTATTTTATTTATTCTTTATTTTTTATTCCATATTCCAACTACTCCCTCTCGGGCATAGGCTGAGAGCCTGTATATTCAACCGTACATTGAACGGTGAAGCCTTTGAGGTCTCGTTCCAGTCTAGGGAGTGAGACATGTGAAGCACTTTGGGATACAAACCGCTCCTGATAGCTTTCCTTCGCAGGATGCACGGTTGCCCACCCATGGCTCGAAGCAGCCACATCTCTGAAGCTCCTTCGCTCCAGTGCTTCACTGTCTCACCACCTAGACTCGGACCTTCACTCTCAGAACGCCACCTATTGAGAAATGAAATCACTAGGCATTGCCTTCCTGTAGCATATTTTGAATATGGTAATATTCATACAGTGCTATTTAACCCTCTCCGACATATGACGCGATTTTGAGCCTACTGGGGATACTTTAAAGCCTTTGTTACCATCAGGGGTATTTAGAATCCTTTAGTTTAGTTATTTCAACCTCTGCAGTTGTCTTTGAGTTAGCTGTGGGCAGAAAACTAATTTTGGAGAGTTAATTATAGGAGTGAGAGAACTCTATTTCTTATTGCTAATCTGGTAACCACTGTATCATATATGCGTGAAAGAGTTAATCAGAGAACAATGAGGGTATTTTTTGGCGTTTCGGTGGGCTTAGTGGTAATGCACTGATACTAGGTACAGCACAAATTCCATCCCAATAATATCTTCCCATTGATATATCCGGATTCGAACCCGGTACTAAAATACTGTAGAATATCTCCATTATTGCAGCTATAGTTCATTCATTATAAGTAGGTCAGAAATTGCGACACCTAACCTCTCATAACTTAAACACGACTGAAGTAACCACGCTAATATTTCTACCGTTTGGCAAAGGTCACCCAGGGAATAGGTGTGGATATTTACAACCCATTTGCTATAGTCAGTTATGAGAGGTCGACGTCGGAAATTCTGGCCTACTTATTTGGAACAGGGTATGGTCACTATGTTTTATTAATTATATGGCTAACCTAGAGTCCCTCCCACCATAACCTAATGTACACTCGCGGAAAACAAAATCTTTACACTAACGTTCTAAACATTCTGGAAGTGGTTCGAAATGTTGTTAAATGATTACAGTATAGACTACAGTATAGAAGTATGTTTCAACCGGTTCATTCCGTTAACACAATTATATATTCAGCTCACCAGTGTACAGATTGGGTTTTTTTTCCACGAGTGTATATATGTTACAGTCAGACGTCATGAAATGACTAAACATTTTAGTCAGTACTGTGCAATGACTGGTTACTAGGTTAGGTTAGGTTAGGTAGGTCGGTAGGGCAACCCACAGTTGCCTTCAAGCTCGTGAAAAGCAGATTGTGGTGTGTCATTGTGTGAACATCTTGTTTCACGTCATATATGATAGGTGGATATCAATATAACCTAACCTAACCTAACTTAACCTAACCTAACCCAGTTAGGTTAGTAACCAGTCATTTCACAGACTGACTACAATGTTTAGTCATTTCACGAAATGGCTCATTTCACAGTCTGACGGTAACATATCCACCTTAATGCCCCTGATCCTTCAAGTAACCTATTATATGTATTTTGATATATCTATATATGTTTATCTATTTATTTATGTCTATCTATCTATCTATCTCTCTATCTCTCTATCCATCTATCTATCTATTTATTGCCTGACGCCTTACTCCCCTTTATAAGGGTGGCCACACACAATCCCCTCAAGCGGACCTGTCCCCCGTGAGAGGGACAACCCGTGCCAGTTTATTCATGAACTTACAGGAGTGACCACTCAACTCAGACGCCCATTTTGTATAGAATTGCTTTATATCTCGTTTCACTTCACAGCCCAATTTTTCCTTCTTCGCCACATTCCAACCTTCGCCTCTCTATGTTTTCCTTTGTACTCACCCTCATTTGGTTTTCCATAAGCTGTTTCTCTCCCCCATTGTCTATTCTACCCCCCCCCCCCCCCCGCTCATCAACTCCCTCGTTTCATTATCCATCAAACAATTGGGCGCCCCCTCCAACAAGACAGGGGCGGGGGTGGCGCTCAAAGAGGAGAGAGTTACACCCAACACAAGTGTCTGTTTCCTTGGAGTGTTTGGGGCTTTTCATCATCGTTATCATCTTCATAATCATCTTCATTACCATCACCACCATTATCAACTACTTCAACATTATCATCATCACCACCAACACCATATTCTCAATCATCATCATTACCCCATCATCAACAACATTATCAATTACTTCAACATCATCATGATAATCATCATCATTCTCTATTGAGGGGAGACTCTCCGTTTGTTTGGTCTATTAATTAATTTATTCATATTTTTTTTTAGTTTCCTCCCTAGACCTCCATCAAGCTTAAAAAAAACACCCCCTTCAAGATAAATTTGTACATTTTTCGGTAGAAAAATTTCCCGGCTGAAGGCCGATTCCTCTTAAAATTGCAGGTTCGCTATCGCTCGCCAGGAAATAATCGACACCTAAATGGCACGAAAGGTCTTAAAATTGACAACGAAATTGGGCTAAAGGTGTTAAAATCGACAAACAAATACGCCGACCGTCTTATAATCTCAAAACTAGTGGGGCTAAACATTAGGGAGAAGGGGATCCAGAAAAACGGTCTGCCTCCCCTTAAGCCACTACTGACCCAGCTACCACGCAGGTGACGATGAGTTAATGTGGTTATGTATACTGGTGTGAAGTACTTCGGAAATATATTGTACTTTTGGACTGACTATGAGACAGTAGATGTATGTGTCGTCTGACACCTGAATTTCAGGCATGTCCGCATGCTAATCGGGTAGCTACGGACCATGAATGCGACTCTAGACATTGACAAAACTTAAATACGATCCATCAGCAATAATGGTTCTGTTTACTAGCACGTGGGGAAGAATAACTCACAGGAAAAAAACAGCTGACGTCATACATTAAAAGTCGAATCTCTCAACACGTGTTTAGTGGTAATGAGACATTTGGCATTATGTTTCACTCTTTCTGTTGTAAGGTGAAGTCTGTCTGATGTTTAGTAATGAGTGAGACTGTAAAGATGAATTTGAGTGGTCCCACTCAGTAACTAAATTGTGTCTGGCTAGGTAGATAGATAAATAGATATATGTATAGGTAGACAGTTAGGTAGTGATGTAAATAGGTAAGCAGATAACTATATATGTAGATAGATAGATAGATATAGAAATAGATAGAGATAGATAGATAGATAGATAGAAGGGAGAGAGTAAAGGAAGCATAACCTAGTGCCAGGGTATCGTTAAAACCCACATAAACTCCCCTGGGAAACAAAGACCTGGGTTAAACTGCAGATAGAGCGAGAGAGTTACATAGATACGCAGACTGCACATACATTGCAGTCTCTACTAGGCAATCTGGACTTAATGCTAAAATAGAATTTGCTACAAAGTGGTAGGCAAGGATAGCAAAGCAGAAGGCAGTCTCCCCACCCACCACTCCCTCCGACCATTGGTCGGCATGAAATTTAGTTGGGGAAACAAATACCCAAGCAGAATGCGAAACATTTCTACTGGGACATTTGTAATAAAGAACGAAGTTGAAAAATATTATATACTACTGATACTTAACCTATTATATACTACTGATACTTAACCTATTATATACTACTGATACTTAACCTATTATATACTACTGATACTTAACCTATTATATACTACTGATACTTAACCTATTATATACTACTGATACTTAACCTATTATATACTACTGATACTTAACCTATTATATACTACTGATACTTAACCTATTATATACTACTGATACTTAACCTATTATATACTACTGATACTTAACCTATTATATACTACTGATACTTAACCTATTATATACTACTGATACTTAACCTATTATATACTACTGATACTTAACCTATTATATATACTACTGATGCTTAACCTATTATATACTACTGATACTTAACCTATTATATACTACTGATGCTTAACCTATTATATACTACTGATGCTTAACCTATTATATACTACTGATGCTTAACCTATTATATACTACTGATGCTTAACCTATTATATACTACTGATGCTTAACCTATTATATACTACTGATGCTTAACCTATTATATACTACTGATGCTTAACCTATTATATACTACTGATGCTTAACCTATTATATACTACTGATGCTTAACCTATTATATACTACTGATACTTAACCTATTATATACTACTGATACTTAACCTATTTATATACTACTGATACTTAACCTATTATATACTACTGATACTTAACCTATTATATACTACTGATGCTTAACCTATTATATACTACTGATACTTAACCTATTATATACTACTGATACTTAACCTATTATATACTACTGATACTTAACCTATTATATACTACTGATACTTAACCTATTATATACTACTGATACTTAACCTATTATATACTACTGATACTTAACCTATTTTTCACTTTTTCAGTTTTAGTTTTTGTTTACCTACAGTATATTATTCCAACCTCCTCAAAATGGATGTCTAGACTCCTTTTGAATGTGTTATTTGGCTTAAATTGTACAAATTTATCTGGCAGTTTGTTCCACTCGTTGACAACACTGTAGGTGAAGAAGTGCTTTGTGAAATCGAGATTCGCCCTCCTGGTTTTTAATTTAATACCATTTCCCCGAGTTAATGAACTTTTATCGATTTTGAAAAGTGAATCTACATAAATGTTGACAAAGCCCTTTAATATCTTGAAACACTCGATTAATTGACCTTGCAATCTTCTTTTCTTAACCCGCTGGATCCCAGCGTCGCACGTGTTGCGTCGGCAATGTTCGATCACCAGCGCCCAGCGACGCACCTGGCACGTCCGGCATATTAAAATCAGTTACGCAGCCGGTATCGTAAGAAAATGCCTAATAATGGTACTGCGTACTCTCTCGGGTATTGGGAAGGCAGGACTGGCGGCCGAAACGGGTCGGTGGGTCGTGCGGCTGAACCAGGGTGGATGAGAGGCATGTACTGACCCACCTTTTTTTACCGCAACTTTGGACCTCATTTACTCAGGTCGTATGGGTTGGTTTTGCTTGAAAATTGTGTCAAAGCCGTGGAATGTCATTGTGTATACGTATTATTGGTGTACATGAACATATTCTGAGCGGGTGATGGATTATAAACGGATTTACGTATACCCGCATATTGCCACACGACTTTGGACATGATTTACTCAGGTGATATGGTAACTATTGGCCTAAAAATTATACAGGGTATTCGATACAATATGGGAAACCAGTGGTTGGCGGGAAAACGGGTTGTTGGGGTGAGCGACTGGATGGTGGGATGGATTAGGGGCGCGGTATTATCCACCTTTTCGCTCCGACTTTGAACCTTAAGTTACTCGGGTCGTTTGGTCGGGTTTGGCTTGAGATTTGTGTCAGACACTGTTGGATGGTGTACGAGACCTTTGTATGGGTCTACCAGACCATGCCTAGTATTGCCTAGAGGATACAGGTTGTGTTTGAAAATCCTATATGCGCATATTGGCTCGCGAATTTGAACCTTATTTACTCAGGTTGTATGGTGTGGTTTGGTCTAAAAATGGTATAGGATGTATTTGATGAGGGAGCAGCTGTCAAAACGACTTTGGACCTTATTTACTAAGTGCATATGGTAGGAAGTGCCTGGATGAGTTGTGTATATGGTAGACTAATCTATATTTCTGTAGGTGTGACATTCCTTAGTCACGCAACTTTAGACCTTATAATGTCTTGTCCTATGTCATATTACCTTGAAATTTGTGGTGAAAAGTTCGATGGCTGGTAGATATGATAAGTCAAAAAGCTGCTCTGGCTTGACCTAGTGCGTGACAAAGGACATTCAGTATACCCGTTGTCTTCCGCGAGTGATCATCATGTCCGAACAACCTTCACGCCGTAACCCACCCCGTGCTAAGGGCCTTACCATTGATGAAGCCCACACAATCCTACTAGAAAGTGACGAGACAGACTCTGACACGGAATCCTCAGCCCTCGAGGAATCCGAAGAGGAATATTTCCTGAGTCGGGAGGAATATGCCGCCATGAACAAGGAGGCACCTTTCATCCCTATCGCCGAACTAACTCTCAGTTTTGCGCAACTGAGGGAGAGGGAGGCTAGTAATTACCATTCCCCCATGTCTCCCAGGGCAAGGGACATAGAGGACTGCCCAGCAAGTGGGGAAGCGGTCGAGCTAGAGGAAGAGGAACAAACAAACGACCCTATGGCCTTCCTGGACATTTCCCAACGCTACCGCCAGCCTGACCCTACGGCCGCGAGTGTGCGAGGCCATGTTCATGCTCTGCCTCCTCAACGCCTCCCATCACCACCACCACGGAAGCCCTCACCTCTCAAAGCTGTAAAACCCAAACATTTCTATGGGCTTCGCAGGAGTGATGCCGCACCACCATCCAGTGACGAGGAAGAGGAGGTTCCCGACACCCCACCAAGAGAAGTAAAAAAACGTAGGATGGTTGCGAGGTGTCTCTTCCCACGTATGGCAGCCCGGGAAGACGCAGCTGCAGCGGCCAGGGGAGAGCCTCGCATTCCCACACCACCACCAGCACCATCACCAGACTACCCCCCACCATCACCGGGTGGTTCACTACCCTACACCCCCACCGGAACTCCTATACCAGTGCCCTACCACACACCAACACCATCACCACCTCCATTCGATCCTCTCGCAGAACGCCCAGCTCCCGGGCGTGGGGTTGTAAGTGGGCGTCCAAGACGGGTTGGTAAGGTGACCCTGATTCGAGCCCCCCCCCCCCCCCCCCCCACTGGCGGTCCGAGAGGGCCAGGAGGGTCCAGGCGGCCGTCAGGAGGCAGGCCAAGGCCAAGGGCAAGGGCTAGGGCTAGGGGAGTGGCAACAGGCATGGTTGCACCCACTCGCCACCCAGGTGACCCGGATCCCGACGACCCAGATGCCGACGACGACGAAGGTGCCGGAGTACCTGATGTTTGGAATTGGGAGGATGGGGCGCAGTATCAGCCCACCGACTGGCAATTTGTGGGCGCAGCGATTGCCGGCCCTACGTTCCATCACCAAGGACCTGACACCCCAAGACTGGACATCTTCCTACAATTTATTACTGCCAACCTCATGAAACTGATTGTGGACCAGACTAACTGGTATAATTGGTATTTCATGGCTGGTAAGGAGCAAACAAGGTACTCGGCCAGGCTGTCATGGGAAACACTGCTAATCCCAGAGCTCTACTGTTTTTTTGCGATCGTGATCCTGATGGGGGTGACGACGAAATCGTCAATCCGGAAGTATTGGTCATGGGATCCCCTCATCCGCACCCCTATCTTTGGCCAGATCATGAGCCGGAACCGATTCTCTGCAATAATGGGGAACCTGCACTTCATCGACAGCCTGGCAAGCCATACCAGAAACCAGGACCTCCCCAGAAACACCAAGGACCCCATGGAGAGGATAAGACCAATCTTTGAGTACCTCAAGATCAAGTTTGCTGCGGCCTTCAAACCCCATCAGAAACTAATAATTAACGAGAGTTTGTTACTGTGGCGGGCAAACATCAGCATCAGAGAGTACATCCCCAGCAAACATCATAGGTATGGCTTTAAGACATTCGTCATGTGTGACTGTCTGACCGGCTACATCCAGGATATCATTCTGTATATGGGGAAGAAGACAGAATTGGTGCCATCGAGGACATGTGGTATTTCAGGGGCCGTTGTCATCACCTTGATGGAGCCCTACTTGGACAGAGGCCACATACTGTACCTGGACAACTGGTACACCAGCCCCTTCCTTGCCAAGTTCCTGTATTGCCGCACAACAGGCATGTGTGGCACCGTCAGGAGGAACAGAATCTTCATGCCCAATCTACCACCCAGGCGGGAAAAGGGCTCCATAATCTACCTGCAGACCAATAATGTCCTGCTGTTGTCCTGGATGGATAACCGGGACGTCAACGTCCTCACAACAGTCCACCGACCAATCTTCCAAAACAGCCGACGACGTGACCGAGCAACAGGGGATATGATCTGGCAGCCTGAGGCAATCTGTGACTACAATATCAACATGCGGCTGGTTGACAAGTCCGATGCTGTCATCGCTTCGTGTGAGTGTGCGAGGAAGACTATGCGGTGGTACAAAAAATTGTTCTTCCATCTCCTAGACATCACCCTGTACAACTGCCACATTCTCCACCATGCAATTACTGGCAAGCGAGAGACGATGGAGGACTTCTCCATCGAGTTGTGCAGAGAGATGTTGCATAAGTACATGACTGAACCCCGCGACCTGCAACCACCAGCACATCATCAGCCAGCAGCAGAAGGGATTGCCAGGCTCACTGGATGCCATTTCCCCACGTATGTGCCAGCCACTGATGGCCAGGCGAGACCCCGCAGGCGGTGTCATGTGTGTCGCAACACGACACGAAGGATGCCTAAAAGACAAGACACCAATAATTTCTGCAGGCAGTGTAATGTAGCACTGTGTCACCCGGACTGCTTCATCAACTACCACACCCTTGAAAACTTCTAAGTGTATTCAAAGACTGCGAAAAAAGACGCTAAACCAAGTGTAAATACTAAGTGTGAATAATAACTGTATAAAGTGATAAAATATAAGTCCATAATAACAGTGAGATACATTTTACTTGTACAAACTAACAAAAATACAATGTGAAATCCAATATTTCTAACTAAAAAGTGCCTACAAATCATATAATATAAGTAAACTATACGGTAAACTATTCTATATATATAAAGTGACAGTGTGGCAGTGTCAGACAACTAAAGTGAAAGTGCTGGACTAATGTACAGTTTGACAGAGAGCGCGGGAGTGAGAACTGTCACCTGGTGTCCGTCTGTCTGTATGTAGCGCGGGAGTCGTTGCCACGAGTGAACACTTATATCACCACTTGAATATGTGCACTTATTACACGAAAACTTGACTCATCGTACATCTGGCTACCGGGCGCCCCAGTCAGCCTGCCCGCCTGGGATTTATGAACCGGGCCAAACTGCAGCTGTCATCTCCGGACCCCCCACCCCTTTAGGACCCCTAAAAATCATCGGTAAGCAAATAAACATTTTGTTTTCCTTATTTTTAATTTATTCTTAGTTAGGAAAAAAAAATGAAAAAGGCTTGGGACTGGGGTGAACAAAATAATACAACTAGCTGGGGCTCAGCGGGTTAAGTGAAAACAAATGTTATTTATTTAATCTTTTATGATATTATTTATTTCTTAGTGTTGGTATCAACTTTGTTGTTCTAAGTTACACCGATTCGAGTTTCTCAATGTCCTTGTTCAGATAAGGAGACCAAAATTGCAAGCCATATTCACTATGCTTATAAATAATGGTACTATAATGTTTTCATTTTTATAGGTAAATTTGTGTTTAATATATCCCAATGCTCGATTGGCCTTGTTCGCAGCTGCTGCACATTGATCTGAGGTTTTTAGGTTTTCAGATAGTTGAACCCCCAGGTCTTTAACCCTTAATTAGCGGCTCACCACATAAGTCGAGTTAAATAAAGCTGGACTATGTGGCGGCGCTCGACATAACTCGAGTGGCAATTTCAGCACGTAATGTTGCTGAGAGAGAGAGACAAGTGGTGGCAGGAGAGTAGCGAGCGTATGACTGCTCCAGACCACCGCGGCGAACCTACTGACACGAATCTCACCTCCCTCCTACCTCTCTCACTCGCTATATAAGGAATTGTATGGGGAAAGTGCCTAATTACATGCTTTTTGCACTCGCGTTGCACGGTTATTGCAAGAAAACTAGCCATCATAAAAGGATCGTTATGGTGTCATTCCAAAGCTCTGTTTATGCCCTTTCAGGGATAGATACTTGTTTTACGTTCTGGGTCTTATTTAGGCATGAAAATGATCACGTAAACAGCCCTATTTTGGCTAAAAACACCCCGCTGGGCGGTACATATAAATAAACCGCATAGGCCGCTCTTAAGGTGTTAATTAATGCACACGTTTTGATTGGCTGGCTTTTCATCTTGTATTCATATTTTTGTCTATTACCTATTTGTAAGACATGGCATTTGTCAACATTGAATGGCATCTGCCATTTTTCTAACCACTCAACTATTTTATTTAAACCAGATTGCAGTTTATTTCTGGGTTTTTTTCTCGATTAATACTGAATTTACTATCTTTGTGTCATCAGCGAACTTTGAGATAGTATTATTTATTTCTACAATGATGTCATATACTCTGTATATATAGATAAGAAACAAAACTGGCCCCAGGACCGATCCCTGAGGCCCTCCACTATAACCTGGCTCCCACTCATATTCTACTCCCTTTATCACAACTCTCTGCCTTCTGTGTGTCAGCCACCTGCTTATCCAAGCATGAATTTTTCCTTTAATGCCTAACATTTCCAATTTATTCAACAATTGTTCATGTGGTACCTTATCGAAAGCCTTCTGGAAATTTAAGTAAATTATGTCTAATGATTTAATTGAGTCATTATATGTTTATTATAAAATTCAATCAAATGTGTTAGGCGTGACTTACTGGATCTATAGCCATGTTGGCTATCTCTGATCAATTTAGAGAGAGAGAGTAACGTTATCGTTAAAACCCGCATAAACAACCCTGGGTAACAATGACCTGAGGTAAATTACATACTCCGGTGTACACCCTCACACACTAATATATATATAGATATATACATATATATATATATATATAAAAGGTGCTGATAGTGGTGAAATAGTTCAAATAGTTCCAAAAATATATGTGCAAACGCCAACATTACAGGGACTTTGATAGAGTGAGGAGGAAGAACGGATATGAAGGAAGAGAGAGAGGATGACAGACCAAGCATGATAAATGGTGGATGGGATAAGAGACAGGAGAGAGAGAGAGAGAGAGAGAGAGAGAGAGAGAGAGAGAGAGAGAGAGAGAGAGAGAGAGAGAGAGAGGTAAAAGGGATGACAGGAAGAGTAAGATTAATGAAGGGAAGCAAGGAAACCATCAATACACGAAAGGTAAAAGAAAATAATTGAATAAAATAAATACATAATATAAAACTATATAAATAATAGATAGTATACAATGATAAAATATTAAAGATTAATACAAGACAATAAAAGTTAAAGATAATAAAGATTATAAAATAAAATAAATTATAACAACAGATAATAAAATATTGTGAGAGATAACAACGATAACAAATATAATAATATATAACCAAAGTTATTACAAGATAAAGGATAAAATAAATATAACAATGTTTCTTGAAAACTATACTGTAAGTCCTTTTCATTGTTAAAGACGATCATTGAGTCAATTCAACCTATTTGGTCTGAGGGCTTTTTGGATCCCTCATGTTTCGCTAAATTAGTTGAGAGATTTCAAGACACTTCACCCAATTATTCGATATTGAGACACTTCAACCCATTCAAGTGTCGATTTCTTTCTGGGCGAGAGAGACCGAGCCTGTATTTAAAAAAAAAAAAAAAAAAAAAAAATCTATAAGAAACAATGTTTAATTTTAGTTAGAAGATGGACACTTTGTTTTAGTTTGAAGGAAATCTAGTTATGTTTTTTTTTTTTTTTTTTCCAGGGCACAAAGTAAAATACATTGATTGAAAATAACACAAGCAAACAAAATCTTTTAAGAAAATTATACAAAATATCATAATATCCCACCAGACGTGTGTCCACATAGTGTTAACCCCTTTCAGGATACGAGGACGCCTTCATTCACTTTATTGTGGCTATCATTAAACAATTTCATTAAGATTAGGAAGGACCTGTGAGAGTCGAAGTGTTAATTGAAATAATTTTAAGTCTTGGATTCTTAAAGATCCTTCCAAGCTTCATAAAATCCTGTAATGTTAGCCAGATCAAATCAAACAAAATTGTCTTGGTTTACTGAAAGGGTTAACATATGAAAAATAAGAACAGGAGAAAAAAAAAAAAAAAAAAAAATTATATATATATATATATATATATATATATATATATATATATATATATATATACAGTATATATAAAATAAACGTATACACAAGCAGTAAATAATAACAATGATATAAGAAAAATAAATCCTTGTTATTAAGGGAAGGAAGACTATCAGCTGAAATCCCACTGTCTGGTAGTCTTGTACTTCACCCGGGTACACATGGAATTAATCGCTACTCTTATTAGCTATTTACATTCCCATAATTGTACTTTAATGGTAGGAAGCAATTGCCGACTTGCGAGTTTCGTTCTATAAAGAAGTTGGAGCTGTAGACAACGATATTGAACAACATTAACAGCTAAATACGGCCGTAGTACATTTATAAATACATAAAACCCAATTCAACATACCATTTATCCATCTGAAACGTACATTATTAGTGCATTTCTGTTTAATATCGATATTCACGGCTCCAACTTCCTCATAACCTGAAACTCGGAAGTGATCAATTGAGTAACCGGAATGCAGAACTAGACTTTTCAACGGGATAATCTTAGATGTTCTACTGATACTCTTACTGATTTTCAATGTACTTGAAAACAAAGTAAACGAACATAAACATCGTATCCAGAAAAGGAAACCATTGAGAAATTACCCCAAGTTTATGTAGTGTGTCCCTCCCCCCCTCCCAATCGCTCTCTCGCACCCTGTCTGTCTCTCTCTCTTTCTATCTCTTTGTTTTCTCACTCACACTCTCTCTATATATCTCACTTACACACACACATATGCACACACTCTCCCTCTCTCTCCTGTCGGAGGGTACGCTCAAACATTTCTCTTCCTCCTCCTCAACAACCAGTATAAACCCAACTAATCAGCTTACTGTAAACTGTTGGTCACCGTCCCCACCGAGGAGTCCATATCTCACTCTCCCTCTCTCTCATGTTGGAAGGTACATCCAACATTTTTCTTCCTCCTCCTCAATAACCAGTATAAAATTAACCCTCTCCGACATAATTATTATGCAATGTTGAGCCTATCGGGGATACTTTAAAGCCTTTGTTACCATCAGGGGTATTTAGAAACCTTTAGTTTAGTTACTTCAACCTCTGCAGTTGTCTTTGAGTTAGCTGTGGGTAGAAAATTAATTTTGAAGAGGTAATTATATGAGTGAGAGAACTCTATTTCTTATTGCTAATCTGGCAACATCTGCGTCATATGTGCGTGAAAGGGTTAATTAGCTTACTATAAACTGTTGGTCACCGTCTCCGCCGAGGAGTCCATATCTCACTCTCACTCACCCTCACACTCTCTCTCATGTCGGAAGGTACACCCAACATTTCCTCCTCCTCAACAACCAATATTAACCCAACTAATCAGCTTACCGTAAACTGCTGATCACCATCTGGGTTAACTTGGGTTCAAGTCTCAAAATTTTAACCCTTTCAATATTAAGAACCTTTACTTCATTAGTGTGCCTCATTAGTTTGGCTATTTTTAAGATCTTTCGTCCCATTTCTTTGTATTTTTTAAGAACTTTGCACCATTTAGGTGTCGCTTTTTTATACCAGGCGAACGATGGCAAGCCTGCAATTTTGCAGGAATCGGCCTTCGTCCGGAGCATATATCTACCGAAAAATGCAAATACAAATCTCCAAAGGGAGTCTTGGGGTACTATTTAAGCTTGATGGTGGTCTAAGAAGGAAACTACAAACTAGAACAAAAAAGAAGGAAATAATAATAACAAATAAATCAACAAATAAATATGTAAATATAAATAATAAAATACCGTGGACCACTACCTTCTATTCTTACTATTAACTTCTGCAACATTCGTGGCCTCTCCTCTAACTTACACTCTGTGGAACACCACCTCTCCTCTGCTAACCCTGATCTTCTCTTTCTCACCGAGACACAGTTGTCTTGGACTACTGACAGCAAACCCTTCCCTGTAACCTCCTACTATCTCTATCCTAAGATTCGAGCCAAAGATGGATGTTGCGTCTATGTACGGAACAATCTTTCTATCTCACATGTTCCCAACTTAGATTCTTCTGAATTCTCAACTCTCTGGCTAAAGCTTTCTTGTCACTCTCAAACTAAATATTTCTGCGCTGTTTATCTCTAACCTAATTCTACTGACTATCCAAAATTCTTCGAGTATCTAACTTCTAAAGTGGAACACATTCTATCCATCTCTCCTTTCGCAGATATCTCCATCTTAGGAGATTTCAACGTTCACCACCGCCAATGGCTCTCCTCTGTTTCCACTGACCAACCTGGTGAACAAGCCTTCTACTGTTCTATCCTAAATGGCCTAGAGCAGTTAGTCCAGCAACTCACCCGTATCCCGGAATGCTTCGGAGATCGGCCCAACATTTTTGGCTTATTTCTAACCTCTAACCCTTCCGCTTATACTATACATTTTTTCTCTCCTTTGGGCTCCTCAAACCATAAGCTAATATCTGTCACCTGTCCTATCTCTCCGGTACGGCCACCCGATCTTCCCAACCGGCGGCGCTTGTGGCACTTTGGCGCTGCCGTTTGGGAGGCTCTTCGGCAGTACTTCTTTGATTTCCCTTGTAATGACTATTGCTTCCGTGGCCGGGGACCCTCAGAGAGTGCTAACCGCATTACCGAGGTAATCCTCTTGGGCATGGAAGCATACACTCCATTTTCTTTCTCACAGTCTAATGCAAAAAAATCTTGGTTTACTCATGCTTGTTCTACTGCTGTCTGCAACAAGGAGGAAGCATTCAAACCGTACCGTTGCCTTCAAACTCTAGAATCTCATATTTCCTATGTTTCTGCCCAGAATCAACCAAATCTGTTCTTCGACTCACCAAACATTCTTTCATCAATAATAAATGCACTGAATTATCAAACTCTAGCTCTTACCAAGCCTTCTGGCCAAAAACCTCTCCAACAATTTTTCTTCTTCGTCTTTCCCTCCTCCTTTCCACTCTGACGGCACTACCGTCACTTCTTCCTCTGACAAAGCTGAACTCTTCGCCAACACTTTCGCTAAAAACTCCACTTTGGATGATTCCGGTGCTATTCCTCCCTCTCCACCCCCCTCTCTCCTACTTTTGCCTAACATCATAATCTCTTTCAAGGATGTACTTTCCACCCTCTTTGGGCTTTATACTAAGAAGGTGTACGGACCGAACGGTGTTCCTCCTGTTGTACTCAAAATCTGTGATTCTGTGCTGACTCCCTGCCTAGGCAAACTATTCCGTCTCTGTCTCTCCTTTAACGTGTTCCCTTCTTGCTGGAAGTTCGCTCTCATTCAACCTGTCCCAAAGAAGGGTGACCGCTCTCAACCCTCCAACTATTGTCCAATTGCTCTCATTTCTTACATCTCTAAACTTTTTGAAACAATTCTTACCTCAAAATTTCTTAAGCACTTATCTTCCCATAACCTACTCTCAGACGGCCAGTATGGCTTGCTTAAGGGTAGCTTTACTGGTAGTCTTCTTTCTTATCTTATTAACTCTTTATCATTCTCCATACGGTACTTCGGTGAGACTTTTTCTGTTGCACTAGACATATCGAAGGCCTTCGATAGAGTCTGGCACAAATTCCTCATTTCCAAACTACACTCCTTCGGTTTCTATCCCTCCATCTTTGCTTTGTCTCCAAATTCATTTCCAGCCGTTCCATAGATGGACAGCCACCGTTCACTTCCTCACCCTATCAATTCCGGTGTTAATCAGGGTTCTGTCCTATCTCCAATTCTCTGTCTATTATTCATTAACGACCTTCTCAACTGCACCTTTAGCCCCATTCACTCATATGCTGACGACTCTACACTACACTATTCCACTAGACTTCCACAAAATAATTCACAGCATGAACTCCAAAACTCACGTAAGGAGGCCATAAAACACCTATCTTCTGATCTCTCTACTATCTCTAACTGGGGTAGAGACAACTTTGTTACTTTCAATGATTCCAAAACTCAATTTCTCCACTTGTCTACTCGTCACCCCCTTCCCGAAAAGTATGACTTACTCTTCGAAAACATACAAATTAACCCTTTATTTGCTCTTAATATTCTCTGTGTCTCTTTTTCTTCTGTTCTCTCTTGGAAAGATCATATTACCTTTTGCTAAAACAGCTTCCCAGAAACTGGGTGTGCTCACCCATGTCTGGGGGTTCTTTACTCCTGTGCAGCTTCTTACTCTGTACTAGGGCACAGTTCGCCCATGTATGGAGTATTGTTCACATGTGTGACGATCCTCTCACACAGCACTTCTAGACAAAGTAGAAAGGAAAGCCTTCCGTCTCATTAACTCACGTCCACTCACCAATTCTCTATAGTCTCTCTCTCTTTGCCACAATGTTGCATCTCTCTCACTATTTTACCACTATTACAATAATCAGTGTTCCTCAGAGCTCTCTCAGTGTATACCAACCCTCTTCGTAGAGCATGTAGCACCTGTCTTGCAACACAATCCCACCCTTAGTTTGTGCAACTCTCCAACCCAAGAGTGAAATGCTATTCTCAATCTTCTATTCAACAACTGAGCTCAGGAACACTCTCCCAGAATCAGTCTTTTCATCTTCCTATGACTTACATTACTTCAAACTCTGTGTGTCCAGGCATTGTGGCTCGAACGTCCCTTGATTTTGGCCATGTCAGTCTTTCAACTCTGGGGGAGGCACTCACTAAAGGCAGTTCTGCCTTATGTTTCCCTCACTCACATACAAAAAAAAAAAAAAAAAAAATTAGGATGCCAAACCTCACTCTGGATAGGACCAACTCTCACCTAGGCACCGATGGGGTTAGGGGGTATGCAGATGAGCGGGGTAAGTGATGATGAAGGGAGCGGTGACAACTGAAGCCCTACCTACCTGCTTCCCGTCCTACACCTGCCTACCTGTCAACCTTGATTGATGGAGTTACTCATTGTCTAGGCTGTCTCAGGCTTCACTCACATCCACCGCCTTCTACTCACTTCCTTCTCTATCTTCTCCTTTTCTTCCAGTTTCCTATATTTAACCCCTACTGTGCCGACAACGTCTTTTTAATACCATTCTAGGTATATTTAAACTATTTTGTGCAATTTAAGAAAGATCTGTGGTAGCAAAAAGGGTTAAGTGACATAGTTCGAAACCTGGTAATTGATGGAGGCCCTTACTAAACTGAATAAGACCGACTAATACTAGCCAGAAAAAAAAAAAAAAGTATGGACCAAGTACAAAAAGGGTTAATGTTATAAAATGGTATAGTACATTTTTTCGTAATTATGTTAACATAAAAGCTTGGTTAAAGATAATGTGTATCTTTCGTAGATATGGTGATGATCCAAGCCAAGGATTGGAGGGTTACAAATATTGAAAATATACTTCCTGGCATTGTTTTTCATCTTCATCACTCGGCTTCACTTCATAAGAGGAGAGTCACTGGATTTAGTTATATGATTTATTTATGTGTTGAATTGGTTCCAGGACTAAAGCTATCACCAAATTCGACATCTAATAGCCCTGCATATCTACAATATTATATATCATAAAATGTTTCGTTCAAATGAGCATTTGTTTGTGTATTGCAAGATCGGGTCAAGCTGTATATTTGGAAAATGCTGGAGGCTAAATATTTATCTAATAAAAACCGCAGACAATATTGTACAACGAAAATTGTATGAGGTCCACGAAGTTTATGAGGGACTGTGTTGGGAGCCAGAGAACGGAGAGATAATGGTGCAATGGTAAGATAGTGTTACATGAGCGCTATTCTGTCAATTTCCGATGAACAAGTTTATTTGCATACTAGTTTTTGATATTTTGGCATTAGAATCGACAACTAGACTGAATGTATATTATTTTAAGAAGGTGAAATAATAAACAACTTTCAATAAGAAGATGCCAGACCACAATTGCCTGAACAAATTGCGGGAAAACACGTGCATTATGACATTGGCTTTAGATGGGACAGAGAACAGTGGCTAAAATATTCACTAATCTGGGGGCCATCAAGGACCATTGTTGTCTGGTCCAGCTATAGAGGTCAAAACGGTCACACTACTATAGTCTAGTTTGTTGTCTGGTCCAGCTATAGAGGTCAAAACGGTCACACTACTATAGTCTAGTTTGTTGTCTGGTCCAGCTATAGAGGTCAAAACGGTCACACTACTATAGTCTAGTTTGTTGTCTGGTCCAGCTATAGAGGTCAGAACGGTCACACTACTATAGTCTAGTTTGTTGTCTGGTCCAGCCATAGAGGTCAGAACGGTCACACTACTATAGTCTAGTTTGTTGTCTGGTCCAGCCATAGAGGTCAGAACGGCCACACTACTATAGTCTAGTTTGTTGTCTGGTCCAGCTATAGAGGTCAGAACGGTCACACTACTATACTCTAGTTTGTTGTCTGGTCCAGCCATAGAGGTCAGAACGGTCACACTACTATAGTCTAGTTTGTTGTTTGGTCCAGCCATAGAGGTCAGAACGGTCACACTACTATACTCTAGTTTGTTGTCTGGTCCAGCCATAGAGGTCAGAACGGTCACACTACTATAGTCTAGTTTGTTGTCTGGTCCAGCCATAGAGGTCAGAACGGCCACACTACTATAGTCTAGTTTGTTGTCTGGTCCAGCCATAGAGGTCAGAACGGCCACACTACTATAGTCTAGTTTGTTGTCTGGTCCAGCCATAGAGGTCAGAACGGTCACACTACTATAGTCTAGTTTGTTGTCTGGTCCAGCCATAGAGGTCAGAACGGCCACACTACTATAGTCTAGTTTGTTGTCTGGTCCAGCCATAGAGGTCAGAACGGCCACACTACTATAGTCTAGTGTGTTGTCTGGTCCAGCCATAGAGGTCAGAACGGCCACACTACTATACCTTACCTTTTGATACCTTTTGATGTGTTCGCCACTCTTCTAGCGGCACCAAGGAGTGCGACGCCCCTCGTTATGGGTGGTGATTTGGTGCAGTAAACTGTTTGAAGCGACAGCTCGCTCCCTTGCGAGGATGGGCTCGTCTGGCACTTTTTGCAGTTCGACATCTAGGGCTCTCTTGAAGTTGTCTAACGAGATGTCCCTCATGTCTCTTACTCGCCGTGGGAGTTTGTTGAAGAGACGTGGGCCTCTGTGTGATAACCAGCCCTCTCGCAGAGAGCCCATAGCACCCATGTTATTCATCCAGGGGATTTCGCATTCCCAGCCTCTCCTATCACTGAATTTCATGACTATCGGAGTGTGTAGGTTTGGTACTAAACCCTCTGCGATTTTCCACGTGTATATTATTAGGTAACGTTCTCTTCTACGTTCCAGTGAGTACAGATTCAGTGCTCTTAAACGCTCCCAATAGTGTAGATGTTTTATCGAACTTATATGCGAAGTGAAATTTCTTTGTACACTCTCTACGTCATTTATTTCACCTGCTTTGTATGGGGATGTTAATACGCTACAGTATTCAAGCCGCGGTAGCACTAGAGATTTGAAGAGCGTTATCATAGGCAATTCCCCGCGTGTTTTAAAAGTACGCAGAATCCAACCCGTTAGACGTTTCGCAGCCGCCACTTTGACCTGGTTATGTACTTTGAAACCCATATTTTCAGACATTAATACCCCAAGGTCTTTCACACTGTCTTTCCGTTCTATTATGTGGTTAGATACTGTTAAGTAATTTGAAATTTCTTTAACACCATTATTAGCTCCGTACCGTATTAATTGGAATTTTTCCTCGTTGAATTGCATGTTGTTTTCCCTGGTCCACTGGAACACTACATTCATAGTCTAGTTTGTTGTCTGGTCCAGCCACAGAGGTCAGAACGGCCACACTACTATAGTCTAGTTTGTTGTCTGGTCCAGCCATAGAGGTCAGAACGGACACACTACTATACTCTAGGGTGTTGTCTGGTCCAGCCATAGAGGTCAGAACGGTCACACTACTATAGTCTAGTTTGTTGTCTGGTCCAGCCATAGAGGTCAGAACGGCCACACTACTATAGTCTAGTTTTGTTGTCTGGTCCAGCCACAGAGGTCAGAACGGCCACACTACTATAGTCTAGTGTGTTGTCTGGTCCAGCCATAGAGGTCAGAACGGCCACACTACTATAGTCTAGGGTGTTGTCTGGTCCAGCCATAGAGGTCAAAACGGCCACACTACTATAGTCTAGTTTGTTGTCTGGTCCAGCCATAGAGGTCAGAACGGCCACACTACTATAGTCTAGTTTGTTGTCTGGTCCAGCCATAGAGGTCAGAACGGTCACACTACTATAGTCTAGTTTGTTGTCTGGTCCAGCCATAGAGGTCAGAACGGCCACACTACTATAGTCTAGTTTGTTGTCTGTTCCAGCCATAGAGGTCAGAACGGTCACACTACTATACTCTAGTTTGTTGTCTGGTCCAGCCATAGAGGTCAGAACGGTCACACTACTATAGTCTAGTTTGTTGTTTGGTCCAGCCATAGAGGTCAGAACGGCCACACTACTATAGTCTAGTTTGTTGTCTGGTCCAGCCATAGAGGTCAGAACGGCCACACTACTATACTCTAGTTTGTTGTCTGGTCCAGCCATAGAGGTCAGAACGGTCACACTACTATAGTCTAGTTTGTTGTTTGGTCCAGCCATAGAGGTCAGAACGGCCACACTACTATAGTCTAGTTTGTTGTCTGGTCCAGCCATAGAGGTCAGAACGGCCACACTACTATACCTTACCTTTTGATACCTTTTGATGTGTTCGCCTCTCTTCTAGCGGCACCAAGGAGCGCGACGCCCCTCGTTATGGGTGGTGATTTGGTGCAGTAGACTGTTTGAAGCGACAGCTCGCTCCCTTGCGAGGATGGGCTCGTCTGGCACTTTTTGCAGTTCGACATCTAGGGCTCTCTTGAAGTTGTCTAACGAGATGTCCCTCATGTCTCTTACTCGCCGTGGGAGTTTGTTGAAGAGACGTGGGCCTCTGTGTGATAACCAGCCCTCTCGCAGAGAGCCCATAGCACCCCTGTTATTCATCCGGGGAATTTCGTATTCCCAGCCTCTCCTATCACTGAATTTAATGACTATCGGAGTGTGTAGGTTTGGTACTAAACCCTCTGCGATTTTCCACGTGTATATCATTAGGTAACGTTCTCTTCTACGTTCCAGTGAGTACAGATTCAGTGCTCTTGAAGGCTCCCAATAGTGTAGATGTTTTATCGAACTTATATGCGAAGTGAAATTTCTTTGTACACTCTCTACGTCATTTATTTCACCTGCTTTGTATGGGGATGTTAATACGCTACAGTATTCAAGCCGCGGTAGCACTAGAGATTTGAAGAGCGTTATCATAGGCAATTCCCCGCGTGTTTTAAAAGTACGCAGAATCCAACCCGTTAGACGTTTCGCAGCCGCCACTTTGACCTGGTTATGTACTTTGAAACCCATATTTTCAGACATTAATACCCCAAGGTCGTTCACACTGTCTTTCCGTTCTATTATGTGGTTAGATTCTGTTAAGTAATTTGTAATTTCTTTAACACCATTATTAGCTCCGTACCGTATTAATTGGAATTTTTCCTCGTTGAATTGCATGTTGTTTTCCCTGGTCCACTGGAACACTACATTCATAGTCTAGTTTGTTGTCTGGTCCAGCCACAGAGGTCAGAACGGCCACACTATTATAGTCTAGTGTGTTGTCTGGTCCAGCCATAGAGGTCAGAACGGTCACATTACTATAGTCTAGGGTGTTGTCTGGTCCAGCCATAGAGGTCAGAACGGCCACACTACTATAGTCTAGTTTGTTGTCTGTTCCAGCTATAGAGGTCAGAACGGCCACACTACTATAGTCTAGTTTTTTGTCTGGTCCAGCCATAGAGGTCAGAACGGCCACACTACTATAGTCTAGTTTGTTGTCTGTTCCAGCCATAGAGGTCAGAACGGCCACACTACTATAGTCTAGTTTGTTGTCTGTTCCAGCCATAGAGGTCAGAACGGCCACACTACTATAGTCTAGTTTGTTGTCTGGTCCAGCCATAGAGGTCAGAACGGCCACACTACTATAGTCTAGTTTGTTGTCTGGTCCAGCCATAGAGGTCAGAACGGTCACACTACTATAGTCTAGTTTGTTGTCTGGTCCAGCCATAGAGGTCAGAACGGCCACACTACTATAGTCTAGTTTGTTGTCTGTTCCAGCCATAGAGGTCAGAACGGCCACACTACTATAGTCTAGTTTGTTGTCTGGTCCAGCCATAGAGGTCAGAACGGCCACACTACTATAGTCTAGTTTGTTGTCTGTTCCAGCCATAGAGGTCAGAACGGCCACACTACTATAGTCTAGTTTGTTGTCTGTTCCAGCCATAGAGGTCAGAACGGCCACACTACTATAGTCTAGTTTGTTGTCTGGTCCAGCCATAGAGGTCAGAACGGCCACACTACTATAGTCTAGTTTGTTGTCTGGTCCAGCCATAGAGGTCAGAACGGCCACACTATAGTCTAGTTTGTTGTCTGTTCCAGCCATAGAGGTCAGAACGGCCACACTACTATAGTCTAATTTGTTGTCTGTTCCAGCCATAGAGGTCAGAACGGCCACACTACTATAGTCTAGTTTGTTGTCTGGTCCAGCCATAGAGGTCAGAACGGCCACACTACTATAGTCTAGTTTGTTGTCTGGTCCAGCCATAGAGGTCAGAACGGCCACACTACTATAGTCTAGGGTGTTGTCTGGTCCAGCCATAGAGGTCAGAACGGCCACACTACTATAGTCTAGGGTGTTGTCTGGTCCAGCCATAGAGGTCAGAACGGCCACACTACTATGGTCTAGTTAGAGGTCAGAACAGTCACACTCCTATAGTCTAGTTAGAGGTCAGAACGTCCACACTACTATAGTCTAGAACTCTAGATAGAGGTCAGAACAGCCACACTCCTATAGTCTAGTTAGAGGTCAGAACGGCCACACTACTATAGTCTAGTTAGAGGTCAGAACAGCCACACTCCTATAGTCTAGTTAGAAGTCAGAACGGCCACACTACTATAGTCTAGTTAGAGGTCAGAACGGCCACAATACTATAGTCTAGTTAGAGGTCAGAACAGCCACACTCCTATAGTCTAGTTTGAGGGCAGAACGGCCACACTCCTATAGTCTAGTTAGAGGGCAGAACGGCCACACTACTATAGTCTAGTTAGAGGTAAGAACGGCTACACTACTATAGTCTAGTTAGAGGTCAGAACGGCCACACTACTATAGTCTAGTTAGAGGTCAGAACAGCCACACTCCTATAGTCTAGTTAGAGGTAAGAACGGCCACACTACTATAGTCTAGTTAGAGGTCAGAACAGCCACACTACTATAGTCTAGTTAGAGGTCAGAACGGCCACACTTCTATAGTCTAGTTAGAGGTCAGAACGGCCACACTACTATAGTCTAGTTAGAGGTCAGAACAGCCACACTCCTATAGTCTAGTTAGAGGTAAGAACGGCCACACTACTATAGTCTAGTTAGAGGTCAGAACAGCCACACTACTATAGTCTAGTTAGAGGTCAGAACGGCCACACTACTATAGTCTAGTTAGAGGTCAGAACGGCCACACTTCTATAGTCTAGTAAGTGGTCAGAACGGCCACACTACTATAGTCTAGTTAGAGGTCAGAACAGCCACACTCCTATAGTCTAGTTAGAGGTCAGAACGGCCACACTACTATAGTCTAGTTAGAGGTCATAACAGCCACACTCCTATAGTCTAGTTAGAGGTCAGAACGGCTACACTACTATAGTCTAGTTAGAGGTCATAACAGCCACACTACTATAGTCTAGTTAGAGGTCAGAACGGCCACACTACTATAGTCTAGTTAGAGGTCATAACAGCCACACTCCTATAGTCTAGTTAGAGGTCAGAACGGCCACACTCCTATAGTCTAGTTAGAGGGCAGAACGGCCACACTACTATAGTCTAGTTAGAGGTAAGAACGGCTACACTACTATAGTCTAGTTAGAGGTCAGAACGGCCACACTACTATAGTCTAGTTAGAGGTCAGAACAGCCACACTCCTATAGTCTAGTTAGAGGTAAGAACGGCCACACTACTATAGTCTAGTTAGAGGTCAGAACAGCCACACTACTATAGTCTAGTTAGAGGTCAGAACGGCCACACTTCTATAGTCTAGTTAGAGGTCAGAACGGCCACACTACTATAGTCTAGTTAGAGGTCAGAACAGCCACACTCCTATAGTCTAGTTAGAGGTAAGAACGGCCACACTACTATAGTCTAGTTAGAGGTCAGAACAGCCACACTACTATAGTCTAGTTAGAGGTCAGAACGGCCACACTACTATAGTCTAGTTAGAGGTCAGAACGGCCACACTTCTATAGTCTAGTAAGTGGTCAGAACGGCCACACTACTATAGTCTAGTTAGAGGTCAGAACAGCCACACTCCTATAGTCTAGTTAGAGGTCAGAACGGCCACACTACTATAGTCTAGTTAGAGGTCATAACAGCCACACTCCTATATTCTAGTTAGAGGTCAGAACGGCTACACTACTATAGTCTAGTTAGAGGTCATAACAGCCACACTACTATAGTCTAGTTAGAGGTCAGAACGGCCACACTACTATAGTCTAGTTAGAGGTCATAACAGCCACACTCCTATAGTCTAGTTAGAGGTCAGAACGGCTACACTACTATAGTCTAGTTAGAGGTCAGAACAGCCACACTACTATAGTCTAGTTAGAGGTCAGAACGGCTACACTACTATAGTCTAGTTAGAGGTCATAACAGCCACACTACTATAGTCTAGTTAGAGGTCAGAACGGCCACACTACTATAGTCTAGTTAGAGGTCATAACAGCCACACTCCTATAGTCTAGTTAGAGGTCAGAACAGCCACACTCCTATAGTCTAGTTAGAGGTCAGTACGGTCACACTCCTATAGTCTAGTTAGAGGTCAGAAAGGCCACACTACTATATTCTAGTTAGAGGTCAGAACGGCCACATTACTATAGTCTAGTTAAATGTCGGAACAGCCACACTACTGTAGTCTAGTTAGAGGTCAGAACGGCCACACTACTATAGTCTAGTTAGAGGTCAGAACAGCCACACTCCTATAGTCTAGTTAGAGGTCAGAACGGCCACATTACTAATGTCTAGTTAGAGGTCAGAACGGCCACACTACTATAGTCTAGTTAGAGGTCAGAACGGCCACACTACTATAGTCTAGTTAGAGGTCAGAACGGCCACACTTCTATAGTCTAGTAAGTGGTCAGAACGGCCACACTACTATAGTCTAGTTAGAGGTCAGAACAGCCACACTCCTATAGTCTAGTTAGAGGTCAGAACGGCCACATTACTAATGTCTAGTTAGAGGTCAGAACGGCCACACTACTATAGTCTAGTTAGAGGTCAGAATGGCCACATTACTAAAGTCTAGTTAGAGGTCAGAACGGCCACATTACTATAGTTTAGTTAGAGGTCAGAACGGCCACACTACTATAGTCTAGTTAGAGGTCAGAACGGTCACACTACTATAGTCTAGTTAGAGGTCAAAACGGTCACACTCCTATAGTCTAGTTAGAGGTCAGAACAGCCACACTCCTATAGTCTAGTTAGAGGTCAGAACAGCCACACTCCTATAGTCTTGTTAGAGGTCAGAACGGTCACACTCCTATAGTCTAGTTAGAGGGCAGAACGGCCACACTCCTATAGTCTAGTTAGAGGTCAGAACTGCCACACTACTATATTCTAGTTAGAGGTCAGAACGGTCACACTCCTATAGTCTAGTTAGAGGTCATAACGGCCACACTCCTATAGTCTAGTTAGAGGTCAAAACGGCCACAGTACTATATTCTAGTTGAGGTTAGAACGGCCACACTCCTATAGTCTAGTTAGAGGTCAGAATGGCCACACTACTATATGCTAGTTGAGGTTAGAACGGCCACACTCCTATAGTCTAGTTAGAGGTCAGAATGGCCACACTACTATATGCTAGTTAGAGGTCAGAACGGCCACATTACTATTGTCTAGTTAGAGGTCAGAACAGCCACACTACTATATTCTAGTTAGAGGTCAGAACGGTCACACGCCTATAGTCTAGTTAGAGGTCAGAACGGCCACACTACTATATTCTAGTTAGAGGTCAGAACGGTCACACTCCTATAGTCGAGTTAGAGGTCAGAACGGCTACACTACTATAGTCTAGTTAGAGGTCAGAACAGCCACACTACTATAGTCTAGTTAGAGGTCAGAACGGCCACACTACTATAGTCTAGTTAGAGGTCATAACAGCCACACTCCTATAGTCTAGTTAGAGGTCAGAACGGCTACACTACTATAGTCTAGTTAGAGGTCAGAACAGCCACACTACTATAGTCTAGTTAGAGGTCAGAACAGCCACACTCCTATAGTCTAGTTAGAGGTCAGTACGGTCACACTCCTATAGTCTAGTTAGAGGTCAGAAAGGCCACACTACTATATTCTAGTTAGAGGTCAGAACGGCCACATTACTATAGTCTAGTTAAATGTCGGAACAGCCACACTACTGTAGTCTAGTTAGAGGTCAGAACGGCCACACTACTATAGTCTAGTTAGAGGTCAGAACAGCCACACTCCTATAGTCTAGTTAGAGGTCAGAACGGCCACATTACTAATGTCTAGTTAGAGGTCAGAACGGCCACACTACTATAGTCTAGTTAGAGGTCAGAACGGCCACACTACTATAGTCTAGTTAGAGGTCAGAACGGCCACACTTCTATAGTCTAGTAAGTGGTCAGAACGGCCACACTACTATAGTCTAGTTAGAGGTCAGAACAGCCACACTCCTATAGTCTAGTTAGAGGTCAGAACGGCCACATTACTAATGTCTAGTTAGAGGTCAGAACGGCCACACTACTATAGTCTAGTTAGAGGTCAGAATGGCCACATTACTAAAGTCTAGTTAGAGGTCAGAACGGCCACATTACTATAGTTTAGTTAGAGGTCAGAACGGCCACACTACTATAGTCTAGTTAGAGGTCAGAACGGTCACACTACTATAGTCTAGTTAGAGGTCAAAACGGTCACACTCCTATAGTCTAGTTAGAGGGCAGAACGGCCACACTCCTATAGTTTAGTTAGAGGTCAGAACTGCCACACTACTATATTCTAGTTAGAGGTCAGAACGGTCACACTCCTATAGTCTAGTTAGAGGTCATAACGGCCACACTCCTATAGTCTAGTTAGAGGTCAAAACGGCCACAGTACTATATTCTAGTTGAGGTTAGAACGGCCACACTCCTATAGTCTAGTTAGAGGTCAGAATGGCCACACTACTATATGCTAGTTAGAGGTCAGAACGGCCACATTACTATTGTCTAGTTAGAGGTCAGAACAGCCACACTACTATATTCTAGTTAGAGGTCAGAACGGTCACACGCCTATAGTCTAGTTAGAGGTCAGAACGGCCACACTACTATATTCTAGTTAGAGGTCAGAACGGTCACACTCCTATAGTCGAGTTAGAGGTCAGAACGGCTACACTACTATAGTCTAGTTAGAGGTCAGAACAGCCACACTCCTATAGTCTAGTTAGAGATCAGAACGGTCACACTACTATAGTCTAGTTAGAGGTCAGAACGGCCACACTCCTACAGTCTAGTTAGAGGGCAGAACGGCCACACTACTATAGTCTAGTTAGAGGGCAGAACGGCCACACTACTATAGTCTAGTTAGAGGGCAGAACGGCCACACTACTATAGTCTAGTTAGAGGTCAGAACAGCCACACTACTATATTCTAGTTAGAGGTCAGAACGGCCACACTACTATAGTCTAGTTAGAGGTCAGAACAGCCACACTCCTATAGTCTAGTTAGAGGTCAGAACAGCCACACTCCTATAGTCTAGTTAGAGGTCATAACGGCCACACTACTGTAGTCTAGTTAGAGGTCATAACGGCCACACTACTGTAGTCTAGTTAGAGGTCAGAACGGCCACATAACTATAGTCTAGTTAGAGGTCAGAACGGCCACTCTACTATAGTCTAGTTAGAGGTCATAACGGCCACATTACTATAGTCTAGTTAGAGGTCAAATGACCACACTCTTATAGTTTAGTATTTGTTGTCTTGTCCAGCCACGGAGGTCAGAACGGCCACAATACTGTAGTCTAGTTAGAGGTCACAACGGCCACACTCCTATAGATTGGCGTGTGGACCAGATAATGTTCCTACTGTTGTACTAAAAATATGTTCTGTGCTGACTCCCTGCCTAGGCAAACTTTTCAGCGAGTGTCTCTTCCCTAACGTCTTCCCTTCTTGATGGACATTTGGTCTCATTCAATCTGTCCCGAAGAAGGGTGCCTGCTTCAATCCTCCAATTATCGTCCAAATGCTCCCTCTCATAGTTTGCATTTCTAAAGTTTTGAATCTAATGTTTATAGGTTTGGCATTCCCTACCCAAACTTACCCGTTTCTGTCTGTATGTTTTACTGTCCTACTTTTTCCTCTGGGAGCAGGAGGCTAGGAATCCTCCTCCCTTTGTAAAATTCTCCTACTCAACGGTACAAAGAAAGGGGCGAAAGTGGTTCCGGACCCTTAGAATTGGAACTTACAATTTTGTTTCTGTTTGTGTTCTGTCTCGAGTCGGCCACCCCCAGCAATGGGGTATGTGCCTGAGTAGATACATACATCTTATTTCCCATAATCAACTTTCTGTTTATCAGTATGGATTTGTTAGAGACAACCTAATGGTAATCACCTTTCTTATCAATAGCTCAATAGATGCAGGAATGTATTGCAAGATTCACTAAAATCATCTAACGTTAGCCATCATCAATACTAAGCTATGTGAGCGTACATAACGGGTTAATGGAATATGGTAATATTGGTTCCACATTATCATACAGTAATCATCATAATCACCACCAGCCTCCTCTCCATCAAGGCACTATATACACACCAAATTACTAACGAGGGGTTTCAATTGTTTTGACAATTTTCGAACAATATGTTTAGCTTAGAGTCTTAGACCATCATCAAACTATATATAAGCTTCCCAAACCCCCTATCTCGGCCGAATGCCAGTCTCTCCTAAACTGTAGGCTCGCTATCGCTGGCAAGGAAATAATTGACACATCAGTAAGGCGAAACTTTATAAAATTGCCTAACTGTACCCTGTTCCAAATAATTAAGTTTGTTTGTAAAGTTAATTGGTGGGTTGGTGAACACAAATATGGACTAACCAACAAATGACCGGAGCAATCAAACGGCCATCCATGAAATAGGTGTGGAAATTTACAGAACATTTGTTCCAGCCCTTTTTGAGGCACAGAGGATAGGGTTCACGATATCCGGCCGACATATTTGGAAAACGGCATGAATGGTGTGAAGTATGTTATTAGAAGAAAGTCAGGACGCACTATAGGTAGTTTAATTAAAAATAAAAATAAAATTCCTACCAAGCTTGTCTCTTCTGTGGTTTATCAGTTCACGTGGGATAGTTGTAAGGCTACATACATAGGTAAAACGAAGAGGCAATTAGAAGCTAGGATTCACGAACATTTAGGCAAATCAGTGAGAACGGGTCATCCATTATCGAGACCTCTTCACTCAGCGATTCGTGATCATGCCCATAACAATGACCACCGAATAAATAAGAGACAATTTCTCAGTTTTAGCCAGTAGCTCTAGTGACATAGATCTCCTCATCCTAGAGAGTATCTACCAGAAGGTCGAGCGCCCCAGCATAGGGGGCTACGAGTCCTCTGTGCCTCTTCTTTGTTTTTAATGTAAGTAATAATACTAGAGATGTAAGTTAAGTTTTAAATGTGTCTTTTATTACTTAGAATTTACTAAGATTTACTTAGAAGTTTTATTTTAATTTGCGTATCTGTAACCTTCCCGCATTTTCAATGTAAACGTTTAGAATTTAGTTTTAGTTTCGTGTTTATTTATTGATAAAACCATTTATATATAACTCGCCCTTTGTCTTCTCTATCAAACGTTCGACAATCTTTACTTTGATAACCTGTACGATTGTTTTCTTAATATATCGCAATTTTTTTATCTTATTTTTGTTTCTTATTACATGTAATTTTCAACAATTTTGTTGTAAATACCTTCAATTTCCCCGAGTAATATCTTTCGTCTGCCAATGTTTGTTCTTATGTATCACATTTTTGTTATCAAGTCTTTTGATTACCTACTTACATGGTACTATATATTTTTCTTAATGTATCGCTATTATTAAATGTGTTTATATTATTTAAAATTTCAAACTAACTACGTAAATACCTTGGATTTCACTGTGTATGCTCATTTGTCTGGCGATTTATATGTGATCTAGGCTTCTGATTATCGTTTATAAGAAACATACCGAACTCCTATTGTAAGAATTATGTTTTTATTCACAGGCCTGATGATGGATCTTGTATGAGTCCGAAAGGTAGCAAATATAGATGCCCTCCGTGAAGATGTTTGTCACAACCCTGGTTTTGTTTTTCATATATATATATAGATCATGGTGGTGGGTGGTCTACGGTAAGGGATCCTTCACATTACCATACAGTCATCATCATTACCACCAGCACCAGCAGCCGGCCTCTTTATCACCACACTCAATATTATAATCAATCTTGATCAGTCCGCACCATAACCGCCAGCTTATAAATTATATATAGTCCTTAGTCTTAGCACTTTAGGTAACGAGGCGTCTTTTTCTATATAATTTTTGTAAAACCTAAAATAGTGTATACGGCTAAAGAATTTATAGCAATAAAAGTGACAAAATCTATTTCAAACAACTCTTTGTCTCCCCCATTTACTGTATAATCTTTGCAAAATTGTCTAATAATACAATAGCCAAAATAAAAGGAAGGAATGTGTCAAGGTATACTAAAAGAGTTCAATGTAGTTATTGGTCAGATGACGCGATTATTTTATATTTTGCAATACTACAATACACGAAATGACTTCTATATGAAAGAGTCTTAACCCCTTCTGTACCGGAGACGTCTTTTTAAATTTGATTCTAGCTATATTTAGAAATTATTTTGCAATTTAAGAAGGATCTGTGACACTAAAAAGGGTGAGGTGAGATAGGGATGTGGCGACCCCACCGCCCGTCACTTTGTGGCGCAGATAGCCCCTGGAGGTTGGGACTGGGAATCCTACCTCCAGAATTGTTAGGAGGAGGCTGTAGAGACCAGCCGAATAGGATGGTACATCATGGGAGTGGTAGGTGGTTGATAAGGACAGCTGGAACTCCTGTTTCGCCACCTGGCCTCTCTAGCTAATCCTTTCTGTGCCTCATCAAAATTGAGGGCAACCCCAGCCTGCCCTCCAAAACACCTTCTCCTCCTATCAATACATTAAACTACAAACACCTTACATACAACACAATGTTTTTGTTTAAATGATGACACAATCACGGCCCGCCTCGGAGTCCCAAGGGGGGGGGGGCGCTGAAATGCCGCCATCGGTTTGACCCCGGGCAACGATTCCCCTATATGCCCTGAACCACTACCTTATGTTCTTACTATTAATTTCTGCAACATTCGTGGCCTTTCTTCTAACTTCCACTCTGTAGAACACCACCTCACCTCTTCCAACACTGATCTTCTCTTTCTCACCAAAACTCAGGTGTCTGGGACTACTGACAGCAAACCCTTCTCTGTATTCTCCTACTATCTCTATCCACAGTTTCAAGCCAAAGGTTGATGATGCGTATATGTACGCAACAATCTCGCATTCTCTCGTGTTCCCAACTTTGACTCTTCTGAATTCTCAACTCTCTTGCTAAAGCTTTCTTGTCACTCTTAAACTAAATATTTCTGCGCTGTTTATCACTCCCCTAATTCTACTGACTATCCAAAATTCTTTGACTATCTAACTTCTAAAGTGGAACACATTCTATCCATCTCTCCTTTCGCAGGAATATTCATCCTAGGAGATTTCAACGTTCACCACCACCAATGGCTCTCCTCTGTTTCCACTGACCAACCTGGTGAACAAGCCTCCATCTTTTCTATCCTAAATGACCTAGAGCAGTTAGTTCAGAAACCCACCCATATCCCGGGTCGCTTCGGAGATCAGCCCAACATTCTTGACTTATTTCTAACTTCTAACCCTTCTGCTTATACTGTAAATCTTTTCTCTCCTTTGGGCTATTCCAACCATAAACTTATCTCTGTCACCTCTCCTATCTCTCCAGTACGGCCACCAGATCCTCCAAGCCAGCGGCGCTTGTGGCACTTTGGTGCTGCCGACTGGGAAGCTCTCCGGCATTACTTCTTTGATTTCCCATGGTATGACTCTTGCTTCCGTAGCCGGGGACCCTCAGAGAGTGCTGAATGCATTACCGAGATAATCCTCTCGGGCATGGAGGCATACATTTTATTTTATTTTTCTCAGTCTAATGCAAACAAATCTTGGTTTACTCACTCTTGCTCTACTGCTGTTTGCAATAAGGAGGAAGCATTCAAACAGTACTGTTGCCTTCAAACTCAAGAATCTCATACTTCCTATGTTTCTGCCCGGAGTCAAGCCAAATCTGTTCTTAGACTCGCCAAACATTTTTTCATCAATAAATAATGACCTATCCAACTGTAGCTCTTACCAAGCCTTCTGGCATCTAGCCCAAAACTTCTCCATTAATTCTTCTTCTTCGTCTTTCCCTCCTTTGTTTCACTCTGACAGCACTACCGTCGCTTCTTCCTCTGACAAAGCTGAATTCTTCGCTGACACTTTCGCTAAAAACTCCACTTTGAGTGATTCCGATGATATTCCTCCCTCTCCACCTCTCCTGCTTATGCCTAACATTATAATCTCTTCCAAGGATGCATTTTCCACCCTCTCTGGGCTTGATACTAAGAAAGCGTACAGACCAAACAGTGTTCCTCATGTTGTACTAAAAAACTGTGCTTTCGTGCTGACTCCCTGTCTAGGCAAACTATTCCGCCTCGGTCTCTCCTCTAACATCTTCCCTTCTTGCTGGAAGTTTGCTCTCATTCAACCTGTCACAAAGAAGGGTGACCGCTCTCAACCCTCCAACTATGTTCAATTGCTCTCATTTCTTGCATCTCTAAAGTTTTTGAAAATATTCTTACTTTCAAATTTCTTAATCATTTATCTTCCCATAACCTATTCTCAGACCGTCAGAATGGCTTCCTTAATAGCAGCTCTACTGGTGATCTTCTTTCTTATCATACTAACTCTTGGTCTTCCTCCATTCGGAACTTCGGTCAGACTTTTTCTGTTGCGCTAGACATATTGAAGGCCTTCGATGGAGTCTGGCACAAATCCCTTATTTCCAAACTACCCTCCTTCTGTTTCTATCCCTCCATCTGTGCCTTTGTCCCTAATTTCCTCTCTGGATATTCCATAGCTGCGGTTGTGGACGGCCACCATTCACTTCCTCAACCTATCAACTCCGGTGTTCCTCAGGGTTGTGTCCTATCTCCAATTCTCTTTTTATTATTCATCAACGACCTTCTCAAATGTACCTCCAGCCCCATTCACTCACATGATGACAGACTCTACATAACACTATTCAACTACCCTTCCACAAAATTATTCACAGTAGGAACTCCAAAACTCGCGAAAGGAGGCCATAAAACACCTATCTTCTGAGCTCTCTACTATCTCTAATTTGGGAAGAGAAAACCTTGTTCCTTTCAATGCTTCCAAAACTAATTTTCTCCATCTGTCTACTTGTAGTCTCCTTCCAGAAAACTATGACCTACCCTTCAACATCATACAATTTAACCCTTCATTTTCTCTTAATATTCTTGGTGTCTCTTTTTCTTCTGATCTATCGTGGGAAGATCATATTACCACTCTTATGTGTGGAGAGGATCCTCTCACAGAGCACTTCTAGACAAAGTAGAAAAGAAAGCCTTCCGTCTCATTAACTCACGTCCACTCTCCAAGTGTCTGCAGTCTCTCTCTCTTCGCCCAATGTTGCATCTCTCTCGCTATTCTACCACTATTACATGAATCAGTGTTCCTCAGTGCTCTCTCTGTGTATACCACCCCCTCTTCGTAGAGCACAGAGCACCCATCTTGCAACACAATCCCACCCCTACTCTGTGCAACTCTCCAACCTAAGAGTTAAATGTTATTTTCAGTCTTTCTTCTATTCAACAGCTGAGCACTGGAACTCTTTCCCAGAATCAGTCTTTCCCTCTTCCTATGACTAAAATTGTTTCAAACTCTGTGTGTCCAGGCATTTCTGCTCGAACGTCCCTTGATTTTGGCCCTGTCCCTCTTTCAACTCTGGGGGAGGCACTCGCCTCACTCACATAGACAAAAAAATAACATTTTCGAAGCCTCTTAATTGCTGTAGGCCCTCTTCAAACTGACTAAAATAGTCTAGTAGTAGCCAGAATAAAGTTAAGAAGACGCCACAGGTACAGAAGGGGTTAAAACTCGGTCACTTTCCCAATTCACCCATAAGACCATACCATACACACACCACGGGAATGCCATTGTTGTGAGGATCTCTACTGATATATTGTAGCATACCCTTCTCAAATAGGTAGGCCAGAAATCGTGAACCCTAACCTCTGTAACTCAAAAAGGTCTAGAGCAAATGGGCTGTACATTTCCACACCTATTCCCTGGCTGAATCTTCCCGAATGGTAGACATATTAGCTCCATTTCTCTAGTTGTGTTCCAGTTACGAAATTTTGGGTTCGGGATTCCTGGCCTACCTATAATGATCAGGGTATAGTAATGACAAGGTTTATGGGGGAGTCACCAGTCTTTTGTATCTTTCTCTCCTTTTCTCTCTTTCCCTGGCTTGTATCCGTTCGGCCCCATTCAGTCAACTGTTTTAAGACGGTTATCCCCATCCAGGTGTCGATTACTTCCTGGCGAACGATAGCCAGCCAGCATTGTATGGAGAAATCCGACTTGGCTGAGGAAATTTTTCTAACGAAAAATGTACAAATTTAGCTTGCTGTCAAAACAAAAATATAATGTGCTGGCTCGCTACCGCTCGCCAGGAAAATATTGACACCTGGATGGGGGTAAACGTCTTAAAACAGTAGGCTGAATGGGGCCGAATGGATACAAGCCAAAGAGAGAGGGAGATAAAGAGAAAAAAAGCGAGGTGGGCTCCCTTATAGTGAACGCTAGATTGATCGTCGTCTTTTCTAGTTATTTACACAATAACCAGTATTTCTGCATACAAAAATAACATGTCAAAACTATGGAGTGGAGACTGGTGAACAATATTATGCAAACTAAAATGGCACAACTAATATATGTATATGTAGAATCAGCTATAATGTATATATGTATATGTAGAATCAGCTGTAATGTATATATGTATATGTAGAATCAGCTGTAATGTATATATGTATATGTAGAATCAGCTATAATGTATATATGTAGAATCAGCTATAATGTATATATGTATATGTAGAATCAGCTATAATGTATATATGTATATGTAGAATCAGCTATAATGTATATATGTATATGTAGAATCAGCTATAATGTGGGTATGTGTATGTGGAAGCAGCTATAATGTATATATGTATATGTAGAATCAGCTATAATGTATATATGTATATGTAGAATCAGCTATAATGTATATATGTATATGTAGAATCAGCTATAATGTATATATGTATATGTAGAATCAGCTATAATGTATATATGTATATGTAGAATCAGCTATAATGTATATATGTATATGTAGAATCAGCTATAATGTATATATGTATATGTAGAATCAGCTATAATGTATATATGTATATGTAGAATCAGCTATAATGTATATATGTATATGTAGATAATGTATATATGTATATGTAGAATTAGCTATAATGTATATATGTATATGTAGAATCAGCTATAATGTATATATGTATATGTAGAATCAGCTATAATGTATATATGTATATGTAGAATCAGCTATAATGTATATATGTATATGTAGAATCAGCTATAATGTATATATGTAGAATCAGCTGTAATGCAATTATCTATGGCTCGGGGAAAACACGCAACCTCCATGCAAGGTATGAGAGAGAGAGAGAGAGAGAGAGAGAGAGAGAGAGAGAGAGAGAGAGAGAGAGAGAGAGAGAGAGAGAGAGAGAGAGAGAGAGAGAGAGAATATAAACAAATGAAAAGGTATCTATGCCTAACTCAACACCATATTTCATTGTGTTTTGCCTGTATTCTTAGTTTTTCTTGACCTGTCATAATTATAATGTGTATATGTTATTAAATATGTATTATGTACTATTGAATGTCCAATTAACCAGAGAAGGCATGTGAGCAAATAAAAAAAAAAAAAAAAAAAAAGAAAAAAGAGGACCAACCCACAGACACAACTGAGTAAACAAATTTGGCGACCACCACCACTCCAGCACTGTGTAAACAACAATAATGGTGGTGGTCGCTAATATTGACCCAGATATCCATGTAAACAACGGTATAGTGCCTGGGAGATATAGTTTAAACAAATAATTGTAGTGCTTGGGAGATATATATTATAATGTCGATATGTGGACAGTAGTAGTAGAACGATAGTGGTTGGGAAAATCAGTATAGTACCATCGAGATTTGCACTACTAAAAGTCTTTACGTTATGCAAATACTTACACCATTGTATGCAACATTTGGCAAATATATACCTACAATACTGAGAGGAGGGATTGCAATTTTTCCATTGACGATTTTGTCTCTCTCTCCCTCCCTCCCTCTCTCTCTCTCTCTCTCTCTCTCTCTCTCTCTCTATATATATATATATATATATATATATATATATATATATATATATATAGTCTATTAATGAGTATGCTTAGTTACCATTCCTGAATATGTACGTAATTAGTAGTCAATAAATGAATAATATAACTACAGTATATTGATTCAACATTATACTTCTTCATATTAACATGATGCACGTAAAGATGGATCTTAGTTAAGTTACTTAAAATAGGACTTCAGAGGTTATCAACCCTATTGGATTACTAAGCCAGCACACTGTAAGTCAAGAATAACGCCAGAACTTAAGTCTCTTTGCGACAACTCCAATCCCTTGATGGATCAGAATTTCCTGGCATGTATACACCTACTGACATGTTAAAGACTGATATAAACACCATTTGAGGAGGAGCACTTAACTGCACTTTATTGACAACGTTTCGCAGATAGCTTCTTCTTAGTGACCTGAAGAAGCTATCTGCAAAACGTTGTCATTAATGTGCTCCTCCTCATATGGTGTATATATTCATGTTGTCAACTTCTCAAAGTTATTTCAACATGTTAAAGACTGAACAATACACGGAGCTTTTATAACTAATCAATACATTACGGAGAGTTGCATCAAATCAAACGAGTGAAGACAATATCAGGTCAAACACATTCATCACTGCTGAGGAAGATGTTTGTTTTGAGGTTTTGGGGAAGGGTGTTAATATACTATGATTTAAGGGGAGTTTTTTGTTTTATTCTGGAAACCCCTCTCCCTCATGTTTGATAAGGTTTAGTGGGCACACTACCCCCCCCCTCCTATTCACATCTGGGAAAGGGGGGGCGGGGGAGTTCTTGGTGTTTTAGGAAAGGATGTCTTTATACACAGATCATTTTAAGATACGAAAGAGGCGACAGTAGCGACGTTACCACTCCACTCCATAAAATGTGTACTTTTACGGGGTTTTTTTCTTCTGGAATCCCTTCTCCCTCATGTTTAGCCCCATTAGTTTTGAGATTTATCGAAGTTCGTCCCATTAGTTTTGAATATTTTAAGGCCTTTCGCCCCATTTCCTTGTCAATTTTACGACCTTTCCTGTCATTTAGGTGTCGAGTTTCTTTTTCCTGGCGAACGATAGCAAACTTGAATTTTAAGAGGCATTTAACCCGGCAAGCGCGATAGGCCTCACGGAAGGCTTCCTATAGGGAACGCGATAGGCCTCACGGAAGCAGGATTTTTAAAGGCGTACCAAAACGGCGCCAAGCTGTCTGGGGAGTCACAAATTGCGCCACGTTTAGTGCGACATGGTACCTCTCGATGGCACCCACAACCACCCGCCGCACGCACCCCACACAGTCTACACACGCAGTACGCTCTCAGTCACCATGGAGCCTACACGCTCCCCTGACTCGCTCCCTGTTGACTCGCCCAACCCTGTTGCTGGCGGTGTTAGTGCTCGTGGCAGGACACGAATACGTGCCAGGGACCCCTCCTACGTATATACTTCTGAGGATGATGAGCCAGTGCAGCCAAGAAGACCTACACGTGCTGGGAGAGGCACGACACGTGGTGGGAGAGGCACGACACGTGCACCAAGCACGACGAGTGCGAAGAGGTCATTGTCCTCAGCATTTGCTCTGACAACTGCTACCACAACAACTACTGCCTCTACTGTTGTGGCAACGACGCCCACGGCGCCCACCACCACAGGAAGTACAAGTGGCCGTCCTGGGGATGCAGGAGCATCGGGGGTAGTTGGCAAGAAGGGTAAGGGTAAAGGACACCCTTATCAGTTCAAGAGGAGTAAGGTGACACCTCCCGCCTCTACCACCCCCGCGTTGCCACCACCACCACCACCCACCACGGCCGCCCCTGTCTCACTACCCACCACGGCCGCCCCTGCACCACTGCCCACCACGGCCGCCCCTGCACCACCGCCCCGCACGCCCCTGCTCCACCACCCACGCCCACCCATGCCCCTGCTGCTGTTGGAGGGTCTCGTAGAGTTTTGGCAGCCGGTCTAACGCCATCCAAGTTTGACGCCCTCCTCTTCCCTCCTGACTCCTCTGACGACGACGCTGCAGAAGGGGAAGCCTTCGATCCCAGGAACTATGGCTGGGGTGGTGATAGTGGGAGCGAGTCTGAGGAGGATCAAGACCAATATGAGGGAGGTGCAGAGGATTCGGAAGACGACGATGTACTTCTGCACCGTGACCATGACCAAGACCTGTCTGACGACGAAGGCGCAGACGACGTGGCTGACGGAGGGGCTGATCCTGATCCCCCACGGGCGTATAATTTTGCCTGGTCTGAAGGGTCCCATTTCCAACCAGATTTGCACCAGTTCAATGCCAATCTGGCTGGTTCAACAGCAGACTGGCCCTGCAATGACCAGTCCACGGAATCTGATTTCTTCTGTGCATTTTTTGACCAGGAGGTATTATCTCATCTCGTTTCCCAAACCAATGGCTATTTTACCTGGGTGAGGGAAAGAATTGATATGATATCTCCCAGAGCAAGAATTCGTGCATGGGTTGATACGACTGTCCCTGAGCTCCTAGTGTTCTTTGCGTTGTTGCTAATCATGCCTCTCTGCAGGAAGCATGTAATGGAGCATTATTGGAAGCACGACCCAATCATCAACACCCCAATTTTCCGGAAATATATGGCTCGTGATAGATTTTTCTTGCTTCTGCGATTTTTGCACTTCGCAGACAATAATAATCCAAACCGAGCTGATAGAATATGGAAAGTTCGGGATGTGTTGACCATGTTGTTGCAAAGGTACAGGAAATTCTTCTACCCCTTTGCCAACCTGGTGATTGATGAGTCGCTCGTGCTTTTCAAAGGACGCCTGGTGTTCAAGCAGTACATCCCCTTGAAGAGACACAGGTTCGGGATCAAGATCTTTGTGTTGTGCGATTGTGAAAGTGGAATAGTGCTCGACATGATCGTATACACCGGCACTGATGTAGACATTCCAAAAGTCGGTGGCAACGACCCATTGGGCATGTCAGGGCACATTGTGAAAAAGATGCTGGAGCCCTACCTGAACAAGGGGCACACGTTGTACACCGACGATTGGTATACAAGTCCTGCACTCTGCCAGTTCCTCCATGACCACAAAACGGGGGCATGTGGGACTGTCAGAACTAACAGGAAGTTCATGCCTAAGTTCCAAGGCAATCGCATAGAACTGGACAACCCCTCCCACAGTGACACCGCTTCTGATGACGACTTGGCAGAGGAACAAAGGCGCCGCAGACTGGACAGACCAAGAAGAAAGAAGAAAGAGCACTACAAGCAGCTGGAGAAGTCTGGGAAAGTTCTGGCGGTAAAGTGGCTCGATAAGCGACCAGTTCACCTGCTTTCGACTGTCCATACAGGTGCCCAAGTGGACTCTGGTAAATTCCACTACCGTACCAAGAAGTCTATCCAGAAACCTGATATGGTGGTGGATTACACCAAGTACATGCGCCTTGTGGACAAGTCTGATTGCCAGCTTGCAGGCGTTGAGTGCCTACGAAAAACAGTGAAGTGGTATCACAAGCTTTTCCTTCACTTTGTTGACATCACGATGCTCAACGCTTACAACATGTGGCTTGTAAAAAAAGACATGGCCCCGAACAAAAAACTCAAGTTCAGGGAGTTCATATACAACGTCGCCTACCAACTCCTACAAAAACACCAACCAGTCTCCGGTCACAGGGGTCGCCGTGCAGTCAACCTCCCAGACAGAGTCATTGATGGATATGACAAACACTACCCTATCCACACCGAGCTATCTGGCACCCGGAGGCTGCAAGTACAGTGCCAGGTCTGTGCCCACTCCACCAGAAAGCCACAAAGAAGAAGCCGAGTCACATCAATGTGCAAGGAATGCAACGTTGGGTTGTGTTTGGGCGAGTGCTTCAGGGACTACCACTCACTCAAGTACTACTAGGAGTGGTACCTGTGTCGCCCTATCTCAGCCAAACTCCTGCCCGGCCCACGTACCTCACTACCTACCTCACTACCTACCTGCCCGTACCTGACCTGCCCGTACCTGACCAACGTGATCTCAAAACACCTGCCTGCCTACCTACTTGCCCGTACCTGACCAACGTGATAATATTATCATAACATGTACAAATTATAGTTGTAGGATAAGTTCATATGTTTTGGTATATACAGTATATATATTTATATATATATATATATATATAGATATATATATATATATATATATATATATATATATATATACACAGTATATTATTGTATACAGTATACTGTATATATAAGCAATATTTTCATTTATTATTTCAGTTTAATTCATTAGCCAGGCAATATTTTGTTTTATTTATATATATACCTATGTAATATTATACTTATGTACTAACCTTTTGTAACAACCTTTTGTAATAATAAAACAAACAAAAAAACAAACAAAAAAACAAATAAATAAACACAAAAAAACATACTTACGCTCTGCTATTCATCAAAGTTTTCGACTTTATGAATAGCAGGGCGTAAGTATGTAAAAAAAAAAATTTTCAAGTGATATAAACACTCCAAAAACATCCCCATAACCTCTCTGGTTTCGAACCCACGTCTCTAGGCCTACGTCTCTAGGCCTACATCTCACTCAGTCCATCACTCTAACCACTAGACCATGACTGTTCACACTATACTGACAGCGATTAGTGCGTACGTATTTTCGGGCAGACGAATGCTTGACAAAAAAAAATATATATATACCCTCGATACACTTGTGTATATCGAAGTATTTAGTATGTATAATACTTTTACATAACCTAACATATTCTATCATTACGAACAAACAGTAAAGAAATTTACAAGTAAATAAATAACCTTTCATCCATGAGTTGCAAGCAAATAGTGCGTAAAAATTGTGTAATGAGATATCGGGTTACTCTAACATACTGCGCCATCCAAGAAGTCTTATCGTTGTTTACAATATAGCAACGACAACACAAAGTGTCTATAAGGTCTAAATTTGTGCATACACCCACGCTAATCTCATCTACTTACTGTAATCTGACCCCTTTTCTCTCCCGCGCCACCCACCTTTCTCAATACACCACTCTTATTTCGCCTATTATTCGTCCGTATGCCTCTCTGCGCTTCATTTATCAGTGTATATTATTCACATGGGCTGCCTTACTCATGAATATGAACAGGTGAAACCATAAAGGTGCTTTTTAGGCGAGATATAGAGCGTTGCTTCTCATCAATCGCACGTTCTTGCCTCCACCCTCTCTCTCTCTCTCCTCCCGCCTGACTCACTCACACACACTCGCTCGCTCGGGGATGTCGTGCCTATCAGCCCATTTTTTTCAACTTGCAGCCACCGTAACTCCACACCCACATTTTTTTAGGGTGGATATATATATATATTGGCGGATGTGGCTGCTTATTTCCAAGACATTGAGGTACTTTTTTTTAAATTCTGTGAGATCGAATATTTTGGCAGAAATGCACAAATAACTACCCTAGCTCCTACTGCTATTTAGCGCTTATCAGGTTAAGGGCATTTTTCTACCAAATATTGCACAAAATTATCTCGCAGTAGGGGTCATGGATGTAATTTTAAAAGCTTGATGGAGGTCTAGGGAGAAAAAATAATCTCCCCTTAGCCACTATACCTTTCCCTATCACATTTTTGTTGTACCATAATTTGCTCTGTCTATCACACCTCCCCTTGTTACCCCTGTCCTAACTTAATTATCATCTTTTACCTCTACCAGCTGTTCCCTTAACTCTCGCCACTACCAATCCCTCCCCCTCCCCCTCATAGTGTGTTTATATCCCCCCCCCCCCCCAATAATCTGCTTATCCCCCCACCCCACCCTTTAGTAGTCTGTTCGTTCGCGGAATTTCGGTGCAAGTATCCTAGGTTCGAATCCTTGGGAGTACCATATGTATTCATTAGTTTCGTTGATTTAATTAGTTAGGTTTATTTGTAAGTTACTTGGTGGGTTGGTGAAATATATGAATATATTCAGGTTCAGGAGTAATTCCCTGAGAGGCCTATCATTGGGTTAAGTGCACCATCAATTACCCCTTCCATTCGTGTAATCATTAGGCTATCATAGTGCAGTTGGGTATATGTAAACTACATGCTTAGATTAGTATCCAGTATACGAGAAAGGATGAATAGTCGTAGGCTTGTGCATAAACCCTTTAACTTTGTTGATAATGTAATGGTTAGTGCACGGAATTTTGGTGTAAGTATCATAAGTTCGAATCCATGGAGTACCACATGTATTCATTAGTTTCATTGATTTCACTAGTTAGGATTATTTGTAAGTTATTTGGTGGGTTGGTGAATAATTATGAATTTCCCAGCTGATGGTAATATGACATGCTCAGCTATGTTATGAAGGTCTAGTGGTGGGAATATGTTGTTGATTATGAAAACATGGATGTAAATTATGATGCAGAGTCATAGTGGTTTCAGATTTTTCCATTAATGCGGGAGATGGTTGTTGTTTTTCTACCGAAAAATTTACAAATTAATCTTGAAGGGTGATCTTGAGGATGCATTGTTTTCTAAGCCTGATGGAGGTCTAGGGAGAAAAATAAAAACTCACACACATATATACTGTATATATATATATGTATATATATGTATATATATATATACATATATATACCTGGTGAACAAGCCTACATCTTTTCTATCCTAAATGACCTAGAGCAGTTAGTTCAGCAACCCACCCGTATCCCGGATCGCATCGGAGATCGGCCCAACATTCTTGACCTGTTTCTAACTTCTAACCCTTCTTCTTATACTGTCGATCTTTTCTCTCCTTTGGGCTCCTCCGACCATAAACTTATCTCTGTTACCTGTCCTATCTCTCCAGTACAGCCACCCGATCCTCCTAGCCGGCGGCGCTTGTGGCACTTTGGCGCTGCCGACTGGGAGGCTCTTCGGCAGTACTTCTTTGATTTCCCATGGAATGATTTCTGCTTCCATGGCCGAGGACCCGAGGAGAGTGCTGAACGCATTACCGAGGTAATCCTATCGGGCATGGAAGCATACATTCCATTCTCTTTCTCTCAGACTAATGCTAAAAAATCTTGGTTTACTCATGCCTGTTCTACTGCTGTCCGCAATAAGGAGGAAGCATTCAAACGGTACCGACGCCTTAAAACTCAAGACTCTCATTCTTCATATGTTTCTGCCCGGAATCAAGCCAAATCTGTTCTTCGACTTGCCAAACACTCTTTCATCAATAATAAATGCACTGAACTATCCAACTCTAGCTCTTCCCAAGCTTTCTGGCATCTAGCCAAAAACCTCTCCAACAATTTCTCTTCCTCGTCTTTCCCTCCCCTTTCCCACTCTGATGGCACAACCATCACTTCTTCCTCTGACAAACCTAAACTCTTCGCTCAAACTTTTGCTAGAAACTCCACCTTGGATGATTCCGGTGCTATTCCTCCCTCTCTCCGCCCTCCTCTCTCTTACTTATGCCTAATATCCTAATCTCTTCTAAAGATGTACTTTCTACCCTCTCTGGGCTTAACACTAATAAGGCGTACGGTCCGGACGGTGTTCCTCCTGTTGTTCTCAAAAACTGTGCTTCCGTGCTGACTCCCTGCCTAGGCAAACTCTTTCGTCTCTGTCTATCCTCTAACGTCTTCCTTTCATGCTGGAAGTTTGCTCACATTCAACCTGTCCCAAAGAAGGGTGACCGTTCTCAACCCTCCAACTATCGTCCAATTGCTCTTATCTCTTGTCTTTCTAAAGTTTTTGAAACTATTCTTGCTTCCAAATTTCTTAAGCATTTCTCTTCTCATAATCTGCTCTCAGATCGCCAGTATGGCTTCCTTAAGGGTCGCTCTACTGGTGATCTTCTTTCATATCTTACTAACTCTTGGTCATCCTCCTTTCGGGACTTCGGTGAGACTTTTTCTATTGCACTAGACATATCGAAAGCCTTCGATAGAATCTGGCATAAATCTTTAATTTCTAAACTACCCTCCTTCGGTTTCTATCCCTCCATCTGTGCCTTTGTCTCTAATTTCCTTTCCGGCCATTCCATAGCTGCGGTTGTGGACGGCCATTGTTCACTTCCTCACCCTATCAATTCCGGTGTTCCTCAGGGCTCTGTCCTATCGCCTATTCTCTTTCTAATTTTTATAAATGATCTCCTTAACTGTACCTTAATTCCCATCCATTCATACGCAGACGACTCAACCTTACACTACTCCATTAGTTTTTCAGAACGCCCCAGCCAGCAATCCCTCAACGACAAACGTAATGAAGCCATAGAACTCTTAAATTCTGATCTAAATACTATTTCCAATTAGGGCAGAGAAAACCTTGTTAACTTTAATGCTTCCAAAACCCAATTTCTCCATCTATCTACCCGCCAGGATCTCCCAGCGGACTATCCCTTATTCTTCTACAATACAAAAATCAACCTTTCATCTTCTCTCAATATTCTTGGTGTCTCTTTTTCTTCTGCTCTCATTTGGAAGGACCATATAACCAGTCTTGCTAAGGCAGCCTCCCAGAAGCTGGGTGTGCTCAACCGCATTAGGGGGTTCTTTTCCCCTGCACAGCTTTTTGCTCTGTACAGGGGCATAGTGCGCCCTTGTATTGAGTATTGTTCACATGTGTGGGGAGGTTCCTCTCACACCGCTCTCCTAGACAAAGTTGAAAAGAAGGCCTTTCGTATCATTAACTCCTGTCCACTCACCAACTCTCTGCAATCTCTCTCTCTCCGCCGCAATGTTGCATCTCTCTCGCTATTCTATCGCTACTATAATAATCAGTGTTCCTCAGAGCTATCCCAGTGCATACCACCTCCTTTACGTAGGGCACGTGGTACCCGTCTTGCAACTCAATCCCACCCCTACTCTGTGCAACTCTCCAACCAAAGAGTGAAACGTTACTCTCAAACTTTCTTCTACTCAACATCTGAGCTCTGGAACTCTCTCCCAGAATCAGTCTTTCCCTCTTCCTATGACTTAACACCTTACGAGCGGCCTATGCGGTTTATTATATGTACCGCACAGCGGGGTGTTTTTAGCCAAAATAGGGCTGTTTACGTGATCATTTTCATGCCTAAATAAGACCCAGAACGTAAAACAAGTACCTATCCCTGAAAGGGCATAAACAGAGCTTTCGAATGACACCATAACGATCCTTGTATGATGGATAGTTTTCTTGCAATAACCGTGCAACGCGAGTGCAAAAAGCAGGTAATTCGGTACTTTCGGTACATAATTGAGTATGTAGCGAGTGAGAGAGGGAGGAGGGAGCTGAGATTTGTGTCAGTAGGTTCGCCGCGGTGGTCTGGAGCAGTCATACGCTCGCTAGTCTCCTGCCACCACTTGTCTCTCTCTCTCAGCCACATTACGTGCTGAAATTGCCACTCGACCTATGTCGAGCGCCGCCACATAGTCCAGCTTTTTTTAACTCGACTTATGTTGCTCGCCGCTAATTAAGGGTTAAATTGCTTCAAACTCCGTGTGTCCAGGCATTTTGGCTCGAACGTCCCTTGATTTTGGCCCTGTCACTCTTTCAACTATGGGGGAGGCACTCGCTATAGGCAGTTATGCCTTTTGCCTCCCTCAATCACATAGAAAAAAAAAAAAAATATATATATATATATATATATATATATATATATATTCTCTTTAAGGCAGACGAAATTAAAAGAAAGAGGTTTCACAGTTAATGAGTTTTGTATTAACTCCCAACCAGCGGGGGGAAGGGGGTGTATCATGTTAGCGCCTGGCGGGTATATTTACCGAGAATTAGCTTCATTCCACGTTCTTTTTCATGCATAAGCAAGAGCCAGAGCATAATACAATTATATATCCATGAAAGGGCGATGATAGATTTTTCCAATGACACCTGAATCATCCATGTACGACATCGGGTTATCTTGCAACGATCGATCGTGCAACCGGCGAAGGGGGAAAAAAATTGCCGAATATTAGGCATTATGCCGGTTTTATCCTTGTTTGATAGGTATAGAAGGTGAGGGAGAGATAAGGTAGACCCCAGTGCCGGTCACGAAGCTGTGGCGAGCGGACCAAGGCCGCCTGTCGTCCCTGCAATGCTCGGTCTCTCTCTCATCGCTCATATTGGCCTAAAAATGGCACCTGTCATATGAAGGGCACTGCAGGAGTAGTCAATGCTCTCTCTCCAGTCATATGACGGTTGCCGCAAGTTGAGGGTTAAACTTTTCATTATTACGAACAGTTTTTCTCTGGTCTTCAGGGATGAGTTGGAGTTGCTGTCCAATATTTGGCCTGTGCATTTCGGAATGTTCAAATTCCATCTACAGCAGAAGTGATGAATAAGGTGAGTTCCCGGCGTATATATAGGCGAGAGTCACGGGGCAGGGAGGAGTCAGTCATCATGAGGTTGGTCAGGTCTCTTGTGGTTGGCTATCAGGTGTCAGGTCAACGCGAGTTAATTGGTCTACAGGCGGGGAGAGAAGGAGAATTCTGATTGGTGGTAGTTTGAGTTGAGGAGCGCAATTGGTAATGATGTCTGGTAGTAGCACGTTCAGAGGGCGTAGGGGCGGGGGAGGGGCTGGGGGTGTAGGAAGGTGGGTTGCAAGGGTAGATGTCCGACGGGCACTGGGGAGAACTTGGAAGTCGTCAGTTTGAATATTGAGGGAAGGTTTAAGGGTTTGGATGTATATTGCCTCTAACAAGGCCAGGCGACAATGGTGTTGCTCGTGATCTATAATGGTAATAAGTTGGTCCAAATCTGGTCTGGTGTGGTCTCGGTGGTGGGCGGCTTTATAGTGGGATTTGATAGCGCCATTTTGGAGGTGAAGGGTTAGATGTCTTGTTAATTTGGTCGTTGTCATACCGCTATAAGAGAGTGGCCTGTGTGTCGGTAAATTACATGATCTTTTTGGAAGGACGTCTTGTTGGTGGTTGGTCTGTTTCGGAGGAGGATGTTGGAGGTTTTCCGGGATACTCATTCAATTATCTGTTCACGAGAGAGGGTCGCTCCCTCATGTTTAGCCCCATTTGTTTTGATATTTAAAAATAGTTTGTCACATTAGTTTGGCTGTTTTAAGATCTTTCGCTACAATTCTTCGTCAATTTTAAAACTTTTCGTGCCATTTAGGTGTCGATTTTTGCTTGGCGAGCGATAGCGAACCTGCAATTTATGAAGAACCGGACATCGGCTGGAATATTTGTATACAAAAACAATGCACAAACTATCTCTAAGGAGGGTGTTGGGGGTATATTTTGTAGCCTGATGAAGGTCTTAAGCAAATAAAAAAGATGATATAAGAAAATGTAAAAACAAAAAAAAGTATCAATAATAATAAATAAATACATAATTAAATATAAACCTTCCTTTAATCCATTCTCTTGTACTTCTATCTTTCCAGTTGTTATTTTTGTATATTGTTCTTAGTTTCCTTAATAATCGCCCCCTCCCCTCCCCCCAGCAGGCCATCACGTCGTCCCCAACACAACAAAGCTCTCCCTGGTATAAACACTCTGCAATGTGACGTATTTCTCCTTTCTCACAGATCGGTTTGGTGTGTGTGTGTGTGTGTGTGTGTGTGTGTGTGTGTGTGTGTGTGTGTGTGTGTGTGTGTGTGTGTATCCCCTTTCTTCTGTCTGTTTGTATTCTTCCACTTCTGTCTAAATGTGTTGTGTTTTGGGGAGAGTCAATTTATCAGAAAATCAATATATAATTGTTTGTAATCTCTCTCTCTCTCTCTCTCTCTCTCTCTCTCTCTCTCTCTCTCTCTCTCTCTCTCTCTCTCCTCTCTCTCTCCTCTCTCCTCTCTCTCTCTCTCTCTCTCTCTCTCTCTCTTCCTCTCTCTCTCTCTCTCTCTCTCTCTCTCCTCTCCTCTCTCTCTCTCTCTCTCTCTCTCTCTCTCTCTCTCTCTCTCTCTCTCTCTCTCTCTCTCTCTCTCTCTCTCTCTCTCTCTCTCTCTCTCTCTCTCTCTCTCTCTCTCGCCAGGAATACAACAGGCAACCATGGCTAGAAGTTGGATCTGAAGAGATACACAAAGCACTAGTATATGTATTGGCTAAACTTATTATAAGATATATACTACCTGGAAACAACTTCCCTCAAAAGTAGTACACATTTCGTCGGTGGAACATATTAGGATAACAGCAGATAGTATTCTGCACACTTTACCACGAACACATTACACTACACAACCTCTATGTTTACACTAATTGTATCTCCTTGGAATGGGCCGCAAAGTCTCTAAGCTAGTAGTGGTGAAGTGGAAGGTATATGGTAGATAATGGAGAAAGAGTAAGTGTGTGTGTGTGTGTTTATGTGTGTGTATGTGAGCTATCTGCTCCTCTCAGCACTCCCCACTAAAGACTCAGTAATGTTACGCCTGGAAGTAACACCCTTGGTCGTGGTCACCTTAACTACAGAGACATGTGAGGCATGGACTCAGCCAGACCTGTTAACGTTAACATTCTTCTCTCTCCACGTTTTAGTGATACTTAACCCCTGCAGTGTTAATAGACGGTTTTATACAAATTATGAAATACCTCTAGCAAGCAAAGGGGTAAAATCTATGTCAATTAGAGGGGCACTCGGTAGAGCGCATACCTCAGCCTACGCTGTCGAAGGATTGCGCTCCAATCGCCTCATAAATTGAATCGCTTATTCCTTAGCGCATATCCTATCAGCTCACCAAGTTTCGTAAAAATCGGTTCAGAACTTTTTGAGTTTTCTTGTTTAGCCTACAGTCAGAGAAATAAACAGACAAACAAGCGGAGGTAAAAATATAACCTCCCCCAACTTAGTTGACGGAGGTATTAATCCCTTTGACTCCCACAAACTCTCTCTAAACTTATCAAATTCGTATAACAATAGCCAACATATAAGGAATAAATGCATCCTCAAATACTGCCGCTGTACCCTGTTCCAAATAAGTAGGCCAAAACTATTGAACATTAACATCTATAACTTACAAACAACTAAAGTAATCGACCTAATATTTCTACCATTTGGGAAGGGACAGACAGGGAATAGGCATGGAAATATACAGCCCATTTGCTCAAACCTTGTTCAATGTATAGAGGTTATGGTTCACAATATCTGGTCTACCTATTGGAACAGGATATAGTCTTTCCTTCAGCTTTAGTTCTTTATATTATTACAGAGTTGATAGTTATTTCGTCATTTGAGGAATGGACCCGGCTAGACTTTTAACGTAAACATGCTTATAGCCTCATCAGTACCGGTGACGTCTTTACTATGCTATACTAGCTATATTTAGACGATTTTAGGCAATTTAAGAAGGATCTGCCGTAGTAAAAAGGGTTAAGTGAGATAGTTAGCTTTTTTGTTGTTGGAAACTCTTTCTACCGGTACTGAAAGGGTTATCACACACACACACACACACTCTTTTTCTCTCTCTATCACACACACACACATACTCACACGCACACACTATCTCTGTCTGTCTCTCTCTCTCTCTCTCTAGGTTTCAGTGATGCCTACAATATGTCGCCTGTTAATCATTTATGTTTGTTATTGATTATTTATTTGAAAGGTTACAACCCTTTCAGTGACGTTATTTCAGAATGCATTACTTGTATTTAGGCCTATAAGTGTGTTTACATACATGCTGTGCCATGCCTCTACATTTATTTTCAATTTTATTATAATATTTCAGGAATTATTTTGATGGATGTTTAAATGTGCATTAATTATACTCACATGTTATATGGTATCTACTTTAGTGACACGGGACTTAGTTTTAATTATCGCTATCGTAATGTTGTTTTATCACATCATAATGCATTATTAGCGTGGTTTTCATGCTGCCTCCCAATAACCTTCTGTGTTTTAATGCTCCGCCGATTTGATGTGTCGCAACGGTTTTCATTTAATGTTCGTCTTTGTATTAATGCTTCATGAATGCATAATGTCTAAGATCTCTTAATATACTATACAGTTTCTATATAATCCAGCTGAACGTAAATATTTAGAGGATGCTATTATTTTGAATTTTATTCACAATATTACGTCTCCAATTTAGTGACAGCGGATTTTCGTTATATTCAATAATTCTGTTGTTGTCTATGTGTATGAAGGAGACAAAAGGCAGGCTGCCTTAACGAGTGTGGTGAGATGTGGCTCCAAATAACGAACATCCAAATATCTTACACCTTATTGAATGCAGTAGAACCCGAACCAACTATTGAGTTCCGTCTATGCAACTATTACCAATGTATATGTATGATCATTCTGTGTATAAGTATGCAACATGGTACTTAACTAGACACATACATGGGCTCAACTCTCCCTATAGTGGAGAAGGATGGGATGGAAGAGGGTGGGGAAGGGGGATGGGGAGGGGAGGGGATGGGGGTTAGGGGTAGGCGTTGTTGATGTTACCTGATGTTCCATTATTGATGTTACATATTCATGACTCCCTCACATCAGACCTTTGAGGCCCCCGCGGCTCCTTCCCTCACTTGCAATGCAGATCACACACTTTTCACAATTATCACTTTTTTATGCATAGCAAATAGCGGGTGCATTAGAATCCTGGAGTTGTGAGAGTGGTGAGGCATCCGGCCCTCCAGATTATTAGGTGTAACCCAGGTGAGGTTATTGGTACAGCTGCCTACACGTCCAGCTGTTAAGGAGTTACCTAAAATTAAAATGCTACATATCTATGTTTAAGGGGGCCCACCTCGTTTGTTTTTATCTCGCTCCCTCTTTCTCTGGGTTGTATCCATTCGGCCCCATTCAGCCTACTGTATTAATTAAAACGTTTACCCCTCATCCAGGTGTCGATTTTGTTACTGGCGAGCGGTAGCGAGCCAGCATATTATTTAATAATGTTTTTGAAAGCAGGTTAAATTTGTACATTTTTCTATAGAACAATTTCTGCGGCGAAGCCGGATTTCTGCATACAATGCTGCTTAAGAAATCAACACCTGGATGGGGATAAACGTCTTAAAACAGTAGGCTGAATTGGGCCGAATGAATACAAGCCCGAGAAAGAGAGAAAAGGAGATAAAATAGCAGGTGACCCCCCTAAAATAGCAGGTGACCCCCCTAAAATAGCAGGTGACCCCCCTAAAATAGCAGGTGACCCCCTACAAATAGCAGGTGACCCCCCTTAAATAGCAGGTGACCCCCCTTAAATAGCAGGTGACCCCCCTAAAATAGCAGGTGACCCCCCTTAAATAGCAGGTGACCCCCCTAAAATAGCAGGTGACCCCCCTAAAATAGCAGGTGACCCCCCTAAAATAGAACACTCATAAATCAACTGTCCAGAACATAAGTTGATACTGTATGTTCTGTGTCTTTTATGATAAACAAAACAACTTACACAGCATATCTATCAGTAAACCTTTTCTAAGGTTAAGCTATAGAGCTATCCTAACCGAGTTCCATTTAGTCATATATATTTAATATCAACACCAATAGTTTATATAATAAGAATAAAGAACATCGGAGACAAGGTGCGGTGATGGTAATTAGGAACAGTCACTTACAAACATTCGTGGACCTCCTATGTTTTTCCTTATGCAATTATAACCAGCTGGAAGTATTTGTGAATGGAGTTTGCTTTTAAATAAATATAGATCATAAATACACTAGTTTTGTAGTTGACGTACGGAAAACTATATTCATAAATTCGTTTCCAGAGATGTATTTCCATAATTAGAAATAGGTGAGGACAACGAATTTTATCAGTGACTGTATATGGATTAGCTTAGCCATTTCTAAAGATAATGTAATTTGTCAAGTAAGTTCGTTATTCGTTAACCAATCATATTCTGCCAAGTATTAGACGATTATATTCAGCTTAGGAAGGACATGTGGTAGTTAGTAAAAGGATTAACCGAGATAGTATGTGGCCTTTTAATTGGCAGAGGTCCTTCCTAAGCTGAATACAATCATTTAAAAAGATGCCTGAATAAAATTAAAAGCACGTCACCGGTACTGAATGGGTTAATACAATTATTCAACAAACTGGGTTGCAGAAAACAAGCTCCCTCCGTCAGTCAAATGACCTACTTTGTCAGATTAGGACGCGTGTTGTCAGAAGTGGAGGGGACACTTTTATGAACGCTAATGGCACCCAACTGTATTTTGTCTGAACCAAAGTCTGTCAAAATTAAAAAATTTGGATTTTTCATTTGGCTGAACTCGGTAACGTATTCCAAGAACAAATTACGCTTGTACTCTTAAGGGATTAGGGTTTTTATGTAGCAGTTTTGTTTAATCTATTTATTTATTACTGTTTTAATTTCCTCGCCAGACCTCCATAAAGCTTAATAAATTATCCTCGAGATCCCCGTTTAAGATAAATTTGTAAATTTTTCGGTAGAAATATGCCCCGGCCGATTCCTCTAAAATTCCAGGCTACCTGTCATTCGCTAGCGAAAAATCGACACCTATATGGCACGAAAGGTCTTGATATTGATAAAGATATGAGACAAAAGGTCTTAAAATCGACAAACGAATGAGGCAAACGTGTTAAAATCTAAAGACTAATGGGGCTAGACATGACAGAGAAGGGCATCCAGAAAGAGCAACTCACAATAGCTAACACGATCGCTTTAGTTCGCGGTGGGAATCACGTGAGCCATTCCCTCTCGACTGAGGACCGAGGGCAGCCATGAATGTAAATGTAGATCCGACCAGAACCAAAAATTTGATAGTTCTAAAACCGCAACTTTAAAGGTTTTCTATGCAAACGCTCGTAGCATACGCAATAAATTTTCAGATTTAGAGGAACTAGTGTTTACAGAAAATTATGATGTGATTGGTATAACAGAATCTTGGCTCAATACAGAAGATAGAGACTTTTTAGCAGAGTATTCACTTCCCGGTTATGTAATGTTTGAGAAAAGCTGAATAAATAAAAATGGAGGTGGCGTTTTATTTTATATCAAAGAAAGTCTTAACCCAACCCTCTTGTCAAAACCTCAAATTGTGAACGTTGACACATCTTTTGTGCTAATAAAGAATAATAAAGGTACAAAAATAATACTTGCATTAATATACAGACCTCCAGCTCAATTAGTGCAAACTGACCGAGACATTTATGAACAAATTACAGATGTAAGTAACTCACAAGATACCGTATTTTTTGGCGACTTTAATTTACCTGTGACCAAGTGGGGCGATACTCTTACTTCACACTCCGGACATGACTTGTATGCGAACTTGCAAGAGAGTTCACTATCAATTTGTTCGATCGCCGACCCGTGGTAATAATGTTCTTGACCTTGTACTTGCAACAAAAGAAGAATTAATAGAGAATTTGAATGTTGGTGATGAATTCAGTAACAGCGACTAGACTATCGTACAATAACTTTCACTTTAAAGTTTACTAGTAACGAACCAAATAGCAGCATCGAAAAAGTCCCTAATTTCAAGAAAGCAAACTTTCATAAACTTAGAGCTATGTTTAAAGAAACTGACTGGAGCTTTTTAATTAACAATAACGACATAAATACATCTTGGGAATTATTCGAAACCACTTACCTAAAAGCAGTGCAGGACTGCATACCATCGAAAATACGGCGTCCAGGCCTTAATAATAAGCCCAAATGGTGGAATAAAGATATTTCAAACTGTCTGCTTGCTAAAAAGTTTGCTAATGATAGATTAAAATCCTTACAAAATGACGATGAACGGGTGAAATTTGTAGAGCTACGACGCAAAGCCAAAAAGTTAATTAAGCAAAGTAAAAAGACCCTAGAGTTACATATTGTGAATCAAAGTAAAACAAACCCGAAAGAATTCTATAGTTATATCAGAAAGGAAAAAGTAGTTACTTCAACTGTTGGATCGTTAGTCGTTGAAAATGGAGAATACACCAAAGACGAAGCACAAATGAGTAATGTCCTCAATACCTTCTTTGCATCAGTGTTTACAATGGAAGACCTCAGTAATATCCCTACACCATCGCCGATTCAGATTGATAATTCAGATGTTCTAAGCAATATCACCGTTACAGAGAGAGAAGTATTGAATTGTTTAGATAAACTCAAGGCAAATAAAACGCCTGGACCTGATAAAATCTCACCTAGAGTCCTAAAGGAAGCTAAGGATGAGCTCTCCAAACCACTGTCATTGCTATTTAATAAATCCTTGCAGTCTGGAAATATGCCTGATCAGTGGAAGCTAGCCAACGTAACACCGATATTAAAAAAAGGCACCAAATCTCTACACAGTAACTATCGTCCAATTAGCTTAACCTCAGTTGTATGTAAAATGTTAGAAACACTCATAAGAGACAGACTCGTAAATCACTTAGAGGAAAATAACATACTTAAAGATACTCAACACGGCTCTCGTAAAAAACGTTCCTGTTTAACAAACCTCTTAGACTTCTTCCACGATATCCTCAACCTCTACGATGAGAGTAAAGCTGTAGATATCATATACCTTGATTTTCAAAAGGCCTTTGACAAAGTTCCCCACAAACGTTTACTGCTGAAAATAAAAGCGCATGGAATACAAGATGGTGTGTTGAAATGGATAGAAAATTGGCTCAGCGACAGAAAGCAAAGAGTAGTCATAAACGGTAAGGCATCTAAATGGACCAATGTAAGTAGCGGGGTACCCCAGGGATCGGTACTAGGACCAATTCTCTTTCTAATTTACATCAACGACATAGATGAGGGTCTCACCTGTACACTCTCAAAATTTGCTGACGATACAAAAATTGCAAATAGCGTACTCTCACAAGAACAAGCATATGCAACACAATCTAGATAAGTTTTCATGTTGGGCCCAAATTTGGCAAATGAGTTTCAATGCAGATAAATGTAAAGTACTACATATCGGATACCAAAATGAGAAAGCAAACTATTTGATGAATGGCACTCAGCTTAAGAATGTAAACAGAGAAACCGATCTGGGAGTAACAATATCGAGTAACCTAAAACTGAGTCAACAATGTTCAGAAGTTGTTAAGAAGGCAAACAAAATAATTGGCTTTGTAGGCAAGTCATTTGACCATAAATCCAAAGACCTTATCCTAACCCTTTACAGTTCCTTAGTCCGCCCTCTTCTTGAATACTGCATTCAATCCTGGTGCCCTTATTATCAAAAAGATATAGACAAGCTAGAACGAGTAAAACGTAGAGTAACCAAAATGATACCTAGCCTAAAGAACAAACCATACGAGGAGCGTCTTAGAGAATTAAATCTATTTCCTTTAATCCAGTGCAGATTAAGAGGCAACTTAATTCAAGTGTTCAAAATCATCAAAGGCATCAACAATATGAACTGTAGTAAGTACTTCACTATCGACCAATCTAATTACACGCGGGGAAACGGTTGCAAAATTATTGGTAAATCTTTTAACTCACACGAAGCTAAGAATTTCTTCTTCAACCGAGTTGTCAACTTATGGAATGGGCTTCCCCGATATGTCATAGACTGCAGCACCGTTGATTCATTTAAACTTCGCCTAGACAAATATCTTGCATCAAACCCGCGACTGATTGCGTTTGTAAATGAATAACTTTATTTTATCCTCCCCTCAGTTACTAACCCATCTGTCCCCTACTAACTTCCTAATCCTGCCACGGACATTAGTTCCAGGGCAGTAGTTCCCTTTCCAATGTTCCCTTACCCACTCTAAACCACTGTTTGGACACTTGATCCTCAGTGTTTTGGAGGAAAAGCAGCCTAGAAGGGTCACTAGTTCTGTTGTTGCTTGATTTCCTTTGTACTCCTTTGTACTCTACCTCATGCCCCACCTTGTCAACACTCTACTCTATAGGCTCCAAATAAACCGATTATAATTATTATTATTATTATTGTAGTATATAATCTAAAGTACTGATCTACTAGGGTAGGATTAATTTGACAGTTGTTTAGAAGTTTATGCTTTATTAAGCAAACTTAAGGCCGCGTCATACAGAATTCGAACGTCGGGCGACCTACTCCCGAACAGGATAACTTGCATATTTGAGGCGAATTCAAACGATATTGTCCCGAAATTGGTAGAAGAAGAACATCCCCAGACAATGCCCTGAACAAGACTTGAATGTAACCCGATACTCCCGAGCGACTTACGACAAAGACACGAACATGATTCGAACATAAACCGATGAATGCCAGAGCATGACCCGACTATAACTCGAATATACCCCGAATCAGCCGACCAGTTTCAACTGAGGTACGAAGATCAGCCGACCTTCAACCGATATGAAAGAACCTATGACGAAGATCAGCCGACCTTCAACCGATATGAAAGAACCTATGACGAACACCAACCAGATCGGACAACCATCACATGATTTTAACACGATGCTAACTAACGAATGTGGGAAGACAACCTCCAACTCTCCAACCCAAGAGTGAAATGCTATTCTCAGACTTATAGTTTTTCGCTCTTATAGAATCCATTCCGCATCAAAATATTAACTCTCAGTCGGTTTTCACCCATAATAATTGTTTTTTATATTTTTTTTATTTTCATGAATGGCAAGAGGAAAGGTTATTCTATAAGATTTCATCAACAACAACAACAAAAATAACAATATGTGGAATTTCACCGTAGGTGAAAGCATATCTTCAGTCCGCCCGTATTTGCCCTCCCCATTTTCACCGATACATTGGTGGTGGTGGTGGTAATGATGATGGTGATGAATATGGTGGTGGTGGTGATGATGATAGTGATGATGATGATGATGATGGTTGTGGTGGTGGTGGTAGTGATGGTGATAACTATGGTGGTGGTGGTGATGATGATGTTAGTGATGATGGTGATGAATATATTGGTGGTGGTGATGATTATGGTGATGATGATGATAATGATGGTCTTATTCGTCACTTTATCTGGGGATTATCGTGTTTTGTTCGAGTAATTTGGCTGATAAACGGTTTATTGTCTTCCTATATTCATATGATTCGGGTTGTTATTATCGACTTATGTTCGGCTTATATTCGACTCATGTTCGGGTAGGTGTTAATTTCGTCAATGGAAATTACAGCAGAACATCAACCGAAACAAAAGAACGTAACACGAATGTAAGCCGACCGTAACCCGACTGAGAGCCGACCTTTTCTTAACGGTTTTTACACCCGAATATCGGCTAGAAGTTAACGCATGCACTAACTTCTGGCCGAATCAGAAGATATTAGTCTGCACCCATGAACATCCCCAGAACTTCCCAGAATCAAGAAGATCATTGGCCGAATTGACCCGAATCAACCCGAACTTTCTGAAATTTGATTTTTTTTTGCAAGTCATCCTGTTCGGGAGTAGGTCGCGCGACGTTCGACTTCTGTATGACGCGGCCTTAACAAGCAACCAGTAATCCTCATAGCGATTGACTCTCTGTCTGGGTCAAAATACGTTCAAACTGAAGGGTTGAATACTTACGACAATACAGAGTATAATTATGTTGTACTTCGGAATTTTAAGTTTCCATTACAACCTATCTATACGATCGCTATTCAGAGCTTTGACCTACTTTGACTCCGGTCCACGAGGCACAACAACTATACAATAGCAATAACAGAAACTATCAAGAAGCAATATATCCTTTGATTACTTTTATAGATATTACGCGCGGTCGATACCATGCTTTCGACGAGGTGATATCTAAATTAATAATATAGTTAACAAAAGGTTTCCAAATAATGGAGGCTTGGTTGCCTGTCCTAACTATATTTCATGCTAATTTTATCCTAACACAAATCCTATACTTCTAACCCACATAAGTTGCTTGCATCATTACGCTAATACCTAGTTACATTCACCACCTAGAATCTCAGAGAGTTGGGTCCATATATCCCGTTTTTTCAATGATATAGTTCTGTCAAATAAACTTCTATATTATCTACTAAAACTCTTAAACCTAGAATATCAGAGAGTTGGGTCCATGTATCCCATTTCTCATTGACATAATGCTATTAAAATAAACTATATATTATTTGCTCAAAACTCTTAAAACATTCTCACTCAGCCTATCTCTAGATATAATATCCTATAAATTCCTATGCTATTTTTAGCTGAATAGCTTGTGCTATGCTAACAATTGAGAGCTATCTCTCAACACATCAATTTATTTTCTCAATTGTCTAAAAAAAAAAAAATCTTTGGTTGCCCTATAAGGACACATATATTTTATTGTTGGGACACAAAGCCTCTGTCAAATATTTATCTTCCTCTCTTAATTCTGTTCGGGCCCATAAGGGTCCATTAATACATTGGTGTGATCTGCTGCTTATCTTCTTTACTACCCCAAGGCTGGCCAATACACCGCTCTGTACAATCGACCACTTGGTTACGGTTCTGCACTGCTTGCGGCTAATATTGTGCAGGGTTACCGCCCTCAACTCTCCAACTATCGTCCAATTGCTCTCATTTCTTGCATCTCTAAAGTTTAAACAAATATTCTTAACTCAAAATGTCTTAACACCTTACGAGTGGCCTAGGCGGTAATTTATATGTACCGCCCAGCGGGGTGTTTTTACCCTAAATAGGGTTGTTTACGTGATCATTTTCATGCCTAAATAAGACCCAGAGCGTAAAACAAGTATCTATCCCTGAAAGGGCATAAACAGAGCTTTCTAATGACACCCCAACCATCCTTGTACGATCGCTGGTTTTCTTGCAATGATCGCGCAACACGAGTGCAAAAACCATGTAATTAGGTAGTTTCCCTACATAATTCCATGTGTAGCGAGTGCATTAGGGTGGGGGAGGGTGGGATTCATGTCAGTAGGTCCGCCGCGGTGGTCTGGAGCAGTCATACGCTTGCTACTCTCCTCCCACCACTTATCTCTCTCTCTCAGCAATATTACGTGGTGAAAATGGCACACGACATAAGCTGTGAACCGCCACTTAGTCCATATTTATTTCACACGATAAAAGTTGCGCGCCGCCAAAGAAGGGTTAAACATTTAACTTCCCATAATCTGCTTTCACATCACCAGTACGGTTTCCTTAAGGTCCACTCTACTGGTGATCTTGCTTATCTTACTAACTCTTGGTCATCCTTCTTTCGGTACTTCGGTGAGACTATTAATTTTATGTTGCTCTAGACATATTGAAAGTCTTCGATAGAGTCTGGCACAAGTCTTTAATTTCCAAACTACCCTCCTTCGGTGTCTACCCCTCTATTTGTGCCTTTGTTTGTAATTTCCTTTCAGACCGCTCCATAGCTGCAGTTGTGGATGGCCATCGTTCACTTCCTCAACCTATCAAACCGGTGTTCCTCAGTGTTTTGTCCCGTCTCCAATTACCTTTCTAATATTTATCAATTATCTCCTCAACAGTGCCTCTAGTCCTATCCACTCATATGCTGATGACTCTACCTTGCACTATTCAACTAGTGTTTTCACATAAAACTACCATGCAAGCACTCCTAAACAAACATGGCGAGGTCATTGAATGCCTATCTTCAGATCTTTCAATAATTTCTGATTGGGTCAGAGAAAATCTTGTTATTTTCAACGCCTCCAAGACCCAGTTTCTCCCTCTATCTCTACATCACAATCTTCCACAAGAATATCAACTATTCTTCAACAATACACAACTCAACCCTTCATCTTCTCTCAACATTCTAGGTGTATCTTTTTCATCTGGTCTTTCTTGGAAATATCATAATTACCTCTCTTGCTAAAACAGCTTCCCCAAAATTAGGTGTGCTCAACCATCTCTGTGGGTCCTTCACCCCCGCACAGCTTCTTGTTCTGTATCGGGGCACAGTGCACCCCTGTATGGGGCGGAACGTGGGCCGATTGATTGGCTGAAGCGCGCGCTGGGGCTCGTCAGGGTATGCCCTGATCTTTGAAGCGTTCGCTCTCCCTCTTCCAGTTTAACATCTTCATAATAACTTCCAGGAAACATATATGTGATGTTTT